>OU343224.1:45447950-45521520 GCA_910596185.1 Chrysanthemum makinoi | reverse complement strand
AAGGAAAGAGAGATTAGGTTTTCTCTGCTGTGGACAAGTTCATATGGTGTCTTTCCATGCGTGAATCAGGAACGATTTTGTGTGTAGCATGCAAGGCAATAGCTTCACCCCGTAGAAACATTGAACTTTTGAGTAAATCAAAGATTGTTCTAGCGCTTCTACAAGAGTTCGATTATTTTCAACTACACCGCTCGTTGAGGAGTTTCGTGGAACACTTCATTGATGGCTGATTCCAATGCTTTCATAGAATTCACTAAGTTGTTTGTTAACAAACTCAGCCCATTGTCCGTCCGGATAATTTCGACGGTTTTGTTAAGTCGAACCCAAGTTCGGTGCTTGATGAGTTTGATGATGATATCAGGAGTTTCATCCTTTGTCCTTAAGAACTTGACCCATGTGAATCTAGAGTAATCATCAACCACAACTAACACATATTTCTTCCCAAAGATATTCTCCACTCTCATTGGTCCACATAAATCCATATGAATTGTATGAAGAACTTCAGTGACAGAGTTAGTAGGTTTGGGTTTATGGGCATACTTCTTGCTTTTTCCCAATTGACATGTGAACAAAGATGATCCTTTTCATACTTTAGTCTAGGTAAACCTACAACTAAGTCCTTTCGGGAGAGATCATTGATGGTGCCGAAGTTCAAGTGATTGAGACGTCGATGCCATAACCATGACTTTGTTTTAGAAGCCTTTGACAACAAGCAAATTGGAGAAGACTTCATCATATCTTCTATAGAGATGGTGTAAAGATTTGAACCACGAAGTTCCTTTTAAAAGTTCCTTACCATCAAGTTCTCTAACGAAACAAGTATGTTTTCTCAAGGCTACTTCTAGATCGTAATCACGATTGACCAACAGAGAACAAATTATGACCAAGACCTTCCACATAGTATACTCTAGAGATAACACTATCACCAACAACATAATCACCATAACCCATAATTGCACCAAAATGATCACACGATCTAATGTCCCCGATGAATTTGCTCACGGTTCATGAGCCGCGACGGTCTCCGTCATATGCTTGGAATGACCGAGTCCGTGTACCACGTAACGATTTGAACGATCCGCAGCTGAACACGTGACAAGAATGGATAACTGGATTATTGGGATCCCCATGCAAGAATGGGTTCCACTTGGTTAGTAATAAAGAATTGGAACACCCACATCGTAATAGAAACATCCATATCGAAGTAGAAGCAATGGAATTGGGAATAGATGCAATGTTGGTGTCTCGATTTGACCTATTCAAAGTATGTTCACTTCTTAAGGGAATAGTTCTACCAAGAGGCATCCATTTTCTAAGGGGCATAATCTTAGCAGTTTGAGAACAAAACTGATTATTCTTATGGCCAAAAGGTATCCAATAATAACCTATCTTTATAAAAGTTCTTCCCGTGGGTTTCCACTGTTTTCTAACAATCTTTCGTTTTTGCCTTTTTGCCTTATTTGCACTATTATTAGCATTAACAATTTTAATCGGGCATTTGACAGATTAGACAAAGCATTCACACCACATTCATGATTAGCAACAGAATCAAGCTGCACATCATTACAAGGTTTGCAAATAGTATCGAATTCAATTAATTACAAGACGCTTAAGGCTAATACTAGAATCAACACGATTCGCTTTATTCAACTCAAGCTTAAAGTTCCTAGATTGGTCTTCTACTCTCTTCCAATGCACATTCTTAGCTTGCAAGGTCCTATCATTCCTTGTATTGTCTTGAGACTTTGACCGCCGCTTTAAAGTCACTATTTACTCCTGTAGAGGGAATGGGAACATTAGTTGGTTGATCTAATTTTTGCATTCCCGAACTTGATGTGCAAGGATCTGAAGTACTAGAAGGCACATTAGTGTATACTTTTAGACTGTGATTTGAGCTTTTTGCAGGCACACTAAAGTTCACTTTCTTAGCACTAACATATCCGAATCGAACTACTTGAAGGCACATTAGTGTTTCCTTTTTAAGACCGCATAGAACGGATTTCATGTTTGGCACTAGGCATAGAACAAGGCATCACAGCTTTGCCTTTTGCACCTAAGGTTAAGGATTTGGGACATGTTGCAATTACACATTCTAGCAACTCTTGAGATCGCTGGCCGGAGGCAAGCAAACCTTATTTCTCTATCAAGAGGTTTGTTAATGAAATCCTCTTCGACAATCTCACTGAGACATTCTAGACTATCCTTAAGGTGAGCACAGTATTCATGAAAAGCATGTTCATTATTCCTAAGATGAGGAGGAATATATTTAACTGTCACAAAGGTATTTGCAATCTAAGGGTGACTTTGAGACAACATTCTTATTGAAAACAAGTGGCAGTTTCCCATTTCCCCGACTTCTCAGATTCTCAATTTCCTTTGTAAAGACGTTATTTTTTCGTTGTTTTGGTCACGGGTGACTTTTATTGAATCATATAACTCTTTAAAATGTCGTCTAACTTTTTCATTTTCTTCTAGAAAACTCTCGTTTTCCTTTTGTAAGGCATCAACTAAGTTTTGAAGATGAAAAGTTTGAGAATTCTCAGAATCTAAAGGAGGAGGGATTTGGGAGCCTGTCATATTGTTCGTTTGACCCTTTAATTGAGAGATTTGGGCTTTCAACTTTCTCGATCGTGTTGCAATGAGCTTGAATCGTTCATCACGCTTGTTAATTTGAAAAACCGCATCAAACTCAGGAGCATCCGAGGATGTCTTGATATTTGAAGTTTTAACATTTTCTTTAAGATGTTGATATTTTAGTTGTAAATTAAAATGCTCAACTTCAGTTTAGAAAAATGTTTAACCAAATTGTCGTGATCATCCAGTCCAATTTTCTCGTTTAGTTTAGAATTAGTTTTTTCAAGCTCAATGACACGATCATGGGAGACTTTCGGGGCCACAGATAGTTCATGAAATTTGGAAGCATTAATAGAGCAATTTGAAGCAGTTAAAAAGATATCTTGAGCAACACATTCAGTAATAAGAGTCTCATTTAATGTATGCAAGTTCTTCCTCTCAATCTCATTATATTTTAGTGCACGCCCATAATCACTAACTTCAACTACCATTGCATCAAATTCCTTTTCCATTCCCTTAATATCAGTTTCTATCCCCTTTTAAGACTCTCAAAGTGATCTTTTAGAAGTTTAAAGAAAGGCATGACCTCGGTTAAATAACATTCTTTCATTTGCTCAAAACCCCTTTCTCCTTCCTATATACCGGTGTGATCCTTTTCTAGCAAGTTTTCTCAAAATCAACAAATAGTTGAAATATAACATATTGGCTAATTAAGGTCTTGCTTTTAGTGGCAATTTTCCTAGGAACAAGATGCATTGGTGTATTAGGAGGATACACACGCTTCTAGGCATTTTCCATAGGGAGGGTTTGTTTCAACAATATTTTCACTTTTCTTATCAAATCCTTTTCCGAAAAACTTGTTCGGGAGTCAACAATGTCTGAGGCTTAAACATGTTCAAGGAAATCCAATTTTCCTTTTTGTAGTCATGGGGAGTGATAATTATTTTTTTCTCTTTGCATTTAGGATCATCTAATTTTGTTCATTCTTTCCCTAGTGACTTCATCTGATTTCTTATCTTCCTCAGTGCACTCAACGCAACTAGGTTTCGTCTAGGTTTAAGGATTTCATTGCCATCATAGATCACACTTTTGAGGCTTTTGCTATCTTTCCGACTCTGGTTGGGTTTATCTATATTGGGAACACTATGCTTATCGCTTAAAACTCTATGTTTAGTGACCATGTGAGCAAATGAATGGTGTTTCCTTGTATGTACAACTTGTTTTCAAGTTTGTTTTTCAAAGTTTCAGATTAGAAAAATCTCTCAAGAGTTTTGATTCCTTTGCATTAAATTCTTGCTTAAGCATTTTCACATTTTCTTGAAGTTCTTGTTTTTGCTTAGCGGTTTTAGAAAGTTTTTCTTGCAAGGAATTTAATTCTTGTTTCAATACTTCTTCTCTAAAATTACTTTTCTAATGATTGTACGCACTTGGTCATCCATTTCCCGCTCACGAGTGGTCAACTCAAATTTAGCACGTTGTTCATAAATAGCAACACGCTCTTTATAGGCATTTAGTTCAAATTACGTAATCATCGGGCACATGCGTGTATTCATCAAAAACATAGTCATTGTTGATGCAAAGATGCATCACTTGGTCCAACTTCACTTTCACTTTGTTTCACATATTGATCATATGGGACAATATTGATATTACCCATATTTTCAATATTTGATTCAATAGTTTCTTGAATGTACTTTGTCATGCATCTTTTGCACATCAAGATCATCGATAGTTTTAATACCTCCGAGATGAGTTTGTCTGGATGGGCCACTAGTGGTGAAGAAGATACCTTGGGAGAGACCATTGGAGAAATGCTAGCCATAAAAATTGTGTGTGCCGTAGGTCCATCATCCACATCGGAGTCGTATGCATCACAATCACGACTTGAAAGGCATTCGATGATTGTGACCTATCCCTGAATAGTCGCTCATCCACATCCGCATCATAGGTCTTGGCATTGCCCTCAGCAAGAAACAACAACTCCTCTTCATCCAAAGTAGCACCATTGTCCCGAGCTTGTACCAAGCAGCATCTTATCTCCAAGTAATCAAGATTCTCGTGGACGCTTGGAGATGTGCGTTCCTTGCAATGTGTCCCTCACCACCACACTTATAACATTTGATTGGCTTAGCTTGACCTTGGTTACCATTCCTTCCTCGACTCGTTACCAACATAACCTCTACCAGCTCCACCTCTTCCCCGATCATATCTGTCTTTCCTGAATCTGGTTGCACCACGATCCTTCCATCTTTAACAAGAGCTTGATTGTGTGGGTTAGATGTCGTTCGAGGTTGTTGTTGGTATGTGGGAGAGAATTCATGTTTTGACTAATCAGAAGAGCTAGTTGATTAATGAAGTTACCCACGTGTGGATCAAGATCGCCTTGTTTGAACATAGTATCAGGAATGAGTTTGTGATTACCATTACCCAAGGGTATGACTTGTGATGCTTTGGTTGTGATTCCGATGTTTGAGTAGAAGGCAGTTGAGTCATTAGACGAGCTTGTCTCCTCGTTGGTTTTGAACTGATTGAGAATCAATTTTTCAAACATAGCATGTCTCATTCTGAAGGAGGAAGGCATAGAGTTGCTCATAGTTTGTATTCTTCAATCCTTTAGTGAGCTTCACAAAGGTGACAAACTTGTGCCATTCGGGATTCATGTTGTTCACAAATTTTGAGTTCACCTGAATGTTAGGCATAGTCATTCTGATGTTCCTCATGTCATTCACTAACTTATGAAATCTCACATAGTACTCTAGAGACTCTCATCCTGGTTTCATCTTGAAATGATCAAATTCGTCATAGAGTTGGGATTCTCTGTCTTCCATAGTTAATTCTGAACCCGAGAGAAGCATCTTAACATTATCCCATAACGCTTTATCGTTGTTATGATTGATCAGCTTGTAGATGTCTTTAGGAAGACCTTGAAGAACAATGTTTGAAGCCCCGATATCCGATCGAATCTCTTTTTCTCCTTATCATCAAGCTCATCATACATTTTAGGTCGCTCCATTCCGTAAACAGAAGTACCATCTTCATTAGTATCAAGTATGTCTCTAGTCGTCTCAACTCGATATGGTCCTTCATCAATGGATTTGAGAATGTTGACACCATTTTCCTTTCCAAGGCAAGCATAATCTGATTCGTTGAGCCCAAGAATCGAAGTCGGCCTGTCAAGCATGGGGGACAGTATCCAGCCACCGCTTGAACATCCTCGCAACAAGGAGATGATAGTAGGAACGGTAGACATGTTTACAGTGTATACGGGATTTTATAACTCTATGATTAAACCGGGAAATAGATTCTTTCACGGATTTTACTAAATCAAGAGAAACCGTGAAAAATCACTCAAGCTAAGATAATGCACTAAGTCGCTAGAAGATAATGCACTAAGTCGCTAGAAGATAATGCACTAAGTCGCTAGAAGATAATGCACTAAGTCGCTAACGCAATCGCTACACCACTAAGTCGCTAGAGGAGTCCCAAGTCGCTAGACAAATGCAAGTCGCTAAGTAGTAACTCGCTAACCTCAAGTCGCTAGCAAAATTTTGGCAAAGAATTACACTAAGTCGCTAGGAATACAAGTCGCTAAAGAGCAACTCGCATGCACCAAGTCGCTACCACCAAGTCAAGCACCGTAGTGGAGAGTCCACTACTTGTAATCAGAATCGCTAGGTAAGTCGCTAGCTACAAACTCAGAATCGCTACAAAAATGTTAAGCAAGTCGCTACGAAGAAACTTTTCCGTGGCTCAAGTCGCTAGCATGAAAAAACACATAAACACCACTTTTCAATCCAAAACAACCCAACCACTATGATTCAAACCTTCTAAATCAAAACCTAAACACTTGTGATGATTCTAAACACAAAAGTACAACCAAAATCAAAACTTTAACACTAGAAATCAATCAAATGATGCAAAAACCACTAAACTTTTTCAAACTCAAAACCACCTAAAAACCACTAGAAATCCAAAGATGTGCAAGATATGATCTAACCATGGCTCTTGATACCAATTGTAAGATATAACTTTTCACATACACATCAAACCATAACACAAAGTAACATATAGATGGAATTCTAGAGAGAGAAAGTTAGAGGTTTAGGGAACTTAGTGAGAGAAAGTGAAAGATATTATTATGAGCTCCAACTCTCTACCTTGGGAGGTAGAGAGTATTTATAGTTTTACATAAATCGCCACACATCGGGCTGTGAATCAGGCATACAGTGGGTAAAGACCCGTCCGTCCTCCACGGTGTTACTTAACTAAATACTACTTAACTAAATATTACTATGACTACGAGCTTTCTAACGATTACATATACTTGAGGTGACCGACTCTTTAATATACTGGGAATTTCTAATTCCTAACAACATGAGTTGTTGATTGAGTGTTAGAGATTTTGACAAAGAATAAGCCCAGATGATTTTCCAAAATATAGTCCAAGTTATTTTCAAAGCAATTTGTTTTCAAAAGATGATAAATATTTTTCAGAATAATATTTAGAAGGAAAAATATTTTTGAAAGAAACATTTGTCTTTTTTGACTAATAAAAAATTTGGTTTTTAGAATCGAGCATAGATTTTAAAACCAGATAAAGCACGTCTGTTTTTCCTTTTTAAACACGTGTTACTGTCTCAAATAACAAGAAGCCACCATTTTTCTCCTCCGCCTCTTTTTTTAAAACAATTTATGTACATTCAAGAACATCTAAAGACCCGTGACACTCTTTTGAATGTGAACACAAAGTCCGTAGATGTTTACCTAATTATAAAAACACACAAAAGACAATATTTTTGCAATTTTTTTTTTTTTTTTTGAGTTTTTCAAATTTTTTATGGATTTTTGAAATTTTATATTTTTCTATTTTCTTTTGTGGGTTTTATAATTTTGTATTTTGATTTTGAAAAATTATTTACAAGAGATAGATGAAGAAAAACATTTACTCCTCGTCTTCCTCTTGAAGACGTTTGAGTCTTTCCGGTTGTAGACTCTTAAGACCAAGTCGTGGAAGGATAAACTCAAAACGTTCTCTAGGAAGACCTTTGGTGAGGATTTCGCTAACCGGGTATTCAATCCTCACAAAAATAGAGTTCTACCACACCTTTTTCCACTGTTCCATGAAATGATGTCGAAAGTCGATGTGCTTTGCTCTTGAATGTTGAACGTTGTTGCAAGAGAGAGCAATGGCACTATTGTTATCACAATATGAGGATTTTGTTGAATTCAGCCATAGTCGATAATGGGATCTCATCCATAGGATTTGAGCACAACAAGATGACATGGCTATGTATTCACCTGATAGAGGATATAGAAGTACTCATTTGTTTTTTGAAGACCACCACAAGCTTATCACCCAAAACTGAGCACCTCAGACGTACTTCGACGCGGTATCTTGACATCCTGCATGGTCAACATCTACATAGGTCGTTAGTGACATACCGGTGTCCTTCCGTACCAAAGTCCCATGTTGATGGTTCCTTGAGATACCGAAAGACCCGTTTAACCGCCAAGGTGGTTTTTTGGTAGGCTTAGCCTGTATCTAGCACACATGCATACATCGAACATAATATCAGTCTACTGGCTGTGAGGTACATCGTGGATCCAATAATACTACGATATTTCATTTGATCTACCATGATCCCTGAGTGGTCCTCATCCAGCTTGGTACGCTCCACCATGGAAGTGTCAACGGGGTCACTTGTGTCAAATCCAAATTTCTTTAAAATTTCATTATCATATTTAGATTGATTGATAAAAATGCCTCCGGGACTTTGTGAAATTTGTAATCCCAAGAAAAATGACATTCGTCCCATTATTGACATTTGAAATTTGGAGCCCATCTCCTTAGAAAAACGGTCACATTCATTGGGGTTAGTCGAGGCAAAAATAATATCATCAACATAGATTTGAACATGAATTAAGTGTTTGCCTGACTTTCTGGTGAATAATGTCGGATCAACAACTCCTTTGCTGACTCTAGTAGATAGAAGAAACTTTGATAGTGTATCGTACCATGCCCTTGGAGCTTGCTTCAAACCGTAAAGAGCCTTTTTCAAGCGATAGACATGAGTAGGATGCTCAGGATTCACAAAACCTTCAGTTGCTGACGATACTACTTCTTTAAGATCTCATAAGAAAAGCCGTCTTTACATCCATCCGTTAGACTACCATGTTCTTACTTTGCAGCGTTAGCGAAGATTCTGATTGCCTCGACACGTAACCGAGCAAATGATTCTTTAAATTCAATACCCTCCTCTTGACGGTATCTTTTTGCTACTAGTCGAGCCTTGTTCTTTAACACATCACCATGTTCATCAAGTTTTACTTTGAAGATCCACTTTAGAGCAATGATCATAGCACACAGAGCAGTGTACTAATTCCCATAAATCAAGTCGATCAAACTCATGAATTTATTCTTGCATGGCATTGAACCAAATTGTCTTCATTCATAGCAGTTTTAACGTCTTTTGGTTCGACCTTGACAAGACGGAGTTGAAGAAGCACCATAAGGCATCAGTTGCAAGTTGTTTACATGTGGATATTGGACGAGAGGATTTCCAATGATGTTTTCCATGGATGGTCATGTGTCCATTTCTAAGGTGTTCGTGTGGTTGTTGTTGAGGAACTAAGTAGCGAGTCGTTTCCCCGATGAAGATGGTTCTGATGATGGTTCAGAGCAAATATGCTCTCAAATGGAGCCTCTTCTGAGTAGCAAAGGGGTAATCTCCATCATAGGTGCCAGAAACAATTCCATGATGTACACTTGATGATTGAGGAAGTTGATGAGATGAAAGTGATCGCAGTGGGCTTCTTGACTCAATGACATAGAAACTGACGGTTATCTACATTGACAGGATAGGAGCAGCCTCTGGATGGATTTGATGATCATTAGCAATTGGCTCATAGTATTCATCAAACATTGGATCAAACAATTTATTCAAATCATCTTCTGAAGGAGGTACATATGGAGTTGCTGGTGAGGGATTTTGTACAAGAGAAGAACTGATGGGACTACTTGATGAAGGTTGTGATGCGGTCCAGAATGGATTGTCTGGAGCCATTTTTACCGGTCACCATCAAACGTAACGTGAATTGTTTCCATGATATTTCGGTTATTTTGTTTTAAATTCGGTATCCTTTTCTGTTTGGTGCATATCCTACAAATACTCCAATGTCCGCTTTAGCTTTCGGTTTACCTAAATCTTGACCGTCATTAGTTGGATAACATAAAGCACCAAACACACGAAGGAATGATAGATCAGGTTTCGATTGTGGACAAGTTCATATGGAGTTTTTCCATGAGTTGTGTGAATTAGGGATCGATTTTGAGTGTAGCATGCAGTGGAAATGGCTTCAGCGCAGAAACGTTTGAACCTTCGAGTAAATCAACATTGTTCTTGCGGCTTCCACAAGAGTTCGATTTCGTCTTTTAACTACACCGTTCTGTTGAGGGGTTCGTGAAACACTTCTTTGATGACTGATTCCAACATTTTCATAAAACTCACTAAGTTCTTTATTGACAAACTCAGTTCCATTGTCTGCTTGGATGATTCTGAGTCTTGTTAAGTCGAACGGCAATTGTTTGATAAGTTTAATGATGACATTCGAGTTTCATCCTTTGTCCTCAAGAACTTAACCCAAGTAAATCGAGAGTAATCATCAACCACAACTAACACGTATTTCTTCCCGTTAATAGTCTGCACTCTCATGGGTCCACATAAATCCATGTGAATGGTATGAAGAACTTCCATAACTGAATTTGTAGGTTTGGGTTTGTGGGTGTACTTCCTGCTTTTTCCCATTTGGCATGCGGAACAAAGATGATCCTTTTCATACTTTAGTCTAGGTAAGCCTCTTACTAAGGCCTTTCTGGAAAGATCATTTATGGTGCCGAAGTTCAAGTGATTGAGACGACGATGCCATAACCATGACTTTATTTCGAAGCCTTTGACAACAAGCAAATTGGAGAAGACTTCATCATATCCTCGATGGAGATGGTGTATAGGTTTGAACCACGTGTTCCTCTTAAAAGTTTTGCACCATCAAGTTCTCTAACGAAACAAGTATTTTTTCTGAAGGCCACTTCTAGATCAGAATCACAGAATTGACCGACAGAAAATAAGTTATGACCAAGACCTTCAACGCATTATATACCTGGAGATTACACTATCACCAACAACATAATATCCATAACCCATAATTGCACCGAAATGGTCGTTCCTGAATCTAACAGTCCCGATAAATTTACTCACGAAGTTCATGAGCCACGACCGGTCTCCAGTCATATGCTCGGAAGAGCCTGAGTCCAAGTACCAAAGAACGATTTGAACGACCTGTAGTTGAACACAGACAAGAATGGATAACTGGATAATTGGGATCCCCATGCAAGAATGGGTTCCAGTTGGTTAGTAACAATTATTGGAACACCCACATCGGAAGTAGAAACACTGGAATCATCAGGGATAGATGCAGCGCTAGTGTATGCATTAGACCTATTCAAAGTATGTTCACTTCTTAAAGGAATAGTTCTACCAGAGGCATCCATTTCCTAATGGGCATCGATTGGACAATTTAGGGCACAATACATTAAGACTAAATTGTGGCCGAGGTATCCACTGATAACCTAGATTACTAAATTTTCTTCCCGGGTTTCCAATATTTTCTAACCTTCTTCCTTTGCTTTCTAGCCTTCTTAGCTTGATTTTGGCATTAGCAATTTTAATGGGTATTTACAAAGATTAATCAAATCATTCACACCACATACATGATTACTAACAGAAACCAAGCAATCATCATTACATGTTTTGCCAGTAGTAGCAATTCAGATTAATTACAGCATGCTTAGAGCTAACACTAGAATCAACACGATTCGTTTTATTCAAGTTCTTCTTAAGATGATCTTCTACTTTCTTCCATTGAACATTCCTAGCTTGCGAGGTCCTATCATTCTTTGTGTTGCCTTGAGGCTTTGACCTGCTTGCTTTGGTGTCACTTTCTACTCCTGTAGAGGGAATGGGAATATTAGTTGGTTTTGCTACTTTCTGCAATTCAGGTTGAGAAGTGCTGGGATCTGAGCTACTTAAAGGCACATTAAAATTCACTTTCTTGATACTGAGCATAGAATGGGTTGCATACTTAGCACTAGACATAGAACAAGGTATCACAGCTTTATCTTTCTCACATAAGGATTTAGGACATGTTGCTCTTAAGCATTCTAACAGCTCCTGAGATCGTTTGGCCTGAATGCAAGCAAACCTGATTTCACTATCAAGTGGCTTATTTGTGTAATCCTCTTCTACAATCTCACGGAGACATTCTAGACTATCCTTAAGGTGAAAGAAATAGTTATGAAACACAAGTTCGTTATTTCTAAGATGTGGATGAATGTATTTAACAGTCACAGTATATTAAGAGTCAGCAGATGACTTTGATGCAACATTCTCATTAAAGACAAGTGGCATTTTCCCTTTTACCTGACTCACGAGTGACTTTCATTGAATCGTATAATTCTTTGAAATGTCATTTGACCTTTTCATTTTCTTCTAGAAAACTCTCATTTTCTGGTTGTAATACGTTAATGATGTTTTTAAGATGAAAGTTTTGAGAAAACTGAGAATCTAAAGGAGGAGGCATTTGGGAGCCAGTCACATACTTCTTTTCACCCTTTAATTGTGAAATTTGGGCTTTCAACTTTCTGATCGTTATAGTGAGCTTGAATCTGTTCGTCACGTTTGTTTATTTCAAAACCGTGATCAAACTCGAGCATTTGAGGATGTCTCTATGTTTGAGGTTTTGACATTTTCTTTGAGATGTTGATATTTTAGTTGCAAATCAAAATGTTCAACTTCTAGCTTAGAAAGATGTTTTACCAAATTATCGTGATCATCCCGATCAATTTTCTCATTTAGTTATGAGTTTTTGTTTTCAAGCTCAATGACACGATCATGGAAACCAAAGCAACAGTTAATTCATGAAATTGAGAAGCAGTAATAGAATGCTTGGTAACAGATAAAACACATCTTGAGCCACACAACACAATACTAAGTTCTCATTTAAGATATGCAGATTCTTCCTTTCAATTTCATTATATTTGAGTTCCCATTCATAATCATTGACCACAACTATCATTGCATCAAATTCCTTTTCCATTTCTTTAATATCTGACACCCTTCCTCTTCAAAGCCTGACGCCGTCAGGTGTTATGAGCAAAAATTCCAGGCCGTCTGGTTGCATTCTTTATCAAATCTATAGAGGGATGGCGTGTATGCTTAATTGGGACGCCGTCCGGTTCAGTTTGAGCACTTGGTGGCTTCGATCTTGATTTTGCCATTTTCTTCGTGTATTCACTCCTTTTTGTCCAAATAAGCATAATTCCAGCATTTTGCTCCCAAGAGACCTAAAAAGTGAAAAGGAACGAAATTAAGCAGCAACGGATATAAAAGAGGTCGATTAAGGGCTTAAATGACCCCTTAAAGTGTACATTTAAATCATTATCAAATATCCCTACATTGGTATTTCTTGTCCTCAAGCAAATGTGCTTTGGCTAATCAATTTATAGTTAGGGTGAAGCATGGGTTTAGAATAATTCATAACAAGTAAAAGCAATCGAAAAGTCATAACAAGCAAGGAATTATTTACTAGCACCTCACAAGGGGTGTTTGGATTCTCTCATCTCTCGGGTGTATATGAAGTATAGAAATGGAAATGGGAAGATAAACATCATTACACGGCATAGTACATAGATTACCATAGGCTTGAGACTAGATCAAACCTCCTCTTGCTGGCGTTAGCACCTAGGAACCTATCTAGAGTTCTTTTCAAGGGTTGTAACGTTAGGCTTACGGTAGGGAAACAAAGGGTTTTATTGGATAGGCGATTTAGGGGTGGCAAGTCAAAAATCTTATGTTATTAGCATGAAAAGCGTGGCGTTGCTAAGCAGAACTCGACTCACTAAACTCTAGATAACTTGAAGCAAATATACATAAATTTAAAAGACATAAACATAAAGATAGATGTAGGATGGTATGTTTTTCTTTATTTTTTTCTTCGATATATATATATATATATATTTTTTACATACACTCTACCATCCTCTACGATAACATCAAAATATAAAGGATTTATAGGAGCATCCCTACTTGTGTTTTATTTCTCTAACACTAATTTGACCCATTTGAAAAGATCAAAACACTTGGAGTATTTAATTATGTAGACAAAGGGAATTTGAATTTAACATTATTTCCGTCACCTCCATAAAATATTACTTTTTTTCCCATGAGTCCCAATCATCTCAAAAACTGTACAAAAGATATGACTCGACTTAACATACAAGTAACTAGATAATTGAACTAA
This sequence comes from Chrysanthemum makinoi, assembly GCA_910596185.1. Lineage (NCBI taxonomy): Eukaryota > Viridiplantae > Streptophyta > Magnoliopsida > Asterales > Asteraceae > Chrysanthemum > Chrysanthemum makinoi. Next base: position 45,507,591 of record OU343224.1, on the reverse strand, counting down.
GGGTTTACTATGATAACATTAATGCACTAAAGGTGAGTGGATACAAGGTAGGCTAAGGCAATTTGGGTGTTGGGGTGGATTGTAAACAATGCTCTTTATTATTCGGAAAACCGAAACATCACAAGAAGCGAAAAGGATAGAGCCTGAGAGGTTCTAACTAGGGTATCGTCTACTAAATATGAGTACAACAAGGTTGCAGGGGTAATTACTCGACCGATGTGGAAGAAGTAATTATAATACATGTTTCAAAAACGGGTTATCATAATGCCTCTTATCACTTAGTTATTCCTAACTACACAAGTAGTAATCACTAGCTAGATCTGGAATGCATCACAAAACAAGTTCTAGAATTTATTATACTACCGGTACACTCTCTAAGCATTAGGGTGAATGCTTTTATTCCTAAAGATCTAGGAGCCCTCACATTTTTGGGGTGTAATTTTGAGTGGTAAACGGTCTTTGTGCTAGTCATATAACTCCTATCCATGAGACGCTTTATGAAGACTAAAGTTTTTGCTCGTAATCATAAAAATTTAAATTTTGTGCTAAAATTTCCCTAAGAAATATCTCTCAAAGTTTATTACACAATTACTAAGGACAAGACAAATAATCAAGGATAAGCATAGTTACTAAGTTCCGTTTATCTCTTCCCTACACTTAAACCAAACATTGTCCCCAATGTTCCCTCAAAGTATCAAAGTTATGATAAAGGAAGGTAAGTAAAAGAGAAAGAAACTAGTACTCCCCGGATTAGCTCGGTAGGATCTGTGTAAAGTAATGGTTAAATTCTTTCCCAAGAAGAATGTATACGTGATAAGCTCCATCCAATGTTGTGTTTCTTCTTCTTGCCAAATATAACCTACACACTTTAAGAAAATAAACGAAACCTTCGCGTAAAATCGGTGGTAAAACTATATATGACTCAACTACACTAGGATATAATGCTTGTGGAATGGATGTTTTTAGATTTTCTGAAAAATTAAGACCTGAGAATTTCCAAAAATTTATACATAGCACAGAAAAGAAAAAAAATTGTAAGTTGTTTCTGCTTGACCTGACGTCCTCAGGTCCTAATCCTGACGCCGTCAGGTTGTCATGACAGAAACTGGTCTGCTGCATTTTCCTGGAAAAATTCTGGAAAAATTACATCTTTAAAACCTGGAAAAATTCTTGCAAAACATCCATTATGACTCGATACAAACATTTGACTATAACAAACACACATATACATCAATTTCTTGGTTGTAATTCTCATGTTCATGTTCTTTTAAAAACGTATGTAATCTTCCCTACACTTATCTTTTGTAAAATACCTTTATATGTAATTAAGACGAGGTTAAAGACAAAATAAAGCATTTCCACAAAATCAAACATGAGAATAAACAACAATGAAAAACATATATGACACACAAATAAGCAAACAATTAATCATGGGTTGCCTCCCACGAAGCGTTTTTCTTTATTTATGAGACTTAGCTAGACTCAAGTCGTGCTCCTACGTTGTCTCATTTTACATCCTCAATGAAAACTCTATCATATTGACAAAATTCTCATCTACTCTATACCTAGTTCTAGAGTCAAACAATCCCTATAGTAAAGCCTCCTTTTCGCCCATATTCAAGCCTTTTCAACATTTTCTTACTTCTTTTTTCCTCAAAAGATCTAATGTTATCTCGTTCATAAAGGGATAAAGGGCCATATCCATTCCACTTCCAAGGCATCCTATATGTAATTTCATCGCACCCTTCCATAAATCTAACCGTTCCTCATTTGTTATAGCTTAGTTTAGACTTTTCAACAAACGGTTTTTCAGGCAAACTTAGGACAAGCTATAGTCGACGACACATCCTATGTCTTCTAGGACCATAAAATCAACTAAGTAGGTGAAGTTTCCTATAAATCCGTGTACATCCTTGACTCTTCCCACAAAATTGTAAACCCCACCGGGATACTTAGGATCCCTCCTAATCTTAAGTCGCTCATTAATTATGTCATTGTAAACAGCTGATGACATCACATTGATGGGGGAGTCCATATCTATGTAAGCGTGCTTGACATTCCTATATCCAATCATACAAGGGATTTTGATGTTCCAGGGGTTTCCTCTCCTAATCTTTGGGCATATCCTAATGATGGGTGATCGAGGATTGTCGATTATGTATCGGTGGTAAGCAACTTCTTCCTTAGTGGGGTAAAAGTGAAATAGGCTAGTCTCCTCATTCTCACTTCCCTTTACTAAATCATCACTTCAAATATTGCTAATCATGGAGCCAACAATCGAGGCGCGAACCGCTTTTCAACAACGCCCTAATTGTACTCTCAAATACCCTATGCAACTCTTGAAGCTCATTGTTTCTACTAACATATCGGTTGCGACGATGGTTACATGGGTGTTGATCAATTAATTTCGGTTGAGTGAAATTGGTTGTTTTGGTGGTGGGTTTGTTTGGGGTTATCACCTTCCTTGATGAAAAGTGACGGGATTACTAACAAAGTCACGAAGAAGGGGGATAAACTACAAGGAAGCTGAAAATGAGAAAAAATCTTACTTGATAGGAATCAAGCAAGGGAACCTTAACGAGATAGAAATCTAACTAGCTATTATTCCCAGCAAACGGCCGCCGCCTCGAAAGCGTTCGGGGTCAAAGGAACTTCCTTTCGTTCGAGCAAGTTTTTCAACACCTGGCAGGTGAACCTAATCGTTGTAGTGTAGTATTGGGTAAGCCTCGGGTATTGATATCGTTCTCTTGGGGAATAGAATGCTAGCAAAAGTGTGCTAACGAAGGTGGGTTGAGGATGATTCTTTTTTATCTTTAAATAGTTTTGCGTTTTCTTTTAAAGTTTTTTTTTAGTTACATAAATCGTCCTTGTGGTTTGCATGGTTTTACCAAAACATGTGGAAAGTCAAAAATACCCTTCAAGTTAATAACCAGAATTATTGGTCAAAGGACAAAACCCGTAATGGGTCAAAACCAGGGATGTGACCCATAAAAAACAAGGATAATATATGCAGATCCGGGTCAAGCACGGACCAATTATGTAATTAACTCTTATTATGGTTTTAGAAAGCTAAGGGTAAAATCTGGGCAAAATTTGGGGGTGGTACTTCTACGTTACTTCTACTATCTAATTATCTAATACTGGTGTAGTGTGTCTTTTAATGTGTGCTCGTATGATGATTAAAAATGTGTTTACAATACTATTACTCCCCAGTTATCTTTTTATTGTTGGTTGAATTGTCCGTCCTTATTCTTAGCGTTGTATCTTCTAAGGTCAAAGGTTTTCCCTTCTCTTTGAGAATACTTTTAGGTTATGCTTTCTTAATCCGCTAAATTAATCATAAACTAACTTTAAGGTTATCTTGGGATGTTTGAACTACGAAATCCACTAAGTGATTCATAAACTAATGTTTTCAAAGATTACCAAACATTTAAACACAATGATAGCCTAGTTGCACTTCTAAGCCAATTACAATTAAGATAAGAGACAACCAATCAATAATTAACAACTAGGTTTCATAGATCTAAGTAAACACAAAAGAAATTTAGCTAGACATGTTAAACAAGCAAGCATACACACAATAAATGAAAGACATAATGATACTAATGGATTAAAGCACTTATCTTGATGTGTAAAATAGGGTTTGGGACCCTAAGATATCTGTCCAAATCGACTACAAACGTTTGGGAGTTTTACTCCAAAGTCTACCTCTTTAAATGCAAAAATCAATTCTATATAGATTTACACTTGCGTCTCCTATAGGTGGGACGCCGCAGATTCGCCGTCATGGGTTTTCGTCTTGGGTTGTGATGGGACGGTCACGTTGGAGTTGTGACGCCGTCGAGCTTCAAGTGGGACGTCGTCTCCGTTCTGGATCTGGGCCGTCTGAGATGAAAAGTCTTAGTGATGCCCTTCCTCTTCAAAGCCTGAGGCCGTCAGGTGTTATGAACAAAAATTCCACTGAGTCGTCTGGTGCATTCTTTATCAAATCTGTAGAGAGGGACGGCGTCGCCCTTTAATTGGGACGCCGTCAGGTTCAGTTTGAGCAGCTTGAGTGGCTTCGATATTGACTTTGCCATTTTCTTCATGTATTCACTCTTTTTCGTCCAAATAAGCATCATTCCAGCATTTTGCTCCCAAGAGACCTAAAATTGAAAATGAATTGGCAGTAACGGATATAAAAGTGGTTGATTAAGGGCTTAAATAACCCTTAAAGTGTATGTTTTAAATCCTTATCCATACACTATTTTTTTGTAAAATACATTTATATGCAATTAAGTCGAGGTTAAAAACAAAATAAAGCATTTTACAAATTTTTCAAAAAATGAAAATAAAACAATTATAATGAGGCATATATGACACAAACAAACAAAATAAAAACATCAAAAAATTAAAAATATGGGTTTCCTCTCAAGAAACGCTTTTCTTTATTTACGAGTCTTGTAGCTATAATCAAAGTCATGCCTACTAAGCACTACAGATAATATCCACATCGAGGATATCGTTAGGATCATATTTCTTTTGTAGTTTTCTCTTAGTAGGTATTTTTGCCCTCTCAAAATTTTCTCCGTCAGGATCCATTAGTTCCATTTTAACATGCCACAATCCATCTCCTCCTTTTGGTGGCTTATCCCAACTCCATTTAATTTCCAAATCATCCAAATCCCATTCGTTTCCCTTGAGATTAGTTGGTATTGTTTCTAGGAATTCATAAATACTAAAGGATCATTAAATGGGTTAGCCTCCGTCTCTTTAGCTAATTCTCGTTGCATGTATGGTGTTTCTTCACAAATTCATCTTCCAAAAAAATGGGCGTTGGGATCCTCTAAAGTCTTTATTAATTCGGGGGACATATCGTGATGGTGTTCTCTATCCTTTTCTTCGGTTCTTATCATCAGTCATAGTATGATCTTTGATAAAAAAAATTAACCTAGTGTCCTACCAACACTATTTTAGATTTCTTGAAATCTATTATTGCACTTTTCGTGGCTAAAAATCCTATACCAACAAGCAATGGGCATTTAAGGTCTCTTAAAACGTCAAGGACATGAAACTTCGCCAAAATAGTCAATCTCCCTATTTGCACCACTAGGTCCTTTAATATCCCTACCGGATAAGTTAAACTTCCATCCTCCAATCCTACAACCATTTCTGTTTCTTCCAGTCTTCCTAAGTTAAGATTTCTATTAAGAGATAACAGCAGTATGTTAATGCATGATCCTAGATCGGTTAAGGTGTCAAAGGCTTCGGAGTCCCTAATACAACAAGATAGAACAAATATGCCTGGATCATCTATTTTTTGGGTTACTTGTTTTGAATAAAGCGGATCCATTTTACCCAACTTAACTCCCCATACACTATAAGGGCATTGTAATAAGGATCATGAGTCAAGATATCAAGCTGGTCGTTCGGTAAAGATCTTTAAATGCATCGTTAAGATTAGGTTTGGGATTTTGTTTGGTTGCTGTTTCAATAACTTGTTTGACCAACACTTCGCTTGGTGTATTATCTTTGTGTTTTTGGTCTTTTGAATTTTTCTAAGTTTGTTTGAAATGCGTTTTAATTGTATTGACCGAGTGAAGTGATTATTGATATGGATATTCACTTTCTTTTTGAGGGAAAGAACGAGCAGATGAAACTAGTGAAATGGAATTAAAGCTTAGTTTTGGGTTCTTGACGGTGTCACTTGGGAGCGCTCCCATTAATCGGTCATTCAAAACCTTAAAAAGAGTATCAATTTTATTTGTCATTGATGCGTGCCAAACAGTCAAGCTAAATCACTCAAGCCTGCACTTGTGAATGGCCGTAATAAGCTTAAAGCTCTAAGCACGAATGCAATAAGATCAGAGAGTATAGTGTTTCCCCGGTCGTTATGTCCAGGAGCTATGCAATGGATCACCAAACGATAGTGATCGAGATTTGAACGGAAAAAGGGATTTGAATTATGATTATAACTACAGAAAAAGCCAACAAATTACAACGGCTTAAATGCAAATTAAAGAAAGTTAAAAAGATAAAAATATTAAATAAACGCTATCACTATTTTTACAAAATGATGTTTTTGTGATTTTATAAAACAAAATGACTTAAATAAACTATTTTAATTAAAACGTAAACCTAAATTACCTAAAAACGTGCCTAAATGAAAACGTACGTTATATATAAAAATTAGCGAGTGCGCAAGGAAAACGAAAATTGTGAAATAAAAGTCCTGAGTGTAAAACAATTTTCCCATTCTAATTGACTAAAATAATTTTAGGAAAAAGCGGGTATTTTTTTCGAGCTTTTATTTATTTTCTACGAATAAAAAATGACTTTAATCTAATTAAATAATAAAAATACTAAAACTATTTTGGCAAAATCTGAAACTTTCATGAAATCTACTTTGCTAAATGCTAAACCTAAGAAAAATAATAAGTTCGAAAAATAAGCATTATATAAGTTGTTAAAAAGCTAAACTACTTAATAAACTTAAAACTAAAAAAAGAAAAAAATAACGTATTTAAGGAATTTATTTGTGTGGAATATGACAAGGAAAATGGGTTGGAAGGTTGGTTATGGTATGGAGTTGTGAAAGTGGGAGTGGGCAGGAGATCTTCGGTTCGAATCCCACTTCCCACTTTTTTGGCTATTTATTATTTGGGTCTTCAGAATTCGAATTCCTTTAAGGAATTAATGATGCAGGTTAATAACAAAACGTTCCAAAGCAGGTGAGCTTGTTGTGTTGCGTACGTGGGCGGTGTATGCAGGTACGAGTTGAGTCCTGTCCTCCACGCTTTTTTTCCAACCCATTATTTTATTTGTTTATGTCTTTTGCACTGAAAGCAGACTAAAGTTAAACTTTTTGACAAACATAAAACTTATGAAAACTTCCAAATAAGCTGTAAAAGAACTTATGACAGCAGACTTGGAAAAACTACTATGAAATGGGCTGTTTGATCGTGAGACAGGTTCAACAAAACACACCTGAAGCTTAGTAAGATATAAGCTAAGGAACAAGCTTCAATTAAGCTATAATCTAATGGGCTTAAAGTTATCCTATCTAAACTACTACTAAGAACATAAAATGAGCAAAGATAAAAGCTAAAAAAAACTATAATCTGCCCATAGGCTGCCTGTTGTGCAGAACCAAACACCCTTTCCAAAAACTTATCGACCATGAAAGCTTCTATCTAGAAAAAATAAGCTAAAACACATTAACTACATGATAGATTAAGCTAAATTACAAAGAGACCAAGCCTATAAATGGGAATAAGCAGTTGGCAATGTAATCTAATCTATGGGAATCCTAAACTACTAAAATGAGAAATAAGCATTTAACAACTATAGTTAAACTCTAATGAGCTAAAATGAATGTAATCTAGTCTAGATACACTAATGAGCATTTGGAAATGCTAAATAAGCTAAAATTGCATTCTAAAAAGCTCTTAAAATGACCTGACGTGCTCTTTCATCAATATGCAGACTGAATGGCTGGCTAAAATAAACTTTTTGTTTTTAGGCCTCAAGAATCCATCTAAAAGAAGCCTTGATAAGCATGCACCTTAATAAAACTGTATAAAGTGTGTGGGACAGTGCAAAAATGTTGCAAAGGTCTAACTTTTGAACTTGATATTAACTAAGCTAAAGGTGGTTTAAAGTTTAAAGCCACTAAGTTTGGGATTATAGGACACACTAAACAGATTTACACAACTTTCATGAAAAAATCCCACTCAACACCTGCCATCCCAATCAACACTAGACTGGATAAAATTCCTCGCCCTTGCCCAAAAGTGCAACCAAAACAATTTACCTGTCCTAGCCGGGTTTTCCAGTTTAAAACTACCAAACTAAAGTGCGACTTGCTAGAAACTGTTTTCTGAAACTTGAACCTGAATTAACATGAACTTCAAATGCAACTTTGATAGGCACCTCTAACATGTAAACTCAATCAAGAACTTGAAACTAAATAAAATTGCAAATATATAGATTTAAAAGAAACTGAAACTTGCATTCAATTAAACTGAACTTACAACATGAATTAAAATGACAAGGAAAATACAACGGGACTCGAAATAGAATTTTTAGACTAGAACTAAAAAAAAACAAGTTAAGACTAAAATAATAAAAAACTAACTAAAAACTAACTCTCCTTTTTACAATGGCTACAAGAGCTATTTATGCTACTCTCAATGCCTTCATCTCTCTCTCTTTTGGTCTTCTCTGTCCACTTGCGATAAGCCAAATCACATGCGTGCTCACCATCAAAATGGACCCACTACTTTTCTTCTGTTGTTTCTTTTTTAGATAAGCATGGTGGAGTGTTGTCGAGGGATAGTGTGGGGGTTGTCGGGTTTAATTTGTTTAAGGCTTGTGTTGGGTTTTGTGTTTTGGAAGGGAAATATAGAAGAAAGAAAGCCGGGTAGGTTTAGGGTAAAAGGTGTGTTTGGGTGTGGGTTGGATTTGGGTAAAAGATTTTGGACGGGTAAAGTGGTATTGAGACCAGGCTTGGTTATTTTGGTGAGGGATTTGGGCTTGGCGTTTGGGTTTAGGTAATGGTTAGGATTTAGGATTAGGAGTGTAACAATTGATAATTCAAGGACCAGTGCAAAAGCTGAAATCCAGGGACCATACATGTAACTTCTGAAATTATGATCCAAGGGCCTATCTTGACAATTTCCAATATTCCGAGGACCAAACTTGACAATTTCTAATAATACAAAGTAAATTTAAATTTGAAACTCGGGGACAAACTTGTAATTTCTCAAAACTTTTGACATTTTTCACCAAAGGACTAATTTTGACAAGTCATGATTTTAAAAGGACCTTTGGTGATTTTACTTTTGAAATTAAGTGCTCAGGGACTATTTCGACAATTTTTGAACTGGGGGACTGAACGCCAATTATGCAAACTTAACTCATTTTTCATCTGTTTTTAAACATTTTGCATCTGAAACATATAAAATGCAATTTTGAAATATTTTCAGTATTTTGATGCATTCTTGAGCATTTTTAAACGTTTTGCGTTCAGTTAACCAAAATGATGAGTATTTACACACTCATCAATCCCTACACTAAACTATTGCTAGTCCCTAGCAATCTTTTGAGAAAAACATAATGGATTTTAATCTCTTTACCAAAAGCCATTACTTCTGGAGTAGCCAAATGTTTTAGTTCAAGTAAGAACCATGGTACACCGATAACCATGTGATTTTGAGCAAAACCACCAGCTTTCAACGATTTGATTTTGTCTTCTGAAGCCGTTTGCTCGGACTAGCCAACTCTTAGATAAATTATCAATATCTTTGGTGGTGATTACCAATTATGGATTTTCCCTTGCCCTTTACCACAAACCATGCAGACTGTACTTCTTCACTTTTTAGGATACGGCGAGTTGAATACCATACAATTTTGGGCAAATTGCAAGCCGTCAATGGATTTGAGATATCTTTACCAAGAGCCATTTGCTCCTGGATGCCAATCCTCTTTTTGTTTAGACATGGCGGACTGATAAACAAATGAGTAAGTGCAAAACACTTACTCCAAAAAAATTTTGGCCAAAAATGGGGAATAGGGCGGTATAATAACATGATAAAATTCGTGAGAATTCCCCAGCACACTTAGAAATGAATATTGCCCTCAATATTCAAAGTACCGGCGGTTATGCCGAAACAAAAGAACGATAAAGGAAATACTACGCCATTAATTAGAAAGATTTTTTTTTTTTTTTTTTTTTTTTGAAAACTTATATATATATAATATGGGGAACTCCCCCACTAGAGTGGTACACACGGGTGAAACCCATGCTTAGCTACTGTTTTTGATTCCGAGTCGCTAGCTTGGTCGACCCAATTCATTTGTTCATGGGGACGCAAAGTGGAAGAAACAATCTCCATCGGACTTTCATTCAAGATGTTTGGACAAACATTTGAAGCACGTGAAAGTTCCACCGATGAGATATAGAGAGCAGGCTCAAAAATGATAAATGAAATGCCGGGATCAAAAATAGTGTCCTCATTCCCGAAGGAAAGGGAACGAGAAGTCACACATATGTGAAGAAAATAAGGAAAATGTGATATGATCATGACTAACTCCTCATTATCAGAAGGGGAATTCATGATATTTGGATCATGAATCTCATCAGTGAGGATAGAATTGTCATCACATGATGGAAGAGATAAGTTAGAATACAGAGGTGGGACAAGTGGTGTGCTCAAGAGCTAGCAATTTCCACCACTTATGATGATGGTCTGATCGACATAGACATTTCATCGAAAAGAGGATTTACTGGTGTGGTCATTATTAAATTCAAAGAGGATTTGAGAAAATCCCGGTAACCTCAAAGAAATGTCGAGAGAATCACAAAAAGGCAAATCACAATCACTATCGGATATATCCTCGGACTCACTTGGGATTGGGACAAGATCCTCAACACTAGACGATTTCGTTTCCGAAATAGTGCTGAGATGATCATCCTCCATTATGAGAGAGTCTTTGGAAGCAATAATAGGTAAGATAGGTGGGATAGCAATAGACTGAGGGAGTTGAGAAATAAGATCGTTCAATTGAATAACACTCTCCTCGTCGTTCTCATAATATTCCTTCATCTGAATACTATCCTCATCATCATCGTCATCATATCTGATTCTTATATTCATCTGCTGAAGCTTACACACCATTCTTTTCATTTCTTTGGTTTCTTTCGAATGCGTATTTCTTGAGAACTTTAGGGAAGATTACACTCCTCATAATCATTGAAATGATGTGAAGGCTCGGAAGTCTGATGACTGATTGAATACTGTGGGGGTTGGAAATTGTCAAAACCGGGAGAATTGGAATTTTGAAAATTTTGATTCACCGTGACATTCAGTCGCATGAGGACCCCCACAATTCTTAACAGAGATAATGGAATAACTTTCACCAAAGTTCGATTGTAACATGGTTCCGGCTCATAGACATGGACTGTGGTGACAATCAAAACCGTAACGAGAATCATTCTCAAAAAACTCGGTATGAGGATTCATTATTGGGGCTTGGGTGGTAGGAAAAATCGGTGTTTCATTTGAAATGGGATCGAATTACGACAAATTTGTCCCCGAAACTCACATTGGTACATCGTGACAATTTCCACCGTTAAATGGACCTCCACACCGAGGAACATGAAAACCATGACATAAAGAATTAAACGGTTAAGAGGGATAAGAGATGAAGAATTAAACAGATTGGAGGATAAAGGAATGGAGAATTAAACAGATTAGAGGGTAAAGATGAATATTTTTGGTATTTTTGAAAAACATTATGTAAAGACAAAGAATGAAAATATTTTTGGGTTTTTTGATTTTTATAAGAAGATATAAATACATACAGATGGTATAAACAAGGTGAATATCCAAATCACTAATCTGCTAGCGAAAGATAATCGAGCACAGCTCCCGGCAGGCGCCAAAAATTTGATGCGTGCAAACAGTCAAGCTAATCACTCACCTGCCCTTGTGAATGGCGGACCGTAATAAGCTTAAAACTGCCTAAGCACGAATGCAATGAAGATCCGGGAGTATAGGGTTTCCCCAGGTCGTTTTGTCCCAGCGAGCTATGCAATGGATCACCAAACGTATAGTGATCGAGAGATTTGAACGGTTTGAATTATGATTATAACTACATAAAAAGCCAACAAATTACAACGGCTTAAATGCAAATTAAAGAAAGTTAAAAAGATAAAAATATTAAATAAACGCTATCACTATTTTTACAAAATGATGTTTTTGTGATTTTATAAAACAAAATGACTTAAATAAACTATTTTAATTAAAACGTAAACCTAAATTACCTAAAAACGTGACTTAAAATGAAAACGTACGTTATGTATAAAAATTACGCGAGTGCGCAAGGAAAAACGTAAAATTTGTGAAATAAAAGTCCTACGAGTGTAAAAAACAATTTTCCTACATTCTAATTGACTAAAAATAATTTTAGGAAAAAGCCGGATATTTTTTCGAGCTTTTATTTATTTTCTACGAATTAAAAATGACTTTAATCTAATTAAATAATAAAAAATACTAAACTATTTTGGCAAAATCTGAAACTTTCATGAAATCTACTTTGCTAAATGCTAAACCTAAGAAAAATAATAAGTTCGAAAAATAAGCATTATATAAGTTGTTAAAAAGCTAAACTACTTAATAAACTTAAAACTAAAAAAAGAAAAAAATAACGTATTTAAGGAATTTATTTGTGTGGAATATGACAAGGAAAATGGGTTGGAGCAGTTGGTTATGGTGTGGAGTTGTGAAGCGTGGGAGTGGGCAGGAGATCTTGGGTTCGAATCCCACTTCCCACTTTTTTGGCTATTTATTATTTGGGTCATCAGAATTCGAATTCCTTTAAGGAATTAATGATGCAGGTTAATAACAAAACGTTCCAAAGAGCAGATGGTGAGCTTGTTGTGTTGCGTACGTGGGCAGGTATGCAGGAGGTACTGAGTTCGAGTCCTGTCCTCCACGCTTTTTTCCAACCCATTATTTTATTTGTTTATGTCTTTTGCAACTGAACAGAGACTAAAGTTAAACTTTTTGACAAACATAAAACTTATGAAAACTTCCAAATAAGCTGTAAAAGAACTTATGACAGCAGACTTGGAAAAACTACTATGAAATGGGCTGTTTGGTCGTGAGACAGGTTCAACCCAAACACACCTGACAGCTTAGTAAGATACACTAAGCTAAGGAACAAGCTTCAATTAAGCTATAATCTAATGGGCTTAAAGTTATCCTATCTAAACTACTACTAAGAACATAAAATGAGCAAAGATAAAAGCTAAAAAAAAAACTATAATCTGCCCACATAGGCTGCTGTTGTGCAGACCCAACCAAACACCCTTTCCAAAACTTATCGACCATGAAAAGCTTCTATGTAGAAAAAATTAGCTAAGACACATTAACTACATGATAGATTAAGCTAAATTACAAAGAGACCAAGCCTATAAATGGGAATAAGCAGTTGGCAATGTAATCTAATCTATGGGAATCCTAAACTACTAAAATGAGAAATAAGCATTTAACAACTATAGTTAAACTCTAATGAGCTAAAATGAATGTAATCTAGTCTAGATACACTAATGAGCATTTGGAAATGCTAAATAAGCTAAAATTGCATTCTAAAAAGCTCTTAAAATGACCTGACGTGCTCTTTCATCAATATGCAGACTGAAACGGGCTGTTAAGGCTTGTTTAGACTTTGTTTTTAGGCCTCAAGAATCCATCTAAAGCAAGACAAGCTGTGATAAGCTGTATGCACCTTGTAAATAAGCTGTATAAAGTGTGGGACAGCTGGTACAGAACCAAAAAATGTTGCAAAGGTCTAACTTTTGAACTTGATATTAACTAAGCTAAGGGTGACTGTAAGGTTTAAAGCTTAAACTACACTAAGTTGGGATTATAAGGACCTGCTAAAAACAGATTTTACACAACTTAAAACATCAAATAAGCCACAAAAATCCCACAAAATCAACACCTTGCTGCTGTCCTGTGCAGCAGCCAAAAAAGACAGAAAACAGTTTTAGAACTTCTACTGATTCCTGTAAAACCCTTTCGCCCCAAAATTGAAACATGTAAAACTAATTTATAAGCCAAAGTTAAGTCTGACTTAAAAAGTCAACTGCTAATACGGGGGTTTTGACCTTTTTACAAGCACTTACCAAACACCCTTTCAAGGCAGATTTCGAGTTTGAACTAGAAACTAAAGTTATGACTTATAGAAACTGTTTTTGCAAACTTGAACTAGAATTAACATGAACTTCAAATGCAACTTTGATAGGCACCTCTAACATGTAAACTCAATCAAGAACTTGAAACTAAATAAAATTTGCAAAATATATAGATTTAAAAGAAACTGAAACTTGCATTCAATTAAACTGAACTTACAACAGGAATTAAAATGACAAGGAAAATACAACGGGACTCGAAATAGAATTTTTAGACTAGAACTAAAAAAAAAAACAAGTTAAGACTAAAATAATAAAAAACTAACTAAAAACTAACTCTCCTTTTTACAATGGCTACAAGAGCTATTTATGCTACTCTCAATGCCTTCATCTCTCTCTCTTTTGGTCTTCTCTGTCCACTTGAGATAAGCCAAATCACGCGTGCTCTGCCATCAGCCAGACCCTTTGCTACTTTTCTTCTGTTGTTTCTTTTCGTGTGAGATAAGCAGGCGTGGGAGTGTTGTCAGGGATAGTGTGGGGGGTTGTCAGGTTTAATTTGTTTAAGGCTTGTGTTGGGTTTTGTGTTTTGGGCGGGAAATGGGAAAGAAGAAAGACAGAGGCGGGTAGGTTTAGGGTAAAAGGTGTGTTTGGGTGTGGGTTGGATTTGGGTAAAAGATTTTGGACGGGTAAAAGTGGTATTGGACCAGGCTTGGGTTATTTTGGACCGAGGGATTTGGGCTTGGCAGTTTTGGGTTTAGGTAATGGTTAGGATTTAGGATTAGGAGTGTAACCAATTGATAATTCAAGGACCAAAAGTGCAAAAGCTGGAAATCCAGGGACCATACATGTAACTTCTGAAATTATGATCCAAGGGCCTATCTTGACAATTTCCAATATTCCGAGGACCAAACTTGACAATTTCTAATAATACAAAGGCTAAATTTGCCAAATTTGAAACTCCAGGGACTAAACTTGTAATTTCTCAAAACTTTTGACATTTTTCACCAAAGGACTCATTTTGACAAGTCATGATTTTAAAAGGACCTTTGGTGATTTTTCTTTTGAAATTAAGTGCTCAGGGACTATTTCTGACAATTTTTGAAACTTGGGGGACTGAAACTGCCAATTATGCAAACTTAGCTCATTTTTCATCTGTTTTTAAACATTTTGCATCTGAAACATATAAAATGCAATTTTGAAATATTTTCAGTATTTTGATGCATTTCTGAGCATTTTTAAACGTTTTGCAGTTCAGATTTAACCAAAAATGATGAGTATTTACACACTCATCAATCCCTCACACTAAACTATTGCTAGTCCCTAGCAATCTTTTGAGAAAACATAATGGATTTTGAATCTCTTTACCAAAAGCCATTACTTCTGGAGTAGCCAAATGTTTTAGTTCAAGTAAGAACCATGGTACACCGATAACCATGTGATTTTGAGCAAACCACCAGCTTTCAACGGATTTGATTTTGTCTTTACCAGAAGCCGTTTGCTCTGGACTAGCCAACTCTTAGATAAATTATCAATATTATCTTTGGTGAGCTGATTACCAATTATGGATTTTCCACTGCCTTTACCACAAGCCATAAACTTGCGGGCTAGCCAACTCTTCACTTTTTAGGATATGGTGAGTTGAATACCATACAATTTTGGGCAAATTGCAAGCCGTCAACGGATTTGAGATATCTTTACCAAGAGCCGTTTGCTCCTGGATTAGCCAATCCTTTTGTTTATTAGACATGGCGGACTGATAACCAAATGAGTAAGTGCAAAACACTTACTCCAAAAAAAATTTTGGCCAAAAATGGGGGAATAGGGCGGTATAATAACATGATAAAATTCGTGAGAATTCCCCCCCACACTTAGAAATGAATATTGCCCTCAATATTCAAAGTACCGGCGGTTATGCCGAAACAAAGAACGTAAAAGGGAAATACTACGGCCATTAATTAGAAAGATTTTTTTTTTTTTTTTTTTTTTTTTTTTTAGAAAACTTATATATATATAATATGTGGGGCAACTCCCCCACACTAGAGTGGTACACACGGGTGAAAACCCATGCTTAGCTACTGTTTTTGATTACCGAGTCGCTAGCTTGAGTCGACCCCGAATTCATTTGTTCATGGGGAAGCAAAGTGGAAGAAACAATCTCCATCGGACTTTCATTCAAGATGTTTGGACAAACATTTGAAGCACGTGAAAGTTCCACACCGATGAGATATAGAGAGAACCGGCTCAAAAATGATAAATGAAAATGCCGGGATCAAAAATAGTGTCCTCTTTCCCGAAGGAGAAAAGGGAACGAGAAGTCACACCATATGTGAAGAAAATAAGGAAAATCATGATGATGATCATGACTAACTCCTCATTATCAGAAGGGGAATTCATGATTTTTGGATCATGAATCTCATCAGTGAGGATAGAATTGTCATCACATGATGGAAGAGATAAGTTAGAATACAAAGGTGGGACAAGTGGTGTGCTCTGAGAGCTAGCAATTTCCACCACTTCCGTGATGGTCTCTGTATCGGCCTCAGACATTTCATCGAAAAGAGGATTTACTTTCCCAAAAGTGTAGTCATTATTAAATTCAAAAAGAGGATTTGAGAAAATCCCGGAAGTAACCTCAGAAATGTCGAGAGAATCACAAAAAGGCAAATCACAATCACTATCGGATATATCCTCAGACTCACTTGGGATTGGGACAAGATCCTCAACACTAGACGATTTCGTTTCCGAAATAGTGCTGAGATGATCATCCTCCATTATGAGAGAGTCTTTGGAAGCAATAATAGGTAAGATAGGTGTGATAGCAATAGACTGAGGGAGTTGAGAAATAAGATCGTTCAATTGAATAACACTCTCCTCGTCGTTCTCATAATATTCCTTCATCTGAATACTATCCTCATCATCATCGTCATCATATCTGATTCTTATATTCATCTGCTGAAGCTTACACACCATTCTTTTCATTTGCAGTTTCTTTCGAATGCGTATTTCTTCAGAACTTTGAGGAAGATTACACTCCTCATAATCATTGAAATGATGTGAAGGCTCGGAAGTCTGATGACTGATTGAATACTGTGGGGGTTGGAAATTGTCAAAACCGGGAGAATTGGAATTTTGAAAATTTTGATTCACCGGTTGACATTCAAAAGTCGCATGAGGACCCCCACAATTCTCACAACAGAGATAATTGGGAAAATAACTTTCACCAAAGTTCTGATTGTAACATGGTTCCGGCTCATAGACAAGCGGGACCTGTGGTGGACAATCAAAACCGTAACGAGAATCATTCTCACAAAACTCGTATGAGTAGGATTCGTATTGGGGCTGTGGAGGTAGGTAGGAAAAATCGGGTGTTTCATTTGAAATGGGATCGAAATTACCGACAAATTTGTCCCCGAAACTCACATTGGTACATCGCCGACAATTTCCACCGTTAAATGGACCTCCACACCAGGAACATGTCGAAAACCATGACATCAAGAATTAAACGGTTAAGAGGGATAAGAGATGAAGAATTAAACAGATTGGAGGATAAAGGAATGGAGAATTAAACAGATTAGAGGGTAAAGATGAATATTTTTGGATTTTTGAAAAATAGGCTATAGAAACAAAGAATGAAAATATTTTTGGGTTTTTGATTTTTATAAGAAAATATAAATACATACAGATGGTATAAACAAGGAGTGAATATCCAAATCACTAATCTGCTAGACGAAAGATAATCAGCACAGCTCCCCGGTAGCGGCGCCAAAAATTTGATGCGTGCCAAACAGTCAAGCTAAATCACTCAAGCCTGCCACTTGTGAATGGCAGACCGTAATAAGCTTAAAACTGCCTAAGCACGAATGCAATGAAGATCAGGAGAGTATAGTGTTTCCCCGGGTCGTTATGTCCCAGCGAGCTATGCAATGGATCACCAAACGTATAGTGATCGAGAGATTTGAACGGAAAAAGGGATTTGAATTATGATTATAACTACAGAAAAAGCCAACAAATTACAACGGCTTAAATGCAAATTAAAGAAAGTTAAAAAGATAAAAAATATTAAATAAACGCTATCACTATTTTTACAAAATGATGTTTTTGTGATTTTATAAAACAAAATGACTTAAATAAACTATTTTAATTAAAACGTAAACCTAAATTACCTAAAAACGTGACTTAAAATAAAAACGTACGTTATGTATAAAAATTACGCGAGTGCGCAAGAAAAAACGTAAAATTTGTAAAATAAAAGTCCTACGAGTGTAAAAACAATTTTCCTACATTCTAATTGACTAAAAATAATTTTAGGAAAAAGCCGGTATTTTTCGAGCTTTTATTTATTTTCTACGAATTAAAAATGACTTTAATCTAATTAAATAATAAAAAATACTAAACTATTTTGGCAAAATCTGAAAATTTCATGAAATCTACTTTGCTAAATGCTAAACCTAAGAAAAATAATAAGTTCGAAAAATAAGCATTATATAAGTTGTTAAAAAGCTAAACTACTTAATAAACTTAAAACTAAAAAAAGAAAAAATAACGTATTTAAGGAATTTATTTGTGTGGAATATGACAAGGAAAATGGGTTGGAGCAGTTGGTTATGGTGTGGAGTTGTGAAGCGTGGGAGTGGGCAGGAGATCTTGGGTTCGAATCCCACTTCCCACTTTTTTGGCTATTTATTATTTGGGTCTTCAGAATTCGAATTCCTTTAAGGAATTAATGATGCAGGTTAATAACAAAACGTTCCAAAGAGCAGATGGTGAGCCTGTTGTGTTGCGTACGTGGGCAGGTATGCAGGAGGTACTGAGTTCGAGTCCTGTCCTCCACGCTTTTTTCCAACCCATTATTTTATTTGTTTATGTCTTTTGCAACTGAACAGAGACTAAAGTTAAACTTTTTGACAAACATAAAACTTATGAAAACTTCCAAATAAGCTGTAAAAGAACTTATGACAGCAGACATGGAAAAACTACTATGAAATGGGCTGTTTGGTCGTGAGACAGGTTCAACCCAAACACACCTGACAGCTTAGTAAGATACACTAAGCTAAGGAACAAGCTTCAATTAAGCTATAATCTAATGGGCTTAAAGTTATCCTATCTGAACTACTACTAAGAACATAAAAGGAGCAAAGATAAAAGCTAAAAAAAAAACTATAATCTGCCCACATAGGCTGCTGTTGTGCAGACCCAACCAAACACCCTTTCCAAAACTTATCGACCATGAAAAGCTTCTATGTAGAAAAAATAAGCTAAAACACATTAACTACATGATAGATTAAGCTAAATTACAAAGAGACCAAGCCTATAAATGGGAATAAGCAGTTGGCAATGTAATCTAATCTATGGGAATCCTAAACTACTAAAATGAGAAATAAGCATTTAACAAATATAGTTAAACTCTAATGAGCTAAAATGAATGTAATCTAGTCTAGATACACTAATGAGCATTTGGAAATGCTAAATAAGCTAAAATTGCATTCTAAAAAGCTCTTAAAATGACCTGACGTGCTCTTTCATCAATATGCAGACTGAAACGGGCTGTTAAGGCTTGTTTAGACTTTGTTTTTAGGCCTCAAGAATCCATCTAAAGCAAGACAAGCTGTGATAAGCTGTATGCACCTTGTAAATAAGCTGTATAAAGTGTGGGACAGCTGGTACAGAACCAAAAAATGTTGCAAAGGTCTAACTTTTGAACTTGATATTAACTAAGCTAAGGGTGACTGTAAGGTTTAAAGCTTAAACTACACTAAGTTGGAATTATAAGGACCTGCTAAAAACAGATTTTACACAACTTAAAACATCAAATAAGCCACAAAAATCCCACAAAATCAACACCTTGCTGCTGTCCTGTGCAGCAGCCAAAAAAGACAGAAAACAGTTTTAGAACTTCTACTGATTCTTGTAAAATCCTTTCGCCCCAAAATTGAAACATGTAAAACTAATTTATAAGCCAAAGTTAAGTCTGACTTAAAAAGTCAACTGCTAATACGGGGGTTTTGACCTTTTTACAAGCACTTACCGAACACCCTTTCAAGGCAGATTTCGAGTTTGAACTAGAAACTAAAGTTATGACTTATAGAAACTGTTTTTGCAAACTTGAACTAGAATTAACATGAACTTCAAATGCAACTTTGATAGGCACCTCTAACATGTAAACTCAATCAAGAACTTGAAACTAAATAAAATTTGCAAAATATATAGATTTAAAAGAAACTGAAACTTGCATTCAATTAAACTGAACTTACAACAGGAATTAAAATGACAAGGAAAATACAACGGGACTCGAAATAGAATTTTTAGACTAGAACTAAAAAAAAAACAAGTTAAGACTAAAATAATAAAAACTAACTAAAAACTAACTCTCCTTTTTACAATGGCTACAAGAGCTATTTATGCTACTCTCAATGCCTTCATCTCTCTCTCTTTTGGTCTTCTCTGTCCACTTGAGATAAGCCAAATCACGCGTGCTCTGCCATCAGCCAGACCCTTTGCTACTTTTCTTCTGTTGTTTCTTTTCGTGTGAGATAAGCAGGCGTGGGAGTGTTGTCAGGGATAGTGTGGGGGGTTGTCAGGTTTAATTTGTTTAAGGCTTGTGTTGGGTTTTGTGTTTTGGGCGGGAAATGGGAAAGAAGAAAGACAGAGGCGGGTAGGTTTAGGGTAAAAGGTGTGTTTGGGTGTGGGTTGGATTTGGGTAAAAGATTTTGGACGGGTAAAAGTGGTATTGGACCAGGCTTGGGTTATTTTGGACCGAGGGATTTGGGCTTGGCAGTTTTGGGTTTAGGTAATGGTTAGGATTTAGGATTAGGAGTGTAACCAATTGATAATTCAAGGACCAAAAGTGCAAAAGCTGGAAATCCAGGGACCATACATGTAACTTCTGAAATTATGATCCAAGGGCCTATCTTGACAATTTCCAATATTCCGAGGACCAAACTTGACAATTTCTAATAATACAAAGGCTAAATTTGCCAAATTTGAAACTCCGGGGACTAAACTTGTAATTTCTCAAAACTTTTGACATTTTTCACCAAAGGACTCATTTTGACAAGTCATGATTTTAAAAGGACCTTTGGTGATTTTTCTTTTGAAATTAAGTGCTCAGGGACTATTTCTGACAATTTTTGAAACTTGGGGGACTGAAACTGCCAATTATGCAAACTTAGCTCATTTTTCATCTGTTTTTAAACATTTTGCATCTGAAACATATAAAATGCAATTTTGAAATATTTTCAGTATTTTGATGCATTTCTGAGCATTTTTAAACGTTTTGCAGTTCAGATTTAACCAAAAATGATGAGTATTTACACACTCATCAATCCCCCACACTAAACTATTGCTAGTCCCTAGCAATCTTTTGAGAAAACATAATGGATTTGAATCTCTTTACCAAAAGCCATTACTTCTGGAGTAGCCAAATGTTTTAGTTCAAGTAAGAACCATGGTACACCGATAACCATGTGATTTTGAGCAAACCACCAGCTTTCAACGGATTTGATTTTGTCTTTACCAGAAGCCGTTTGCTCTGGACTAGCCAACTCTTAGATAAATTATCAATATTATCTTTGGTGAGCTGATTACCAATTATGGTTTTTCCACTGCCTTTACCACAAGCCATAAACTTGCGGGCTAGCCAACTCTTCACTTATTAGGATATGGTGAGTTGAATACCATACAATTTTGGGCAAATTGCAAGCCGTCAACGGATTTGAGATATCTTTACCAAGAGCCGTTTGCTCCTGGATTAGCCAATCCTTTTGTTTATTAGACATGGCGGACTGATAAACAAATGAGTAAGTGCAAAACACTTACTCCAAAAAAAATTTTGGCCAAAAATGGGGGAATAGGGCGGTATAATAACATGATAAAATTCGTGAGAATTCCCCCCCACACTTAGAAATGAATATTGCCCTCAATATTCAAAGTACCGGCGGTTATGCCGAAACAAAGAACGTAAAAGGGAAATACTACGGCCATTAATTAGAAAGATTTTTTTTTTTTTTTTTTTTTTTTTTTAGAAAACTTATATATATATAATATGTGGGGCAACTCCCCCACACTAGAGTGGTACACACGGGTGAAAACCCATGCTTAGCTACTGTTTTTGATTACCGAGTCGCTAGCTTGACTCGACCCCGAATTCATTTGTTCATGGGGAAGCAAAGTGGAAGAAACAATCTCCATCGGACTTTCATTCAAGATGTTTGGACAAACATTTGAAGCACGTGAAAGTTCCACACCGATGAGATATAGAGAGAACCGGCTCAAAAATGATAAATGAAAATGCCGGGATCAAAAATAGTGTCCTCATTCCCGAAGGAGAAAAGGGAACGAGAAGTCACACCATATGTGAAGAAAATAAGGAAAATCATGATGATGATCATGACTAACTCCTCATTATCAGAAGGGGAATTCATGATTTTTGGATCATGAATCTCATCAGTGAGGATAGAATTGTCATCACATGATGGAAGAGATAAGTTAGAATACAGAGGTGGGACAAGTGGTGTGCTCTGAGAGCTAGCAATTTCCACCACTTCCGTGATGGTCTCTGTATCGGCCTCAGACATTTCATCGAAAAGAGGATTTACTTTCCCAAAGGTGTAGTCATTATTAAATTCAAAGAGAGGATTTGAGAAAATCCCGGAAGTAACCTCAGAAATGTCGAGAGAATCAAAAAAGGCAAATCACAAGCACTATCGGATATATCCTCAGACTCACTTGGGATTGGGACAAGATCCTCAACACTAGACGATTCCGTTTCCGAAATAGTGCTGAGATGATCATCCTCCATTATGAGAGAGTCTTTGGAAGCAATAATAGGTAAGATAGGTGTGATAGCAATAGACTGAGGGAGTTGAGAAATAAGATCGTTCAATTGAATAACACTCTCCTCGTCGTTCTCATAATATTCCTTCATCTGAATACTATCCTCATCATCATCGTCATCATATCTGATTCTTATATTCATCTGCTGAAGCTTACACACCATTCTTTTCATTTGCAGTTTCTTTCGAATGCGTATTTCTTCAGAACTTTGAGGAAGATTACACTCCTCGTAATCATTGAAATGATGTGAAGGCTCGGAAGTCTGATGACTGATTGAATACTGTGGGGGTTGGAAATTGTCAAAACCGGGAGAATTGGAATTTTGAAAATTTTGATTCACCGGCTGACATTCAAAAGTCGCATGAGGACCCCCACAATTCTCACAACAGAGATAATTGGGAAAATAACTTTCACCAAAGTTCTGATTGTAACATGGTTCCGGCTCATAGACAAGCGGGACCTGTGGTGGACAATCAAAACCGTAACGAGAATCATTCTCACAAAACTCGTATGAGTAGGATTCGTATTGGGGCTGTGGAGGTAGGTAGGAAAAATCGGGTGTTTCATTTGAAATGGGATCGGAATTACCGACAAATTTGTCCCCGAAACTCACATTGGTACATCGCCGACAATTTCCACCGTTAAATGGACCTCCACACCAGAACATGTCGAAACCATGACATCAAGAATTAAACGGTTAAGAGGGATAAGAGATGAAGAATTAAACAGATTGGAGGATAAAGGAATGGAGAATTAAACAGATTGGAGGGTAAAGATGAATATTTTTGGATTTTTGAAAAATAGGCTATAGAAACAAAGAATGAAAATATTTTTGGGTTTTTGATTTTTATAAGAAAATATAAATACATACAGATGGTATAAACAAGGAGTGAATATCCAAATCACTAATCTGCTAGACGAAAGATAATCAGCACAGCTCCCCGGCAGTGGCGCCAAAATTTGATGCGTGCCAAACAGTCAAGCTAAATCACTCAAGCCGGCCACTTGTGAATGGCAGACCGTAATAAGCTTAAAACTGCCTAAGCACGAATGCAATGAAGATCAGGAGAGTATAGTGTTTCCCCGGGTCGTTATGTCCCAGCGAGCTATGCAATGGATCACCAAACGTATAGTGATCGAGAGATTTGAACGGAAAAAGGGATTTGAATTATGATTATAACTACAGAAAAAGCCAACAAATTACAACGGCTTAAATGCAAATTAAAGAAAGTTAAAAAGATAAAAAATATTAAATAAACGCTATCACTATTTTTACAAAATGATGTTTTTGTGATTTTATAAAACAAAATGACTTAAATAAACTATTTTAATTAAAACGTAAACCTAAATTACCTAAAAACGTGACTTAAAATGAAAACGTACGTTATGTATAAAAATTACGCGAGTGCGCAAGGAAAAACGTAAAATTTGTGAAATAAAAGTCCTACGAGTGTAAAAACAATTTTCCTACATTCTAATTGACTAAAAATAATTTTAGGAAAAAGCCGGGTATTTTTTCGAGCTTTTATTTATTTTCTACGAATTAAAAATGACTTTAATCTAATTAAATAATAAAAAATACTAAACTATTTTGGCAAAATCTGAAACTTTCATGAAATCTACTTTGCTAAATGCTAAACCTAAGAAAAATAATAAGTTCGAAAAATAAGCATTATATAAGTTGTTAAAAAGCTAAACTACTTAATAAACTTAAAACTAAAAAAAGAAAAAAATAACGTATTTAAGGAATTTATTTGTGTGGAATATGACAAGGAAAATGGGTTGGAGCAGTTGGTTATGGTGTGGAGTTGTGAAGCGTGGGAGTGGGCAGGAGATCTTGGGTTCGAATCCCACTTCCCACTTTTTTGGCTATTTATTATTTGGGTCTTCAGAATTCGAATTCCTTTAAGGAATTAATGATGCAGGTTAATAACAAAACGTTCCAAAGAGCAGATGGTGAGCTTGTTGTGTTGCGTACGTGGGCATGGCATGCAGGAGGTACTGAGTTCGAGTCCTGTCCTCCACGCTTTTTTCCAACCCATTATTTTATTTGTTTATGTCTTTTGCAACTGAACAGAGACTAAAGTTAAACTTTTTGACAAACATAAAACTTATGAAAACTTCCAAATAAGCTGTAAAAGAACTTATGACAGCAGACTTGGAAAAACTACTATGAAATGGGCTGTTTGGTCGTGAGACAGGTTCAACCCAAACACACCTGACAGCTTAGTAAGATACACTAAGCTAAGGAACAAGCTTCAATTAAGCTATAATCTAATGGGCTTAAAGTTATCCTATCTAAACTACTACTAAGAACATAAAATGAGCAAAGATAAAAGCTAAAAAAAAAACTATAATCTGCCCACATAGGCTGCTGTTGTGCAGACCCAACCAAACACCCTTTCCAAAACTTATCGACCATGAAAAGCTTCTATGTAGAAAAAATAAGCTAAAACACATTAACTACATGATAGATTAAGCTAAATTACAAAGAGACCAAGCCTATAAATGGGAATAAGCAGTTGGCAATGTAATCTAATCTATGGGAATCCTAAACTACTAAAATGAGAAATAAGCATTTAACAAATATAGTTAAACTCTAATGAGCTAAAATGAATGTAATCTAGTCTAGATACACTAATGAGCATTTGGAAATGCTAAATAAGCTAAAATTGCATTCTAAAAAGCTCTTAAAATGACCTGACGTGCTCTTTCATCAATATGCAGACTGAAACGGGCTATTAAGGCTTGTTTAGACTTTGTTTTTAGGCCTCAAGAATCCATCTAAAGCAAGACAAGCTGTGATAAGCTGTATGCACCTTGTAAATAAGCTGTATAAAGTGTGGGACAGCTGGTACAGAACCAAAAAATGTTGCAAAGGTCTAACTTTTGAACTTGATATTAACTAAGCTAAGGGTGACTGTAAGGTTTAAAGCTTAAACTACACTAAGTTGGAATTATAAGGACCTGCTAAAAACAGATTTTACACAACTTAAAACATCAAATAAGCCACAAAAATCCCACAAAATCAACACCTTCTGCCTGTCCTGGCAGCAGCCAAAACAGAAAACAGTTTTAGAACTTCTACTGATTCCTGTAAAACCCTTTCGCCCCAAAATTGAAACATGTAAAACTAATTTATAAGCCAAAGTTAAGTCTGACTTAAAAAGTCAACTGCTAATACGGGGGTTTTGACCTTTTTACAAGCACTTACCAAACACCCTTTCAAGGCAGATTTCGAGTTTGAACTAGAAACTAAAGTTATGACTTATAGAAACTGTTTTTGCAAACTTGAACTAGAATTAACATGAACTTCAAATGCAACTTTGATAGGCACCTCTAACATGTAAACTCAATCAAGAACTTGAAACTAAATAAAATTTGCAAAATATATAGATTTAAAAGAAACTGAAACTTGCATTCAATTAAACTGAACTTACAACAGGAATTAAAATGACAAGGAAAATACAACGGGACTCGAAATAGAATTTTTAGACTAGAACTAAAAAAAAACAAGTTAAGACTAAAATAATAAAAAACTAACTAAAAACTAACTCTCCTTTTTACAATGGCTACAAGAGCTATTTATGCTACTCTCAATGCCTTCATCTCTCTCTCTTTTGGTCTTCTCTGTCCACTTGAGATAAGCCAAATCACGCGTGCTCTGCCATCAGCCAGACCCTTTGCTACTTTTCTTCTGTTGTTTCTTTTCGTGTGAGATAAGCAGGCGTGGGAGTGTTGTCAGGGATAGTGTGGGGGGTTGTCAGGTTTAATTTGTTTAAGGCTTGTGTTGGGTTTTGTGTTTTGGGCGGGAAATGGGAAAGAAGAAAGACAGAGGCGGGTAGGTTTAGGGTAAAAGGTGTGTTTGGGTGTGGGTTGGATTTGGGTAAAAGATTTTGGACGGGTAAAAGTGGTATTGGACCAGGCTTGGGTTATTTTGGACCGAGGGATTTGGGCTTGGCAGTTTTGGGATTAGGTAATGGTTAGGATTTAGGATTAGGAGTGTAACCAATTGATAATTCAAGGACTAAAAGTGCAAAAGCTGGAAATCCAGGGACCATACATGTAACTTCTGAAATTATGATCCAAGGGCCTATCTTGACAATTTACAATATTCCGAGGACCAAACTTGACAATTTCTAATAATACAAAGGCTAAATTTGCCAAATTTGAAACTCCAGGGACTAAACTTGTAATTTCTCAAAACTTTTGACATTTTTCACCAAAGGACTCATTTTGACAAGTCATGATTTTAAAAGGACCTTTGGTGATTTTTCTTTTGAAATTAAGTGCTCAGGGACTATTTCTGACAATTTTTGAAACTTGGGGGACTGAAACTGCCAATTATGCAAACTTAGCTCATTTTTCATCTGTTTTTAAACATTTTGCATCTGAAACATATAAAATGCAATTTTGGAATATTTTCAGTATTTTGATGCATTTCGGAGCATTTTTAAACGTTTTGCAGTTCAGATTTAACCAAAAATGATGAGTATTTACACACTCATCAATCCCCACACTAAACTATTGCTAGTCCCTAGCAATCTTTTGAGAAAACATAATGGATTTTGAATCTCTTTACCAAAAGCCATTACTTCTGGAGTAGCCAAATGTTTTAGTTCAAGTAAGAACCATGGTACACCGATAACCATGTGATTTTGAGCAAACCACCAGCTTTCAACGGATTTGATTTTGTCTTTACCAGAAGCCGTTTGCTCTGGACTAGCCAACTCTTAGATAAATTATCAATATTATCTTTGGTGAGCTGATTACCAATTATGGATTTTCCACTGCCTTTACCACAAGCCATAAACTTGCGGGCTAGCCAACTCTTCACTTATTAGGATATGGTGAGTTGAATACCATACAATTTTGGGCAAATTGCAAGCCGTCAACGGATTTGAGATATCTTTACCAAGAGCCGTTTGCTCCTGGATTAGCCAATCCTTTTGTTTATTAGACATGGCGGACTGATAACCAAATGAGTAAGTGCAAAACACTTACTCCAAAAAAAATTTTGGCCAAAAATGGGGGAATAGGGCGGTATAATAACATGATAAAATTCGTGAGAATTCCCCCCACACTTAGAAATGAATATTGCCCTCAATATTCAAAGTACCGGCGGTTATGCCGAAACAAAGAACGTAAAAGGGAAATACTACGGCCATTAATTAGAAAGATTTTTTTTTTTTTTTTTTTTTTTAGAAAACTTATATATATATAATATGTGGGGTAACTCCCCCACACTAGGGTGGTACACACGGGTGAAAACCCATGCTTAGCTACTGTTTTTGATTACCGAGTCGCTAGCTTGACTCGACCCCGAATTCATTTGTTCATGGGGAAGCAAAGTGGAAGAAACAATCTCCATCGGACTTTCATTCAAGATGTTTGGACAAACATTTGAAGCACGTGAAAGTTCCACACCGATGAGATATAGAGAGAACCGGCTCAAAAATGATAAATGAAAATGCCGGGATCAAAAATAGTGTCCTCATTCCCGAAGGAGAAAAGGGAACGAGAAGTCACACCATATGTGAAGAAAATAAGGAAAATCATGATGATGATCATGACTAACTCCTCATTATCAGAAGGGGAATTCATGATTTTTGGATCATGAATCTCATCATGAGGATAGAATTGTCATCACATGATGGAAGAGATAAGTTAGAATACAGAGGTGGGACAAGTGGTGTGCTCTGAGAGCTAGCAATTTCCACCACTTCCGTGATGGTCTCTGTATCGGCCTCAGACATTTCATCGAAAAGAGGATTTACTTTCCCAAAAGTGTAGTCATTATTAAATTCAAAAAGAGGATTTGAGAAAATCCCGGAAGTAACCTCAGAAATGTCGAGAATCACAAAAGGGCAAATCACAATCACTATCGGATATATCCTCAGACTCACTTGGGATTGGGACAAGATCCTCAACACTAGACGATTTCGTTTCCGAAATAGTGCTGAGATGATCATCCTCCATTATGAGAGAGTCTTTGGAAGCAATAATAGGTAAGATAGGTGTGATAGCAATAGACTGAGGGAGTTGAGAAATAAGATCGTTCAATTGAATAACACTCTCCTCGTCGTTCTCATAATATTCCTTCATCTGAATACTATCCTCATCATCATCGTCATCATATCTGATTCTTATATTCATCTGCTGAAGCTTACACACAATTCTTTTCATTTGCAGTTTCTTTCGAATGCGTATTTCTTCAGAACTTTGAGGAAGATTACACTCCTCGTAATCATTGAAATGATGTGAAGGCTCGGAAGTCTGATGACTGATTGAATACTGTGGGGGTTGGAAATTGTCAAACCGGAGAATTGGAATTTTGAAAATTTTGATTCACGGCGACATTCAAAAGTCATGAGGACCCCACAATTCTCACAACCGAGATAATTGGGAAAATAACTTTCACCAAAGTTCTGATTGTAACATGGTTCCGGCTCATAGACAAGCGGGACCTGTGGTGGACAATCAAAACCGTAACGAGAATCATTCTCACAAAACTCGTATGAGTAGGATTCGTATTGGGGCTGTGGAGGTAGGTAGGAAAAATCGGGTGTTTCATTTGAAATGGGATCGGAATTACCGACAAATTTGTCCCCGAAACTCACATTGGTACATCGCCGACAATTTCCACCGTTAAATGGACCTCCACACGGAACATGTCGAAAACCATGACATCAAGAATTAAACGGTTAAGAGGGATAAGAGATGAAGAATTAAACAGATTGGAGGATAAAGGAATGGAGAATTAAACAGATTAGAGGGTAAAGATGAATATTTTTGGATTTTTGAAAAATAGGCTATAGAAACAAAGAATGAAAATATTTTTGGGTTTTTGATTTTTATAAGAAAATATAAATACATACAGATGGTATAAACAAGGAGTGAATATCCAAATCACTAATCTGCTAGACGAAAGATAATCAGCACAGCTCCCCGGCAGCGGCGCCAAAAATTTGATGCGTGCCAAACAGTCAAGCTAAATCACTCAAGCCTGCCACTTGTGAATGGCAGACCGTAATAAGCTTAAAACTGCCTAAGCACGAATGCAATGAAGATCAGGAGAGTATAGTGTTTCCCCGGGTCGTTATGTCCCAGCGAGCTATGCAATGGATCACCAAACGTATAGTGATCGAGAGATTTGAACGGAAAAAGGGATTTGAATTATGATTATAACTACAGAAAAAGCCAACAAATTACAACGGCTTAAATGCAAATTAAAGAAAGTTAAAAAGATAAAAAATATTAAATAAACGCTATCACTATTTTTACAAAATGATGTTTTTGTGATTTTATAAAACAAAATGACTTAAATAAACTATTTTAATTAAAACGTAAACCTAAATTACCTAAAAACGTGACTTAAAATGAAAACGTACGTTATGTATAAAAATTACGCGAGTGCGCAAGGAAAAACGTAAAATTTGTGAAATAAAAGTCCTACGAGTGTAAAAACAATTTTCCTACATTCTAATTGACTAAAAATAATTTTAGGAAAAAGCCGGGTATTTTTTCGAGCTTTTATTTATTTTCTACGAATTAAAAATGACTTTAATCTAATTAAATAATAAAAAATACTAAACTATTTTGGCAAAATCTGAAACTTTCATGAAATCTACTTTGCTAAATGCTAAACCTAAGAAAAATAATAAGTTCGAAAAATAAGCATAATATAAGTTGTTAAAAAGCTAAACTGCTTAATAAGCTTAAAACTAAAAAAGAAAAAATAACGTATTTAAGGAATTTATTTGTGTGGAATATGACAAGGAAAATGGGTTGGAGCAGTTGGTTATGGTGTGGAGTTGTGAAGCGTGGGAGTGGGCAGGAGATCTTGGGTTCGAATCCCACTTCCCACTTTTTTGGCTATTTATTATTTGGGTCTTCAATTGAATTCCTTTAAGGAATTAATGATGCAGGTTAATAACAAAACGTTCCAAAGAGCAGATGGTGAGCTGTTGTGTTTGCGTACGTGGGCAGGTATGCAGGAGGTACTGAGTTCGAGTCCTGTCCTCCACGCTTTTTTCCAACCCATTATTTTATTTGTTTATGTCTTTGCACTGAACAGAGACTAAAGTTAAACTTTTTGACAAACATAAAACTTATGAAAACTTCCAAATAAGCTGTAAAAGAACTTATGACAGCAGACTTGGAAAAACTACTATGAAATGGGCTGTTTGGTCGTGAGACAGGTTCAACCCAAACACACCACGCATTAGTAAGATACACTAAGCTAAGGAACAAGCTTCAATTAAGCTATAATCTAATGGGCTTAAAGTTATCCTATCTAAACTACTACTAAGAACATAAAATGAGCAAAGATAAAAGCTAAAAAAAAAACTATAATCTGCCCACATAGGCTGCTGTTGTGCAGACCCAACCAAACACCCTTTCCAAAACTTATCGACCATGAAAAGCTTCTATGTAGAAAAAATAAGCTAAAACACATTAACTACATGATAGATTAAGCTAAATTACAAAGAGACCAAGCCTATAAATGGGAATAAGCAGTTGGCAATGTAATCTAATCTATGGGAATCCTAAACTACTAAAATGAGAAATAAGCATTTAACAAATATAGTTAAACTCTAATGAGCTAAAATGAATGTAATCTAGTCTAGATACACTAATGAGCATTTGGAAATGCTAAATAAGCTAAAATTGCATTCTAAAAAGCTCTTAAAATGACCTGACGTGCTCTTTCATCAATATCAGACTGGAAACGGGCTATTAAGGCTTGTTTAGACTTTGTTTTTAGGCCTCAAGAATCCATCTAAAGCAAGACAAGCTGTGATAAGCTGTATGCACCTTGTAAATAAGCTGTATAAAGTGTGGGACAGCTGGTACAGAACCAAAAAATGTTGCAAAGGTCTAACTTTTGAACTTGATATTAACTAAGCTAAGGGTGACTGTAAGGTTTAAAGCTTAAACTACACTAAGTTGGGATTATAAGGACCTGCTAAAAATAGATTTTACACAACTTAAAACATCAAATAAGCCACAAAAATCCCACAAAATCAACACCTTGCTGCTGTCCTGTCAGCAGTAAAAAGACAGAAAACAGTTTTAGAACTTCTACTGATTCCTGTAAAACCCTTTCGCCCCAAAATTGAAACATGTAAAACTAATTTATAAGCCAAAGTTAAGTCTGACTTAAAAAGTCAACTGCTAATACGGGGGTTTTGACCTTTTTACAAGCACTTACCAAACACCCTTTCAAGGCAGATTTCGAGTTTGAACTAGAAACTAAAGTTATGACTTATAGAAACTGTTTTTGCAAACTTGAACTAGAATTAACATGAACTTCAAATGCAACTTTGATAGGCACCTCTAACATGTAAACTCAATCAAGAACTTGAAACTAAATAAAATTTGCAAAATATATAGATTTAAAAGAAACTGAAACTTGCATTCAATTAAACTGAACTTACAACAGGAATTAAAATGACAAGGAAAATACAACGGGACTCGAAATAGAATTTTTAGACTAGAACTAAAAAAAAACAAGTTAAGACTAAAATAATAAAAAACTAACTAAAAACTAACTCTCCTTTTTACAATGGCTACAAGAGCTATTTATGCTACTCTCAATGCCTTCATCTCTCTCTCTTTTGGTCTTCTCTGTCCACTTGAGATAAGCCAAATCACGCGTGCTCTGCCATCAGCCAGACCCTTTGCTACTTTTCTTCTGTTGTTTCTTTTCGTGTGAGATAAGCAGGCGTGGGAGTGTTGTCAGGGATAGTGTGGGGGTTGTCGGGTTTAATTTGTTTAAGGCTTGTGTTGGGTTTTGTGTTTTGGGCGGGAAATGGGAAAGAAGAAAGAGAGGCGTTAGGTTTAGGGTAAAAGGTGTGTTTGGGTGTGGGTTGGATTTGGGTAAAAGATTTTGGACGGGTAAAAGTGGTATTGGACCAGGCTTGGGTTATTTTGGACCGAGGGATTTGGGCTTGGCAGTTTTGGGTTTAGGTAATGGTTAGGATTTAGGATTAGGAGTGTAACCAATTGATAATTCAAGGACCAAAAGTGCAAAAGCTGGAAATCCAGGGACCATACATGTAACTTCTGAAATTATGATCCAAGGGCCTATCTTGACAATTTCCAATATTCCGAGGACCAAACTTGACAATTTCTAATAATACAAAGGCTAAATTTGCCAAATTTGAAACTCCGGGGACTAAACTTGTAATTTCTCAAAACTTTTGACATTTTTCACCAAAGGACTCATTTTGACAAGTCATGATTTTAAAAGGACCTTTGGTGATTTTTCTTTTGAAATTAAGTGCTCAGGGACTATTTCTGACAATTTTTGAAACTTGGGGAAAACGCCAATTATGCAAACATAGCTCGTTTTTCATCTGATTTTAAACATTTTGCATCTGAAACATATAAAATGCAATTTTGAAATATTTTCAGTATTTTGATGCATTTCTGAGCATTTTTAAACGTTTTGCAGTTCAGATTTAACCAAAAATGATGAGTATTTACACACTCATCAGTCATCTCGCTTTGTTGTTGTTTGAATTCAGCTTGAAACTTAAGCAAACGAGCTTCTTGAGATGACATAAAATTAGACACCAATCCTTCAAGATTATTCGAATTGTTGTAAATGGAAGGATTACTATTAAAGGTGCGATTCAAGGATGAACCGCCCGGTTGAAAACGATTATGTGGGTTTGAAAAATTGTTTTGAGATGAATTTTGAATTTGTCTCCACCTATAGTTTGGGTTATTTTTTAAAGAAGGGTTGTATGAATCACCAAGATTGTTTTGCTCGGGTTTGAATGTAGACCACTTCTTTCCCGCTTCGTCGGTACGCGAGGATGCATAATCCGTAAAAGCTTATTAGGGATTTTCCATGCAATTACGAGTATCATGGGGACCACTACATATCTCACATGAAGAAGCGATCTTGTTCACTTGATGTGAAGGTTTAGGAGCTTCGTAGGAACTTATCAAGAATTTAACTTGATCCTCAAGTTTAATGATCCTACGATTGGGCATTCTTGAAGCATTAGAAGGCAAGAATATTGCCTTGACTGTTTTTCTTGTAAGATCACGAGGGTCATTCCAAAATTCGTTGTCATAGACAGCTAGGACCTTTATAATGCCCCAATATTCTTCCGCATTCTTGTCATGAAGCTTACCACAGGCTGCATGGTCAATGATTTGCTTTGTGAGTAGTTGACATGATCATAGAAAATTTGGATTTTGAGCCAAAGATAATGC
The DNA here is from genome assembly GCA_910596185.1 of Chrysanthemum makinoi. NCBI lineage: Eukaryota > Viridiplantae > Streptophyta > Magnoliopsida > Asterales > Asteraceae > Chrysanthemum > Chrysanthemum makinoi. The sequence continues at coordinate 45,473,849 of OU343224.1, read as the reverse complement.
CATGATGAGAGACCTTTTGGAGTAAGTCCTTGAAACGAGTCCACGCTTTATAAAGAGTTTAACCTTTACGTTGTTGGAACATCAAAATGTCATTCCTTAACTTAGTAGTTCTCCCCGATGGGGAAAATTGTACGAGAAAACGAGAAGTAAGATCATCCCAAGTTGAGATGGATCCCACGGGTAGACACTCAAGCCAATTGCTAGCTTGATCACTTAGAGAGAAATAAATGTGTTTACTTAAAATCTTGCTACTCCCTAGTTATATCCTATTGATTAGTCGAATTGGCATGTCCTTATTTTAATTAGTGCATTGTATTCTTTAATATAAATTGTAGGGAGGTGACAATTGTCCTAACTCTAAGAATGTATCTCATTAACAATCCCAATGTCAATAACGCAATTCCCAAAGAAAGAATACATTGTACTCGTTAAGACTCTTAATGTTAGAGACCGTAATTCACGCAATAAATACAACGAAAAAACCAACCATTGCACTGTAGTGGAGCGTTTAGTCAGATGTTCAAACAAGCATCCTAAGATCTAGCCAATTTCCAACTCTTAAAGCGACAACAACTAATTCAACAAGAGACGACAATCAATAATCAATAACTTGGTTTCATTTAATCATTGCGGTAACACTAATAAATTTATCCTACCATGTTAAATAGAAGAAAGATAAAAAATAATTACACAACACATTGACATATTGTAATAATTAAAGAATGAATAACTTATGTTAAATAAAACATGGAGTTTTTTAGGGCTAAAAACCCATACAATAGATGATAAATTCATGCACCAAGTGGTCTCTCTAAGATCTTACACTTATAATGAAAATCACATGAAAATATATATAGGAATACAACTGTGATGACGTCACTTTATGAGTATGACGCCGTCAGCTCGCCTTCATTAGGGTTTCAAGAGCTGCACTGACTTAGTTGTGACGGCGGCACCTTATGGGTTGTGACACCGTCACTCTTCACTTTTCAGGTAATCATGCCGTCAGCTCTAGACCGTCACCATCCTCTAAAGCGTTGCTTGTAAATTTTATAACGGGATCATCTTTGTGATTCTTCAAGTGATGGCGTCATGTTGTGTTTGTGACGCCGTCCCACCTCATTTTATGTGAAGTTTTCGTGACTTGGTCGTTTTCTTCGTTTTCTCATCCAATTAAACAAAAAACATGTCAATTTTCAGCATTTGCTTCCCAAGTACCTAAAAATCAAATAGAAATAGTTTAGGGCAATTAATGAAATAATATGTACGAGTTTAGAGGCAGAATGATGATTCGCTCCCAGACGGTCAAGTTTTGTCACACAAGCCGACCACTTGTGAATGGTCAACCGTAACAAACTTCAAACAGTCTGGAACCAAATGCAATGAAGATCAGGAGAGTATAGGGTTTCCCCAGGTCATTATGTCCCAACGAGCTGTGCGATGAATCACCAAACGAATAGTGATCGAGAAGATTTGAACGGAAAAGATGTATGATTGATAATGAACAAAAGGAAAAGTATATAAACTACAAGGGCTTAAATGCAAATTAAAGAAAATTAAAAAGATAAATTATATTAAATAAACGCTATCACTATTTGCAAAATGATGTTTTTGATTTTTCTTTTATAAAACTTAATTTAAAACTACGTGACGTATAAAAGAAAATGTGAAACTTAAACAATATTAATCCTAAAAATATGAAAATGACATTTTTACAAACCTAATGATAAGAGAAATTTTATAGAAAAAGAAAATTATTTTTAAAACTATTTATCTAATTATTATTAATTAAAAACTATTTTTACTTATTTAATAATAGCCTAGAATACAAGAAAATATGAAATAAAGTTAGAAAAATGAAATTATGACTTAGAAAAATCTAAAATAACTAAAAAAAATTTCAAAACTAATTTTATATTTTTCTGAATATTTTTGTATTTTCTATGAATTAAAAACTATTTAAAACTACTTAAATTGCTTAAAAATACAAATTTAACTAAGAAAAATATGGAAAAATATTTTTTTAACTTTTTATATTTATCTTAACCTAGGAAAAATGAAAACTTATTTTTTTGAAGTTTTTCTGATTTAATTGTATTAAATGCTAATTAAAAAGGCCTAAAAACTGTTTTAAATGAAGAAAAATAGCAAACAGTGATGAAAAATTATGAAAATTTCAGGAAAAGTCTAAAATAATATTATGAATCTAGGAAAAATATAAAAACAGTAGCTTATGTGTAAGAAAATGAAACTGCAGTCACAAGTGCTTATAAATAAGCACTTGTATTAAGCAAATGAAAACCAAAGACCACCAAAGTGTCACAGAAGCTATAATATACTAAAAATACTCAAAAGCAACTAATTACAACTATCCTAAACTACTAAAATGCAAATTACACAGGTTTGATGTTTTGAACTCAAGTGCTAAAAACAGTTTGATGCTACTACTTTTAAGCTTAAGCACAATCTACCCAATAAGCTGAAATTAAAAACAGAAGTTGGAACTTACACTAGACCTGGCTAGCTACTTCTAAACCAAAGATGAGACCCAGATAAGCTAAACTGAGCTTGTGACAAGCCCTGCAATTCACCTGTGCACACTCAGTATACACTGAGTGTGTACAGGGGAGATATGACCATTTTGACAAGCAGTTTTGAGGCTTGTAAAAAATTCACAAAAATCTACAAAAATGAGATTAAGAAAATAGATCAGTTGATGTTTTTAAACCCACAATTTCACTTGATTTGATCCAAGAATGAATCAATGAAAAATCACCCTAGTTAGGCTCAAACTGACTTTTTCAATATTTGACTTTTGAAACAGTTATGATATTTTGACTTTTATGAACTTTGAGACCAATTTGTGGACTGAACGTGATGTATTAAGGTGAAATAATCCTACTGCAAGCAATCTCTATGAATTCTAAACACAAAACAAGCTTTTGCTTTTAGAAAATTCCAACAGTTAAGAAATTTAAGACAGATTAAGGAGATTTTGACTTTGAATGTATGAAAATGTTATTTGTTGACTGCACTGAGTACAAATGTGCTCAATAAGCCTAAAACAACAAGTCTCAACCTCTGAACAAACCTTAAACACAGTTATAAGCAATTCCAAACACTACTTTAAATCACTTATATGCAAATTAAGCTAAGCCAACTGCTAAACTAGCTTATGCAGACTAACACGAGTCTAGCTAACCTAATAACAACTTAATCAACATATAAAAACTAATCCTAACCACAGATACATATCATGCAATGAAACTTGAAAATTAACTTACATTTGGTCCTAGCCACTATGGCTTGAGATTAATCAAACACAGAACCACTAGCCTATTTATATCAACCCAAATCACTCTAATTCAACCCATTTCCATGCTCTGCAACACCCATATCCATTTCCAAGACCAAATGAGCCTAGTTTGACCTTCGTTGACCAGATATCAAAGTTGCTTGAAATTGATTGATAAGCTTACAAAAGGCTATAAGGAGCTTAAATAAACTTATTTGAGCTTAAAAATAAGCTACTAAAAGCTTGGACATAGGAATTTGAAACTGAAATTTGCAACAGTTAACATAAAACTTGAAACTTGGTTAAACTTTGAAATTGATGTTTAAAAGTACATTACACTGATAATACTACTTGAGTTTGGTACAATGAAACAAAAGATTACAGCTTTTACACTTTAACTAAAACTTTAATATTAAAACGACATAAGTGAAATTTAAAAAACTAAAATCTACTACTTCTCTTGCTTCTTCTTCTTCCTTTTATACACCAAAAGGCTTCTCTCTCCAATCTGAGTGAATCCCACTTGCATAGATAGCCATTGGATCAGTTGAAAAGATTTTAGCCGTTTGATCACTTTTTGGCGCCAAAATGGGTTTTAGCAGTAGGGGTTGAGTGAAATGGAGGAGGGGGCATTAAATGCATCTTGGAAGGTTGTTGAGGTGGGGGGAACAAGGAGAGTGGGAATTGAGCTGGAGTGATGGGAGTATGAGTGTTGCAGAGAAGCAGTTGGGGAAGAAGACTTTTTGGCGGGCAAGGGGTGTTGACCGGGGTTTGACTTGGCTTAATATATTGAAGGGGGTCCAAAAGGAAGGGGTCACAAGGTTTGGCAGGGGTCCAAAAAGGTTATGGCAGGTCCAAAGGGTCAAGGCTATATATAACAAGGACCAAAACTGCCATTCTTGATATTTGAGGGACCAAAGCTACCAATTTCTCAAATTTGTTCCAAGGGACCAAAAGTGACAAGTTTCAATAGTACAAGGACCAAAATAGAGTTTTTCAAACTTCCAAGGACTATTTTTGACAAATTTGAAACTTGAAGGACCAAACTTGTAATTTCTCAAAACTTTTGACATTTTTCACCAAAGGACTAATTATGACAACTTATGATTTTAAAAGGACCTTTGGTGATTTTTCTTTTGAAATTAAGTGCTCAGGGACCATTTCTGACAATTTTGAAACTTGGGGGACTGAAACTGCCAATTATGCAAACTTAGCTCATTTTTCATCGAATTTTAAACATTTTGCATTTGAAACATATAAAATGCAATTTTGGAATATTTTCAGTATTTTGATGCATTTCGGAGCATTTTTAAACGTTTTGCAGTTCAGATTTAACCAAAAATGATGAGTATTACACACTCATCAATCCCCCACACTAAACTATTGCTAGTCCCTAGCAATCTTTTGAGAAAAACTTAATGGATTTGAATCTCTTTACCAAAAGCCATTACTTCTGGAGTAGCCAAATGTTTCAGTTCAAGTAAGAACTATGGTACACTGATAACCGTGTGATTTTGAGCAAACCACCAGCTTCCAACGGATTTGATTTGTCTTTACCAGAAGCCGTTTGCTTCGGGACTAGCCAACTCTTAGATAAATTATCAATATTATCTTTGGTGAGCTGATTACCAATTATGGTTTTTCCACTGCCTTTACCACAAGCCATAAACTTGCGGGCTAGCCAACTCTTCACTTTTAAAGATATGGTGAGCTGAATACCATACAATTTTGGGCAAATTGCAAGCCGTCAACGGATTTGAGATATCTTTACCAAGAGCCATTTGCTCCTAGATTAGCCAATCCTTTTGTTTATTAGACATGGTGGACTGATAACCATAAGCTGAGTAAGTGTAAAACACTTGCTCCAAAAAAATTTTGGCCAAAAATGGGGGAATTGGGCGGTATAATTATATGATAAAATTCGTGAGAATTCCCCCACACTAGAAATGAATATTGCCCTCAATATTCAAAGTACCGGCGGTTATGCCGAAACATAGAACGTAAAAGGGAAATACTACGGCCATTATTTGAAAGGATTTTTTTTTTACTCATATATATACACAACATGTGGGGCAACCCCCCCCCCCCCCCCACACTAGGGTGGTAGAAAATAGAAAGAAGTCAGAAATATGGGTGAAAACCCATATGGCATGCTACTGTTTTTGATTCCCGAGTCGCTAGCTTGACTCGATCCCGCATTCATTGGTTCATGGGGAAAGTTTGTAAATCCGGGAGAACCACAGGAGGAATGTCCTCTCCAAAATAATGCTTCAACCGATGACCATTCACTTTAAAGTTTGGACCATCGGTTTGAGATAACTCAATGGTTCCATATGGAAATACTTTAGTGATGGTGAATGGTCCAGACCAGCGGGATTTTAATTTTCCCGAGAAAATCTTCAATCTTGAGTTGAAAAGAAGGACTCGATCACCGACGTTGAAAACGCGGTTCTTGATTTTAGAGTCATGAATCTTCTTTGTCTTTTGTTTGTAGATCAAAGAGTTATCGTATGCTTGATCACGGAGTTCATTTAATTCATTCATTTGAACTTTCCGGTGATCACCACCTGTCTGAATATCGAAGTTGGCATGTTTCAAGGCCCAGTATGCCTTGTGCTCAAGCTCAACCGGCAGATGACATGCCTTCCGTACACTAGCTTATATGGAGTACACCCGATGGGTGTTTTATAAGCTGTACGGAAGGCCCAGAGTGCGTCATCTAGCTTATCCGACCAAGAGGCACGGTTTTCGCCTCTGTCCTTTCCGAATCCTTTTAATCCCTCGGTTGGAAACTTCCACTTGCCCACTTGTTTTGGGGTGGTACGCAGTAGAGAGACGGTGAGTTACACCATACTTTTGCATGACTCTATCAAACGGGTCATTGCAAAAATGCGTACCACGATCACTGATTATAGCTCGTGGAGTTCCAAACCTAGCAAAAAGAGATTTTAAGAATTTCACAACAACTCGGGCATCGTTGGTGGGCAAAGCTTTCGCTTCAACCCATTTTGACAGATAGTCAACGGCCACGAGTATGTATTTATTACCGCGAGACGAAGGAAATGTCCCCATAAAGTCAATGCCCCAGATGTCAAAAATCTCACACACTTGAATGGCGTTTTGCGGCATTTCATTTCTTTGTGAGATATTCCCGTGACGTTGACAAGCGTCACAGGTTTTGACAAATTCATGGGCATCCTTGTAAATCGTGGGCCAATAGAATCCGGAATCAAACACCTTCTTGGCGGTGTAGTTGGGGCTATGATGTCCCCCAGTAGGTCCAGAATGGCAAGCCTTGAGAATGTCATTGGCTTCCTGACCATACACACATCGCTGGATGACTTGATCCGCGCAAATTTTGAATAAGTAGGGGTCCCAGAAGTAATGTTTTACATCTTTAAAGAATTTGTTTTTCTGTTGGGACGACATCCCTTTCACCACAAAGTTACCCGCATGGTAATTTGCAAAGTCAGCAAACCATGGGGTAGAAGAGTCTCCACGAAAAGAAACCACATTGAGTGTTTCGAGAGAAAATGTTTCATTTATTTCCTTTTTCTCGAACACATCCTGGTGAGGGTTTTCTAGACGGGACAGATGATCAGCAGCCGGTTCTCGCTCCTTTTTTATCACGTATAATGATATCAAATTCTTGTAGAAGGAGAACCCAACGGAGCAATCTCGGCTTTGCATCTTGTTTTGCAAAGAGATATTTGAGAGCCGAGTGATCCGTATACACCACGCATTTGGTCAAGATAAGGTATGGCTGAAACTTTTCAAACGCATACACCACGGCTAATAATTCTTTTTCCGTAGTGGTGTAATGGGTTTGAGCTTCAGTCATAGTCTTACCCGCGTAGTGGATAGGCTGAAAATGCTTGGTTTTTCGTTGCCCCAAGACTGCACCGATAGCAAAATCACTTGCATCGCACATGAGCTCAAAGGGTAAATCCCAGTCGGGGGCAACTAGAATGGGTGCTTCCGTAAGCTTTTTCTTTAATGTTTCAAAAGCTTCGATGCACTCAGGTGAGAAGATAAAAGGAGCATCTTTTTCAAGAAGATGGGTCATAGGCCGAGCGATTTTAGAAAAATCTTGTATGAATCTACGATAAAACCCGGCATGACCTAGAAAACTCCTAATACCTTTGACGGTAGTAGGATGAGGCAATTTAGCAATAACATCAACTTTTGCTCTATCAACCTCAATCCCGTTTTTGGAAATCTTATGGCCAAGGACTATGCCTTCTTTGACCATAAAGTGGCTCTTCTCCCAATTTAGACAAAGATTGGTGTCTTCACACCGTTGAAGCATTTTTTATAAATGGGAGAGACATGTATGAAATGAGTCCCCAATGACCGAGAAGTCATCCATAAACACCTCCATTGTTTCCCCGATCATGTCGTGGAAAATTGCCATCATACATCGTTGGAACGTGCCAGGAGCGTTACATAGGCCAAAAGGCATACGTCTGTAGGCAAAAGTTCCGTATGGGCAGGTGAATGTGGTCTTTTCTTGATCCAGCGGATCAATGGGGATCTGAAAATATCTTGAGAAACCATCTAGGAAACAAAAGTATTCGTTCCCTACTAATCTCTCAAGCATCTGATCCATGAAGGGTAGAGGAAAATGGTCTTTACGGGTGGCTTCGTTTAACTTACGATAGTCAATACACACACGCCATCCCGTAACCAATCGAGTTGGAATTAACTCGTTTTCTTCATTTGTGACAACAGTTATGCCACCCTTTTTTGGAACACAGTGGATGGGACTGACCCAAGGACTATCAGAGATCGGGTAAATTAAACCGGCATCAAGAAGTTTGAGAACCTCTTGTTTGATAACCTCATGAATCTTAGGATTCACCCTTCTCTGATGTTGAACTGCTGGTTTGAAGTCATCCTCCATTAAGATTTTGTGAGTACAAAACTCAGGTTTGATACCCTTAATGTCGGAGAGTTTCCAAGCAATTGCTTGCTTGTGTGACTTCAAGACCTTTATGAGAGCAGTTTTCTCCTCCTCAGTTAAGTCTTTAGCAATTATGACGGGTAATTTATCATCACCCTCCAAGAATGCATACTCGAGATGAGGAGGTAGGTCCTTAAGTTCAACCTCGGGAAATTCTTCAGTAGATGTTTGTACTGATTTGATTTCCTCAATCGTGATCTCTTTCGGAGGGAGTGAAGGTAATGGATCTTCATTTAATAATTGCTCAAGATAAAGGATATCTCCCTTCGAATCATAAACACCATCAATTCCAGGAGGAATTGATTCATCATTAGCAAGAAAGTCATCGATCTCTTCCAGAAAGAAGTCACCTCCCTCAAACGGAGTGAGAGAGGGGGAAGAGTCGGCAATGATTGGTTGAGAAGATGTGGTGGAATCCCCACTCACAGAATTATGAAAATAACCAAGAAAATCTTGAGAGTACTCCTCTGAAGCAATATCAATTAAATCGATTCGATTAACCGATTCAGCATCATAATTTGAGGAGTACCTCGAAGTTTGATCAAGGTTAAAGGTAACAGCTTCATTACCCACACGTAACGTGATTTCTTGCTCAAATACATCAATGAGAGCACGGCCCGTTCTCAGGAATCCTCGTCCAACAATGAGGGAACCCGAGGATCGGCATCGAAATCAACAACCACAAAGTCAGCTGGAAAATGAAACTTTCCTACTTTCACAAATACATCCTCGGCGATGCCAAGAGGACGCGATATAGAACGATCGGCAAGCTCAAGAGTCATGCAGGTAGGAATAAGTTCTGGAAGAGAAAGTTTCTTCCATACTGAATAAGGCATCAGATTGATGCTTGCACCAAGATCGGCAAGGGCAAAGCATTAAATCATTCTGGAAAGACACAAGGAGAAGAAATTTTCCAGGGATCTCCTAGCTTCTCGGGAAGCTTCTTTAACAGCTGTGGCAGATTCTCGTTCAAAGGAGGTTTGGCCATTTCAAACAGTTTTTCCTTATTGCTCAACATGTGTTTGAGAGTTGATGCAAACTTGGGCATCAGCATGATGGCATCCGCAAAGCTTATGTCAAAATGAAGCTCTTGAAAAATTTGAAAAAATTTCTCCATTTGATGACTGGCTTTTTCGCGGAGCTTTTGCTCATTTAAACGTGAGGGGTAAGGAATAGAAGTTTTGGATTTGGGGTTTTCAACTGGAGGTTCAAAAACAACTCCAGGTTTGGTACTGGGTTTCGGGACAACTTGAGGATGGACATGTGTTGTTCTTTGTGAGCTAGTAGGTTGCACTTAGTCCTTTGTCGCCTCAGGTTCACTTTCCACTACCTTCGGGAGAGAAGAAGAAGAGGTAGTAGGAATAGCAGGTCCATCATATGAAGCACCACTTCTGGTTGTGATCGCCTTTGCATCGCCTCTCGGATTAGCGATCGTGTTGCTAGGTAAAGTACCTGAGCCCGAGGGTCGATCATTTAAAGACTTCTTGATGTCAGAAATCTGGCTAACCAACAACCTATTCATTTCCTCTTGGGATTTCATGAATTGCTTCAACAACTCATCAGATGATGGTCCAGTTGGAACAATTGCTTGAGTTTGCACAGGAAAATTCTGGCCTCTATTGTTTGGATTAGGGCCTTGATTTTGGAAATTTCCTTGATTATTGCCATGAAAATACCCTGGTTGAAATTTCCACTGACCTTGGTTTCTATTAAAATTTCCTTGGTTTTGGAAATTTTGATTTTGATTTTGAAAACCGTTATTTTGACTAAAATTACCTTGGTTTTGAAAACCTTGGTTTATTCTATTCTGATTTTGATTACGGTTTTGGTTGAAACCGGGTGGTCCAGGGTAGTGGTTAGGACGGTGGTTCGGGTCTATAGGAGCACAGTATTGGTTGCCTCTTGGATTAGAAATCCCTCCCACAGCATTTGCTTCAAAAGGTTTACCATCGGTGGCCATACAGTTGTAATAGGCATGGGGGCCACCGCAAGTAACACAGACTTCCACTTTCTTAACTTCAGCAGGAGGTGAAGTTTGTGGAAAAGAAACTTTCTTTTGGTTGGAGAGAACCAAAGCTTGAATTGCTTCCGTGAGTTTGTCAATCTTAGCATCGGTGCTAGATTGACTCACGGGCGATGAAGAAGAAGGACCAACACGGACTTGGGAAACAACCGGTTTGCTTCGTGCAGTGCGGACTTTAGACTTGTTTTCAATGATCGCTAAAGCTTCTTTGACAGTTTTGCTTAAGAAATTTCCTCCAGCGGAGGAATTGAGAGAATCTTGATCAGATTGACTCACTCCATTATAGAAAGTATCGAGTTGCATCAACTCGGAGAAACCGTGGTGAGGACATTTGCGGAGCAATTCCTTAAAACGATCCCACGATTCACGAAGGGTTCATCAAAATTTTGTGTGAATTTGATGATTTCGTTTTTAAGACTCGTGGTCTTGGAAGGTGGATAGAATTCGTTCACAAATTTCTTCACCAGGTCTTCCCATGTTTCGATTGATTGAGGGGTTGTTTTCAAGCCAAATCCGGGCTTGCCCTCAAGGAAAATGGGAACAGAAGAAGTTTGACAGCATCTGTAGGGACATTCTTGTATTTGATGGTAGATGCAATCTTGTTAAACCATCGAATATGAGCATGAGGATCATCCCGCTCAAAACCATAGAATGGACTTGAGGTTACAAGATTCAGTAACCCGGTTTTGAGTTCAAAATTTTCAGCCACAATGGCTGGGATAACAATAGCATCTCCATACCCGTCGATGGGTGCCGGGAGAAGCTCACACATAGGACGTTCTTCCGCCATGATAGCGGAAGTAGTGTGAGCGACGGATCTCGATCCGACTGATGGACCAGAAAGTCTACGGACACGCCTTCTTGGAATCTTGACAAGCTCACGAAATGGGCTCACAGACCTAGAAGAGCGAGTGCGCATACACTAGAGTTAACTCTAAGAGATCTCAGAGTTAAGGAAGGGAATTATGAAAGTGAATTATGAAAATGGGGTAAGAAGAATCTTTTTGAGTTTTCTGGTTTTGAAAAGTAGATATAACAACAAATCCAATTAAAACAATATCGAGGTAAAACAACAGTGAACTTAAACCAATAATCACAAGATGAATGGCTTCTTTGAAAAAGGTACACCACTCACAAGGACACAAAGGCAAGTTTTAATCTTTGGTTCGGGAACTTATTATGGTCGTACCCCCAGTTAGGTAGTACACTGCCTTGGTTTGCAGTGGTAATTTTTTATGTTGTTATTATTAAACAAAGAAAACGACAAATCTTTATGTATTTTTATCTTTGATATATATAGAAACAAAAGAAAAATATTTTTGTGTTTTATACGTTTTTGGATGTTTTTGGGTTTTTGGATTTTTATAAGAAAATATAAATATATATAGATGGTATAAACAAGGAGTGAATATTTAAATCACTAATCTGCTAAGCGTAAGATAATTAGCACAGCTCCCCGGCAGCGGCGCCAAAATTTGATTCGCTTCCAGACGGTCAAGTTTTGTCACACAAGCTGACCACTTGTGAATGGTCAACCGTAACAAACTTCAAACAGTCTGGAACCAAATGCAATGAAGATCAGGAGAGTATAGGGTTTCCCCAGGTCGTTATGTCCCAACGAGTTGTGCGATGAATCACCAAACGAATAGTGATCGAGAAGATTTGAACGGAAAAGAGGTATGATTGATAATGAACAAAAGGAAAAGTATATAAACTACAAGGGCTTAAATGCAAATTAAAGAAAATTAAAAAGGTAAATTATATTAAATAAACGCTATCACTATTTGCAAAATGATGTTTTTGATTTTTCTTTTATAAAACTTAATTTAAAACTACGTGACGTATAAAAGAAAATGTGAAACTTAAACAATATTAATCCTAAAAATATGAAAATGACATTTTTACAAACCTAATGATAAGACAAAATTTTTAGAAAAAGAAAATTATTTTTAAAACTATTTATCTAATTATTATTAATTAAAAACTATTTTTACTTATTTAATAATAGCCTAGAATACAAGAAAATATGAAATAAAGTTAGAAAAATGAAATTATGACTTAGAAAAAACTAAAATAACTAAAAAAAAATTTCAAAACTAATTTTATATTTTTCTGATTATTTTTGTATTTTATATGAATTAAAAACTATTTAAAACTACTTAAATTGCTTAAAAATACAAATTTAACTAAGAAAAATCTGGAAAAATATTTTTTAACTTTTTATATTTATCTTAACCTAGGAAAAATGAAAACTTATTTTTTGAAGTTTTTCTGATTTAATTGTATTAAATGCTAATTAAAAAGGCCTAAAAACTGTTTTAAATGAAGAAAAATAGCAAACAGTGATGAAAAATTATGAAAATTTCAGGAAAAGTCTAAAATAATATTATGAATCTAGGAAAAAATATAAAAACAGTAACTTATGTGTAAGAAAATGAAACTGCAGTCACAAGTGATTATAAATAAGCACTTGTATTAAGCAAATGAAAACCAAAGACCACCAAAGTGTCACAGAAGCTATAATATACTAAAAATACTCAAAAGCAACTAATTACAACTATCCTAAACTACTGAAATGCAAACTACACAGGTTTGATGTTTTGAACTCAAGTGCTAAAAACAGTTTGATGCTACTACTTTTAAGCTTAAGCACAATCTACCCAATAAGCTGAAATTAAAAACAGAAGTTGGAACTTACACTAGACCTGGCTAGCTACTTCTAAACCAAAGATGAGACCCAGATAAGCTAAACTGAGCTTGTGACAAGTCCTGCAATTCACCTGTGCACACTCAGTATACACTGAGTGTGTACAGGGGAGATATGACCATTTTGACAAGCAGTTTTGAGGCTTGTAAAAAATTCACAAAAATCTACAAAAATGAGATTAAGAAAATAGACCAGTTGAAGTTTTTAAACCCACAATTTCACTTGATTTGATCCAAGAATGAATCAATGAAAAATCACCCTAGTTAGGCTCAAACTGACTTTTTCAATATTTGACTTTTGAAACAGTTATGATTTTTTGACTTTTATGAACTTTGAGACCAATTTGTGGACTGAACGTGATGTATTAAGGTGAAATAATCCTACTGCAAGCAATCTCTATGAATTCTAAACACAAAACAAGCTTTTGCTTTTAGAAAATTCCAACAGTTAAGAAATTTAAGACAGATTAAGGAGATTTTGACTTTAAATGTATGCAAATGTTATTTGTTGACTGCACTGAGTACAAATGTGCTCAATAAGCCTAAAACAACAAGTCTCAACCTCTGAACAAACCTTAAACACAGATTATGCAGCAATTCCAAACACTACTTTAAATCACTTATATGCAAATTAAGCTAAGCCAACTGCTAAACTAGCTTATGCAGACACTAACACTGAGTCTAGCTAACCTAATAACAACTTAATCAACATATAAAAACTAATCCTAACCACAGATACAGATCATGCAATGAAACTTGAAAATTAACTTACATTTGGTCCTAGCCACTATGGCTTGAGATTAATCAAACACAGAACCACTAGCCTATTTATATCAACCCAAATCACTCTAATTCAACCCATTTCCATGCTCTGCAACACCCATATCCATTTCCAAGACCAAATGAGCCCAGTTTGACTTTCGTTGACCAGATATCAAAGTTGCTTGAAATTGATTGATAAGCTTACAAAAAGCTATAAGGAGCTTAAATAAACTTATTTGAGCTTAAAAATAAGCTACTAAAAGCTTGGACATAGGAATTTGAAACTGAAATTTGAAACAGTTAACATAAAACTTGAAACTTGGTTAAACTTTGAAATTGATGTTTAAAAGTACATTACACTGATAATACTACTTGAGTTTGGTACAATGAAACAAAAGATTACAGCTTTTACACTTTAACTAAAACTTTAATATTAAAACGACATAAGTGAAATTTAAAAGACTAAAATCTACTACTTCTCTTGCTTCTTGCTTCTTCCTTTTATACACCAAAAGGCTTCTCTCTCCAATCTGAGTGAATCCCACTTGCATAGATAGACATTGGATCAGTTGAAAAGATTTTAGCCGTTTGATCACTTTTTGGCGCCAAAATGGGTTTTAGCAGTGGGGGTTGAGTGAAATGGAGGAGGGGGCATTAAATGCATCTTGGAAGGTTGTTGAGGTGGGGGGAACAAGGAGAGTGGGAATTGAGCTGGAGTGATGGGAGTATGAGTGTTGCAGAGAAGCAGTTGGGGAAGAAGACTTTTGGCGGGCAAGGGTGTTGACCGGGGTTTGACTTGGCTTAATATATTGAAGGGGGTCCAAAAGGAAGGGGTCACAAGGTTTGGCAAGGTCCAAAGAGGTTATGGCAGGTCCAAAGGGTCAAGGCTATATATAACAAGGACCAAAACTGCCATTCTTGATATTTGAGGGACCAAAGCTGCCAATTTCTCAAAGTTGTTCCAAGGGACCAAAAGTGACAAGTTTCAATAGTACAAGGACCAAAATAGACTTTTTCAAACTTCCAAGGACTATTTTTGACAAATTTGAAACTTGAAGGACCAAACTTGTAATTTCTCAAAACTTTTGACATGTTTCACCAAAGGACTAATTATGACAACTTATGATTTTAAAAGGACCTTTGGTGATTTTTCTTTTGAAATTAAGTGCTCAGGGACCATTTCTGACAATTTTTGAAACTTGGGGGACTGAAACTGCCAATTATGCAAACTTAGCTCATTTTTCATCTGAATTTAAACATTTTGCATCTGAAACATATAAAATGCAATTTTGGAATATTTTCAGTATTTTGATTCATTTCTGAGCATTTTTAAACGTTTTGCAGTTCAGATTTAGCCAAAAATGATGAGTATTTACACACTCATCAAATGACCTCTTAAAAATGCATGTTTTTGCACCTCATTAGTATCACACCCTCAAAATGTCGCAGCTGTAGGGTAACCAGGGTATGACTTTATAGCACAAAGATACAAGATATAAAAAATGACATCTACATGAGTCATTTGAAAAGTTCACATTCGATTAAGAAAATAAGTTTTAACAAGTACACGTTTCAAAAGTACACAACACAATTGAAAATAATTTTAAGTTCCCATCGAATGTCATAACAATGCAAGAAATCTTCATGATGGAGAGACCGCAGGAAGTGACCCTATGAGTAAAAATCCAATGAATGCCAAGCTAGTGAGATCAATGACCTGAGAAATATATGCTAAAAGGTCAACATAAAGTTGGTGAGATTATAGGTTTAATTTCACTAGGCTTTTTAAGCTCAGCGGTATTTTCTTTTCTTTTCATCTGGCAGGTACCAAGTATGATGCTGGGCTTTGATGGGCTGAGAGTAGGAGCATTTGAGTGAACCGACCCTAGTTTTCCTTTTTCATTTTGGACTAATCTAGAAGATCATTTTTTTTGATATTTTAATTCTTTTAGACATGTCGAATTACGTATTTCCTTTTGAAGTCATTCGTTTATATGACTTGGTATTTATTTAATAAGACTTTCGCTTGCGTTTATATGCTTTGTATGACACCATAATGTGACATTTTGACCCGTGTCGGGTTGGGGTGTTTCATATGAGTTTATAAAGTTTTTATCACCCTTATATACTTCTAGTGAGGTTTTATAAAGTTACATAAGTCAAAACATTTAAGAAAAATGAATAGAGCGCTTTTATGATTTCGAGACTCTAAAACAGAGTTTGTTTAATTTAAGTTAAACCCAAATTAGAATGGGTGTATCTCCTTTATTTCTAGCTCGTTTTAATCCTTTTAAATCTCTAAATGCAGATATTTATGTCTATTTCAATAAAATCAAAGTCTCAGTTTGTGAAAACATGTTTTAGGTGTCGGTTTATACTCATTTATATACGAATCTAATGTTTGACAGAAACTTTTCCCAAATTCGACAGGCTAAAACTCACTCGTTTCTAATGAAATTAGTCTGTTCAAAAGCCTAAGTTGAATATTTTTGAGTTGTCTTTAAAAAATATAGGTCATTTATTCCAGAACTAAGCATATTATTTTAGAAATTCAAAAATCTATACGGGTGTCAAAGCTGAGAATTTTTAGAAATCATTGCTCAACCTTTGGGGCCTTAACGCTTCAATACTTAACCTCTAGAGTCGGTTCAACTTCCTGAGTTTAACTTAGAGGCTTAGCTACAAAAAGTTCAAATGGCTCGACTTCCCAAACTACTCCTAAGCTGGTGATAAATACGATCTAAGTTTCGAACTCAAATTTGGACATTTTCAAATACCTGATTTCGGGAAAATTGGTAAAAATAGTAAAAACAATTCCAAAAGGTATAAATTTTAAATGGGAACTATCTAAGACATGTATCTAGTTGTAGTTGCAAGGATTTTGGCCCCAAGATTAGTTTAGAGTGGTTTTCTGTTGCACCCAAGTCGACTATATAAATCTGTCTAAATTAGGGTTTGTATACTTAACTTTTAAATCACTTTCAACACAACAAAACATACAATGGTGATATAAAACGATTATGAAATGCTAAGTATGTTTGAAATGAAGTGTTGAATGAGTTAATGGAGTGCTTACAAGAGTCTATGATGATTGGTGAACAAAAACACCCTATAAAAACCCAAATTTATGAACCCAAAACCCTAGATCTTCATATCCTTAACCAAAACTCAAACCAAATGAACCAAGAACCGACTATACTATTGCTTTTGCTCGTCTTGTTTTTTCCATGTGTTTAGAGAGAAGGAAAGGAGATGAGTTTGTATATTGAAGTGTGAAGAAAACTAGTTAGGTACCATGGTATATATAGAAGTAGTTTTGGTAAACTATAGATCTCATTTCCTCTTCGTACTTGACTAGTGAACCAAAATTATATATTGAGTGTGTGTTGGTGTTTGTTTTCGTGTAATGGGGTGGCCAAGGAAGGAAAAGGAGTTGTTTTGATACTTGAATTGATCACATGTTTACATAGTTTAAACTTCAACAAGAAAATGGAAAGTTAGAAAGCCAAGATGAAAGAACATTGTTTGAGTTTCCTATTTGGTGTGTGGTAAGGTGGCGGAAAGAGATGGGGGGGAGAATTTTTGAAATTTTTTATGTTAAGTGTATAAATATGAGTATAAATATGGATAAATAGGTAAGGTGGTGACTAAACGCATGCATGCATGAATGTAAATGTAAAACGTTAATGTTTTAAGTGAAACTTATAAAACAAAATGCACGAACTCATAAAACAAGCTTGTAAAATTCATATAGTACTTAGTTGACGTAGACTAAACTTGCTCTAGTGTCGGTTTATGTTTAAATTTTTTTTCTGCAGTAACACCCCCAAAATATCGCAGCAAATGTCAATGGGTGTTACTTCATAGTGCAAAGTTCAAGTCATATAAAATGCCCTATAAATGAGTTATTTTAAAAATTTACTATTCGATAAAAGAAATTAGAGTTACAACAAGAGGTCCCAAAGTGTTAAGTACATAAAATTTTCAAAAGATCATCGAATGGTAAATATGAATACATTAAGTCTTCAAAACATGCCATGAGACTCAAATGCTCTAATCCAAAGTTATGCCTTATGTACCTGAGAAAAGACATTCTAAATGTGTCAACACAAATGTTGGTGAGTTCATAGCTTCAATGTAAATAAGATGAAGACTTTTCTAAGAATTTCCTCATGAAAAAGTATATGTTAACCTAATCATGTTACAAGTCCCGCCCATAAAAGACTTGTAACATCTTAGGTACACATATAAGTTCATTATGATAAATGTAAATGTTAAGTGCGGACCACAAGAATTTAAAGTTTGTTTGACCAGTTCATTCGGTTATATAACCAGTTCATTTGGTCATGATACCAATTCATTCAATTATGTGACCAGTACATTCGGTTATGTATAGTCGCGACTCTTGGTAAATATAGTAACTTAATGTCAATCCATAAATATTTAATTAAAACGAGCATGCATTCTCACCCCAAAAGTAGTTCAAAACAAGTAAAGGTGGGGGTCGTGAAATCACCGTATGCAAAGATGATAGGAAATGAGTAAGTAAAATGACGAATAAGCCGAGAAAACCCCTTAGAAGCAACCTAAATAATACGTTGCGTCTTAGCTTTTTGAATGATAATGTAAATATGCAAATTAGTATTATAAGGTTTTTACATATAGATTATACATTGTACTTAGCGTGTCTAAATTTTATAAAACGTTTGGGACAATTTTTACGTCGGTTTAGTAAGTTTAATAAACCCGTTGTTTAAATGTAGTTTAGTTTAAAAGTATTTAATCGATGTTATAAGTTTCATTTCTATTAAACTGTAAAGAGTTACGATTTGGTTTTTACGTCTTAGGAAAGGTATTTGAGTTTATTGTCAAATTTGTAGGTCCCATTGTCTAAAAAATTACAAAACCAGTGTCAAATTACCAAAATACCCTTGTGTATCAAAGCTGATTATTTTCATATTACAACAGCCTAACAAAAATGGCCCTATTTTACAAACTACAACTCCATATGATTCTGTTCAAGTGGTTGTGTTTAAGTTAAAGGGTCCACTACATTTTCTATTTGAACACCCATAGTGGGTTATGTACAACTTTTAAGAGTTTTTGGCCATTGAAATCTGGTTACCAAATCTGGCATAGTTTTGCCATTAATTTTCTAATTAAATCATCATGTGGAGTTACGGGTCGAGCAACCCGACGAAATGAAGCTAAGACATAGATCTATAACCTTATTTTTTTTCCAAGTCTTTATCGTATTTATTTTTCTTAGTAATTCAATATATGTCACTGATCAAAACTGTCCTGATAAATCAAGTTCAAATCATGTTTTTCAAGTGTTTTTTGCCATGTACAATGTATAACCATGTCATATAATATTTATAGAATACAGTAGTAAAAGTGACAAATATTTGGTTTCCTTACAAGGTTTTGTGGTAAAGGAGATGATTTAGAACAAAAACAAGATCACAATGACCAAATCACCAATGATAAACCCCAAGCTTCAAAACCATTTAACCAAAAACCCTTCAAAGCTCTAGATCTATCAACCTACAACCTTGCAAACCATTTTTAAAATCTCCAAGATAATCCTTACAAAAAATCGAATAAAACCTAAGATTTGATGAGATTTGTTTGATGTTTATGTTGAAACAAGCTAAGGACTAGTTTGGAACTTATAATTCTTAACTAAAGACACAAGAATTTATCAAGAAATCAAGAATTGGTGTGGTGAAGGATGTTGGTTGTACGGAATCAAAGGAGCAAGATAAGGAAGTGATGAAGTTTTTCTTTAGATCTAGATTTGCATATAAATAGAGACATGAAAAATCAATTATACAAGTGTCTTATGTTTAGCTCAAATTGTGACACCAAAACACATGACTCACCACTCCATGTGGTCTGTCATTTGTATTAAAAAAAGAAAAGAAAAATGGTAGTGGTTTTGAGTAATATTGTGTAATTTTGTCTTTAAAAGGTATATTTTAATCCTAGTAATTAAAAAAGTAAAGTTTTTAAAACATAAAACGTAAAACCTGGTAATATAAAAATCTAAATCTTATAAAAATATTATAACTTGCCAGCATAACTAGTATTAGTATTTATGATAAGACATGAGTTTAACGAGGTGATCAAACGTTGTTAAACTTAAAAAACGTAAGTCGTAAACTCGTAAAACATAAAATATGTAAGGTTTTCGTAAAAATAGAAAAAGTAAAACATGACATATAAAATATATTTGTAAAGAAACCAAAATGCATAAAATATTTAGACTAAGCATATGTCGGTTCAAGTTAAATATATATGTCACAACGTACGCGAGTGAACCTACCCGATTATTCGTAAAAATTGAATTTTCGCGAAATTAAAGAAATAAACAAAAGTAATTGATAAAATAATAGCCAGAAAAATGTGATTTATTACATCCGGTTTACATAATTTAACCTATCGGTTATACATTAAAGTAAATATACAAGCGTTCAAAGTAAAATGTTTTGAGTTTATGGTCAAGTAATGAACCTGTAAAATGTGAGTTTCTACCCCCATTAAAGGTATTATGTCTCAGAATTCAGCTTGTGCTATCTGACGTTGTGTTGTCTGTGAGAGGTGAGGGTACTTGCGTCGAATCTAGTCTTCCCGTTCCCAAGTAAATTAAGGACGTCTTCGGGATTTCCATCAAACTTTGACGATTGGAATTTGAATCCGCTTAAATCATTTAACTTCTCAGTCCATGATATTCGACTTAACATTCTAGAGGTGTACGTCACACATCAGTGTAACTTACATCTATCCATGAAACGATGGGTTCCATCTGACCGGGTCTCAAACCCATTATCCATGCCTCATAAAGCTTCATTCTCTATCTCTTCTATGAGTACCATTTTCCCACTTGTAGTCTCCAAGGCCCTAATCGTATGATATAACCACTAATCATGACCATAATGGTCGGTGGGTTATTTCTAGGATGTCTAGTGACGCGACCCGACTCATCAGCTTAGAATGGGGTGTAGGATGAGGTTGGCTCTACATGATAAGGTTGTGGTAAAATTCTACTTACTTACTGTCCTCACCAATATGTAGGCCTATGACATGAACTGTTTATACACACACAAAAATTTGCTTTTTCAGGTATATGAGTGAAAAGTTGTTTTAAACAACATTTAGAGATAACTGATCCTAGCTAACATGATCCTTCCTACATTAGAAATAGGTGATCAGGCTATGTATAATTGAGTATAAATAATGTAATGCTCGATTTAGTCAAGCTAGTATTATGTTTCTCAGAGTTAAATAGTACTAGCCATACTATTTGCAAGATAGTAGCCAAAACAATTTATGAAGTAACAAAATAGTTTTTAAAATGATGGCAAAATAGTTATAAGATAATAGCAAAATGTTTTATTAGATAGTAGTAAAATAGCTTATAAGATAATAGCAAAACAGTTTATAAGATGGTAGTGAAATAGGGAGTGGAATTGACATGAAGTCTTTCTAGGAACAACTTCAAGTTATGTGCTCCGCTCGTCCAGCACTACCAATAGTTCCATCACTTGTACTATTGATGTTGTTTCGGATTTTTTCATAAGATGTCAGTGCTTCAGCCACACGCGGGGCGATGAGTCGTTCAATATGAGCTGGACTTAGGCCTTGTCTTGTTGCTGGCATTTTTCTTCAAAATCACAATAATAAAAGAAAAATGAGACATAGTAAAGTTTTGTTCTAAAAGTAGGTGTTCTAAGGTGACATGTTATAAGGCGTCAGGTTAAAGTCGTGTTCTAATTAACCTTCTAGGCGGTGGGTTACGAGGTGACATAGGTGTTCCAAAAGTATGGGACGAGTGTTCAAACTCATCTTCAGAAATGGTTAGTAAGGTAATAGGGGGTCGGCAGACTATGACAGTATTGTAATGTAAAACGATGTTTTTTATGGTCATGAAAAGTTTTAAAGGCCATGGTGTCACTCACAATGTCTTTGAATGTTTTAAAGACCACTAAAATATATGAGCATGTATGACAGTTTAGTGATTTAGTGAGTTGGAACGCAGCGGAATGTTTGTCATGAAATGGCTATAGTCTAGGCCTAACAATGCAACCTAGTTCTCTATAGCTTGAGCTCTCATACTAATTTGTCGCACCCCTAAAATGTCATAGTGTAAGGGTAATCGGGCTATGAATTCATAGCACAAAGACACAAGATATAAAGAACGACCTCTACATGATTCATTTGAAAAGTTCACATTCGATTAAGTAAATAAGTTTTAACAAGAACAAGTTTCAAAAGTACACAACACAATTGAAAATAGCTTTAATTTTACATCAAATGTCATAACAATGCAAGAAATCTTCATGATGGTGAGACCGCAAGATGTGACCCTATCAGTGAAACTCCAATTCATGACAAGCTAGCAACATAAATGACCTGAGAGATACATGCCAAAACATCAACATAAAGTTCGCGAATTCATATTTTTAAGTATTTGTAAAAGTATACCACAAGATTTAATGTTTGCTTGACCAGTTTATTTGGTCATGTATGTAAAATTTGCACTAAGCTCATGACATCGAAGCCTTAACGTATGTTTGACCAGTACATTCGGTCCTGTATTATATATGCCCTTGTAGGTGTCTTGCCAAAAACCTAGTACTCCTTAAATGAAATGCGTCTATTTGACATGTGTTAATACAAATAAACCGTAAAAACGTTTATTTATATTTTACGATCTTCTAATGTTTTGTCAATAACAAACGAAAAATCATTTTAACGAAACAATTAAAATACGTAAATAGTTTGAGCCAATAGTTCTCTAACACAATTACGTTTTCACATAAAACACTAAAACAAGTATAAGTGATTTAATGATTTAGTAATACATATGTACAACAACTAGTGTTTACATATTGGGCAAATATATACATAACTAGTATGTATTATAAATGGGTAAAAACTACAACCCATGGTATTAACCCATACCCATTTGACTAGGTGCATTGCACCCACCAGATACATTGTATCTAAAGAAATACCCATGGATCAACCCATAACCCATGACCTATAACCCACAACCAAAATACCCATGGGTAAAGAGGAGCGTCCCCCCAGATCCTTAGTTTTACACTAGACGGATCCCTTGAAGGAAGGATCCGTGGGATCCATGGAACAGTAGTAGTTTCTCCTCTATAAATAGTGAACCATTTCTTCCTTTTGGTTTGCCACTCACACACATACTTTCCCCAAGTATTGTAACTCTCTAACCACTGATCCTAAGGGATCTTTCTATGTAGTTTATCCTTTGTTTTTGTGTGATTCTATAGGTTCCTCTTAAAGGCGAGATCACCACTTCTTGAAGTCGAGAAAGCTCAAGTCCATGAGTTGCCATGCTTCGTCATCAAGACTACTGAGGTTCTCTTGTTGATACTTCTTTCTTCCTCTATAGAAGTCTTGTGTGGATTAGTTGGATGGATTCAGAAAGCAAAAGAGTTTAACGTCGAAGAGCATTAGTTAAGAATGCAAGGTTTCAAAAGAAGTTGGTAATCCAAGGGCATTGGTATTGAAGAATACCTAGGAATCAAATCAAGTGGCATTAGTGAAGAATGTCAAGCTCATATATTCAATGAGGTGCATCATTGTACATATAGTGATAGTTTATTTCCAAGGATCTTGATATCCTTGATGGTGTTGTAATAAGGAGTGGGTCTCCTTTGGGATTAGGTGTTGTGTAGTGTTGGGTAGTAGTTCCTCCATTGTAATGGAACTCGATACTTACCTAGTACCGATAAAGGGTAGGCGACGTTGTGGTAGCTGTGGTTCACCTTGGTGAAAGAACCATGGTTAGCCTAGTACCGGAAAAAGAGTAGGCGACGTTGTGAAGGCTTCTCCGCCATAAGGAGTTGGTGTTGTGTAGTGATTACGAACTCTCGAGTAGGTGACTCGGGGAGTGGAGTAAGGCAAGGTAGGTGTCCTTGTAGCCGAACCACTATAAATACTCGTGTCGTGGTTATGTGCTTCTTAATCTTTATCTTTCATTACACTTTTATATATCCATCTATCAACGTCCAACATACACATCTAAATAGATTGACATAAGTTGATCTAAATGTTTTAAAATGAAGTTTTAATTGGTAAAACTATTCAACCCCCCCTTCTAGTTTTCCACAATTGGCATCAAAGCTTCGTTACCAAGTTTCTTAGAGTATGTTGTACTTTAAAAACTTGATACGATCCGTGTATGTTTGAAAACTACAAAGAAGGAAATATTTTTAAAACAATTTTTTTTTCATGTTGGATATTGATAGATTATTCTAACATATTTGTTTTAAGAAATTTCATGCTAGGATCTCTTCAAAACCTTCATGTCTATTCAAATAATAATGAAGTCAACTTTCAAGAAAGAATCTAAAAGTAATCACAACCTACTTACTCTAAGTACAAAGGATTACTTTAAGAGCTCATGAAGTACTTTTGGTATTATGTCTTCATAAACCAAACCAAGAGCATAGAGGTATGTTTACTTTTCCTTAGCTAGCTTACATGATTATGTTGATGTCATAATTATTTTTTGTTTAATAATTGCTAGTCCCTTAAAAGTCTCTCTTTCGTCACTTTCCCGACTTACTCATCATCGGGAATAGTATTCCTCTTGATTTCTTCAGACTAACGCCATCGTCACAAATGGATCCTTGATACTTAACTTATCAAATCCCGTCGACCAAAACATCTTTTCATTTGAAACCTCAAAACTATTTTTGTTCCATAATCAATTTATAGCCTACTACAAAAATAATGCCAAACAACCCTTTTTCTGTCCATAATAGCCGGATCCCTCTAGTTGTGCTAGCCGGATCCCAAATACAAGGGATCCGAGGGAAGTGGAATGAGAAAACGCTATACGCTTTGAAAACCATTACTGATCATTTTCCCTCTCCCCAAAAACACAAAACGACTCAAGCCGATTTCATCCTCATAGGACTTCATATCCTCAAGTACTCTTCTCTAGAACACCATTGTAAGTAATTACACTAACATGTTCTAATTTTCATCATCCTCATCCTATGGTTTATGGTTTCTCAATTTCTAATAAATTAATTTAGTTAGGGTTTTCAAAATTAATCATTAAAAAGGGCTTTCACTCAACTAAGATTACATTGTGTTCACAACATTGTTAATACAAATCAAAACCATAAACCCATCTCAATAAATTTTGCCTAATTGGAATAATTGTGTTTCTAGGACCAACCATGCCTAAAGCCACTCAACAAGACCATCATGATACCGTCCATTACCTCACCCATTACTATCGGAAAGAAGGATTGTCAAAAAAAGACCAAAAAATCTTCAAAAGACTTGAAAAACGACTTATCCACGAAGGTCGTGTAGTCAAGGAATGTTTCCTTGAAGATACCGACATTCGTCAAGTCTTCTCGGCAATCAACTTTGATTGTCTTCTTGACATTGATGAACAAATTTGTCCGGTGTTCATCTTTGAATTCTACAAAAGCATTAGAATCATTCGAAACACCGATGATAGCATTTCAATCGCTTTCACATCAATAAAGCGAAGCTTCACTCTAGCCCTCAACACATTCGCTCAAATCCTTCGCATTCCTTGTGAAGGAATTTGTATGTACTCTCAAGATTGGGAAATTTCCACTCAATCCTTTGCTCTTGATCCCAAACTAATATACCATACTCCTCTTGATGAACAGGCTGTTCGAGACACTATCTTCAAGGTTAGAACCACCAATCCGTTTCAACCGAAACAAAAAGCTCATTCACCGTGATCCTTTTCAAATGAAACTCTTCGAAATGCACCCCATGTTTAGAAAATGTGAAGAGATTCTTAGGGAAAACGTCATTAGCCTAGTTGGTAACAAGGATCATCCAAATGCATGTCTAGTGCAAATGAATTATTGCCTTATCCACCAAAGCCATTCAATCTACCTATTACACTGGTGAATAGAATGGCGGGGTATTCAAGTTTACAACATGTTGCTTCCATATGGTATGCTCTAACTGACGACTTTGTAGAGTATATTGGTACATTTGCAACATCTCTATCAGATGATCATTTCCTTTCGACCCGCTCATGGATACCTCGTAGGATGGTAAATATTATTATGTTGATGATTGGTGGTCTGGGATGGTGGTGATACAAAA
>OU343224.1:45265091-45447850 GCA_910596185.1 Chrysanthemum makinoi | reverse complement strand
GGTATTAAGGCCCGTATTAATCGATAGAGGAGGTTGTCTTTTCTCTTGCCTCAATTTCTAAAAGAAAAAGCGAGGAGAAGAGTGAAAAGACACCTTAATGATATACCCATCGTTATAGAATTCGGATGTGTTTCCCAACGACCGCCTGGGTTCCACCTGTCCGACAAGTGGAATTCCAAATAGATTTGATACCCTAGCCGCACCCGTAGGCCCGCACCCTATCGACTTGATCCAAGAGAGAATGGAGGAACCGCCTAAACAAATATGAGTTGAAGTCGAGAAGGGATTCTATCTCGACCAAGTTCATCACCGTGGGGAGCACCGGTGTTGTTTGTGAAGAAGAAGTTGACGGTGAAGAATCGATATCCGTTACCTAGGATAGATGACCTGTTTGACCAACTCCAAGGAGCTAGTGTCTTTTCCTAGATCGACTTACGATCTGGTTATCACCACTTTAGAGTTCGAGAGGAGGATATCCCTAAGACGGCGCTTAGGACTCGTTATGGACACTACGAACCAAGTGATGTCGTTTGGTTTGACCAACGCTGCCAGGGTTTTCATGGATCTCATGAACCAAGTATGTAAGCCATATCTGGATAAGTTTGTGATAGTATTCATAGAAGACATCTTGATATACTCCAAGAGTAGTGAGGAGCACAAAGAGCATTTGAGGCTCATTTTAGAATTGTTGAGAGAAGAGAAGCTGTATGCCAAGTTCTCTAAGTGTGAATTTTGGATACCGTCCGTACAATTCTTAGGTCACGTGATAGATAGTCGAGGTGTTCATGTTGACCCAGCAAGATTGAGGCCATTAAGGAATGGGCGACCCTAAGAACTCATCATCAAGTCCGCTTCTAGGTTTAGCAGGCTATTATAAGAGATTCATTAAGGGATTTTCCAAAATAGCTAAGTCGCTAACCAAACCTGACACAAAAAGGACGTATGAATGGGGACAAAGGAAGAAGAAGCATTCCAACTTCAAGGATAAGTTATGCAGGCGCCCATCCTAGATTTGCCCGAAGGAAGCGAAGACTTTGTCGTGTATTGCGACGCTTCGCATAAAGGCTTAGGTGCTGTTTTGATGCAACGGGAGAAGGTGATTGCTTATGCATCCCGACAACTTAAGAAGCATGAGAAGAACTACACCACCCATGACCTTGAGTTAGGTGCGTAGTGTTTGCCCTAGAATCGGAGACATTATCTGATGGAACCAAGTGTGTAGTTTTACCATAAGAGCTTGAAGCATATCTTAGATCGGCGAACTGAATATGAGACAGCGCGCTGGTTAGAACCGTTAGTGATTATGATGCGATTCGCTATCATCCCGGTAAGGCTAATGTTGTGGTGATGCACTTAGTCGTAAGGAAAACATTCCACCATTACTCGCTCGATCCTTTGGAATGACCATTGCTTCTACCATCTCAAATCTTAGCCGCCTAGGCAGCGTATTGATCAAGAGAACCGCCTTACGAGAATCTTCATGGAATAGTAGAAAGTGAAAACGGCTTCTTGAAGCGTTTCGATGGAACCTTATGCCTCAAAGACGTAAGTCGGATACCATTTCATGGTGGAATCCGTGAGTTGATTATGCACGAATCGCATAAATCAAAATACTCTATTCATCCCGGAGCCGATAAGATGTATCGTGACCTTAAGAAACTCTACTGGTGGCCTAACATGAAAGCCGACATAGCTTAGTATGTCAGTTGGTTCTTGACTTGTTCTAAGGTAATGGTCGAACACCGAAAACCCTCATGACTCTTAGTTCAACCCAACTCCCGAATGGAAATGGGAGCGAATCGCCATGGACCTTATCACCAATTACCAAGAACATTTTAGCAGAATGACGCTATCTGGGTAATCGTTGATCGTTTAACTAAGTATGCTCACTTCTTAGCCATTAGAGAGGCCGATAGTCTCGACAAGCTCGCTCGACTATACCTTAAGGAGATAGTATCGCGTCATGGACTACCGATATCTATTATTTCCGACCGAGATAGCCGTTTTACATCCCACTTTTGGAGATCCTTACATTCAGCGTTAGGAACAAACCTGGATATAATCGCTTATCACCCTCAAACCGATGGTCAAAGCGAGAACCATTCCATTCCTTAGAGGATATGCTTAGAGCCTGTGTTATCGACAAAAGGCGGGGGAGACATCTCCCTTTGCGAATTCTCTACAACAATAGTTATCATTCTCAGCATAAGGCCGCTCCATTTGAAGCAATCAGATGGTCGAAAATGTTGTTCTCCTGCTTGTTACTGAAGTTGGCGAGTCAACTTACCGTCCGAACTTGTCCTAGAAACCACCGAAGATAGTTCGATTCGTGAACCGCTTGCAAACCGCTCGAGATAGACAAAAGAGTTATGCCAATAGGAGACGTAAACCTTTAGAATTTCAGGTTGGAGATCGTGTTATGTTAAAAGTTTATCCTTGGAAAGGAGTGATTCGTTTTGGAAAGCGTAGAAAACTCAATCCCCGATATATAGGTCCCTTTCCAATCTCGAAAGAATCGACCCAGGTAGCATACCTCCCGGAGCTACCTTAATTGAGCAAAGGTACAATGTCTTTCATGTTAGTAATCTTAAGAAGTGTCGTTCGGAGGAAAACATAGTTGTGCCTTTAAGAGATATCCGTATTGATGAGAAATTGAATTTCGTTGAGGAACCAATTGAGATCATGGATCGTGAGATTAAACGGTGAAGCATAGCAGTATTCCGATTGTCAAAGTTCGTTGGAACTCCCGACATAGACCGGAGTTCACTTGGGAACGTGAGGACATTTTCCGTAGGAAGTATCCTAAACTTTTCATGACATCAAGTAACCTGATTGAAAACCGACGGGTTTCTTCAGGCCGGAGGTCGTGGATAACCGGCAATTTAGGGAGACTATTTTAGGTAACCGCATTACGTTAAACTAAACCAAGTTTTGCCTTTAACACAATTTTTATCAACTATGACTTGATTTTATTTCGTCTATTGGTTTTCATGACTTATTTCATTATTGGACGAGTTATCGTTATTTCATTATTGGACGAGTTATCGTGTGATTAACACAATTTTTTCCCTTTCATTTTTATATATTTCGAAAAATGATTTGCACAAGTTGGCTCCGGGATAAACACTGAATTTAGTTATCGTTTATACAGAGACGATGTTCCGATGGATGATGGTCATGCGAGAAAATCATAAACAAGAAACAAAGTTTACAAGAAGAGTCGACGTTAATTTGGGGATGAACTTTGTTTAACATAAAAAAATATTGAAGAATATGCGAGCACATGTCTACACCTTCTTACTCGATCAATACAATATTCTATAACCTAAGTTACATAGTCCACCTTTAGACACGTCGAAGGAACTTCAACATGGACTAAAGAGACAAACATGTTATGATTGCAAATATCCTTTTAAATAGATGAATTATTTCAATGACTAAATGATCCATAACAAACGTGTACCTTCTTTTAATTTCAAACTACTATTAGTTTGACCAACTAAATTGTTTTATAAATCTAAAATCAATGTTCCTTCTAAATAAAAATCCACCAAAAGAATAAATCTACTTTTAATTTCAAACTACTATTAGTTTGACCAACTAAATTGTTTTATAAATCTAAAATCAATGTTCCTTCTAAATAAAAATCCACCAAAAGAATAAATCTTTACACATAGCTACACAACAAGGAATAATATGAGAAAAGGAATTTGTAAAGTTTGTTAAGTAAACGACTAAAATACAAGACTTTTGTCTAACTGTGCAAATATTTAGGGCGTGTTTGTTAAAAGTAGCTGTGAGCTATGAGTAGTAGCTGTGAGCAGTGAGCCACTGTTCACTGCTCATCGCTCACAGCTTTTTAAAAAAGCATTGAAAAAAAAAACATTTCTAATAAATCGCAAAGCCCACCACTTTTTTACTAAACGACAAATAAAAACTAAAATGCACATTGCTCACCGCTCATCGCTCCAAAAAACTTCACATCACTCCGTGTCAAACATACCTTAGTGGAAAGACAATATATGCTTACTTTTAATTAAAATTATGAGAGTTATTAATTCATTTTGCTCTATTTCAGATGATACCGACTCTATTATCGTTAAGCAACTTATTCAACTTTAAGATGCTTCAAAGTTTTAATAATTGATAAAATATATATAACGTGATTAGCTATCTCGGTCACAAGCAAAACATATTTAAACATCAATAATTAACATAAAAAAATCTTAAATAACATTAAATATATATAGTCTATAATACGAAAGTGGCTAAAAACTAAAATAATAATACGTGGGGACGTGCAACATCATAATTTCTATTACTATTCATCATTTTCAATTCATTATAACTTATAAGCGTGGAATTATAATATCATATACATTGTAGGATTATGTATCTACTGTGAGTTTTGTAATATATTAAAAAATGTTTTTTTTTAAGTAAAAAAACATTGTTTTATGTGAGCATACATTTTACAAACAAATTAAAAAGGTAGTATTAAATGCGTATGGGGCAGGAGTAGTGGTCTCGTCGTATATTTCTGGGCCTGCCGTACGCAGTGACGTGCCAATCACATGACACAAATAAATGAATAATATCTTTTACTTTCGGCCTCCTATGCACGCACCTCATACGATATAAAAAAATATAAGGTTTTAGCTTTTCTCTCACCAATCATCGCAAGATGTTTTCGTGCACAAAATATTATAAGGCTGGTGGTTGTTGCTTGGGGGCATTTGGCTTATGGCTATTTTTTATTTATTTTTTTTACTTTTACAACTTATTTTTTACAAGTTTACAATTTTTATAACTTTTTACAAGTTTTTTGTTTTACAAGTTGTTTTTTGAATCAGTTTTAAAACTTTGAAAAAAATAGTCGGAAAATTTTGAGGCCAGATTGAAGGTTGCAAAGTGAGATTTTTATCTCACTTGCCGCCCATTCGGTTTTCATCATCGCTTCGAAAATTTTAAGGATCAAAAATCATCATCGCCGAAAATTTTTAGGCTCAAAATTATCATCGCCTCTAAAAGTTTTAGGCTCAAACTCAAGGTTGCAAAGTAAGATTTGATCTCACTTTACCGCCCATTCGGTTTCTGTTATCATCATCGCCTCGTAGAAAATTTTAAGTCACAACTGCATAAAGTCACAAGTTCACGAATGCACAAGTCTCACAAGTCCAAATCGCACAAACTGCACAAGCCACAAGTATTCAGACACAAGCCTCAAGTTCAACAAGCCTCAAGTTACACGCTTTCGCGATTAATGTGGTAAGTAGGATTCCAAAAGTCAAAAGTTCACAAGAATGTACTAAGATTCTCAAAGGTAGTCGATAACAGTACGTGCGCATAATAAAGCAATATCACCACAACACCACAACACCAACAAGAGCTACAACAACACAAACTACACAAAGTCTCACAAGCACAAGCACCCCATAATCCGCTCTCAAGCAAGCGTATGCAACAACACCACAACACCATCACATAAACTTTCACAACAACACAACAACACCAACAAACACCAAACAAGTGTGAAGCAACAACAAAAAGCAACAACCAACAACACAACAACATTCAAACAACCATGTCTAGTTCACCATTTGACACACAAGATCATATTATTAGCTCTTTATGAGATATAAACAATCATGTTTACTGAAATATTTAATTTATTGTTAATGAAATACGAATAATGTTGCAAGCCATTCATATTTGCCATACCAAAACTCTTAATTTTTTTATAAAATCATCATTGCCTCTTTTTAAAACTCTGTTAATTTCATTTAAAGTTGCAAAATGAGATAAAATCGTGACTTACCATCCAAGAATGAAACCAAGATAGGCACCAAAAGTTTTCATTTAAAGTTGCAAAGTGAGATAAAACCGACTTTTATCATCCAAGAATGAAACTGCATAGGCACCTGCAAAACATCACCACAAAAAATAGTCAACGAAACCAAACAACTTCTCACAGAAACATCACGACATCTTTATAACTTTTTAGATCTAACAAGTTTTTAGTTTTAAAAAATAATCGGTCTTTACCATATCTAAAAAATTTTCAAGATCTAAAAAGTTTACTAGATCAAAAAAGTTTTCAACATATAAAAAAATCAGTCTTTACCATATCTAAAAGCTTGTTAGATCTAAAAAATACTCAACGAAACCAAACAACTTCTCACAGATTCATCACCACATCTTTATAATTTTTTAGATCTAACAAGTTTTTAGTTTTAAAAAAATAATCAGTCTTTACCATATCAAAAAAGTTTTCAAGATCTAAAAAATTTACCATGTCAAAAAAGTTTTTAAGATCTAAAAAATTTACCAGATACAAAAAGTTTTCAAGATCAAAAATTTACTGTGATCAAAAAAATTTCAAAATCTAAAAAATCTAAAAATCAGCTCTTACCATATCTAAAACCCTGTTAGATCTAAAAATAGTCAACTAAACCAAACAACTTCTCGTAAACATCACCACATCTCTATATTTTTTAGATCTAACAAGTTTATAGTTTTTAAAAAATCTCTTACCATATCTAAAAGCTTGTTAGATCTAAAAAATAGTCAACTAAAACCAAACAACTTCTCACTTAAAACATCACCACATTTTTATAATTTTTTAGATCTAACAAGTTTTTAGTTTTAAAAAAATAATCATTCTTTACCATATCAAAAAAGTTTTCAAAATCTAAAAATTTACGCATCAAAACCTTGTTAGATCTAAAAAATAATCAACGAAACCACACAACTTCTCACAGAAACATCACCGTAACATAACCACAATAGCAACATCACCACAACATAACCATAATATACGATCTAAAAGTTTTGATCTGATTCAAAAACTTTAGAGAGAGAGAGATAGTGAGAGAGAGAAACAGAGAGAAACGTTAGAGGATAGTGAGAGAGAGAATGACAGATATCAACTCAAGACAGAAGCACCACAAGAAAACACATACACGCATAAACCACATGGAACGAACGCGTAACCACATCCATAACCACACACGTATATCAACTCTTTTATAATTATAATTATAATAAAAGTATAATAATTTAAAATAAAAGTATTATTTTTAAAATAAAAGTATTTATAAAAGTTTGTTAAAAAATGTATTTATAAAAGTATTTATAAAAGTTTGTTAAAAAAATGTATTTATAAAAGTATTTATAAAAGTTTTGTAAGAAAAGTTGTTAAAAATGTACAAAGTTGTATTTTTTATAAAAGTTTGTAAAAAAAACTAATATAAGTAACAAAAATTTGTATTATTTATTTTGGTGGTAATGCATCAAGTTGCTTAACCGAGTGGGTATTCCATGCCTAATCGAACGTTTTTCTTATTGTTAAAGGAAGAACGGTTTTCTGATTGGGTATGTATTTTAAATTTATGCCTATCAAGTTATTCTCCCCGTCAATACCAATAATTTTAACTAGTCACTTTTTTCGAATACAGGATCGCCTATTCCGCTTGATTTTGTTGATAATTTTGGAGAACACTAAAGCTCTCTGACTACAGGCGAAATACTCAAGAGCCAAGAGCTCAATATTTTTCTTGTCAAGATGACGAGAAAAATTCCAAAATATTTTTACCAAAGCATCGCCGCTTGTTAAGAAAATTATGTTAAACAGCTCGAGGTATATACGCCATGAATCAGGTCAACGCAACAACCTTCGTTGAAAGTAACGCGACGTCCGTGTAAAGGAAAAAAAAAAAAAATCCAAGGCTAAACAAAAATCCCAGATTTGAACAAAGAACCCCCACCGCACCGCAGGTTAAAACCTACGAAAGTCCGGAGACTTAAATGAAGAAGTTGCAGACATAGTTCATATGCTGGAGAGCCTTCTAACATCCTGACTTGAATGAAGAGGTGAGCGGGCGATTTAAGACATGACTTGTACATTTCAAATGACGATAATATTTTATGGCTCAATTCCACCTCTTTTCCACGGTGGATCTTAGGGATCGTTAGCGGAAGGTGATGTAAATTGTGGCTATCGAGCTCTTGCCGTAGGTCTTGGTCATCACGGCGAATATGGCTAACTTCAGCTCTTGTCGGGAAGAGGTAGAAAATAACCGGGAAGTTTACATGCAAATGTGGGGGACATGGTTTACAACTTTTCAACTCTCTCAATTGCTTTGAATCAGTCCCAAAGACCCAACTAAGCATGGATGACTATGCCGTAAACGCGTGGCTATTGCTACGCTCTTAACCGCCCAATTCTATGCATATCCAATTCACAATCTATTATGTGTTCATCAGAGATGGTGGTCCGATACGACAACTATTGTCCCCAGGTGATTCTTCGCGTGGGGAAGACCGTGTCGCTTACTCGCTCATGCGATTCTTGATGAAAACTCACCACTCCCGTATACTCACCCACAATGGAGATGGTTTAGAAATGACTTGGCCGTGGGATGGGCACATCTGTTTGCTGACAAAGCATGTTTAGAAGGATGAGTATAGACATATGTATAGACGATTACTGATTTATATTGTAAATGACAAAACATGTATAGATGATTACTAGTTTATATTGTAAACGACAAAACATGTATAGACGATTGCTGATTTATAGTAAACGATTACTGATTTATAGTAAATGAATCGCCATCTTTTGTTACAGATTTTTGCTCGCCCTGTTCTTCCTCATCTTTTGTTGGAAGACATTGATCTGGAGGGACATTCATTGTGTCAACAACACACCCGCCGTGTTGAGAGTCCGATTATATGCCTTCTTCTCCATCTTATGTGCCTCCCTCTCCAACTATATCTCCGGCAGCAGATGAGGAGAATTCTTCTGCTTCTTCCTCATCTTTTGTTACAAGGCCGCCTGAAGCCAGATTGCCGTGATTGAGAGAGACGATTTCAGAGTTTTAGAGTTTCGCAGGGATGATGGTAGCATCATTGATAATACGCTTCGCGTAATTGATCTTAGTTTATAGTTATATTGTAATTTTGTGAACCATGTATCAACTATTAATCTATAACAATATTGGTTATTTATGTATTCGAAGCTTCTAATTTTGTGAACCATGATATTAATGATTTATGTTGTGAATAATTATACAAATTCTTTTGCTGATGCAACAAGAAAATCCTTTCTCGTGTCGTTCGATGGATTTATAATTGAAAGAACATCCAACAAGCCCAAAACTTGTATCAAGTATTATGGTCCTTATCAAAGGTAAATAATTAAACGTTTGCTTATTTACGTAAATATATCAATAACTTGCTTGTTAAGAATACATTTCTTATAACTTTTTCATCATGTATTGGCTCAAAACAATTTGTTGAAGGCAAGAATAAAGACGTTGGAGACATCACTGAAATTGACAAGAAATCTAGTTGATCACGCATGTCAGTCGAGTGGAATACTCTATGAGCTTATAGATGACATTAATAATCTTCATGTGGAGTAGATTTTGTTGTCATATTAGTAACATTTGTTGTTGTAATTGTTTAATGTTTTAATGTCTAATGTTTTATTGTTATTGTTTAATTAAATGGAAACAAATACACAATTAAAAAACACAACAAAAACTACACAAATAAATACACTATACATATTAAAACACTACACAATCTACACAAATAAAATACAATACACAAATTTATTATTAAAAAAAAAAAAAAAAAAAAAAAAAAAGTAGCAAATGATTGGGGCAATCATTGGGTCGTGGGCCCCACCCTATGGGGTGCATGGAAAAGAGATCATAGGGTGTTGGTGTAGATTCACCCTTTACTTTCCCGAAAAACTCATTTAACGAGCCGGGAGTAATAACGTCCTCAAGACCGAGTTTTAAGGCATCCATGATGCGTCCTCCTTGTTACGGAGGTGTGGGTAAGATGCGTCGTATATGAAAAATTTGCAAGACTCTACGATGTTGATATTGAGTCGTGTAATGTATTTTCGTGTTTGTTTGTGTGTGTATTTTGGAGAACTATGTTTGTGTTTAAGTGGAATATGTTTTTGTGATGAAGTTGATTATCTCATTATACTAAGTTAACGATAGAATTGGTTGTAAATAAATAAATTTTATTTAACGTTGAGGTGACGATGATAAATGCAGTTTCAGAGTCTCCTTATTATTCCAGCCGAAAGTTGAAAACGACGAATTGGCTGACCTTTGTTTTCATTTTGGTTTATTATCTTTTTCTTTTTAACTTTACAACAATAGGTATCACAATATTAATGTAATAATAAACTCTTATTTACATTAATTGATTCTTGTATGAAAGTTTAATTTTGATACAACATTGCAAATACATGACGGGGTCGAAAAACATATAAATACTAGTCTTTTCATTTTAAAATAATTGTTATCTTTTAACTTTTTGATTTTTTTTTCCGAATTTGACCTTCATTATTTTCTTTTAATAATATTTTATGCAAAATATATGAATTAATTGGGTTTTAAATATATTTTCATTAGTATATAATTTTTATTAAATAGTATATAACACAGTAAAATACTTAAGGTTGGAGTTAAAAAAGAAAATTTTTAAAATCGCAAAGCAGAACATTTATTTTATTTTAGAATGGATGGAGTATAAAATTTAAAAATTTATACGTGTATACCATAGTTTTAAGAAACGCGCCTTGGCTTAAGGCTCAAGCTCTTGGGATTTTTTCGAATCGAGGCTCCACACATGCATAAGACTCACAAAAGGCGCGGCGTCTTGGGCTTTAGAGCCTTGCGCCTAGAAGAGGTGACGAGTTTTGAACTTTTTTTTCAAATTTAACATTTATCGACCTTATATTGTGGAAACCTAGAGGGGGGGGGGGTTGAATAGTTTTACCGATTAAGACTTCGTTTTAAACTATTTAGATCGACTTATGTCAATCTATTAAATGTGTATGTTGGATGTTGATAGATAAGGATGTAATATGTAATGCAAAGGTAAAGAGTAAGAAGCACAAAACCACAACGCGAGTATTTATAGTGGTTCGGCTACAAGGACACCTTCCTTACCCTACTCCACTCCCCGAGTCACCTACCTCGAGTTCGTAATCACTCACAACACAAGCTCCTTGTGGCGCATAAGCCTTCACAACGCCGCCTACTTTATTCTCGATACAAGGCTAGACCGGGTTCTTCCACTGAGCCAAACCTATCACAACGCCGTGCCATTCTACAAAGATAAGGCTAGATACCGAGTTCCAATACAAAGGAAGAACTACTACCCAACACTACTCAACACCTATCCCAAAGGATACACACTCCTTATTACAACATCATCAAGGATATTAATATCCTTTGACACAACCTACCTATGTTTGTACATCGATGCACCATATCGATTGTACACCCTTGGCATCTTTCACTAATGCCCTTGACACGATCTTTTGACACCTTTCACTAATGCCTTCATCATGGACCTTTGGCACCCTTCACTAATGCCTTCGACTTGACCCTTTAGACATCTTTCACCTATGTCTTCAACACAACACTTCTAATGAGAGAGGAAAGAACTATCAACAAGATAACATCAGTAGTCTTGATGATGACGAAGCTTGGCAACTCATGGACTTGAGCTTGCTCGACTTCAAGAGGTGGTGATCTCGCCTTTAAGAGGAACCTAAAGAATCACACAAACACGAAACTACATAGAAAGATCCTTTGGATATGAGGTTAGAGAGTTTACAACACTAAGAGAGAGTGTGTGTGAAAGGGGGTTAGTTACAATAAAGAAATGGCTCACTATTTATAGACAAAAAATCACTACTGTTCCCCGGATCCCACGGATCCCTTACATGAGGGATCCGTCCAGTGTAAACTGGGGGATCCGTAGGATGCTCCACCTAAATGGGTTATGGGTCATGGGTCATAGACTTTGGACCATGGGTATCCAAATAGATACAATGTATCTAGAAGATGCAATACATCTAGTCAATGGGTCATGAATTAGCTCCATGGGTTATGGATAATACCCATTATGAATTCATGCATGATGTCATGCAATGGGTCATGGGTTATGGATGATGCTCCATGGATATGGGTCATGGATTTTGGGTTTTACCCAACCACATTCAATGTGTCTAGTTAATGGGTCAAGTACTTGGATTCTTACCCATCACATTACCCATTACAATATATACTAAGTATGTATATATGTATATATACCCATTATGTAAACACTAGTTGTTATACATATGCATTTCTATAACATAAAAACACTATTACTTGTTTAGTATTTTATATGAAAATGTAAGTGTGTTATCAAACTATTGGCTCAAACTATTTACGTATTTTATTTCTTTCTTTAAAATGATTTTACGTTTGTTATCGACAAAACATTAGAAGATCGAAAAATATATATAAATGTTTTTACGTCTTATTTATATTAACAATCTCCCTCTTTTTGTTGATGACAAAACATAAGATTATTTTAAGGAAAAACTAAAATTCGTAAAAGTTTGAATCGAGTTTTACTCTTTCCCCTTTTTGTCGAAACAAAAAAGATTGAAAGAAACTAACACATTGTTGAAGAGAAACATGTGAAAAGTAAAAATATGAAAAATAGAGAGTAAGAGATAAGAGGGATTCTCGTCTTAGCTCCCCTTTGACGGGTGCTTCCCTTTGTTGAGGGCGTCAAGTAATTAGGAAGACTAAACGGTGTTTTGCAATAACTTTGCAAATGGTTTTGTCTTTAGACGAACATGCTTTCCTTGACGAAAATCCTTTGTGAAGAGGACGTCAAGTAGTAATATACACCTATATGAAAGTATTGCAAGCGTTTTTGCAATGTTTTTGCTTTGACAAGAAAACTCCCCCTTGTTGAGGGTGTCAAAGTCTTCAAGTGTATATTGAAAATCTACAAAACAAAGGTTAGAAAACAAGTATATGATGCATAATTTCCTTCAAATAAGACTCAAATTAGTAAGAAAACTTGTTCCTGTTGTACGGATCCCACAGTTCCTCCATTGGAGGGATCTGTCTAGGCTAAAGTGAGCGATCCATATGCCTGCATGCTTAAGACATTGGTTCGTTGTGAAGTGAGTGGTGAAAAACACAATATCAACGTATATCAAAATAACCAGAAAATTAGACAAATTAACCCTTAGGAAAAGGTCAACGTATCAAATCTCAACGGTGTGATAAAAGTGATACCGAAAAGTGATTTCCCGGTCGGTCCCAACGGTGTGAAAGGAAGGATTCGTTGAGTTTCGATTTGAACTTGAATTGGTTTTAATGACTTTGGATTTTTTACTAATTCTACAAATTAATGAACGGGAAGGTAATTAAGGCAAGGGAACCCTAAATAACTAAAAATAAACTATCACTAAGCCCAGGAATGATAAACGGCTACACTAAGTCCTAGGGTGCAAAGACGAAAAACGGAAATCGAAACAACCCGAGCCATAAACGAAGGTTTTGCAATTTAAGGTCATGGTGTGAAATCAATTTTCCACGCTCTATTTGACTAAAAATAATTTTAGGAAAAAGCGGAATATTTTTTTGACTTTAAAACTAATTACTATGAATTAAAAACTATTTTAATCTAATTAAATGATTAAAAATACTAAACTATTTTAAAAAATCAAAATTTCACAAAACTACTTTTAGTATCACCATTCTAAGAAAATTAAAAACGTGGGTGCTTTTGTAAAATATGAAATAAGCTAAGAATAGCTTATGAGCAAAACTGTTTTAAAGGGTTAAAAGGTTTGTTTATGCAAACTCCAACGAGACAAGTCCCAGCTGGTTGAGTGTTATGTGAATGGTGGCTGGTTCGAAACCATACGCTTTTGAAAATTTATTTTTTTGATTTTTCTTTTTGCAATTTAAGAAGTCAGTTGAAAGAAATACTTTTTGTGAAAACTTTGTGAAATAAGCGTCAATAAGCAGCTTGAACCGCTTATTTCCAACAAGGACGTAAAGAGCAAAACAAACACCTTTAAAAACAAACAACCAAACACTCCTTTAAGATCTTTTCGAGCCAACAAATCAACTATGAAAGACTCCAAGATAAGCAAATAAGGTGATCTAATAAGCACACTAATTAAGCAATCCTAATCGCAATAATACACCTAAACAGGGAATAAGCAATGCACAATTAGCTATCTAGGAAGTCCTAAGCCAATGACTAAACAAAAACTCCTAAGATTTACAAATAAGCAATAAATTAGCTATCATATATAACCTAGTCTAAACAAACATCTAAAGCACTAAACTCCTAGTTAAGCATTAAGTCCTACTAATAAGCAATTTGCCAAAGAAAGTGACATGTTGGCTGCATAACTGCAGGCTGTATACAACAGCAAGGGGTGCTGATTGAGCTTATTTATAAGCTGAAACATGGACCTCCAAACCAAGGACAAGCTGCAAAGATCAAGTTAGCATAGGTGACTGATGAGTGTGTAAATACTCATCATTTTTGGTTTAATCTGAACTGCAAAACGTTTAAAAATGATCAGAAATGCATCAAAATACTGAAAATATTCCAAAATTGCATTTTATATGTTTCAGATGCAAAATGTTTAAAATCAGAGGAAAAACGAGCAAAGTTTGCATAATTGTGCCATTCCCGACTTTCAAAAAAAATGGCAAAATCAGTCCCTAGGCATTTATTTCAAAAGAAAAGTCACCAGAGGTCCCTTTGAAATCATATGTTGTCATATTTAGTCCTCCGTGAAAAGTTCCAAAATATTTGAGAAATTACGCTTGGTCCCCGGAATTTTAAAATGGTCAAAATTAATCCTTGGAATTTCAAAAGTGTCAAAATTAACCCTTGGATTATTAGAGGTTGGCTAAACTAGTCCTTGGATTACTCTTCATAATTTACAAATTTGGTCCTTTGGTTTTGTGAAATTGTAAAAGTGGTCCTTGGTTTAATAAACAAACCAACCGGACCTAGTTAATAACCCAAGCCCAAACCAAATCCTCTTGGCCCAATCTTTTTACCCATTCAAGATATCCAACCCAACCCATTACCCAATGTTTAAACAAAACAAACCCGCCTCCTATAAACCTCCTGCTCTCCCATTATTTTGTCTCAGAACCCTCCTCCACCACCAATATCCACCCTACCTCCCCTTGTCTCCTCCTCACCTACCCTTCAAATGCATTAAATGCATCCTTGTTCCTGCCTCAGATATCAAAACCAAGAATTGGCGCCAAAACCATCAAACGGCCAAGATTGTTCTAAATCCATCCAAGGGTTGAGATTAATGTTGGGAAATGATCAGAGTGGTGAGAGAAGCAGATGGGAGTATAAAAGACCAGGAGGAAGGCAATAGAGAGTAGTTAGCTTTTATTTTCAATAATGTATGTCGTTTTTAAATTATTAGTCTCAACCCATTTCTTAGTTGATGTTGAAGTTTCTATCAAAGCAACCTAGTTCATTGTGTACAAGTGAAAGTATCAATTCAAGCTTTTGTTCACTTCTCATGTTTATTGTCAACTGTTGAAAATTGCAATTTCAAACTCTCATGTATAAGCTTCAATTATTTGTTAGTTCTCAAACAAGCTTAAACTAGCTTACTATAGCTCTTTATAAGCTCAAAGTTAAATTTCATGCAACTTTGGTTCTTGGTCAAAGAAAGTCAACATGGGCAACAATGATGCAGAATGGGATGGGTTGGTTCGTAAATGTATTTGGGTTGATTTGTATATGGTTGGTTAATATAGGCTAGTTCCTCGGTTTGATGTCGTTTCAAGCCAATGGCTATGGACATTTGTAAGTCATATTTCAAGTTTCATAGCACAATCTGTTATTGTAATTTTAAGTGGTTAAAACATGTTTAATTAGTTGTGTTTAGTGCAAGTGAACCCGCATTAATCACAGATTAGTTTAACTGCAGAAGATAGATTCAATTTGCAACTTAGTCAATTAAAGGGTGTTGGATCGTTGCTCTATCTGTCTTTAGTTGAATGCAAGTGGATAGAACTTGTTGAGTTATGTTTGCTTAGCTTAAATACACTCTTATTCTGTCTCATTTGAGTTCAGAAACCACCAAAGTCAAACATCATAGTAATCATTTTACCGTCATTTATTGGAGTTTTAGAAGCAAAAAACTTGTTCTCGTTAAGATTACATAGAGATTACTTGCAGTGGTGTCATTTCATCACAATATAACATAATCCTCAAATTGATTCAAAGTTCATTAGTCAAATATACCAAATATGTTCAAAAGTCAAAATTTGGAAAATCACAGCTCAACCTGAAAGATTTTTCCGGACTCATTTCTAAGCCTATTTGATTAAACTTGTTGCTTTAAAAACTTCAACTGGTCTATTTTGTTATCACTATTTTTGTAGAATTTTACAAATTTTTTAAAAGCTTCAAATAAGCTTGTGAAACAGCATCGGGTGCGCCTTCTCAGACACAAGCTTCCGCCACACACTGAAGCTTTTTCGCTTTGTGCAAGGCTTGCACAGGGCTCATTAGAGCTACCCTAGGTCTGATTTTTGGTTTGCTAGTTCTTAGCCAGGTCCTTTCCAAGTTCCAATTGCTAGTTTTCAGTTTGAGCTTAATTTGTAGCTTGTGCTTGTGCTTAAAGTAGGCACCTAGAAACTGTTTCAAGCTTATTCTCATATCAACCAAATATGTACATCTTGCCATTCAGAGGCTATGGCTTATTGTTTTTAGTTGCATTTTGGCTATTTTAGCATAGTAGAGCTGTTGGTAACATTTGGTAGCTTATTGTGGTTGTTATTTATTGAAAGTGCTTATTTCTAAGCATTCCACATCAGCTTCATATTCATCCACATAAGCACCTGTTTTTCCATTTTTCCTAGCTTCCTTATATAATTTTAGAGTTTTCCTGAAATTTTCAGATTTTTCTAAGTTGATTTGCCATTTTTCTTAATTTAAATTAGTTTTAAGCATTTTAATTAGCTTTTTAATACAAAAATTCGAGAAAAAGGTTCAAAAATAAGTTTTCATTTTTCTTAGGTATAGCTAAATATAAAAAGTAAAAAAGGTAATTTTCCAGATTTTTCATAGTTTAATTTGTAATTTTTAGTAATTTAATTAATTTTTAATAGTTTAAAATTCCTGGAAAATAGAAAAATATTC
This sequence comes from Chrysanthemum makinoi, assembly GCA_910596185.1. NCBI lineage: Eukaryota > Viridiplantae > Streptophyta > Magnoliopsida > Asterales > Asteraceae > Chrysanthemum > Chrysanthemum makinoi. The sequence goes on along the minus strand of OU343224.1, from coordinate 45,430,822 downwards.
TAAAATACAAAAATAGTTTTGAAAATTCTCTTTTGATATTTTAGAGTTTTCTAAGTCTTAATTTTATTTTTCTAGCTTAATTTCCTACTTTCTTGTATTTTAGGTAATTATTTAATAGTTAAAAATTAGTTTTAATTAATAATAATTAATTAAATAGTTGTAAAATTAATTTTCTTTTTCTATATATTTTCTTTTATCATTAGGTTTGTAAAAATATCATTTTCATATTTTTTGGGTTAATATTGTGTAAGTTTCACGCTTTATTTAGACGTCACGTAGTTTTTAATTTCGCTTTGTAAAACATAAAACAAAAAACATCATTTTAATTATAGTGATAGCGTTTATTTAATAGATTTTATCTTTTTAAATTTCTTTAATTTACATTTTAGCCCTTGTAGTTTATGTCCTTTTTCCTTAGTTATAATAAATCACAAATCTCTTTCCGCTCAAATCTCTCGATCACTATACGCTTTGGATCCATTGCACGTCACCGGGACATAACGACACCGGGAAACACTATACTCCCATCTTCATTGAGTTCGCTCACTGAGCCGCTTTAAGTTTCACGGTGCGCCATTCACAAGTGGCGCACTTTGTGTGAAAACCTTGACATAACGAACTGGAAACACTATACTCCCGGATCTTCATTGCACTTCGGCTTGGCGGTTTAAGTCGGTTACGGTCCGCCATTCACAAGTGGCGTGCTTGAGTGATTTAGTTGATATTTGCACGCACGCATCACTTTAAGAAAAAGCCGATTTGGGGCCAAAAGAATAGCCGTTATGACAATGCTTAAAAAATAAGTCGAGAACGAGTGATGCGAGCCGCTTTGTGCTATCTTTGGTGCAACATCGCCTTGGTGATCACCCAATTTGACCCAATGGCGGACCCTCAAAAGATTTTTTGAATTTTTCCCTTTGACCAAAGTTAGATAACCTACTGAACTAATGATTTTTATTTTTTATAAATTTTTAACTTGACCAAAATTCCACTTAACTACTATGCAAAAACTTGAGGAAACTGATTTTTTTCTTTTCTTTAAAACCAGCGTTAACACTTAATTCCTATGAAACTTTGTAAGACTCTTTTCGAACTCAAACAACTTATCTCGGATACTCAAAATGTGTTTGACTTCGATCAAAGTGGGTAAGAAATGGTTTTGACCCGTTTACAAGCAATAACCAAACACTCATTAAAGTTTGAAACAAACTCTAAAACAGAACTTGATGCTTGACCCCCTTTTTTTTTAGATGGATTTGATGTTTAAATTAAAAAACTCTTGACGATTAATAAGACTTAATAACTAAATAACCATAAAACATGAAACTGAAAGATTTCTTTTCATTGATTAAGAAAATAAATTACAAGTAAAAATAAGAAAAACTGATTTAAAAAAAGCTAAAACTAGGGGGTGCCTTTCTTGGCTACAATGGCTTCCTATTTATACTACAACTCCAAGGTCTTCAAGGTCTTCACTCTTGTGTTTCTTCCGTGAGGGGCAAGGTGAAGATTCCAACTTGTGATTTCTTGAAGTCCATCTACACCATCCAACAGTTAGGTACAAGATGGGAGTTAATCTAAGCCGTCCAAGGGAGTTTTATGAGCTAGGATTGCCACTGTGGCATGAGGGATCAGTTGAGTGGGTTTGGGATTTGGGTGAAACTGGGTAAAGAGTTGTAATGGAGGTGGAGTGTTTGGGGAGAAGGAAAAGGGTTTGTGGGGAGTGGTAAAAGGAGGAGCGGTATCTAGGTTCTTGGGCCTTGGGGTGTTTTGGGGAAGGTGAAGGTTATTTTGGAGGGAAAAGGAGAGTTTGGGTCGGGTTGGTTTGTGTGACTGGGTTAGATGGGTTTTTATCAGATGACTGGGTATTGGGTATTGGCCAGGGTGTTGGGTTTGGCGCTTTAGTGGACTAGGATCATATATGGAATCCATTTAATATTTAGGACCATAGTTGCCAAAAGCCGAAAATCCAGGACCATTCATGTAATTCGAAAATGTAATCCAAGGTCCATTATTGACAATCTCGATAGTGTAAGGACCTAATCGCCAAATTGTGAAACCCGAGGGTACTTTCACAATTTCAAAACTTCAGAGGACCAAAGGCGTAATTTTCCAAAAAATATTACAAGGACCAATTTTTGACAAGCTTTATTAACCACGGGCCAAAATAATATTTTCCATTTTTGAAATTCCCGGGGACTTGTATTGCCAATTTTGAAAGTTGGGGGACTGAAACTGCCAATTATGCAAACTTTGTTCGTTTTCATTTGTTTTCAATAATTTTGCATCTGAAACATATAAAACACAATTTTGAGATATTTTCAGTATTTTGATGCATTTCGAGTGTTTTTAGATGTTTTGCGCTTCAGATTGACCTAAAATGATGAGTGAATAAGCACTCATCATCCTCACATGAACCATTGCTAGTCCTTAGCAATCTTTTGAGAAAACTTAATGGATTTGAATCTCTTTACCAAAAGCCATTACTCCTGGAGTAGCCAAATGTTTTAGTTCAAGTAAGAACCTTGGTACAATGATAACCATGTGATTTTGAGCAAACCACCAGCTTCCAACGGATTTGATTTGTCTTTACCGTAAGCCGCTTTGCTTCTGGACTATCCAACTCTTAGATAAATTATCAATATTATCTTTGGTGAGCTGATTACCAATTATGGTTTTTCCACTGCCTTTACCACAAGCCATAAACTTGCGGGCTAGCCAACTCTTCACTAAATAAAGATATGGTGAGTTGAATACCATACAATTTTGGGCAAATTGCAAGCCGTCAACGGATTTGATAAATCTTTACCAAGAGCCGTTGTTCGGATTAGCCAATCCTTTTGTTTATTAGACATGGCGGACGATAATCCGAAGCAGTGAGTAAGTGCAAAACACTTACTCAAAAAAAATTTTGGCCAAAAATGGGGAATAAGATGGTAAAACATAAAATTCAGAAATTCCCCACACTAGAAATGAATATTGCCCTCAATATTCAAAGTACCGACTGTTATGCCAAAACATAGAACGAAAAGGGAAATACTACGGCCGTTATTTGAATTTTTTTTGAAAACTTTATATACAACAGTGGGCAACTCCCCACACTGGTGGTAGAAAGTAGAAAGAAGTCGAAATAATGGGTGAAAACCCATATAGTGTGCTATCGTTTTGATTCCCGGAGTCGCTAGCTTGACTCGATCCCCGCATTCATTGGTTCATAGGGAAAGTTTGGAGATCCGGGACAACCATGGATGGTATGTCCCCTCCAAAATAATGCTTCAATCGATGTCCATTCACCTTGAAGTTTGGTCCGTCGGTTTGAGATAACTCGACGGTGCCATATGGAAAAACTTTGGCAATGGTGAATGGACCGTTCCAACGGGTCTTAAGTTTCCCCGAGAAGATTTTCAATCTAGAATTGAAAAGAAGGACTCTGTCACAACGCTGAAAACGCGTTCTTGATTTTTGAGTCATGGATCTTCTTTGTCTTTTCTTTATAAATCAACGAGTTCTCGTAGGCTTGATCACGGAGTTCATTTAATTCATTGAGTTGAACTTTCCGGTGATCACCCATGACTTAAGGTCAAAAATAGCATGCTTCAAGGCCCAATAGGCTTTGTGCTCGAGCTCGATCGGAAGATGACACGCCTTTCCGTACACAAGCTTGTAAGGAGTACACCCGATGGGTGTTTTGTAAGCTGTACGGAAGGCCCAAAGTGCATCTTCAAGTTTGTCCGACCAAGAGGCACGGTTTTCACCTACGGTCCTCCCCAAGATTCTTTTCAAACCACGATTGGAAACTTCTACTTGCCTACTAGTTTGTGGGTGATACGCGGTAGAAAGACGGTGAGTGACACCGTGATTTAGCATGACTTTAATGGTCGTTGCAAAGTGCGCATCATGCGATCACTAATGATGGCACGGGAGTTCAAACGGGTAAAGAGAGACTTCAAGAATTTCACAACTACTGGCGTCGTGCAGTGGTAGCGCCGCCTCTACCCATTTGGACAAATAATCGACTGCCACGAGTATATACTTGTTCCCTCGAGAAGACGGGAACGGACCCATAAAGTCAATGCCCCATACGTCAAAGATCTCGCACACTTGAATGGCATTTTGAGGCATTTCATCTCTTTAAGAGATGTTGCTATGACGTTGGCAAGAGTCGCAAGATTTGACGAGGTCATGGGCATCTTTGTAAATCGTGGGCCAATAGAAACCGGAATCAAACACCTTCTTGGCGGTGTAGTTAGGCCATGATGTCCCCCGTGGGTCCATGATGACAAGCCTTGAGAATTTCATCGGCTTCTTGGCCATGAACACACCGTCGGATGACTTGATCCGCACAAACCTTAAACAAGTAGGGTCGTCCGTAAATAATGCTTAACATCATTGAAAAATTTGTTCTTTTGTTGGGACGACATCCCTTTCACAACAAAGTTACCCGCATGATAGTTTGCAAAGTCGGCAAACCATGGGGTACTGAATTTCATGATGAGATACCACATTAAGAGTCTCGAGAGGAAATGTTTCGCTTATTTCCTTTTTCTCGAGCACACCTTGATGTGGATTTTCAAGACGAGAGAGATGGTCACCGCTAGGTTTTCTCGCCCTTTTATCACGGATAATGATATCAAATTCTTGTAGGAGGAGAACCCACCGGAGCAATCTCGCTTTGCATCTTGCTTAGCAAAGAGATATTTGAGGGCCGAGTGATCCGTATACACTATGCTTTTGGACAAAATCAAGTATGGCCGAAACTTCTCGAAAGCATACACCACGGCTAGTAATTCTTTCTCCGTCGAGTGTAATGTGCTTGAGCTTCGTCAAAGTTTTGCTAGCATAATGTATAGGTCGGAAATGTTTTGATTTTCGTTCCAAAACGGCACCTATGGCTAAATCACTTGGCCGCATATAAGCTCAAATGGTAATTCCCAATCTGGGGCAACTAGAATTGGTGCTTCAGTGAGCTTCTTCTTAAGAGTTTGAAAAGCTTCAATGCACTCACTAGAGAAGATGAAAGGAGTGTCTTTTTCAAGAAGTCGGGTCATAGGCCGGGATATTTTTGAAAAATCTTGAATGAAACGACGATAAAATCAGCATGACCAAAGAAACTTCTAACTCCTTTGACGGTTGTGGGAGGAGGTAATTTTGAAATGACATCGACTTTAGCTTTGTCAACCTCAATCCCGCTTAGAAATTTTATGGCCGAGGACAATTCCTTCTTTGACCATAAAGTGACATTTCTCCCAATTTAGACTAAGATTCGTGTTTTCACAACGCTCAAGCATCTTGTCCAAATGGGAGAGACATGTTTGAAAAGAATCCCCAAAGACCGAAAAATCATCCATAAAGACTTCCATAGTCTTTTCGATCATGTCATGGAAAATGGCCATCATACACCTTTGAACGCATCGAGCATTACACAAACCGAAAGGCATGCGTCGGTAAGCAAATGTTCCATAAGGACACGTGAATGTGGTCTTTTCTTGATCTTGTGGGTCAATGGGTATTTGAAAGTAACCCGAGAAACCATCGAGAAAACAATAGTATTTGTTTCCCGCTAATCTCTCAAGCATTTGGTCCATGAAAGGTAATGGAAAGTGGTCTTTACGGGTGGCTTCATTTAACTTTCGATAATCAATGCAAACACGCCATCCCGTAACCAATCGAGTAGGAATCAACTCGTTTTCATCATTTTCAACAACGGTAATGCCACCTTTTTTGGGCACACAATGAACGGGGCTAACCTAAGGACTATCCGAGATAGGGTAAATCAATCCGCATCGAAGTTTTATGACTTCCGCTTTGATAACCCTCACAATTTTAGGATTCACCCTTCTTTGGTGTTGAACCACCGGTTTGAAGTCATCTTCCATGAGAATTTTGTGTGTACAAAATCTCGGGTCAATACCCTTGATGTCGGAAAGGTTCCAAGCGATGGCTCGCTTGTGTGACTTCAAAACCTTTATGAGAGCGGAATTTTCATCCTCACTCAAGTCTTTAGCAATGATGACCGTGATTTATTGTCACCCTCCAAAAATGCATACTAGAGATGAGGTGGTAAGTCCTTAAGTTCGACCTCGGGAGGATCATTAGATTTTTCAATGGTTTTGATTTCCTCTTTATGAAGTTCTTGAGGAGGGAGTGATGAAGGATCTTCATTGAGCATCTTCTCGATGAGAAGAATATCTCCCTCAATGTCGATGGGAGCGTGATCAATTTCCCATGGAACATAATCACTAGCCAAGTATGCTTCAATCTCTTCCAAAATAAAGTCACTTCCTCAAACGGATGAGGGAGGGGAATAGAGAGAAACAATGGGATCAACCGGGGGATTGCCACCGAGAATCCAAGAATTTCTTGAGAATACTCCTCAGACACAATGTCAAGGACATCAATTTTGTTGACGGAATTGTCTCCATAATTGGGGGAGTATTTCATAACTTGATTGAGATTGAAAGTAACGGCTTCCTTGTTTACCATAAAGTGATTTCCCTTCATCAACGTCGATCAATGCCCGAATTCCCGCTTTTTAAGAAGCACCTCCCAAGGATGAGGGGTACTCGGGATCGCATCAAATTCGACAACAACAAAGTCGGCAGGGAAATGAAACTTGCCTACTTTCACAAATACATCCTCGGCTATACCTAGCGGACGAGAACTTGTACGGTCCGCAAGCTCGAGGATCATACATGTAGGTGTAAGCGGAGGTAATGAAAGCTTTTTCCACATGGAGTGTGGCATCAAGTTAATGCTAGCGTAAGATCGCCAAAGCGGAGCATTGAACTATGCCTTGAAAATTACATGGAATGAGAAATTTTCCGGGTCTCCTAGCTTTCGGGAAGTTTTTTTAGGATAACCGTCGAACAATTTTCGTTCAAAGAAGTTTTAGCCATTTCGGAAATCTTTTCTTTGTTATTCAACAAATTTTTGATTGTTGGACCGAACTTTGGCATTAGAAGAAGAGCATCCGCAAAACTAATCTCGAAGTGCAAATCTTGAAAGATTTGGATAAGCTTCTCCATTTGTTGACTAGTTTTATCACGAAGCTTTTGGTCATTAAGCCTTGAAGGATAAGGAAGTGAAGGCTTAGGAATGGTCATCGGAACAACGGGTTCGAATGGAGGTAAGACCTCCGGAGGTTGGACTTGTGCGGTACTTCGTGGGCTTGAGATATGCACCTTGTCCTTTGATACCTCGGTTTCGCTCCACATCCCTCACGGAGAAGGATTAGGCATCGAGGGTCCTCATAAGATTTACCACTCTGCAGCAATAGCATTCAATTCACCTTTTGGGTTGGGAATGGTATTACTCGGAAGAGCACCCAAAGTTGAAGCTTGATTCTTTTGACTCATGAGACTAGCAAACATGCTTTCAATCTTGCTTTGAGATTGATCAATTTTGTTACTAGTAGCTCTAAGCTCGGAAGTGAAATCATTCTTCAAAGTGGTAATTTGATTTTGCATGGACACCATCTTAGCTTCATTGCTTTTGATGTAATTTGCAATGTCAATGGAAGCTTGAGGAGGCGGGGCATGCATGTTTTGTTGAGGAGTTTGGAATCGGTTTTGATTGAAATTTCCTTGATTTTGATTTTGAAAATTTCGATTCTGACTCTGATTTTGATTGAACTGATTATTTCTATTTTGCACATTTTGATTGTTCTGATTTTGATTAAACCCGGGTGGTCCAAGGAAATTGTTTGAACGATAGCTTAGAAGGTTTCGGTCTCCTTGCGGTTGGTAGGAATTACCTCCGTATTGTAGGAACCGAAGCGGCATATACGCTCTCTTGAGTGAAGCCACCGAGGTCGGACACTCAAAATAAGGGTGTGGACCACCACAAGTCTCACAACTCTTGTTTACGACATTCACTTGTTGATTGTTATTATTTTGACTCATTCTAAGTACGGCAGTGGATATTTCTTCAATCTTTTGGTTAGAGTCGTATTCAAGATGGAAGGGTGTTAGATCTCCTTGACTCACTCCTCTCTGCTGAGGAATCCCAATAATTGTGGTGGGCAGTCATGTTTTCGATGAGATCGTAGCACTCTTCGGTCGCCATTTCATAAAGGTACCACCGGCAAGCAGATTGATTGTGTCACGATATCTCAATGTTAACCCGTTATAGAATGTATCTATTTGGGTGACAAGCAACATGTTGTGGTTCGAACATCGATCAATCGAAAGCTTATAGCGCCCCATGCCTCAAATAAGGACTCATCGGGATGTCCTAAAGTTGCCGATTTCATTCCGTAGTTCCGTCACCATCGACGGTGGAAAGTATTTCGCCAAGAATTTGGAGATCATTTCGTCGAAACTATGGATTGAGTTCTTGGGAAGACGATCAAACCATGCGGTGGCATGAAGCGTCAAGGAATATGGAAAGAGATATAAGCGAAGGGCGTCATCGGTGACCCCATTTTGCTTCATACTTTGGGTGACGGTGAGAAATTTGTCGAGATGCTTGTTGGCATCGTCACCCGGTGATCCGTGAAATTGGCAAAAACTTTGGACTTGTTGAATCATGTGATGTTTAAGTCCAAAATCCGTGGCCTCGATGTTGACCGGGGCAATTGGACCGCCCGCCCATCCATCGTAGGTTGGCAAAGCTCCTCCATCGTTCGGAGATCTGAGTCGGATCTTGTGGACCGTGCACTCGGGACTTGAGGTCCGCTCCCTGGTTATGTGTCATTGTGATTTGTTCGACGGCACGTATCTGGTGCACGCTTGTTTGGTTACTGGTTACGCCTAGACGAAGCCAGCTTAAAAGCGCATGCACTTCAAAACAACACTTTCAATTGAAACAAGACCGAGGCAAAACACAATGAACTTAAACCAATAATCCCACGTGAAATGATCACTTCTATAAGTAAACGCACAAAGGAGCGGAGAGACTTTGTAGGTCACAAGCTTATTAAAACCCGCTCTTTTCACCGCAATTTAATGTCGCGTCTTTATACCCCACACAGTTTGTTAAACCGATAGAAGTAAACCAAAACACGAGCGACACAAAGGCAAGTTTTAAATCTTTAGTTCCGGAACTTATAATGATAACACCTCAGTTGAGAATGTTATATTGATTGTGTCTTCTATTTATTTAAAACAACAAGGAAAATCTTTTGTATTTTTAATCTTTTACATATATATACAAAGAAAAGAAAAATATTTTTGTATTTTTGTATTTTTATAAAAACAATAACTTCACGAGGAAGGTTCTTCAAGTCACTAATCGCAAAAACTTCACGATATTGTCGCGAACACACTCCCGCAGCGCCAAAAATTTGGTTCGCTTGTGAAGTGAGTGGTGAAAACACAATATCAACGTATATCAAAATAACCGTGAAATTCGACAAATTAACCCTTTAGGAAAAAGGTCAACGTATCAAATCTCACGGGTGTGATAAAAGTGATACCGAAAAGTGATTTCCCGGGTCGTGTCCCAACGAGGTGTGAATGGAAGGATTCGTTGAGTTTCGTGATTTGAACTTGAATTGGTTTTTAATGACTTTGGATTTTATTACGAATTCTACAAATTAATTAACGGGAAGGTAATTAAGGCAAGGGAACCCTAAATAACTAAAAATAAACTATCACTAAGCCTAAGGAATGATAAAACGAAGCTACACTAAGTCCTAGGGTGCAAAGACGTAAAAACGTAAAAACCGGGAAACAACCCGAGCCATAAACGTAAAGGTTTTGCAATTTAAGGGCTGCGGGTGTGAAATCAATTTTCCTACGTTCTATTTTACTAAAAATAATTTTAGGAAAAAGCGGAATATTTTTTTGACTTTAAAATTAATTACTATGAATTAAAAACTATTTTAATCTAATTAAATGATTAAAAATACTAAACTATTTTAAAAAAATCTGAAAATTTCACAAAAACTAATTTAAGTATCACTGATTCTAAGAAAATTAAAAAACGTAGGTGGTGCTTTGTAAAATAAGCAGGAAATAAGCTAAGAATAGCTTATGAGCAAAACTGTTTTAAAGGGTTAAAAGGTTTGTTTATGCAAACTCCAACGAGACAAGTCCCAAGGGCGCGTTGGTTAGGAGTGTTATGTGTGAGGTGATGGGTTCGAGTCCACCATGCCGCTTTTGAATTTTTTTTTTTGATTTTTCTTTTTGTAATTTAAGGACTTAGTTGAAAGAAATACTTTTTGTGAAAACTTTTTGTGAAATAGCGTCAGAATAAGCAGTTGGAACTGCTTATTTCCAACAGTGGACAGAAAAGAGCAAAACAAACACCTTTAAAAACAAATAACCAAACACTCCTTTAAGATCTTTTCGAGCCAACAAATCAACTATGAAAGACTCCAAGATAAGCAACCTAAGGGTGATCTAATAAGCACACTAAATTAAGCAATCTCTAACTGCAATAATACACCTAAACCAGGGAATAAGCAATGCACAGTTAGCTATCTAAGGAAGTCCTAAGCCAATGACTAAACAAAAACTCCTAAGATTTACAAATAAGCAATAAATTAGCTATCAATATACTAACCTAGTCTAAACAAACATCTTAAGCACTAAACTCCTAGTTAAGCATTAAGTCCTACTAATAAGCAATTTGCCAAAGAAAGTGACCTGTTGGCTGCATAACTGCAGGTAGGTATACAACAGCAAGGGGTGCTGATTGAGCTTATTTATAAGCTGAAACATGGACCTCCAAACCAAGGACAAGCTGCAAAGATCAAGTTAGCATAGGTGACTTTAAGAAAAACTGATTTGGGGCCAAGAATAAGCTGTTAACAGCTTAAAAATAAGCTGAGAACAGTAGTGATGTGAGCTGTTTTGTGCTACTGGTGCAGAACATCAGTCTTGGTGACTGACCCAATTTGACCCAATGGCAGACCCCTCAAAAGATTTTTTTGAATTTTTCCCTTTTGACCAAAGTTAGATAACCTACTGAACTAATGATTTTTATTTTTTATAAATTTTTAACTTGACCAAAATTCCACTTAACTACTATTCAAAAACTTGAGGAAACTGATTTTTTTTTCTTTTTCTTTAAAAACAGTTAACACTTAATTCCTATGAAACTTTGTAAGACTCTTTTCGAACTCAAACAACTTATCTCGGATACTCAAAATGTGTTTGACTTCAGTGTCAAAGTGGGTAAGAAATGGTTTTGACCCGTTTACAAGCAATAACCAAACACTCATTAAAGTTTGAAACAAACTCTAAAACAGAACTTGATGCTTGACCCCCTTTTTTTTTAGATGGATTTGATGTTTAAATTAAAAAACTCTTGACGATTAATAAGACTTAATAACTAAATAACCATAAAACATGAAACTGAAAGATTTCTTTTCATTGATTAAGAAAATAAATTACAACAGAAAATAAGAAAAACTGATTTAAAGCTAAAACTAGGGGGTGCCTTTCTTGGCTACAATGGCTTCCTATTTATACTACAACTCCAAGGTCTTCAAGGTCTTCACTCTTGTGTTTCTTCTGTGAGGGCAGCAGTGAAGATTCCAACTTGTGCTTTCTTGAAGTCCATCTACACCATCCAACAGTTAGGTACAAGATGGGAGTTAATCTAAGCCGTCCATGGGAGTTTTATGAGCTAGGATTGCCACTGTGGCATGAGGGATCAGTTGAGTGGGTTTGGGATTTGGGTGAAACTGGGTAAAGAGTTGTAATGGAGGTGGAGTGTTTGGGGAGAAGGAAAAGGGTTTGTGGGGAGTGGTAAAAAGGAGGAGCAGGGTATCTAGGTTCTTGGGCGCAGGGTGTTTTGGGGAAGGTGAAGGTTATTTTGGAGGGAAAAGGAGAGTTTGGGTCGGGTTGGTTTGTGTGACTGGGTTGGATGGGTTTTTATCAGTTGACTGGGTATTGGGTATTGGGCCAAGGGTGTTGGGTTTGGGCAGTTTAGTGGACTAGGATCATATATGGAATCCATTTAATATTTAGGGACCATAGTTGCCAAAACTGAAAATCCAGGGACCATTCATGTAATTCTGAAAATGTAATCCAAGGTCCATTATTGACAATCTCTGATAGTGTAAGGACTGAATCTGCCAAATTGTGAAACCTGAGGGGTACTTTCTGTCAATTTCTAAAACTTCAGGGACCAAAGCTGTAATTTTCCAAAAAATATTACAAGGACCAATTTTTGACAAGCTTTATTAACCACGGGCCAAAATAATATTTTCCATTTTTGAAATTCCCGGGGACTTGTTTTGCCAATTTTGAAAGTTGGGGGACTGAAACTGCCAATTATGCAAACTTTGTTCGTTTTTCATTTGTTTTCGATAATTTTGCATCTGAAACATATAAAACACAATTTTGAGATATTTTCAGTATTTTGATGCATTTCGGAGTGTTTTTAGATGTTTTGCAGTTCAGATTTGACCTAAAATGATGAGTGAATAAGCACTCATCAGACATCAATGGTGATGTAAAACGTGATGTTAACATAAAAAAGAGTTATGTATTAAGGCACCAAACATATTCTCAAGAAAATATAACATATAACATGTAATTTCATTCAATAAAAAACACGAGAAATGATCTACATATCTCTAAAACTCAGAGAATGCCTTAAACATGAAATATGATTCCTAATCAATCTAAATTAAGCTCAAGGCTAGAACACCACTTGAATCCTTAAGCTTAAGGTTGTTTAGGTTTGTTGACCTCATCGAAACGTTCGAAGAGGTGATAAAACATGAAACGTAGCTCTTCACGTAGTTCATGTACCAAGCCTTCAACATGTTGACAATGATAACAATCTTTGTCATGGCTGGGAAATGGTGGTGGTAGAAATGGAATGGCTTGAGATGGAAGGTTGGGTTGAGGTTCCACAAAAGAAGGAAGGATTTGTGGAGGTACATTTGGAGGTGGTTCAACCAAAGGTGGTGGTGGAATATGTGTCGAGGATGGTGGTAGAGAGGTATCTACTTCCATGTGATTGGGTGGTTGACTTTGATGATTTCTCATAATCCAAAAGGGACTATTTGAGGGTGATGGAGAAAAGGATACAAGTGCTAGTGTCGTTTCAACACCATGGTTTTGTTGTTGCGCTATTCTCTCTATTAAGGAGAATGTTGGCAATGGTGGAGGATGAGATGGCCTAGAAGGTAAGTCCTCTAAGTTGTGGAGGTGTGGAGATGAAAGTGGAGTGGTGAATGATAAGGCTTTAGGCATTAAGGGTGATGGTTTAGTGGAAATAGGGGTGTTTGGTTTAGGAGGTATAGTAGTGTTTGGTAATGGTAGTTTTGCGGGAACAATCTTTTTAGGGATTGGTTTGATTGGTTGAGTTGGTGGAGGGGAAATCCTAGCGTTTGTATATTTAACGGGAGATGATTCGGTTGAAGAAATTTCGTGAACGACACAAGCAAGTTTCTTGGGTGGTCCTTTGGTGGATGAGTTGGCACCAGAAGCTTTCCTCATGATGAAATGATAAAGAGATAGTGAATTAGAAGTTGAGAATGATGTTTATGAATGGTGACTTAGATGTACTAAAAAAAGGAGTTTATAAAGGAAAGGAATGGGTAAGTGAATTCAAAGCTTAGTCCACTAAGATCTTTCAAAATGCAATGATTTGCATGCACAAGATTCAACTTTAGAGTTCCACTGATCAAGGAAGTCAATTAAGACAAGATGGAGTGTTCAAGTTAGCAAGAGAAGCTTGGAATGATTGTTTTAGCTAGGAATAGTTGCTTCTGTGCAGCCGGTTCCCTCCAATGAGGGATCTGTCTAGGCTTATCCTAGGGATCCAGCTCTCAGCAGCCAAGAAAAGAGGAAAATGATGTTTTTTAAGGTCTAGTACCTATACATCTTGAGTGTTTCATTCTTGTTAAGTGTCTTAAATTAAGAGAGTCTTAAAATGATCAAAAGAAATGATTGATGGTAGCTAATGATTGCCTTTTATGGAGAGAAATGGGGCTTTATGAGTACCAATAGGTAACCAAAGATGACACTAAGAAATATGAGAGTGTCAAGTGTAATTAAATGATCCTAGAGATCATATGGTAGTTTGAAAGAAATTTGGAAAATTCTTTAGAAATCATGATAAATGAAAAACTCGTTTTTGGCTTATTTTGAGGTAAGGATGACTAAAACCAATTTGCTAAAATTGAGAGAAATATCAAGCTAGGTGTTTTTAGATGTGAGAAAAAATGTGTGAGTATTGGAGCGGAAATATGGTGAGTTTTGGTGAAGTGATAAATCAAAAACATCTTGAATGTGATCCTAAGTTAGCTATTAGTGAGTGTGGGACCTACTGAGCTTGAGGAAGACTTGAGTAATCCTAAAGAATCATGTTTAGCTAGTATGAAGTGGTCTAAAGGAATTGTTTGATGTGTGGAGGTCTGAAAATTCATTTGTGTCTGCCCGGATCCCACAGATCCCTTAATAGAGGGATCCGGCTAGTTCAAAGTAAGGGATCCGACTACTGCAGATCAGTAGCCTTACAGAAAGTGTGCAGATTTTGCACTTAGATGATGCATACTAATACTACAAGTTTCTACTGTAAGTAACCATCAAAACAAGTAAATATCACACACAATCATAACATAAAGACGAGTAATAGTGATAATATTCAAGCATCGAAATAACAATGTAAATCTAGCACAATCATAAACAATGATTGTTAATGAACATAAAATATCTAACATAATCATAAAGACAAGCATAATATCCCTTTCATCAATCTTTTCTCTTCTTCTTTCCTGAAGTCATGAGGCAATGAGTTAGGCATTTGATCATCCCCTTTATTTGTTTGGATTCTTCATACTCATTAGGAAGAGTGGGAAATTGTTCAAAGTAGGTCATGGGGTCGATTTGGAAGTTGGCAACGGGGTCGACTTCTTCTTCATCTTCGTCCGAAGAGTCCGAGAGAGCACGAGGCCTTTTTCCATTGATCATGAGCCTTTTAGAGGGCTGTTTGGTAAGTGATACCATAACATGCTTGGCAAGAAAATGATCATCATTAATAGGAGAAGGTTGCATTGCACTAACATACTCACAGAGTCGTGTTAGGAGCATACCATAGGGAAGTACCCTGTTGTTGACTCTGAACACACCTACCATTCTTTTCACCATGTAATAGGCAAGGTTGAATGGTCTTTGGTGGATGAGGCAATAGATCATTTGAACAAGACACGCATTGGGATGGTCTTTGTTCTCGACCAAACAAATGACATTTTCTCTAAGGATTTCTTCCCACTTTTTTTAAATGGGAATTATATCGGAGAGTTCCATTTGAAAGGGATCACGATGAATGAGTTCTTTGTTATGGTTGAGACGAGATTGGTCGGCTCTTATGTTGAAGATGGTGTCACGAACAACTACGGGATCATCAAGAGGAGCGTGATAGATTGGTTTGGGGTCAAGTGCAAAGGATTGAGCAGATATTGCCCAATATTGGGAATACATACAAATTCCTTCACATGGAATGAGAAAAATTTGTGCAAAGGTGTTAAGGGGTAAAGTGATGGTTTGGTTGTTGATAATGAAAGTGATTGAGATGATTTCAGCATTGTTTCGAATGATGCTAACACTTTTGTAAAACTCAAAGATAAAAACCGAACAAATTTATTCATCGATATCTAGGAGTTAATCAAAGTTAATTTCCGAGAAGACTTGACGAATGTCGGTGTTTTCAAGGAAACATTCCTTAATAACACGACCTTCATGGATAAGTCGTTTTTCAAGCCTTTTAAAAATTTTGCAATTGGTTTTTGAAAGCTCTTCTTTTCGATAATATCTAGAGAGGTAGTGGACGGTGTCATGGTGATCTTCTTGGGTAACTTTGGGCATGATTGATCCTAGAAAACAAATATTCTAATTAGGTAAAATTTGTCAAGATGGGTTTATGGTTTTGATTTGTATTAAAAATGTTATTTTGAAAAATCTTTAATTACATAGAACCCTTTTATAATTAATTTTTGCAATACCTAATTTTTCCAATTGATAATAAATTGAATCTTTAATTGAAAAGTCTAAACCATAAACCCTAGGAAGAAGATGATGATGAATAGAACATATGAGTGTAATTACTTACAATGATGTTCAAGAATGAGATGCTTGAGGATATGAAGCCCTATGGAGATGGAAGCAGAAGTTAGGTCGTTTTTGTGTTTGTGAGGAGAGGGAAAATGGATTATTTTGGTTTTGAAAATCGTATATCTTATTTTTGTCACACGGTTCCCCCGGATCCCTTGTATTAGGGATCCGGCTAGTACTACTTGTGGGATCCGGCTACTGTGGACAGAAAAAGGAGTGTTTGGCGTTTGTTTTTGTAATAAGTTATAAAATAGCTTATACAACAAAACATGTAAAATAGGGTTCCTATTTGAATAGACGCTTGGTCAAGGTGTTTTGATGGTTAATTGGTTATTAGATAAGTTAACCATCAAAGGTCTCTTTTGTGAGGACGGCGTCAGTTTGACGATCTTTTAGAAAATCAATGAGGAATACTATTCCTGATGATGAGTAAGTAAGGAAAGTGATGAAGAGAGACTTTTTAGAGACTTGAAATTAACATCCGAATTCGTGTGTTCAAATAGTTATATAGAACAATATTTATACGCACATATCATCAACATATTTATATAAGCGTACTATAGATAGATATTAACTAGTTTGTGGGTAAGAGAACATA
Organism: Chrysanthemum makinoi; assembly: GCA_910596185.1. NCBI lineage: Eukaryota > Viridiplantae > Streptophyta > Magnoliopsida > Asterales > Asteraceae > Chrysanthemum > Chrysanthemum makinoi. The sequence continues at coordinate 45,414,208 of OU343224.1, read as the reverse complement.
CCTCAAACCTCTTGATATGGTTTTTAGAGACCATTTACCCGAAATACTTCATGAGCTTTTAAAGTAATCCATTGTACTTTGTAGAAGCAGATTGTGATTACTTTTGGATACTATCTTGAGAGTTGACTTCATTTTTCTTTAGATAGAAATGAAGACTTTGGAAGAGTCCTAGCAAGAAGATTTCTTAAAGAAGAATTGTTAGAAGAATTGTTAGAATAATCTATCACTGTCCAACATAAAGAAATTTGTTTTTAAAGATTTCCTTCTTTGAAGTTTTAAATCATACACGGATCATATCAAGTTTTTAAAGTACAACATACTCTAAGAAACTTGGTAACGAAGCTCTGATACCAATTGTGGAAAACCAGAAGGGGGGGGGGGGGGTGAATATTTTTACCGATTAAGACTTCGTTTTAAACTATTTACTTATTTAGATCGACTTATGTCAATCTATTAAATGTATATGTTGGATGTTGATGGATAAGTATGTAAATATGTAATGCAAAGGTAAAGAGTAAGAAGCACAAAACCACAACGCAAGTATTTATAGTGGTTCTGCTACAAGGACACCTTCCTTGCCCTACTCCACTCCCCGAGTCACCTACTCGAGAGTTCGTAATCACTACACAACACAAGCTCCTTATGGCGGAGAAGCCTTCACAACGTCGCATATTCTTTATCCGGTACAAGGCTAGACATCGGGTTCTTCCACGAGGTAGAACCAAACCTATCACAACGTCACCTACACTTTATCCGGTACAAGGCTAGATACCGAGTTCCATTACAAAGGAGGAACTACTACCCAACACTACACAACACCTATCCCAAATGAGACACACTCCTTATCACAACATCATCAAGGATATCAATATCCTTGGACACAACCTATCTATGTTTGTACATCGATGCACCATATCGATTGTACACCCTTGACATCTTTCACTAATGCCCTTGACACGATCTTTTGACACCTTTCACTAATGACTTCATCATGGACCTTTGGCACCCTTCACTAATGCCTTAGACACGGACCTTCGGCACCTTTCACTAATGCCTTCGACTTGACCCTTTTGACATCTTTCACCTATGTCTTCAACACAACACTTCTAATGAGAGAGGAAAGAACTATCAACAAGATAACATCAGTAGTCTTGATGATGACGAAGCTTGGCAACTCATGGACTTGAGCTTGCTCGACTTCAAGAGGTGGTGATCTCGCCTTAAAGAGGAACCTAGAGAATCACACAAACATAAAACTACATAGAAAGATCATTTGGATATGAGGTTAGAGAGTTTACAACACTAAGAGAGAATGTGTGTGAAAGGGGGTTAGTTACAATGAAGAAATGGCTCACTATTTATAGACAAAAAATCACTACTGTTCCCCGGATCTCACTGATCCCTTACATGAGGAATCCGTCCAGTGTAAACTGGGGGATCCGTAGGACGCTCCTCCTAAATGGGTTATGTGTCATAGACTTTGGACCATGGGTATCTAAATAGATACAATGTATCTAGAAGATGCAATGCATCTAGTCAATGGGTCATGGATTAGCTCCATGGGTTATGGATAATACCCATTATGACTTCATGCATGATGTCATGCAATGGGTCATGGGTTGTGGATCATGCTCCATGGGTATGGGTCATGGACTTTGGGTTTTACCTAACTACATTCAATGTGTCTAGTTAATGGGTCAAGTACTTGGATTCTTACCCATTACAATATATACTAAGTATGTATAAATGTATATATCCATTATATAAACACTAGTTGTTATACATATGCATTTTTATAACATGAAAACACTATTACTTGTTTAGTGTTTTATATGAAAATGTAAGTGTGTTAGCAAACTATTGGCTCAAACTATTTACGAATTTTATTTGTTTCGTTAAAATGATTTTACATTTGTTATCGACAAAACATTAGAAGATCGTAAAATATAAATAAACTTTTTTACGTCTTATTTGTATTAACACATATGTTAGTGAAACCTAACCTAGAAACTAACAAAATTAAACAATTTGAGAGTTTTATCCTTCAATTCAAGTATCTATACATACAAACCATTCCTTCAATTTCGAGCATGAGATATCGAAATGTCATCATGCCATCATATTGATATATTGGTTGATATTTTGGGTTTGAATTTAAGATTTGTTTTGATAAATTATGTATGTTAGTGTTATTTAATTCATCATTAATACATAAATTGTCGCACAAAACTTTAAAATTTTTATTCAATTCATTGCGCCTCATATTCATGAAATCCACGCCTTGATCTGTGCCTCTCCTCAAGGCTCCACAAGCTTTTTACGCCTTAATATAGAAGTCATTTATGCAGTAGGTCACCTTTTAGGTCAATTTAATTAGGTACATATATTAAGGCTCATTTAATATTTTAATCTAGTAATGTTTTTCATGGTTAACAAAAAGAGGAATTTTCATTTCCTTACTATTATTCTACTGTTTACTAATGAACTAATCCACATCATTCATTTAGTTTGATAAAATTGTGAGGATTAACCTAAGATTTAATATATAAACCTAAGTCCATGTTTTTTTCTTATCTTTTCGCCTTTCCTTTTTATTTCTATTTATTTTTTGTCTTTTCTTTTCATTTTTTTTAAATCCACGTTTTTTTAATTCACGTTTTTTTCTTCGCTTTCATACATTTTCGTCTGTTTTCATACGTTTTCGTCCGTTTTCATACGTTTTCGTCCGTTTTCATACATTTTCATCCGGTTTCATACGTTTCCGTCCGGTTTCTTAAGTTTTCGTCCATTATTCGTACGTTTTCGTCCGTTTTCATACGTGTTTTTACGCTTTCATATATTTTCGTTCGTTTTCATATATATTCCTCCGTTTTCTAACGTTTTTGTCCGTTTTCATATGTTCTCATCCGTTTTTAAATGTTTTCGGCCGTTTTCAGACGTTTCATACGTTTCAAAATGTCACAAGTGATATTTTGAGTATCACTAGTAATATTTTGTGATATTCAGAATATCAATACTATGAATATCACAAATGATATTCAGAATATCACAAATGATATTCAGAATATCACAAATGATATTCTGTGATAATGTTTTGTAACATGAAATCACAAGTGATATTCAGAATATCACAAAGTGATATCTAGAAAATCACAAGTGATAATCATAATATCACATAGTGATATTCAGAAAATCACAAAGTGATATTCAGAATATCACAAAGTGATATTCAGAATATAACAAAGTGATATTCAGAAAATCACAAGTGATGTCCAGAAAATCACAAAGTGATATTCAGAAAATCACAAGTGATATTCTGAATATCACTTGTGATAGTCACTAACGTATGAAAACAGACAAAAACGTAAGAAAACAGACCAAAACGTAAAGAATACGGACCAAAACGTAAGGAAACGGACGAATATGTTTGAAAGCGTAAAAAGACGTCTGAAAATGGACGAAAACGTATGAAAAATGGATGAAAACGAAATGAAACTGATGAAAACGGACGAAAACATATGAAAATGAATGAAAACGGACGAAAACGACCGAAAACATATGAAAACGGTCGAAAACGTATGAAAACGGACGTAAACAGAAGAAAACGGACGAAAACGTATGAAAACAGACGAAAATGTATGAGAGCGAAGAAGAAAAACACGAATGAAAGGAAAACGTAAATAACGTGAATTAAAAAATTAATTTTATAAAAAAAATTTATATTTATATATATATATATATATATATATATATATATATATATATATATATATATATATATATATATATATATATATATATATATATATATATACTACTTATAATAGATGAATGAATCTCTTTCCTCATGGTCTTAAAATTACGACTTACAAAATACAAAACCTATTATACAATACATAATGGACTATTAATGATCTTTCTCATCAATCTTAATTTTAAGACTTACAAGTCTTAAAGCTTAATGTACAAAATACAAAGCACTATTAATGTGGTCAAGATATTTAATGTAGTTAATTAATTAACAGGTCAATAAATACAATTAATGCAGTTATTAAAACACCTATTACACAAGAAATACAAATTATCAAACATATTGTATAACCAACTTAAACATAATTCATGCATTAAAATGTCACTAATACAAATAATAAAGAACATTATACAAATATTCAAAGTCCGAACGGGCAACGGTCCAAATGGGCCCGAGCCCGAACGAGTACGATCCAAACAGGCACGAGCCAAACGGGTCGAGAGTGAGCAAGACGGCTAAACGGCTCGAAACGAGCACGAGCTAAACGAAATTCCTAAAACCCGTAAATTTATTATCAAAAAGAACATAGTAAACTAAAATACATGATTCACCGGAAAAATTTATTTCAGAGGCCGCCGCAACGCGCGGGTACCCTGCTAGTTATAAATAAAAAAGAAAGACAAAAAAATAAGAAAAAAAAATGAATTTAAATTTATATATTAAATCTTATGTTAATCTCCATCATTAAATCAAATTAAATAGACGGTGAAGTTTTGTCTTTTTACAAACATAAATTTGTGGGTAAACAAAAATAAAATGACTCTAACAACAATTATATAATAGATACCCTATATAGGTAATAATTTTTCTTTAAGTCTTTCTACAAGTATTTTGATATTTAAAAAAATTAAAAAAAAAAAATAAAATAAAAATAAAAATAAAAAATCGAATCCACGGTTTGTATCTTATGGGAAAAGGTTCGTATTGTTTCTTGCAAATTTCATTTTTATATTCTAGGTGTTTTCTTTATCCTGAATCTCAACAACAAAATCTCCCAAGTGGTTATGCAAATTATAATGCGGCAAATGCTCATACAGCTTGAACCACAAGTTGTTTTTTCTAAAAGCATTTTGGTCATAGTCGGTGAGTGAGTGCCACAAATAGATGAATATGTATGAGTTATGACATCTTTTAGTACATCGAAAATATATCTAGTTCTATAATTAGAAAGTTTCATAAACAGTCGGATCATTGTATTGCGATGCATATCACTTTTTATTTAATGGTACATAAGATATGTGATGAGCATGCATACAACTGTGTTATGGTATAAGCTAAGCACGTGAATTGTCACCAATGATTTTAATTTCTACCATTTGATCGAGTGTTTTAGTGTAATTTTTTTGTAAATCTCACACCTTTTTAATGACGAGTTTTGTTATATTTATTTAATTAATCGATTATAAATTCGGGTTTTTATATCCTTAACATACTCCAACATTTTCTAAAAGGAATCCACGAGGTTTAGTTTCAGAAAAAGTTGATAGCAATTTAGTTTACCTATTGCGTTCGAATTTTGATATGCTCCAATTGATATACAAGCATTTATATATGATTTATAGAATATATGCTAAAAGAGCAAACCAGAATATATTCAAGCAACACCATACCAAAAATAGAAATATTAGAAAGCAAACCCGGAAATGTGTTTAATATGTATCCTTCACGATAAAATATTAGAATGATAGTTTGTTCATTACGAATTCCCAACCATAATTCTTTGTTTCAAGTTATTTTACACGAAAGATGAAAAGTCATATTCGAGTTAAACAAAAGTCTGATATTGGTTTCGGTTTAAGTTTATGTAAATTAAGTTACCTATCTCTATTTGATCTTTAAGTCGCTAGGTCGTTCTATACTTCTATCAAATCACAAAACTTATATTTGACGAATTAATAAGGAATTTATCGCACGACACTTAAAGTCGTAGTTTTATCAAGAGTTCGGTATTTTATGGCAAACAGAGACGGGCTCAGGGGATTCCGCGAGTGTCCGGGACCTCTTAAGGATTTTTTTGACATAGTGTTAATTTTTCAAATAAAACATCAATTTTTCTTAAATAAATCTTAAATGCATCTGGTCTATCGAAATGTGTTTTTATGTTAATGTTTCAAAAAAATTGTGCATACGATCATATTTGATCCTGATTCTGTTCCTGATTGTAGTTTCATCAAGAGTTCGGTATTTTATGGCAAATGACATTCACGTAGATTGTCTTTCGAGTTTTTATTCATTTAAGTTCAAGAGTCATGCGTTTCTTGTCAAATTGTCGTACCTACCAATCTGTTTCGTTTGGTTATATGAAATCAAGGTCCGTGACTCCATGTGATATCGATCTTAAATGATTTTAACCATTATATTGACTAGATGAGTGTATGTGGTACTGGTTTCAACATCTCTATCAAACTGTTACTAAATCATCGTACATGATATGTTTATGAGGTTTAGAAATAGCGATAACTCAACCACAACTCTTTTGAGCAACACCCATCTCACAAGCGAGCTCGCACACACAAGACACACCGATTGGTTTGTTTATACAGATAAGTCGATGATAAACAGTCTATTAATTAGTTTTTTATTTATTTATTTTTTTTTTATAACGGCAAATTTTACTACCTACATCACCTATCCCACATATCTCCAACGAGACTTGAATCAACAACCTCTATGTTGATGGTCACTCATATATCGCTGGGCCAACAGGCCTTTAATCTATAAATTCATGGATTACTTAGATAAAAGACCAGAAATCATGATAACCAAACAATTAATTAGTTATGTGCTATTCGAATTAGACTTCATTATCTCAATAGACACATATTGAATTCATAAGTTGTAAAATTGTAAAATTATTAAATTGAACGTAATTGAGGAACCAACAACCCGTAGTTGCCCTTTATCATGTCTGAACACCATTACCACCAAGCCAACATTTTGCCTGGTGGTTGGCGTTTGGCATTGGTTTGGTGGTCTGCACCACCACCGAACGTGGTGCATAAAAAACAACTTCTAACAGGTTAAATTTATTAAAATATGTAAACGTGTTTTGTGATTGGTTTAATACGTCTCTTTGTTTGTTGAAAAGTTTAATGATGTGCTAAATTAATAAATGGTGATGTGATGTTGATGTAAGAATAGCGGGCTTCGTAACCATTACACCGACGCTTAATTTCTTTTATCGACTAGAAAAGATAGCTTAAAACCAAAAGTGACAAGTTTCATTTCCAAACTATTTAACATAGCCATCTTAATACATAACCGATAAGTATTTGTTTTTTGGATCCAAATTTTCTTCTTTATATTGTCAAAAAATACGTGTCAAACAATTTATTAGCCATTCAACAATAACTGAAAAACATGAGGAAACTGATTCCGATCTGATATTTAGAATTTCATGACATGTATCAAAAGTTGGTCGGTAATAAGTTTTGGGGTAGGTTATTGGGACCCCCTAGTTTTTTTGGTTTTTTTTTTTTTTATTTTTTTTTATTTTTTTTTATTTTACAGTTCATACGGGGGCTATTCCATAGCCCTGCCCACTTTTTCAGGGTATATTCCCTTTGTCCCCCTTATTTTTTTCAGTACAACACAGTTTTTGCCAGTTTTTGTTCCGTATTTCTGACAGTTTTAATCGTTTGGCTTATTAAACTTTATATTTACAGTTCCGCATTTTCAGGTTTATAGCTTTTTGATATAAACAAAATTAAAAAAAAAAAAAAAAAAAAAAAAAATAGCCACCGTATGAATAAAAACATAACCACCGTATGAATAACTGCCCCATTTTATTTCCATATTATATTTTCAAGACACGAGTATATAATATTAGGATAATATAGGTGTCTAGATGATGGAAGATTGGTTACTGAAAAACCAACGGCCGGAAATTGGGGTTATCAGCCGTGCTAAGATAAAGGATAAAGTCAATAATACAATATAAAGCATTGTCATTAAAAATTAAAATATTAAAAATTAAAAAATAAATGAAAAGAAGGTGCGGAAAAAAGCAAGGTCTATTGACGAGGCAAAGTGGTGTTTGATTGACTAGGTTCTTTATTCACGTTACCCGTTCCACCCGCAACGTGAATCTTTTATTGTGTGTTTCCTAAATTTTTCTTTTTTAAATTACGTACAAAATAATTTAATTTGCGATACATATTCTTCAATGTGTTTCTTAGAAAAAGTAGAGCATGAAAGTGATTGGTTTTTTAATTTTCTTGACTCGTTTACCTTTAGGATTAGGATGCAGAGACTATGTTTATAAAAGTAATTTAAAGTGTTTGTTTTGTGTAGGGGTGAGCATGGTTCGGTTTGGCTCGGTTTTTGTATAAAACCGAAACCGAACCGAAAAATTTCGGTTTTTGATTTTTAGAAACCATTCGGTTTCGGTTTTGTGTCGGTTTGGTTTTTCGGTTATCGGTTTTTTTTCGGTTTGGTTTTTCGGTTTCTATACAATTTATCGAGCTTTGTTTTTTCAAAGTAGATTTGACATATATCATAAAATAGAACCATATCTTAAACCGGTACCGGTACAACGGTACTAAAACAGGTAAAGAACCGTCTTAAATCAAGTGCCAACATTCTCAAAGTTGCCTCCAAGTTCCAAGGACTTGTTAGAGCTTGAAAGGTACACCGAAACAATTGAAGAGTGTGTAAACGAAAAAAGAATGATGTTGGAACAAGTTCTTCAATCTTTTGATGTAATTGCACCATCTTCAACAGGAACAACCATTAACATTCAAACTCAATGTGTTCTTGTGACATTTGTGTACCCATTTTTTTTTTACCTTAAAGCACATTTATTTTATATATATTGTTATGAAATAAAATATTAGCAGAGTTATCACACATTTGAAATGCATCATTGACAACGGTAATGTAATATTGTAATAAGAAAATATCAAGATAAAGTACTTATATTATTTATGAACAACAAGACAAGATATATTATTTTGACTTTAAATGTCGGTTCGGTTTCTATTGGTCGGTTTTTAAAGCTAAAACCAAACCGAACCAAAAACTTCGGTTTTTTCAAAATATAAAAACCGAACCGTCTGTTTTTCAATCGGTTTCAGTTTTTTTGGTTTCGGTTCTTCGGTTTTTTTCGGTTTAGGTTCGGTTTTTCGGTTTTTTGCACACCCCTAGTTTTGTGGGCTAAGCAATGAAATGGGTATACTACGGTCATAGATTTATTACACATCAATTTGGTGTCTATGAAATTTATTCTTGTGAGTCCCTCTAATTTCCACTACAAAATTTAAATATCTATACATTTTTTCATTCCATATTTCATCAACCAAACATAAACAATCGTAATGATACACTTTTTCATATCCATCGTCATTCTACCCCATACCAAATCCGACAACCATTGTGATTTCTAGCAACAAACCAAACGACCCCTTAATGTCACATTTGCACCGGATTGTATCTTAAAATCTGTCAGACTTGAGACTTATTTTAAAACTGAATTGTAATATTTTCAGGTTGCGTGCACTCGTTCGGTCGACGACCGATTCAAGCCAATCGATCGTCGGTCGTTCTTAGCGTGAGGAGTCGTTCAAAGCCGGTTCTTGAAGGAATGATGTCACAAAACAACAAAAATCATGTATTTTTTTGGTTTTATGTGTTGTGTTTGTGTCTTTGCAGGTACAAAGAAGAAGATTAAGTGAAAAAGTAAGCTCCTTTCTTGTATGTGTGAGAAGTATGGAGGCATAGGTAGTATTTAGTTCCTTTTAGTTTTGTATTTATATGGACACCGAGGGGATCATCATTTTATAGTCTCATGTTTATTAGTTTTCCATTTTATTAAAAAAACATGTAATGAAATTAAATTTTGTTAGTTGAAAAAAGCTGAAAAAAAAAGATGAAGGTAGATTTAGTGTGGTAAAAATTCGTTTGTATATCGACGGAGAGAGAATGCTGATGTGACAGGAAAAATAAAAGTCTCTAGAGGTCACGAGTGTGCCTAGCCTAAGAGAAAACAACATGTGACAAAAGAATATGAGTCTGGATGGTGTACCCCATCTTACGGCTCTCGTAATCTAGCCTCCAATGCTTCACACGGGACACTCAAAAGTAGTTATTGGCATAGAGCCTACTAGACTACCATAAGGGAACCCACTAATACACAAGGAACCCGTTTTTGGAGCTCAACGCTCCGAAGAGCCACAACCTTGACAAGATCGAGGCTCCAATACTAAAAGAAAAACAGAAGATCTTATGGACCGTCCTTTATTGTCGCTCATATAGACAGTTGCACGTGGGCACGATCTAGAAGCAAATTCTAGCCTCCTTATTGGCTAAGGATAATATACTCCCTCTCAGCCAACTTGGATGAGACATGTGGCAAATCTAGATCCTTCCTAGGGTTTGCCTATAATTTGCAGACTCAACTATCCATTTTAGGTATGTCACTCACCCCCTCTCTACTTTCTCTCTCTAGAATTTTACCCTAAATTCTCGGATGACTTACTCTCGCATCGACGTCAGTTCGCAGGGTCTGATGCGTCAGATTACAACACAATAACTTTTACAATCCTTCTATGCAGTGTACCTAACCGTTGTAGTGTAGTATAGGTAAGACACGGGAGATTGATTGTTCTATAGGGAATAGTGTTATGAAGGTTGAAGTGTAAGACGAATGAGATCTAGAGGTGTAGATGATTCTTTTTTTATTTTTATATTTTTATGAAAGCAAGTAAAATCTCGGGGTTTGAAGATTGGATTTTTAAACTACTTAATTAAACTAATAAAAACTAAACTAAACTAATTGTAAGAAAAGTAAATTGGCGAACTCGTATGATGAGGAAAGATGTGTTTACTTAGATTATCTTTACTCCCTAGTTATCTCTTATTAATTAGCCGAATTGTCACGTCCTTATTTAATTGGCGCGTTGTATTCCTTTATTGTCATAGGGTGGTGCCAAATTTCATAACTCTATGAATGTATAAGTCTCCTTTAAAAATCCCTAGATCTACAAGTGAAAATGTGTCATCTCTCTAGAAACTCTTACTATCAACAAGCTGCAATTCACGCAATAAATATAACGAATAAAACAACCAGTGCACTCTAGTGTATAAAAGCGTTTAGTCAGATTTACAAGCTAATAATGGTTGAAGAAGCTAGTTTTCCTACTCCTAACATAAGACAACCAATTAAACAAGAGACGAAAATTAATAATCAATAACTAGGTTGCATTCAATCCAAGTAAACACTAATAAATCTAGTCGGACATGTTAATTGATAGAAAAGAAACACATATAATAAAAAAAGACACAGACATATTGAATGATTAAAGAGGAATAACTTAACTTCAATTAAACATGCAGTTAAGGGCTGTAAAAACCCTAACTAAATTTCGTCCTTCAAAGTGTTCCCAAATAAGTGTTACCATGAATGAAAAATTTACGAAAAATATATATAGGTATACAAATGTGACAGCGTCATTTTGTAGTTGTGACGCCGTCTGCTTGCTGTCATTAGGGTTTCGTCTTGTGCAAGTTGTCATTGTGACACCGTCGCTCTATACCTTTGACGCCGTTACTTTGTAGATGGTGACGCCGTCAGCCTTGGAGCGTCACAAAGGTCTGAACCGTCACATGTAAACTTTACTCTGGAATATCATCTTGATTTGCAAGTGATGGCCTCACGTTATAGCTTATGACGCCGCCAGGCCTCCTTTCCTGACTTCTTTTGTGACTTAGTCGTTTTCTTTGTTTTCTTGTCCAAAATAGCCCAAAACATGTTGGTTTCTCGCTTTCGCGTCCTAAATACCTAAAATGTGAAGAGGAACTATTTTAGGTAATAATTGATGACAAATGCATGAGTTTAGAGGTTAAATGACCCTCTAAAAACGTATGTTTTAAATCCTTATCAGGGTCCAACCCTGCGCTCCGTCTAACTCAAGCGTTTTTCTTTGTCTTGTTTTAGATCACCATGAAGCTCATTGAAGTGTCCAGCTTGCGTCCCTTACAAGCTCTGACCAAGGAGGTGCAGTTTATTGTATGATCAGCGAGACACCTTGCGGGACTCGCGAAATATGAAAACTTTACGGTTAATTTCATTCTACTTCTGACACTTCCATCATGACGATGAAGGCTAACATGAGGCCTTCGTCGCCGAGAGTTAATCTGGGGTGGGGGTGTTCAAGGAAACCAATAGGTCACAAACCAAACACCAACGAATCCAACACCCAATATAGCATCCACAACCAAATACAACCTCCCACACCCTTGCATCGGATACACACAAAGTAGAAAAGGCTTTTGTTATGGCGAACTACTCTCGGTTAGAGCCTCTTATAAGGAAACGGATGTGAGAGTTGAGGTTGAGTGGTGTAGCATCACGATTGGATTATTCAAGTGAAGATATGGATGAGCACATTATGGCAGACGCTCTGCCCGGTTTTCAATCGCAGCCTTAACCAAACATAGAGAATGTAAGCATGGAAAATATCACACCACTGTTGGTGGCTCATTTGAGGGAAATGGAGCAAAGAAGGAGGGTTTTTTTTGCCGTAGGGTCTTGGAGTGCAGACACAAAATCAAGACTAACAAAGGGACATGAGGATGTGTCAAATGTCAGAGGGATGCCATCAGTACATAGACTCGTACCCTCTGGGAGGGAAAAACGTTTCGAATATGGCACATTTTCAAAGTATGGTGAACGTGTATCCTCCCAGCGATGTTTACCCTCCAAATAACATGTACCCTCCTATCAGCACTTATCCACCAAATAACGCTTACCCTCCTACCAACATGTATCCTCCTACCAACGTATACACTGCTACCAACATGTATCCTCATGCCAACGTATACCCTCCTACCAATATATATCTTCTGAACAATGTTTATCCTCCGAGCAACATATACTTTTCGATAAGGATTTATCCTGACAAAACATACACATATTATCACATGTTGAGACATCTCGCATTTTTAGGTTCATTATTTGATCATAAACTCAAAACATTTTACTTTGAATGCTTAAATATTTACTTTAATGTATAACTATTAGGTTAAATCACGTAAACCGGAAAATAACTTTAAACGTAAACTGGCAGTAGACTAAGTTTAGTCTACATCAACTAAGTACTATATGACTTTTACAAGCTTGTTTTCTGAGTTTATGCATTTGGTTTTACAAGTTTTACTTGAAACATTTAGGTTTTACATTTACGTTCATGCATGCATGCGTTTAGTCACCACCTTACCTGTTTATACATACTTACACTCATATTTATACACTTAACATTAGGAATTTCAAAAATTCTTCCCCCACATATCTTGCCGCCACCTAACCACACACAAAAGAGGAAACTCCAGCAATGTTCTTTCATCTTGGCTTTCTAAGTTTCCATTTTCTTGTTTAAGTTTAAACTATACAAACATTTGATCAATTCAAGTATCAAAGAAAATCCTTTTCCATCCTTGGGTACCCATTCATATTGAAACAAGCACCAAGACACACTTAATATACAAATTTGGTTCTCTTGTCAAATAGGAAGAGTAAATGGGATATATAGTTTACCAAAACTACTCCTATATATACCATGGTACCTAACTAGTTTTCTTCACACTTCAAAACACAAACTCATCTCTTTTCCTTTTCTCTAAATACATGACAGCAAACATATGAGAAAAATCAAGAGTATAGTAGGTTCTTCGTTCATTTGGTTTGAGTTTTGGTTAAGAGTTCGAAGATGTAGGGTTTTGGGTTCATAAATTTGGGTTTTCATAGGGTGTTCTTGTGTTCTTGTTCACCAATCATCCTCGACTCGTGTAAGCACTCCATTAACTCATTTCACACTTAATTAGAATTTCATACTCGTTTTAAATCACCATTATATGTTTTCTTGTGTGTGGAAAACTAGAAGGGGGGGTTGAATAGTTTTACCAATTTAAAACTTCCTTTTAAATATTTAGATCGACTTATGTCAATCTATTTGATTGTTTATGTTGGACGTTGATAGATAGATATATAAATGTGTAATGAAACATAAAGAGTAAGAAGCACATCACCACGACACAAGTCATTTATAGTGGTTCGGCTACAAGGACACCTTCCTTGCCCTACTCCACTCCACGAGTCACCTACTCGAGAGTTCGTAAGCACTACACCAACTCCTTGTGGCGGAGAAGCCTTCACAACGTCGCTTAACCTTTTTCCGGTACAAAGCTAAATACCGAGTTCTTTCACACCAAGGCGAACCACACCTAACACAACGTCGCCTACCCTTTATACGGTGCTAGGCTAACCACCGAGTTCTTTCACACCTTAGGAGAACTAATCCTATCACAACGTCGCCTACCCTTTATTAGGTACTAGGCTAAGCACCTAGTTCCATTACTATGGAGGAACTACTACCCTTCACGATACAACACCTAATCTCAAGGAGATCTACTCCTTGTTACAACAACATCAAGGATATCACCATCCTTGTAAATAAACAAATACTTATATGTATAACGATGCATCTCATCGATTATACGACCTAGGCATTTCTTCATAAATACCACTTGATTTGATTCTTTGGCATCCTTCACTAATGCATTTGACACAACGCTTGGCACCCTTCACTAATGCCTTCGTCTTGGCACCTTTAGCATCCTTCACTAATGCTTTGACACAACGCTTGGCACCCTTCACTAATGCCTTCGTCTTGACACCTTTAGCATCCTTCACTAATGCTTTGACACGGATGATGAGCACCTTTCACTAATGCTTTCATCTTGACACTTTCGGCATTCTTCACTAATGCCTTTAACCCAACATCTATGGAGAAAGGAAGAACTATCAACAAGAGAACCTTAGTGGTCTTGATGATGACGAAGCATGGCAACTCATGGACTTGAGCTTGCACGTCTTCAAGAAGTGGTGATCTCTCCTTTAAGAGGAACCTAGAAGATCACACAAAAACAAAAGACAAACTACATAGATGACTTAGATATGAGGTTAGAGGGTTAGAATACTTTGGGGAAGTATGTGTGTGAAGTCATGCATAGAAAGGAAGAAATGGCTCTCTATTTATAGAGAAAATTCTCTACTGTTCCCCGGTCGGATCCCACGGATCCCTTCCACTTGGGATCCGTCTAGCACAAAGCCAGGGATCCGTGGAACGCTCCTCTTTGCCCATGGGTATTTTTGGTTATGGGTCATGGGTCATGGGTTATGGGTTGATCCATGGTTTTCTTTCTAGATACAATGTATCTTAAGGATATAATGAACTTGGTTAAGTGGTATATATAAAACCATGGGTTGTAGGTCAAAACCATTTGCTAGTATTTACCCATTTTAGCATATACTTAGTTTTTACCCATTTTAGTATTTACATGTATTTACCCATTTTAGTATACTTAGTTTAAGTATATGTTAACCTAATATGTAAACACTAGTTGTTGTACATATATATCTAAATCATAAAACACTTAAGCTTGTTTTAGGGTTTTATGTGAAAACGTAAGTGTGTTAGAAAACTATTAAATCAAACTATTTACGTACTCTATTTGTTTCGTTAAAATGATTTTACGTTTGTTATCGACAAAACATTAGAAGATCATAAAATATAAATAAACGTTTTTACGGCTTATGTGTATTAACATTGTGTTTAAAGTGGTTTAAAAGTTAAGTATACAAATCCTAATTTAGATAGATTTATATAGTCAACTTGGGTGCAAGAGAAAACCACTCTAAACTAATTCTGGGCCAAAATCCTTGCAACCACAGCTAGATACATGTCTTAGGTAGTTCCTGTTCAATTATAATTTTTGAAATTTTTTTATACTATTTTATAAATTTTCCCCAAATCGGGTGTCTGAAAATGTTTAAATCTGAGTTCGAAAATTAGATCGTATTTATCACCGGCTTAGGAGTAGTTTGGGAAGTCTATCCTTTTGAACTTTTTGTAGCTAAGACTCTACCTTAAACTCAACAAGTTGAAGTGACTCTAGAGGTTAAGTATTGAAGGAGTTATGGCCCATGGAAGTTGAGTATGCTTTTGAAAATTCTTTGAGACGCGTAAAGATTTTTGAATTTCTAAAACAATAGGCTTAGATTTGGAACAAATGACCTACATTTTTGAAAAGAAAACTCAAAAATCTTCAACTTAGGCTTTTGTATGAGCTAATTTCATTCGAAAATGAGTGAGATTTAGCCCGTCGAAGTCGGGAAAAGTTTCTGTCAAACAGCAGATCCGTATATAAATGAGTATAAACCGACACCTAAAACATGTTTCACAAACAGAGGCCTTGATTTATTGAAGATAAACATAATTGCCTACATTTAAAGAGTTGAACAGATAAAAATGAGCTAGAAACAAAGGAGATACGCCCATTCTAAGTAAGGGTGATAAAACTTAGAATGGTGATAAAACTTTTTAACTTACGTAACTGTATAAAACCTCGCTACAAGAATATAAGGGTGATAAAAATTTGTAAAACTCATATGCATATAGTACACGTCGTATCGTTTCTAAAACGACTTATTTATCTATGTCGCATTTAGGATTACTTATCGTTGAACTTCCAATATACTTTCCTGTTACATTACTTGCTTGAAGTGAGTTTCATAGCCCCATATTTACTCGTTTATACTTGTTTTTAAATACTTGGGGTGAGAATACATTGCTTGATTTTATACGGACACAAGTACATAAAACATTTATGTATTGTCTAAGTTACCATTTTTTTAAAGTCCCCATTTATCATGAACCGTTAATTACTTGTAAGCACGAATATTGTGAATAGATATATTGGGTTGACACCCCCGTCCAGGTAAGTACCGCTTACTTGACCGTAGTACATGTTATGGAAAACTAGAAAGGGGTTGAATAGTTTTACCAATTAAAACTTCGTTTTAAAACATTTAGATCAACTTATGTCAATCTATTTAGATGTGTATGTTGGACGTTGATAGATGGATATATAAAAGTGTAATGAAAGATAAAGAGTAAGAAACACATAACCACGACACGAGTATTTATAGTGGTTCGGCTACAAGGACACCTTCCTTGCCCTACTCCACTCCTCGAGTCACCTACTCGAGAGTTCGTAATCACTACACGACACCAACTCCTTATGGCGGAGAAGCCTTCACAACGTAGCCTACTCTTTTTCCGGTACTAGGCTAACCACCGGGTTCTTTTCACAAAGGTGAACCACACCTAGCACAACGTCGCCTACCCTTTATCCGGTACTAGGCTAAGTACAGAGTTCCATTACAATGGAGGAACTACTACCCAACACTACACAACACCTAATCCCAAAGGAGACCCACTCCTTATTACAACACCATCAAGGATATAAACATCCTTGGAAATAAACTATCACTATATGTACAACGATGCACCTTATCGATTATACGACCTGACATTCTTCACTAATGCCACTTGATTTGATTCCTAGGCATTCTTCACCAATGCCCTTGACACAACGCTTGGCACCTTTCACTAATGCCTTCGTCTTGACACCTTTAGCATTCTTCACTAATGCTCTTGACAAGGACGTTAAGCATCTTTCACTATTGCTTTCGTCTTGACTCTTTCGGCATCCTTCACTAATGCCTTCGACACAAGACTTCTATAGAGGAAGAAAGAACTATCAACAAGAGAACCTCAGTAGTCTTGATGATGACGAAGCATGGCAACTCATGGACTTGAGCTTGCTCGACTTCAAGAAGTGGTGATCTCGCCTTTAAGAGGAACCTAGAGAATCACACAAAAACAAAAGACAAACTACATAGAAAGATCCCTTAGGATCAGTGGTTAGAGAGTTACAATACTTGGGGAAAGTATGTGTGTGAGTGGCAAACCAAAAGGAAGAAATGGCTCACTATTTATAGAGGAGAAATTACTACTGTTCCACGGATCCCACGAATCCTTCCCTCAAGGGATCCGTCTAGTGTAAAAGTAGGGATCCGTGGGACGCTCCTCTTTGCCCATGGGCATTTTGGTTGTGGGTTATGGGTTATGGTTTGATCCATGGGTATTTCTTTCGATACAATGTATCTAGTGGGTGCAATGCACCTAGTCAAATGGGTATGGGTAAATACCATGGGTTGTAGTTTTTACCCATTTATAATACATACTAGTTATGTATATATTTGCCCAATATGTAAACCCTAGTTGTTGTATATATGTATTACTAAATCATAAAATCACTTATACTTGTTTTAGTGTTTTATGTGGAAACGTAATTGTGTTAGTGAACTATTGGCTCAAACTATTTACGTATTTAATTGTTTCGTTAAAATGATTTTACGTTTGTTATAGACAAAACATTAGAAGATCGTAAAATATAAATAAACTTTTTTACGGCTTATTTGTATTAACAATCTCCCCCTTTTTGTTGATGACAAAACATAAAATTATTTTAAGGAAAAGCTAAAATTCGTAAAAGTTCGAACTGGAGTTTTTACTCTCTTCTCCCCCCTTTTGTCGAAACAAAAAAAGAGCGTCGAAAAGAAACTAACACATTGTTTTAAGAAAAACATGTAAAAGAAAAATGTAAAGAGAGCAAGTGACGGGAATAGTTCTCGTCTTAACTCCCCCTTGACGAGTCCATCCCTTTGTGAGGGCGTCTAGTAAATATAAACTAATAAGCTAACGAATTGCAATTTTGTTTGCAAATGGTTTCGTCCTTGTGACAAAAATGCTCCCCCTTGAAGATTGCAACTTTGCAATGGGGTGTCATGAAGTGTAATCCAAATAAGGATTATGTTGCTAATGATTTTGCAATGTATGTTTTGACACAAAGCTCCCCCTAGCTTAGGGTGTCAAGTTCTTCATGTGTATTTTGAAAATCTACAGAATAAAGGTTAGAAAACAAGAGTATAGTGCATAATTTCCTGCAAATAAGACTCAAGTTAGTAGAATTTTGTTCTTCTGTACCACGGATCCCACGATTCCCTCTTTTGTCGGATCCGTCTAGGCAATTTCT
The DNA here is from genome assembly GCA_910596185.1 of Chrysanthemum makinoi. Classification (NCBI taxonomy): domain Eukaryota; kingdom Viridiplantae; phylum Streptophyta; class Magnoliopsida; order Asterales; family Asteraceae; genus Chrysanthemum; species Chrysanthemum makinoi. The sequence goes on along the minus strand of OU343224.1, from coordinate 45,395,460 downwards.
AGGGATCCGTCTGTCTGGTGACAGATTTTTCAGCAAAGGTGATATACCAAACAATGCTAAATATGAAAGTGAGATATGTATACAAACAACGAACATATACTCAAAGAAATATGGCAAATAAGTTATCATTCAATAAAACAAAGAGATAATCAACAAATCTCTAAAACTAAGAGAATGATTAAGCCATGTAATACATATTCCACTTAATGCTAATGAGGGACCTAAACTTAATAGGAAACCACGTGCTTAAGGATGATCAAACATGAAATGGGATTCCTAAATGTTCTAAGTTGAGCTTGAGACTAGGACACCATTTTTAGGCTCATGGTTGTTTAGGTTTGTTGACCTCATCGAAATGTTCGAGGAGGTGATAAAACATGAAACGTTGCTCTTCACGTAGTTCATGTATCAACCTTTCAACATGTTGACAATGATAGCAATCCTTGTCATGGTTTTAAAAGGATGGTGGTAAAGGTTGAGCGTCTTGAAGTGAAGGTTCAAGTGAAGTTGGTTGAAAATCCTCAAATGGAGGAGGAATTGGTGGAGGCACATTAAGTGGTGGCTCAACAAGGGTTGATGGTGGAGGTAGGGAAGTGTCAACTTCCATATGGTCGGGTGGTTGACTTTGATGTCTCCTCATAATCCAAAATGGACCATTGGAGGGAAATGAAGAAATTGACATTGGTGCAAGTGTTGATTCAACACTTTGGTTTTGTTGTACAAACTTATCTAGTGAGTGTGTCGGTAATGGCGGAGGATGAGATGGCCTAGGGGGGTAAGTCTTCTAAGTTGTAGGAATGTGGAGATGATTGTGAGGTGGTAAATGATATTGCTCTAGGCACCAATGATGTTGATTCGGTTGGAAAGGTTGTGTTTGGTTTAGTAGGAATTGTAGAGTTTGGTGATGATATTTTTGTGGGAACAATTCTCTTGGGGATTGGTTTGATTGGTTATGTTGGTGTAGGGGAAATCCTAGCATTTGTGGACTTAACCGAAGATGATTTGGTTGAGGAAACTTCGTGTATAACCCGAGCAAGTTTCTTGGGTAGTTATTGGGTGGATGAGTTAGCACTAGGAGCTTTCCTCATGATGAAATGACTAAAGAAGATGTTTCTAATTGCTGAGAATTATGTTGTGTTTGATGACTAACGGATTCTAGCAAGATGACTTATAAAGGGAAGAATTTGGCAAGTGTATTTAAGACTTAAGCCACTAAGATTCTTAGGAATGTGATGATTAACATGCACAAGAGTCAACTTCAGAATTTTACTGATCTAGGGACTCAATTAATGATGCGGTGGAGTGTTCAAGTTAGCAAGATGGGCTTGAAATGATTGTTTTAGCTAGAGTTGACATAATCTGTCACCCGGATCCCACGGTTCCCTCCTTTGAGGGATCCGTCTAGGCTAATCCTAGGGATCCGGCTCTTAGCAGTTATGAAAGGAAAAATGATGTTTCTTAGGTTTAAGGCCTATACCATCTTGAGTGTCTTAGTCGTCCTAATTATCTTAAATGAGGATGTACTTGAATGATCAATAGCAATAAGTGATATAGCTAATGATTGCTTTTTATGGAAGGAAAATGAGACTTTGTGACCACCAATGGATGTTCAAGGATGATACTAAGAATTTTGATTGTGTCAAGTCATAATAAATGATCCTAGAGATAAGATGTAAGCTTGAGATGATGTTTGAAAAGTCCTCAAAAATTAAAAGAATTGAGAAACTAGTTTTTGACCCGTTTTGAGATAAGGATGGCTAGAAACAATTTCCTAAAATTGATCAATATATCCACCTAAGTATTTTGAAATGTGAAAAGCAATGTGTGAGTATTGAAGCGGAAATATGGTGAGTTTTGATGAGTTGATAATTCAAAAGTACTTTGAGTTAGATCCTATGTAAGCTATGGGTGAGTTTGAAGCTTTCTCATGCTTGAAGAAGACTTAGTTGGGTTCTAAAGTCTTATGTTTAGCTAATGTGAAATGATTTAGTATGCTATTTTAATGTATGGGATACTGTATTGCTGATCTGTTGTCACGGATCCCACGGTTCCCTTAAGGGAGGGATCCGTCTAGGCTAATCCTAGGGATCCGGAAACTGCAGATCAGAACCATCACAGAAGCAAGTGCAAATTTTGCACCAGGCAATAAACACTAATAACCTTTAAACTAAACAGCACTATAAACATGTTATCACATAAAGCATATCATAGATAATGGTAGAAATAATAATATCCAAGATAACACAAACAAATGTGCTAAAACATAATCATTCATACACAACTCAAGTGTCTAAAAAACAAGCATAATCCTATAATCTCTTTAGTCAATTCTTTCTTTTCCTCTTTCCCGACTTCGTGACGTGGTAAGCTAGGTTTTGAATCATACCCCTTAATTGTTTGAATTCCGCGGTCTCGTTTGGAATAGTTGGAAGTTGTTGATAGTAATCAAAGGGTTCCAATTCGATGTTAGCTATGGGGTCGACATCTTCTTCTTCTTCATCATCTTCTTCTTCTCCGTCTGAGGAGTTCGAGAGAGCTTTAGGTTTTCTTCCATTGACCATGAACCGTTTAGGGGGTTGTTTGGTAAGAGATTGTTAGGAATTGGAAATTCCATGTTAAAGTGTCGGTCACCCCAATTATGGTCTAGCATATGTTAGCTCGTAGACATATCATTATTTACTGTTTTATTAGTTAGTTAGCAGTTTAGTTTAGCGTAGTGTAACACCATGGAGGAAGGACGGGTCTTTACCCACTGTATGCCTGATCCACAGTCCGATAAGAGGACGTAGTATTTGTAACTATAAATACCCCTTCCATCCTTGGAAGGGGTGGTGCTTCTTTCAATCTAACCTTTCATAATTTTTTAAGCAAGTCTCTACCAAGAAAACCCTCTCACTATTTCTCTCTCTAAAACAATGGCTTTCTTGTATCACCACCATCCTAGACCACCCGAATCATCAACATAATAATATTTACGATCCTACAAATGGTATCAAGAGCCAAGGTTGTTGTGTTATATTTGATTTGGGTGGTTTCGTACCATGGTTATTGTGTTTTATTGATTAATGTTGGTTCGAATCTTGTTTTAAAAACTGTTTTTTTATCACTTTTTGGTCGAAAAATTCTGTCTTTCTTAATCTTATGGTTTTAACAGTTTTTAAACAAATTTTATGTATCCTATTTTGGTCTAAAAAATCATGGTTTCAACATCTTTACATGTCTACATCTGTCTTGTGTCAACTTTGTGTCCAAAGAGTGAAATATCAACTTTGTGAAATATCATGTGGACACATGGTTAGATTTTTAAGGTCCAAACAGTGGTCAAATGGGTTACAAGTATATTGGTATGTTGTTTTTATGGTCAAAATGGGTCTAAAAGGAGGCATCTTGTTGACAGTTTCTGGGTTACATTTGAAGATGGTCGGAAAATCTTAGTCAGAAAAACTCGCCAGAAAATGTAAAAAAGAAGCGACTTTTGTAACTGAAATAATCCTAGCGACTTTTCTTTACAAGTCGTAGCGACTTGTTATTTAACAAGTAGCGACTTTTGTATTCAGACCTAGCGACTTGTGTATTCATAGCGACTTGACTATCGAGTCAACTGTCGTAGCGACTTGTCTACTACGTAGCGACTTGTCATCTACGTAGCGACTTGTCAACTACGTAGCGACTTGTCATACTTGTCTTGAAAAATAGCGACTTAACAGAAAAATGATGAAGAAGAATGAAAGCAGACCTCGACCACAACTCGACTTATACCAAATACCAACATACTCGACCTCAGGTTATAACCTTCATCGGTCCACCTATCAATCACCAACAACAGATTCAACCAAACGTCAACCTCAAATTTATCCTAACTCAATCCCCATCTCATATCCAAGACTCAAAATTAATAACAAAAAGGGAAAAGACATTTAAAGATCTCAGACTCTTTGTCAATTATCAAGATTAATCTCGACTAAAAAGGACCAAATCCCTAGACAAAGATCATCATAGATCATGCTTAATATCCGAATCTTAAACATTGAGTGATAACATATTGGTTATACTCCGTTATCTTTGATTCGTTCATAAAATAAAAAGTAAACATCAAATTATTCAAAACCTACAGTATTCGATCAGTCTTTTTGATCTCAGCTTTCAATATTCGTGGTACTTTAACATTTCATCAAGTCCAAAGATCTTTATGCACGAATATTGTAAATCATTACATATCAGTTTGTTATTTCAAGATAACTTGTTCACTATTCGAATCTTAAAGATAGAACAAAACCTTCAGGTTTCATTCATATCTTTCATTCGGTTTTTCTTTACTAACGAAAATTTCTTTATTAATAAGAAAATAAAACCTACCTGATACATAACTGATTTTGAAGATCTGAAGCCTATCTGAATCATGGACCTCGTTATCATGCCATCCCTGTGGCTTTGATGTCAACCATCAGCCATCCCTGTGGCTGGGTCGATATAAGATGTCATCTAGGAAGGTTTTCATGGAGGGTTTTTGGATTACAGAAGAAAATGGGAGGCGGTTTGATTTAGGGTTGAGGTGTGAGAGTTTATGAGGGGGCGGATAATATATGTGATATGATTAGGGTTTGTCTATGAGAAACGAGTCTTGGTTTGAGTTTATATTATGTCTTATGTCCGGTTACTAGTGTGTTATGGAATTGGATCTCACATGGGCCTCCTACTATTTCTTTAGAGAATCTGGACTGGGCTCAAGCAAACCTGACTTATTGGGGATTGATGGGCTGTTGGATACGAATGGGTTTGATTAGGATTGACTCTCAAATCGTGAACTGTGATAAGACTATCTTGACACTATCGAGTAATTTTTTTGATATTATTGGATATGCGAATTTCGTTAACCAAACCTTCTTACAATATTGCACATATTGGAAAATTAATTGGTATTTTGGTTACAAATTTCACGGGGGATATTTAGTCACGACTTGAGTTATTTGTTGATCTTTAATGATGTTCGAGGTTCTAGTCCGTCATTATTGATTTGGTATTGAAGTGACAGTTCAAACGGTTTTAAGTGGATAGACTATGGACTTAATGAAGCTTGATGATGAGATTTGATGAGTTATGAGAATTGTTGTTGATAGTTATTGGGCTATGAGGTTTAGTACTTTGGTTTATACATTTTTCACGGAAAATATTATGTCACGACTTGAATTGATAGTTTAACAAGGTTGACTACGAGGTTGTTTGGACAATATTTCTTATTTAGATTTGAAGTGAGGTTTTTCGGGCGCGTTTACTTACTTTCATCTTCTTTCTTACTACCCTTTCGCGAAGATGACTTGTTTGGGCATTTATAGAGGGTGATAAAGACTTGGCTATTTAGTTACGCTTGTGATTCTTTCTCGCTTAACCCACAACGTAGCTATCACTTCGGTGTCTCACTCAGTTGAGAATGTCAAGAGGTTTTGTACATTGGGTACACCATTTCTTCTTCACAAGGATTAGTACAAGTTTAAGTAACAAATCTGGGGAATTTTACTTTATGATCAAGTTTGGTATATCGGGTTTACTACACCATGTTGTCACTGCAATAGCCGATAGAATGTGTGAATGATGTGTTTACCAAAGTATTTATTGGATGGTTGATGTTATTGGTGATGTCGGATAATGAACCGCTACATGTTCCCCTAAAACAGATATTCACCGAAACCAAATTTGTCATAACACATTCAAGCTTACATTGTGTATGGTTTTGTATTGATTTTGTAAAATCCCGCGAAAGAATCTATTTCTCGGTTTAAATCATAGACATGTAAAATCCCGTGACAATGGAAACATCCTAGTAATAGTAAAGTGCATTTCCAGATCTATCTTACGGTTTATTCTTGGTTTTGTAAAATCCCGCGAAAGAAACTATTTCTCGGTTTAAACCATAGAACTAGTAATAGTAAAGTGCATTTCCAGATCTATCTTAATGATGGAACCATCCTGGAGAAAGGAAAGTGATAAATGCCCGGATTAAGTGGTATTTCGGGATCTTATTTGATGTTGGTGCTACGGTTTCTGTTTCGAAGAAGAGATAAAAGGGTGTACTTCATGAATTGGATGTGCGTTTGGATAATCGTAATGGCAGTTTGGTTATCACATGGTTTTACGGGGTTATGTGCTTTTAACCATGGTCGGGATGAAAACCATTATCATAGTTCACTTAAAACGTTAAAGGAGGCTAGATTTGAGCTTTTAACCAGAAGATGTGACAACAGAGTTAATTCACTATTATTTATTTGAGGTTGAAGTGAATTATCACGGGCGAGTGTACTTAGTATCTGAAGGTATCGGGGATGGATGGATGAAGATTCTTCATGATCCTTGTTCGAGCTTATTATCAAAAACGAAGACTTGGAAATCTAGTTATTGTTGGGTGATTTTTCCTTTTCTTTTACCACTTGGGGGAATTGGGCTCTCACCACCACAAAATAACTATCACTTTAAGGAGTTACGTTGTAGTGCTCAGTGTCACATTCAATTATGGATTTTCAAGAGGTGATGTACGTCTTATACTTGATGGTTGGTTGGATGAAGAGTATAGAGTACGTAGAGATTCAATGGAGGATGAAGTCTCGGCACCGCTCTTTGTTACACATGTTCAAGTTTAAGTCACGAGTTTGGGTTAGTTTACTACAGGGTCAAATTCATCATATTGGTTTTTCTCCATCAGCTGTCACAACAAAGAGCCTACTGAATGATAATGGGGTGTTTACGAGTTTTGCCAAGAGATGATGAAAAGAGAGAGATTATGACGTTTGAACACAAAAGTTCAAGCCTCGTTCTCTAAAGAAAAGAAAAGTGTACGTCTCAGTGCGCTTTATCTTCGATAGAAGAGAAATCTTCTTATGACGTTTGAACACAACAGTTCAAACCTCGTACTCTAAAGAAAAGAAATGTGTACGTTTCAGTGCGCATTATCTTTGAAAGAAGAGAAATCTTCTTATGACGTTTGAACACAACAGTTCAAGCCTCGTACTCTAAAGAAAAGAAAAGTGTACGTTTCAGTGCGCTTTATCTTCTGAAGAAGAGAAATCTTCTCACTAATGACCATTCTCATCAACATGCTTCATGCTTTTTCCATGCGCTTTCAAACATCAAGTGAACCGGACTACCGTTGATTGTTTTTCTTATTCCACTTGCTCAACTATAATGACGATGGTGACATCATGTGCTAATTTTACGGGGGGAGAAGTGTGAATAGACTACATTTGTTGAAGATATTCACTTATTCAATCAAGAATGGCAACTCCGTATGCAATTCTTGAGGGGGAGAAGAAGTGTGAATTTACTGCATGGTTGATTGATTTCTGAGAATAAATGGTCAAACGGCTCCAAACTCATGTAAGAACCGAGCTTCTTCTTATCGGGTCATCATCACATGAAGTTTTCTTATAAGAGCCGTTGGTTGACATCTTCACACGGGCTGATATGATTAATGACAAAGTGCTTCCAGTTGCGGGGTTGATTTCCTTGATGAACATCTTTCTGTTCTTGTTTGATTGGGAGGGATTTGAGTTAAGGGGATTTTCTATTTGTATGTTAACGGGAATGCATTTGGTGAGTTGAAGATGTTGACTTTATATTCCCCAATTGGACAATCTTGAAGAAGGTCAAGTCTACATTCGGTTCTACATTTTCTGCATGTTAGAAGACTAAAGACGAGTTGCATTTAACGATATAAAGACTTCTTAATTCAAGCATTTATCAAACAGATTTTCGGTTTAGGGGAGAGCACTAATTGGGGGAGGTAACATGTCTGATTTAATCCCCAATTAGACTTGCTCACATACTTCAGCAAGTTGATTCTCACAAAGAATTCTAGCAATCTTCTCAACTGATTTCAAGTATTTGGGCTTATAATGTGTTGCTGATTCTGAAGTACCAAAACCAGCAAGGGGGAAGGAGACACATATTTAAACGCGAGTAAACTTGATGAGCTTAATACTTCTAAGTGATTGAAGATATCTCGGGAAGACTAATGTTATTACCGCAGAGAAACTCAATGTTTATCTCATGGCGTTTAGTGTTCTTATTCCAACTATGTGGGGGAAGAGATGGAAGAGTTAGTTTCTGAAGATAAAAGAGGTACACAAGTGTGTGATGATTTCGATGCTATCGCAATCATCAGGGGAGAGAGAATTGTGTACACTGGGGGCGCTCAGCTGTTTCACTTGAGTGCTTAATCAGTGATTCAGAGATATAATCACTTATTACGGAGTTGACATCCCAGCAGAGATAATCGATTCACCTGCTTCTTCAATGATATCGGTTATTCTCTCTTTGGGCATTCGGGTACTTTGGGTTCTTGAGCTTCATACACTATCATCAGGGGAGAGAAAAGTATACATCGGGGTTATTCTTTGGCTAACGGACTTAATCTGCTACTTCGATGGTATAAGATTCTCTGTCTTCGAGTATATGTGTATTCGGGTTCGTGAGCTCTAGTCTAAGAGACTGACTGCATCAATTCAACTACGTGGGGAAGTGGTCTCTTGACACCTTTTGGAATGGATCACTGCAGACTTCAGTGAAAAAGGAATTTGAGAAGAGTTATTTAAGCGTGGGATGAAACGTTGCTGTTCTTCTTTTGGATGATATAACCCCGAACGATGAATCACGATGATTATTCTTAAAAGGAGCAGCAAGTTCGATGATAATGGTGTGCTTCTTTGTGCACCTGGCTAAGGGAAGCTTGAAAGAAATCTTTGAATCTGCTCAACTAAAGGATTTTCGGTTTGAGGGGAAGCTGCCAAAGTCTCACTTTCAGATGGTTCAATTTCTTTCTTCAATGCAAGAGCCTCGGAAGCTTTGGTGGTGAAAGTTTTAGGGATGATGACTTCTATCTTCTACAACGGGGCTGCTCGATATCCTTGTCTCGGTACTCGTATCATCATCTTCTAAAACTATATCATCTACTCTATCTGTGAATATATTTATCAAAAACAAAATACAAAAATATAAAACCAACAAAAAGAAAATAGAAAAATATAAAATCAACAAAAACCCATAAAAATCAGAAAAATTTGAAAAAGACCAAAAATATGTTTTCTCAAGACATGTTTTCTGGTATCGATAACATTTACGGTCTTAGAAATGTCATTCAATAATGGCACGTGACCATAGATGAAGTTCGAGCAGGAGGTGTAAATATTCTTTTCCAAAACATGTCTCAAAATATGGCTTGCAGTTACTTCAGACTGTAACCCGTGCTTAAAACCATGGTTTGCTATTATTTCTGATAGCAACCCGCTCTTTTAAAGAAAGGAAAGTGCTGCGCTTAAACAATTTTTATAAATTCGTGCACTTATCCTAAAAATAAACAAGGAAAACATGTCGTCAAAAAGACTGTTGTTCCTACACAAATGTTTTTCCTTCTAAGATTCTTCTGAAAAATGTTTGTTGTGTTAAAAAAAATGGTGGAAAATGAGTTGCTTTAAAATAAATCAGAATCAGAAGTTTTATAAATTTGCAAAACTCAATCAATGACATCAGCGCTTTTAAAACTTTTCAGAAAGAGTCATTGATTGAGGGGGAGAATGTTTTTCAAATTTACATCATCTAACAGGCTTTCTTTATCATCCTACGTGCTTTTCTGAAAAATATAATTGCCTATGTTGAAGGTCTAGGTTTCTAGGATGTGATTGTTAGGATTAGATGATTATAGATTGATGAACACATTATTCCCATACATTTGTATGATCTGATTAATATGTTGCATTGACTTTTATTAGTCGATTGCCGTTTGGGTGATGTCGACCACCATATATCTGTATGTGTGTTCACTAACGTATGCACGTATATTGGTATATAAGAATGTTCCCGATCCGGATCCCACATATGTAGATGATTGGATGCCGAAAGGAAAGGGTAACTTTATCTTGGGTTGACAAATGAAGAAACAGAGCTTACATAATATATAATTTTCCTTCCTTGGCCACCCCATTACACGAAAACAAACACCAACACACACTCAATATATAATTTTGGTTCACTAGTCAAGTACGAAGAGGAAATGAGATCTATAGTTTACCAAAACTACTTCTATATATACCATGGTACCTAACTAGTTTTCTTCACACTTCAATATACAAACTCATCTCCTTTCCTTCTCTCTAAACACATGGAAAAAACAAGACGAGCAAAAGCAATAGTATAGTCGGTTCTTGGTTCATTTGGTTTGAGTTTTGGTTAAGGATATGAAGATCTAGGGTTTTGGGTTCATAAATTTGGGTTTTTATAGGGTGTTTTTGTTCACCAATCATCATAGACTCTTGTAAGCACTACATTAACTCATTAAACACTTCATTTCAAACATACTTAGCATTTCATAATCGTTTTATATCACCATTGTATGTTTTGTTGTGTTGAAAGTGATTTAAAAGTTAAGTATACAAACCCTAATTTAGACAGATTTATATAGTCGACTTGGGTGCAACAGAAAACCACTCTAAACTAATCTTGGGGCCAAAATCCTTGAAACTACAACTAGATACATGTCTTAGATAGTTCCCATTTAAAATTTATACCTTTTGGATTTGTTTTTACTATTTTTACCAATTTTCCCGAAATCAGGTATCTGAAAATGTCCAAATTTGAGTTCGAAACTTAGATCGTATTTATCACCAGCTTAGGAGTAGTTTGGGAAGTCGAGCCATTTGAACTTTTTGTAGCTAAGCCTCTAAGTTAAACTCAGGAAGTTGAACCGACTCTAGAGGTTAAGTATTGAAGCGTTAAGGCCCCAAAGGTTGAGCAATGATTTCTGTAAATTCTCAGCTTTGACACCCGTATAGATTTTTGAATTTCTAAAACAATATGCTTAGTTCTGGAATAAATGACCTATATTTTTTAAATACAACTCAAAAATATTCAACTTAGGCTTTTGAACAGACTAATTTCATTAGAAACGAGTGAGTTTTAGCCCGTCGAATTTGGGAAAAGTTTCTGTCAAACATCAGATTCGTATATAAATGAGTATAAACCGACACCTAAAACATGTTTTCACAAACTGAGGCTTTGATTTTATTGAAATAGACATAAATATCTGCATTTAGATATTTAAGAGGATTAAAACGAGCTAGAAATAAAGGAGATACACCCATTCTAATTTGGGTTTAACTTAAATTAAACAAACTCTGTTTTAGAGTTTCGAAATCATAAACGCGCTCTATTCATTTTTCTTAAATGTTTTGACTTATGTAACTTTATAAAACCTCACTAGAAGTATATAAGGGTGATAAAAACTTTATAAATTCATATGAAACACCCCAACCCGACACGGGTCAAAATGTCACAATATGGTGTCATACAAAGCATATAAACGCAAGCGAAAGTCTTATTAAATAAATACCAAGTCATATAAACGAATGACTTCAAAAGGAAATACGTAATTGGAAATGTCTAAAAGAAATGAAATATCAAAACAAATGTTCTTCAAAATTATTCCAAAATGATAAGAAAAACTAGGGTCGGTTCACTCAAATGCTCCTACTCTCAGCCCATCAAAGCCCAACATCCCACTTGGTACCTGCCGCATGGAAAATAAAATACCGCTGAGTTTAAAAAGTCTAGTGAAATTAAACCTATAATCTCACCAACTTTATGTTGACCTTTTAGCATATATTTCTCAGGTCATTGATCTCACTAGCTTGGAATTCATTGGATTTTTACTCATAGGGTCACTTCCTGCGGTCTCACCATCATGAATATTTCTTGCATTGTTATGACATTCTATGGGAACTTAAAATTATTTTCAATTGTGTTGTGTACTTTTGAAACGTGTACTTGTTAAAACTTATTTTCTTAATCGAATGTGAACTTTTCAAATGACTCATGTAGATGTCATTTTTTATATCTTGTATCTTTGTGCTATAAAGTCATACCCTGGTTACCCTACCGCTGCGACATTTTGAGGGTGTGATACTAATGTGGTGCAAAAACATGCATTTTTAAGAGGTAATTCAGCCTCTAAACTCGTACATATTATATCATTAATTGCCCTAAATTATTTCTATTCGATTTTTAGGTACTTGGGAAGCAAATGCTGAAAATTGACATGTTTTTGGTTTAATTGGATGAGAAAACGAAGAAAACGACCAAGTCACAAAAACTTCATAGAAAAGGAGGTGGGACGGCGTCACAAACACAACATAACGCCGTCACTTGAAGAATCACGAAGATGATCCCGTTATAAAATTTACAAGCAACGCTTTAGAGGATGGTGACGGTCTAGAGCTGACGGCATGATTACCCGAAAAGTGAAGAGTGACGGTGTCACAACCCATAAGGTGCCGCCACACAACTAAGTCCGACTCTTGAAACCCTAATGAAGGCGAGCTGACGGCGTCATACTCATAAAGTGACGTCATCACAGTTGTATTCCTATATATATTTTCATGTGATTTTCATTATAAGTGTAAGATCTTAGAGAGACCACTTGGTGCATGAATTTATCATCTATTGTATGGGTTTTTAGCCCTAAAAAACTCCATGTTTTATTTAACATAAGTTATTCATTCTTTAATTATTACAATATGTCAATGTGTTGTGTAATTATTTTTTTATCTTCTCTTCTATTTAACATGGTAGGATAAATTTATTAGTGTTCGCTTATGATTAAATGAAACCAAGTTATTGATTATTGATTGTCGTCTCTTGTTGAATTAGTTGTTGTCGCTTTAAGAGTTGGAAATTGGCTAGATCTTAGGATGCTTGTTTGAACATCTGACTAAACGCTCCACTACAGTGCAATGGTTGGTTTTTTCTTTGTATTTATTGCGTGAATTACGGTCTCTAACATTAAGAGTCTTAACGAGTACAATGTATTCTTTCTTTGGGAATTGCGTTTGCTGACATTGGGATTGTTAATGAGATACATTCTTAGAGTTAGGACAATTGTCACCTCCCTACAATTTATATTAAAGAATACAATGCACTAATTAAAATAAGGACATGCCAATTCGACTAATCAATAGGATATAACTAGGGAGTAGCAAGATTTTAAGTAAACACATTTATTTCTCTCTAAGTGATCAAGCTAGCAATTGGCTTGAGTGTCTACCCGTGGGATCCATCTCAACTTGGGATGATCTTACTTCTCGTTTTCTCGTACAATTTTCCCCATCGGGGAGAACTACTAAGTTAAGGAATGACATTTTGATGTTCCAACAACGTAAAGGTTAAACTCTTTATAAAGCGTGGACTCGTTTCAAGGACTTACTCCAAAAGGTCCCTCATTATGGCATTATCTTTGGCTCAAAATCCAAATTTTCTATGATCATGTCAACTACTCACAAAGCAAATCATTGACCATGCAGCCTGTGGTAAGCTTCATGACAAGAATGCGGAAGAATATTGGGGCATTATAAAGGTCCTAGCTGTCTATGACAACGAATTTTGGAATGACCCTCGTGATCTTACAAGAAAAAATGGGTCAAGGCAATATTCTTGCCTTCTAATGCTTCAAGAATGCCCAATCGTAGGATCATTAAACTTAAGGATCAAGTTAAATTCTTGATAAGTTCCTACGAAGCTCCTAAACCTTCACATCAAGTGAACAAGATCGCTTCTTCATGTGAGATATGTAGTGGTCCCCATGATACTCGTAATTGCATGGAAAATCCCTAATAAGATTTTATGGATTATGCATCCTCGCATCGATGAAGCGGAAAGAAGTGGTCCACATTCAAACCCGAGCAAAACAATCTTGGTGATTCATACAACCCTTCTTTAAAAAATAACCCAAACTATAGGTGGAGACAAAATCAAAATTCATCTCAAAACAATTTTTCAAACCCACATAATCGTTTTGAACCGGGCGGTTCATCCTTGAATCGCACCTTTAATAGTAATCCTTCCATTTACAACAATTCGAATAATCTTGAAGGATTGGTGTCTAATTTTATGTCATCTCAAGAAGCTCGTTTGCTTAAGTTTCAAGCTGAATTCAAACAACAACAAAGCGAGATGACAAATAAAATTGATACTCTTTTTAAGGTTTTGAATGACCGATTAATGGGAGCGCTCCCAAGTGAGACCGTCAAGAACCCAAAACTAAGCTTTAATTCCATTTCACTAGTTTCATCTGCTCGTTCTTTCCCTCAAAAAGAAAGTGAATATCCATATCCTTCGAATCACTTTCACTCGGTCAATACAATTAAAACGCATTTCAAACAAACTTAGAAAAATTCGAAAGACCAAAAACACAAAGATAATACACCAAGCGAAGTGTTGGTCAAAAAAGTTATTGAAACAACAACCAAACAAAATCCCAAACCTAATCTTAACGATGCATTTAAAGATCTTTACCTCGAACGACTAGTTCTTGATATCTTGACTCATGATCCTTATTACAATGCCCTTTTTTATAAGTGTATGGAAGGAGTTAAGTTGGGTAAAAATGGATCCGCTTTTATTCAAAACAAGTAACCCAAAAAATAGATGATCCAGGCATATTTGTTCTATCTTGTTGTATTAGGGACTCCGAAGCCTTTGACACCTTAACCGATCTAGGATCATGCATTAACATACTGCTGTTATCTCTTAATAGAAATCTTAACTTAGGAAGACTGGAAGAAACAGAAATGGTTGTAGGATTGGAGGATGGAAGTTTAACTTATCCGGTAGGGATATTAAAGGACCTAGTGGTGCAAATAGGGAGATTGACTATTTTGGCGAACTTTCATGTCCTTGATGTTTTAAAAGACCTTAAATGCCCATTGCTTGTTGGTAGAGGATTTTTAGCCACGAAAAGTGCAATAATAGATTTCAAAAAATCTAAAATAGCAGTTGGTAAAGGATACACTAGGTTAATTTATTTTATCAAAGATCATACTTATGACGATGATGCGGAAGAACCTCAATGGTTAGAAAAGGATAGAACACCATCACGATATGTCCCCTGAATTAATAAAGACTTTAGAGGATCCCAACGCCCATTTTTTTGGAAGATGAATTTGTGAAGAAACACCATACATGCAACGAGAATTAGCTAAAGAGACGGAGGCTAACCCATTTAATGATCCTTTAGTATTTATGAATTCCTAGAAACAATACCAACTAATCTCAAGGGAAACGAATGGGATTTGGATGATTTGGAAATTAAATGGAGTTGGGATAAGCCACCAAAAGGAGGAGATGGATTGTGGCATGTTAAAATGGAACTAATGGATCCTGACGGAGAAAATACCTACTAAGAGAAAACTACAAAAGAAATATGATCCTAACGATATCCTCGATGTGGATATTATCTATAGTGCTTAGTAGGCATGACTTTGATTCTAGCTACAAGACTCGTAAATAAAGAAAAGCGTTTCTTGAGAGGAAACCCATATTTTTAATTTTTTGATGTTTTTATTTTGTGTGTTTGTGTCATATATGCCTCATTATAATTGTTTAATTTTCATTTTTTGAAAAATTTGTAAAATGCTTTATTTTGTTTTTAACCTCGACTTAATTGCATATAAATGTATTTTACAAAAAAATAGTGTATGGATGATAAGGATTTAAAACATACACTTTTAAGGGGTTATTTAAGCCCTTAATCGACCACTTTTATATCCGTTACTGCTTAATTTCATTCATTTTCAATTTTTAGGTCTCTTGGGAGCAAAATGCTGGAATGATGCATATTTGGACGAAAAAGAGTGAATACATGAAGAAAATGGCAAAGTCAATATCGAAGCCACTCAAGCTGCTCAAACTGAACCTGACGGCGTCCCAATTAAAGGGCGACGCCGTCCCTCTCTACAGATTTGATAAAGAATGCACCAGACGACTCAGTGGAATTTTTGTTCATAACACCTGACGGCCTCAGGCTTTGAAGAGGAAGGGCATCACTAAGACTTTTCATCTCAGACGGCCCAGATCCAGAACGAAGACGACGTCCCACTTGAAGCCTGACGGCGTCACAACTCCAACGTGACGCCGTCCCATCAATAACTTGGCCAAGACGAAAACCCTAATGACGGCGATCTAACGGCGTCCCACCTATAAGGAGACGCGGTGGCAAGTGTAAATCTATATATAGAATTCGATTTTTTTGCATTTAAAGAGGTAGACTTTTGGAGTAAAAACCCTAAACGTTTGTAGTCCGATTTGGACAGTATCTTAGGGTCCCAAACCCTATTTTACACATCAAGATAAGTGCTTTAATCCATTAGTATCATTATGTCTTTCATTTATTGTGTGTATGCTTGCTTGTTTAACATGTCTAGCTAAATTTCTTTTGTGTTTACTTAGATCTATGAAACCTAGTTGTTAATTATTGATTGGTTGTCTCTTATCTTAATTGTAATTGGCTTAGGAGTGCAACTAGGCTATCATTGTGTTTAAATGCTTGAGTAATCTTTGTGAACATTAGTTTATGAATCACTTAGTGGATTTCGTAGTCTAAACATCCAAAGATAACCTTAAAGTTAGTTTATGATTAATTTAGCGGATTTCGTAGGCAATAACCTAAAGGTATTCTCAAAGAGTTAGGGAAAAGGCGCACCTTACGACCTTAGAAGATACAACGCGTTAAGAATAAGGACGTGACAATTCAACCAACAATAAAAGATAACTGGGGAGTAAGAGTATCTAGGTAAACACATTTTTAATCATCATACGAGCACACATTAAAAAGACACACTACCCGTAGTATTAGATAATTAGATAGTAGAAGTAATCGGTAGAAGTACCACCCCCAAAATTTGCCCCGAGATTTTACCCTTAGCTTTCTAAAAAACCAATAATAAGAGTTAATTACATAATTGGTCCTTCAGGTTTACCGGATCTTGCATATATTATCCTTGTTTTTTTATGGGTTACATCCTCGTGGTTTTTGACCCATTACGGGTTTTGTCCTTTGACCAATAATTCTGTTAGTTGATTGTTAACTTGAAGGGTATTTTTGATTTTCCACTTGTTTTGGTATAACCATGCAAACCACAAGGACGATTTATGTAACTAAAAAAAAAAAAAAAAACTTTTAAAAGAAAACGCAAAACTATTTAAAAAGATAAACAAAGAATCATCCTCAACCCCACCTTAGCGTTATACACTTCTTGCTAGCATTCCTATTCCCCAAGAGAACGATATCAATACCTGAGGCCTACCCAATACTACACTACAACGACTAGGTTCACTGCCTAGGGTGTTGAAAAACTTTCTCGACGAAAAGGAAGTTCCTTTGACCAACGCCGCTTCTCAGATGCGTAAGGCCAAGTTTTTGGCCATTGGGGGAATATAATAGCTAGTTAGATTGCTATCTCGTTTAGGTTCCCTTGCTTGATTCCTATCAAGTAAGATTTTTTCTCATTTTCAGCTTCCTTGTAGTTTATCCCCCTTCTTCGTGACTTTGTTAGTAATCCCGTCACTTTTCATCAAGGAAGGTGATAACCCACCAAACAACAACCCACCACCAAAACAACCAATTTCACTCAACCGAAATTAATTGATCAACACCCATGTAACCATCGTCGCAACCGATATGTTAGTAGAAACAATGAGCTTCAAGATTTGCATAGGGTATTTGAGAGTACAATTAGGGACGTTGTTGAAAAAGCGGTTCGCGCCTCGATTGTTGGCTCCATGATTAGCAATATTTGAAGTGATGATTTAGTAAAGGGAAGTGAGAATGAGGAGACTAGTGCCTATTTCAATCTTTACCCCACTAAGGAAGAAGTTGCTTACCACCAATACATAATCGACAATCCTCGATCACCCATCATTAGGATATGCCCAAAGATTAGGAGAGGAAACCCCTGGAACATCAAAATCCCTTGTATGATTGGATATAGGAATGTCAAGCACGCTTACATAGATATGGACTCCCCCATCAATGTGATGTCATCAGCTGTTTACAATGACATAATTAATGAGCGACTTAAGATTAGGAGGGATCCTAAGTATCCCGGTGGGGTTTACAATTTAAAGAGTCAAGGATGTACACGTATTTATAGGAAACTTCACCTACTTAGTTGATTTTATGGTCCTAGAAGACATAGGATGTGTCGTCGACTATAGCTTGTCCTAAGTTGTGCTAGAAAAACCGTTTGTTGAAAAGTCTAAACTAAGCTATAACAAATCCGAGGGAACGGTTAGATTTGCGGAAGGGTATGATGAAATTACATATAGGATGCCTTGGAAGAGGAATGGATATGGCCCTTTATCCCTTTATGAACGAGATAACATTAGATCTTTTGAGGAAAAGAGCGAAGAAAATGTTGAAAAAGGCTTGAAGTTTATGTGGGCGAAAAGGAGGCTTTACTATAGGGATTGTTTGACTCTAGGACCTAGGTATAGAGTAGATGAGAATTTTGTCAATATGATAGAGTTTTCATTGAGGATGTAAAATGAGACAACGTAGGAGTACGACTTCGAGTCTAGCTACAAGACTCATAAATAAAGAAAAGCGCTTCGTGGGAGGCAACCCATGATTAATTGTTTGCTTATTTGTGTGTCATATATGTTTTTCATTGTTGTTTATTCTCATGTTTGATTTTGTGGAAATGCTTTATTTTGTCTTTAACCCCGTCTTAATTACATATAAAGGTATTTTACAAAAAGATAAGTGTAGGGAAGATTACATACGTTTTTAAAAGAACGTGAACGTGAGAATTACAACTAGTGAAATTGATGTATATGTATGTTTGTTATAGTCAAATGCTTGTATCGAGTCATAATGGATGTTTTGCAAGAATTTTTCCAGGTTTTAAAGATGTAATTTTTCCAGAATTTTTCCAGGAAAATGTGCGGGCTGTTATGACAACTGGACGGCCGATTAGGACCTCGAGGACGTCGAGTCAAGGAAACAACTTACAATTTTTTCTTTTCATTTTTCACGTGTATGTATAAATTTTTGAAATTCTCGGTCTTAATTTTTCGAAAAATCTAAAACATCCATTCCACAAGTATTATATCCTAGTTTAGTAAAGTCATATATAGTTTTACCACCGATTTTACGCGAAGGTTTCGTCTATTTTCTTAAAGTATGTAGGTTATATTTGGCAAGAAGAAGAAACAGAACATTGGATGGAGCTTATCACGTATACATTCTTCTTGGGAAAGAATTTAACCATTACTTTACACAGATCCTACCGAGCTAATCCGGGGAGTACTAGTTTCTTTCTCTTTTACTTACCTTCCTTTATCATAACTTTGATACTTTCGGGGAACATTGGGGACAATGTTTGGTTTAAGTGTAGGGAAGGAGAATAAAACGGGAACTTAGTAACTATGCTTATCCTTGATTATTTGTCTTGTCCTTAGTAATTGTGTAATAAACTTTGAGAGATATTTCTTAGGGAAATTTTAGCACAAAATTTAAATTTTTTTATGACATGTACGAGCAAAAACTTTAGTCTTCATAAAGCGTCTCATGGATAGGAGTTATATGACTAGCACAAAGACCGTTTACCACTCAAAATTACACCCCAAAAATGTGAGGTTTGCTCCTAGATCTTTAGGAATAAAAGCATTCACCTCTAATGCTTAGAGAGTGTACCGGTAGTATAATAGATTCTAGAACTTGTTTTGTGATGCATTCCGAGATCGCTAGTGAGACTACTCTTGTGTAGTTAGGAATAACTAAGTGATAAGAGGCATTATGATAACCCGTTTTTGAAACATGTATTATAATTACTTCTTCCACATCGGTCGAGTAATTACCCCACAACCTTGCGATGTACTCATATTTAGTAGACGATACCCCTAGTTAACCTCTCAGAGTCTATCCTTTTCGCGGTTCTTGTGATGTTTCGGTTTTCCAGAATATCAATAAAGAGCATTGTTTACAATCCACCCCCAAATGTACACCCAAATTGCCTTAGCCTACCTTGTATCCACTCACCTTTAGTACATTAATGTTATCATAGTAAACCCTTAGTTCAATTATCTAGTTACTTGCATGGTTGCTAAGTTGAGTCATATCTTTTGTACACAGTTTTGAGATGATTGGGACTCATGGGAAAAAAGTAATATTTTATGGAGTGACGGGAAATAATGTTAAATTCAAATTCCCTTTGTCTACATAATTAAATACTCCAAGTGTTTTGATCTTTTCAAATGGGTCAAATTAGTGTTAGAGAAATAAAAACACAAGTAAAGGGATGCTCCTATAAATCCTTTATATTTTGATGTTATCGTAGAGGATGGTAGAGTAAAAATGTATGCAAAAAATATATATATATCGAAGAAAAAAAATAAAAAAAACATACGGGCTACCATCCTACATCTATCTTTATGTTTATGTCTTTTAAATTTATGTATATTTGCTTCAAGTTATCTAGAGTTTAGTGAGTCGAGTCTTGGCTTAGCAACGCCACGCTTTTCATGCTTATAACATAAGATTTTTGACTTGCCACCCCTAAATCGCCTATCCAATAAAACCCTTTGTTTCCCTACCGTAAGCCTAACGTTACAACCCTTGAAAAGAACTCTTAGATAGTTGTTCCTAGGTGCTTACGCCAAAGCGATGGAGGTTTGATCTAGTCTCAAGCCTATGGTAATCTATGTACTATGCCAGGTAATGAGTGTTTATCTTCCATTTCCATTTTCTATATTTCATATACACCGAGAGATGAGAATCCAAACACCCCTTGTGAGGTGCTAGTAAATAATTCCCCGTGCTTGTTATGACTTTCAAGCTTTTACTTGTTATGAATTATTCTAAACCCATGCTTCACGCCCCCAAACTTATAAATTGATTTGCCAAAAGCACATTTGCTTGAGGACAAGCAAATACCAAGTGTAGGGATATTTGATAAGGATTTAAAATGTACACTTTTAAGGGGTCATTTAAGCCCTTAATCGACCTCTTTTATATCCGTTGCTGCTTAATTTCGTTCCTTTTCACTTTTTAGGTCTCTTGGGAGCAAAATGCTGGAATTATGCTTATTTGGACAAAAAGGAGTGAATACACGAAGAAAATGGCAAAATCAAGATCGAAGCCACTCAAGCTGCTCAAACTGAACCTGACGGCGTCCCAATTAAAGGGCGACGTCATCCCTCTCTATAGATTTGATAAAGAATGCACCAGACGGCTCAGTGGAATTTTTACTCATAACACCTGACGGCGTCAGGCTTTGAAGAGGAAGGGTGTCAGATATTAAAGAAATGGAAAAGGAATTTGATGCAATGATAGTTGTGGTCAATGATTATGAATGGGAACTCAAATATAATGAAATTGAAAGGAAGAATCTGCATATCTTAAATGAGAACTTAGTATTGAGTTGTGTGGCTCAAGATGTGTTTTATATTGTTACTAAGCATTCTATTACTGCTTCTCAATTTCATGAATTAACTGTTGCTTTGAAAGCGTCCCATGATCGTGTCATTGAGCTTGAAAACAAAAACTCAGAACTAAATGAGAAAATTGATCGGGATGATCACGATAATTTGGTAAAACATCTTTCTAAGCTAGAAGTTGAACATTTTGATTTGCAACTAAAATATCAACATCTCAAAGAAAATGTCAAAACCTCAAACATCAAGACATCCTCAAATGCTCTAGAGTTTGATGCGCTTTTGAAAAAACAAACGCGTGACGAAATGATTCAAGCTCACTATAACACGATCAGAAAGTTGAAAGCCCAAATTTCACAATTAAAGGGTGAAAAGAAGTATGTGACTGGCTCCCAAATGCCTCCTCCTTTAGATTCTCGTTTTCAAAACTTTCATCTTCAAAACATCATTAACGATACAACCAGAAAATGAGAGTTTTCTAGAAGAAAATGAAAGGGTCAAATGACATTTCAAAGAATTATACGATTCAATGAAAGTCACTCGTGACAAAAACAATGAAAAATAACTTCGTTACAAAAGGACATTGAGAATCCGAGGAGTCAGGTAAAAGGGAAAATGCCACTTGTCTTTAATGAGAATGTTGCATCAAAGTCATCTGCTGACTCTTAATATACTGTGACTGGTAAATACATTCATCCACATCTTAGAAATAACGAACTTGTGTTTCATAACTATTTCTTTCACCTTAAGGATAGTCTAGAATGTCTCCGTGAGATTGTAGAAGAGGATTACACAAATAAGCCACTTGATAGTGAAATCAGGTTTGCTTGCATTCAGGCCAAACGATCTCAGGAGCTGTTAGAATGCTTAAGAGCAACATGTCCTAAATCCTCATGTGAGAAAGATAAAGCTGTGATACCTTGTTCTATGTCTAGTGCTAAGTATGCAACCCATTCTATGCTCAGTATCAAGAAAGTGAATTTTAATGTGCCTTCAAGTAGCTCAGATCCCAAAGACTTCTCAACCCAATTGCAAAAGTAGCAAAACTAACTAATATTCCCATTCCTCTACAGAGTAGAAAGTGACACCAAAGCAAGGTGTCAAAGCCTCAAGGAAACACAAAGAATGATAGGACCTTGCAAGCTAGGAATGTTCAGTGGAAGAAAGTAGAAGATCATCTTAAGAAGAACTTGAATAAAACGAATCGTGTTGATTCTAGTGTTAGCTCTAAGCATGCTGTAATTAATGCAAATTTCTGCTACTTTTGGCAAAACATGTAATGATGATTGATTGGTTTCTGTTACTAATCATGTATGTGGTGTGAATGATTTGATTAATGCTGTTAAATACCCAGTTAAAATTGCTAATGCCAAAAATCAAGCTAAGAAGGCTAGAAAGCAAAGGCGGAAGAAGGTTAGAAAATATTGAAACCCACAGAAGAAAATTTAGTAATCTAGGTTATCGGTGGATACCCATCGGCCACAAATTTAGTCTTAATGTATTGTGCCCTAAATTGTCCAGATCGATGCCCATTAGGAAATGGATGCCTACTGGTAGAACTATTCCTTTAAGAAGTGAACATACTTTGAATAGGTCTAATGCATACACTAGCACTTGCATCTATCCCGATGATTCCATTGTTTCTACTTCCGATGTGGGTGTTCCAATAATTGTTACTAACCAAATGGAACCCATTCTTGCATGGGGATCCCAATTATCCAGCTTATCCATTCTTGTCTCGTGTTCAATCTGCAGGTCGTTCAAATCGTTCTATGGTACTTGGACTCGGTCCGTTCCAAGCATATGATGGAGACCGGTCGCGTGGCTCATGAAATTCGTGAGTAAATTCATCGGATCTGTATTGATTCGAAACGACCATTTTGGTGCAATTATGGGTTATGGATATTATGTTGTTGGTGATAGTGTAATCTCCATGGTATATTACGTTGAAGGTCTTGGTCATAACTTATTTTCTCGTCGGTCAATTCGTGATTTCGATCTAGAAGTGGCCTTCAGAAAACATACTTGTTTCGTTAGAGAACTTGATGGTGCAAAACTTTTAAGAGGAACACGTGGTTCAAACCTATACACCATCTCCATCGAGGATATGATGAAGTCTTCTCCAATTTGCTTGTTGTCAAAGGCTTCGAAATAAAGTCATGGTTATGGCATCGTCGTCTCAATCACTTGAACCTTCGCACCATAAATGATCTTCCGTAAAGGCCTTAGTAAGAGGCTTACCTAGACTAAAGTATGAAAAGGATCATCTTTGTTCCGCATGCCAAATGGGAAAAAGCAGGAAGTACACCCACAAACCCAAACCTACAAATTCGCTTATGGAAGTTCTTCATACCATTCACATGGATTTATGTGGACCCATGAGAGTGCACTATTAATGGGAAGAAATATGTGTTAGTTGTGGTTGATGATTACTCTCGATTTACTTGGGTTAAGTTTTTGAGGACAAAGGATGAAACTCCGTGATGTCATCATTAAACCTATCAAACAGCAGACGTTCGACTTAACAAGACCGTCGAATCATCCGAACGAGACAATGGAATTGAGTTTGTCAATAAAGAACTTAGTGAGTTTTATGAAAATGTTGGAATCAGTCATCAAAGAAGTGTTCCACGAACCCCTCAACAGAACGGTGTAGTTGAAAGACAAAATCGAACTCTTGTGGAAGCCGCAAGAACAATGCCGATTTACTCAAGGTTCAAACGTTTCTGGGTGAAGCCATTTCCACTGCATGCTACACTTAAAATCGATCCCTAATTCACACAACTCATGGAAAACTCCATATGAACTTGTCCACAATCGAAAACCTGATCTATCATTCCTTCGTGTGTTTGGTGCGTTGTGTTATCCAACTAATGAGGGTCAAGATTTAGGTAAACAGAAAGCTAAAGCGGACATTGGAGTATTTGTAGGATATGCACCAAACAGAAAGGATACCGAATCTACAACAAAAGAACCCGAAATATCATGGAAACAATTCACGCTACGTTCGATGAGCTGACCGGTCAAATGGCTCTGGAGAATCCAGCCTCGACCCGATCACAACCTTCATCAAGTAGTCCCATCAGTTCTTCTCTTGTACAAAATCCCTCACCAAAGAACTCCATATGTACCTCCTTCAGAAGATGATTTGAATAAATTGTTTGATCCAATGTTTGATGAATACTATGAGCCAATTGCTAATGATCTGTTAACTCCATCAATAGAGGCGCTCTATCCTCAAATGTAGATAACCCTTGGGCTATGTCATTGAGTCAAGCTCTAAGCACCATCACTCAGTCTCATCATCACTCCTCAATCATCGGTGTACATCATGGAATTGTTTTCGCACCTATGATGGAGATAACCCTTTGCTACTCCTCGAAGAGGCTCCATTTGAGAGCATATTTGCTCCCTGAACCATCATCGAACCATCTTCATCAGGAAAACGACTCGCTACTTCAGCCTCAACAACAACCACACGAACACCTTTGAAAATGGACACATGACCATCCATTGGAAAACATCATTGGAAATCCTCTCGCCCAATATCCACTGTAAACAACTTGCAATCGATGCCTTATGGTGCTTCTTCAACTCCTCGATCGGTCCAAGGTCAAACCAAAAGACGTTAAACCGCCATGAATGAAGACAGCCGGTTCAATGCCATGCAAGAAGAAATTCATGAGTTCGATCGACTAGATGTATGGGAATTAGTACCTGCTCCTGACTGTGCTATGATCATTGCTCTAAAGTGGATCTTCAAAGTAAAACTTGATGAACATGGTGATGTGTTAAAGAACAAGGCTCGACTAGTAGCAAAAAGATACCGTCAAGAGGAGGGTATTGAATTTAAAGAATCATTTGCTCCAGTTGCACGTATCGAGGCAATCAGAATCTTCCTCGCTAACGCTGCAAGTAAGAACATGGTAGTCTAACAGATGGATGTAAAGACGGCTTTTCTTAACAGAGATCTTAAAGAAGTCGTATACGTCAGCCAACCTGAAGGTTTTGTGAATCCAGAGCATCCTACTCATGTCTATCGCTTGAAAAAGGCTCTTTACGGTTTGAAGCAAGCTCCAAGGGCATGGTACGATACACTATCAAAGTTTCTTCTATCTACTAGAGTCAGCAAAGGAGTTGTTGATCCGACATTATTCACCAGAAAGTCAGGCAAACACTTAATTCATGTTCAAATCTATGTTGATGATATTATTTTTGCCTCGACTAACCCTAATGAATGTGACCGTTTTTCTAAGGAGATGGGCTCCAAATTTCAAATGTCAATAATGGGACGAATTTCATTTTTCTTGGGATTACAAATTTCACAAAGTCCCGGAGGCATTTTTATCAATCAATCTAAATATGCTAATGAAATTTTAAAGAAATTTGGATTTGACACTTGTGACACCGTTGACACTCCCATGGTGGAGCTGCACAAACCGATGAGGACCACTCGAGGATCATGGTAGATCAAACGAAATATCGTAGTATTATTGATCCTCGATGTACCTCACACCAGCAGACTGATATTCTCGTTGTATGCATGTGGCTAGATACCGTGCTAAGCCTACCAAAACCACCTTGAAGCGGTTAAACGGGTCTTTCGGTATCTCCAAGGAACCATCAACATGGGACTTTGGTACCCCAAGGACACCGGTATGTCACTAACAGCCTATGCAGATGCGCGACCATGCAGGATGTCAAGATACACGCCGGCAATGCGCCCGAGGTGCTCGTTTTGGGTGATAAGCTTGTGAGTTGGTCTTCAAAGAAACAAATGAGTACTTCTATATCCTCTATAGAAGCTGAATACATAGCCATGTCATCTTGTTGTGCTCAAATCCTATGGATGAGATCCCAATTATCTGACTATGGCTTTGAATTCAACAAAATCCTCTATATTGTGATAACAATAGTGCCATTGATCTCTCTTGCAACAACGTTCAACATTCAAGAGCAAAGCACATCGACATTCGACATCATTTCATTCGGAGAACAGGTGGAAAAAGGTGTGGTAGAACTCTATTTTGTGAGGACTGAATACCAGTTAGCAGAAATCTTCACCAAAGCTCTTCCTAGAGAACGTTTTGAGTTTATCCTTCCACGACTTGGTCTTAAGAGTCTACAACCGGAAACACTCAAACGTCTTCAAGAGGAAGACGAGGAGTAAATGTTTTTCTTCATCTATCTCTTGTAAATAATTTTTTCAAAAATCAAAATACAAAATTATAAAACCCACAAAAGAAAATAGAAAAATATAAAATTTCAAAAATCCATAAAAAATTTGAAAAACTCAAAAAAAAAATTGCAAAATATTTTCTTTTTGTCATGTTTTCTTAATTGAAACATCTACGGACTTTGTATTGACATTCAAAGAGTGTCATGGGTCTTTAGATGTTCTTCGAATGTACATAAATTGTTTAAAAAATGAGACGGAGAAAATGGTGGCTACTTGTTATTTCGCATGTAAAGAACTGTGTTTTAAAAGGAAAGAACAGAAATGTGCTTTATCCGGTTTTAAAATCCTATGCTCGATTCTAAAACCAAATGTTTGTCGTCAAAAAGACAAATGTTTCTTTCAAATATATTTTTCCTTCTAAATATTCTTCTGAAAAATATTTATCATCTTTTGAAAACAAATTGCTTTGAAAATAACTTGGACTATATTTTTGAAAATCATCTGGGCTTATTCTTTGTCAAAATCTCTAACACTCAATCAACAACTCATGTCATTGATTGAGGGGGAGAATGATTTCAATTCAACCAAAAAGGTTATTTTTTCAAACAATTAGCACTTAAAAGAGCAAGGTCTACTTTTGGAAAATAAAAAAGAACAATGTTTTATACAATTGATTCAAGACCTTGGCTAATGTTATGTTTTCCAAAGATATTTATGCATGATTGATCAATGGAGTTTAAAGTCTCAAAATCCGATCCTTATCAGTTAAAATGTTTTTTCAAAAGCAAGTCATTATTCTCATCAAAAGTTCTCAAAATTTAATTTAAATCAATAGAGATCACAAATCTCAAAAGATTTGAAAATTGTGATCGGGGGAGAATTTGTTATTTAAATTGGATTTAAACTGTTAATTCGATAAATGGTTTTATACGTGATTAACATGCTCTCCTCCCTACATGTGCCAAACGATTTCAAATTTTCCATGCACATGTTAAGGGGGAGCATCTACATCAAACCAATATGGATTGAATACTGATTAATTTTCCTCTAAGTGCAGGTTTTCACTAAAATGTGCTAAACAATTTCAAAATCAGATGCATATATTGAGGGGGATCAAATTTTTGAAAACCACCTTCTTTCCCAAAAATAACTTTAACTGTATGTGAAACACTGATTTTGATCGGGAAAGTAATGTCGATATTTTTAGATAATAATTGATCAAAGAAGTGAATTCTTCCTCTTACCTCCATGTGTCAAAATGATTTCAAACATACGATGCACATGTTGAGGGGGAGCTATTTTCTAAAATATCAAAAACGATCAGGTACAAAATGCTTTGATAATATATCACAAGTACCTAGATTGATTTTCAAATGGTTTTCAATTGGTTCCAATGGCTGATGAACAATACCAAAAAGACCAACCAAATTTACTTTATATATGGTGATATAAGGATGGTTAGGTTAGGTATTCGTTCCCACGATCCCGCCAACGCCAGAGGGATCTACCTAGGGACAATCCACTAGATAGTGTAGAGTCCTTAGGTATGATGAAAAAGGAGAAAAGTGAGATATGGGAAGAGTGGGATGAGATATAGCTAGAACTGGAATAAACCCAACAAGGTTCTAGTAATGAAGTCTCGGTAAGCACTGAAGGGGTTGAAGAATGAAAAAGAAATAAATGTGAAAAGGGTGAAAATAAATAGCCCTCCATTATTTCAACCTTAGGGCAGAAACCGGGTTCAATTCATATGCTACTGGTGGTTACCAAGGTAACATCGGTATTGAAGACAAGACGTCATGGACCCAGTGACGCACTGCACTACATCTTTCCAAGCTAATCAAGCTCCACTTAAAAGGACTTGATTCATTCTTACGGGGAACCTACATTATCTATCGACTTTATCTTAGAGATGGTTGATATTGAAGAAGGAGACCCTCTCCCTAGTCTCCGGCATAGAAACCAAATGTGCACAATTGAGTCTAGAGCCAAGAGATCATCCACAATATCTCATAAGGACACTGTCAATGAAGACTTGCTGTTTCATACAATGTAGAAAGGAAGTATATATTAAGAGTCCTACGCATTATCCTTGTGGTATTGCATAACATCTTAATGATATGATAACATAATCACAATGAAGATGGAAAGCCTTCTAAAGCCAACATCAAACAAGCTCTTGGTAGGTGGCATGTGAGATCTATCCAATAGATCAACCATGTGACAACCTAACGTAAACAATGGGGCTTTCAAAATTATGAATCAATCCCGATTCAAAGTTATGGATTGATGGATACCTTTGAAAAACCGGTCGTTGTGCTAAAATTGTTTTCTCTAGCACATCGAATGTGTATTAATATTTCAAAAGAAAAGGTGTTTATGATTGATAATTGATTTTTCTTAAAACCTTCGTTGTATTGCAAAAAAAAATTTATATTGAGCAAGCATACGATTGTTTTTCAAATCTCTTTTCATCAATCGAATCTCAAATTGGTTCACTCACCGTGTTGTCTTTGAGACGTTCGTTTGAGAACAAATTTAGAGCAATTAAACCCTCGCAAGGAGGTTCTTCGAATTATACCTCATCACAGTGCATACTTGTACCGATCAACGGGAACCGGTGGCTTGTACCTCAATTCAACGAAAGTGATCAAAGACACTGGCGCTTTTATTGCTAACGTTGTATGCGTGTACACCCAACGCTTTGCAGCTGATCGTAATGGAGAAGTCAATCCATAGCCGCATGCTCACACAACACATTCATTTCTAAAGAAATCATGATAAGTGCATCAACGACTGATATTTTTCACTCCATGCTTATGCTACGTTGCTGCAAATACCATGAATCAACTAAAGCTTCCGCTACTCTGATGAAAAGAAATCATGATCCAGAATGTGAGCATGTCGGTCGACTATCACAACATCACATAATGTCAGCACTACAAAAGAAGAGTCAGAGATTTATGCAAGCTGATGATCTCAAAGCTGGCTCAAAACTCTTCATCATGTGGATCAGTTAAAGACCTCCACTTGAATCATCCAAACTTGCAAAACATGAAGAATCAAAGACTACATGCTACAGAGCCATGAACTTAAACAAGAATCCAAGAACAATCTTAATGTAATATCTGTTTGTATTCTGTGTAATTTGAGGTGACCTCCCTTAGGGGGAGATTGTTAGGATTTAGAAAATCTAGTCGTTAAAGTGTCGGTCACCTCAAGTATATGTAATCGTTAGAAAGCTCATAGTCGTAGTCATTTAATATTAGTTAGTATTTAGTTAAGTAACACCGTGGAGGACGGACGGGTCTTTACCCACTGTATGCCTGATCCACAGCCCGTAGGACGCGAGTCTTGTAAGAAAAATATAAATACCCTCTACCTCCCAATGTAGAGGGTTGGAGCTTCAATACCGTTTTTCTTTGTTTCACATAGTTCCCAACTCTCTTCCCTTTCTCTCTCTATAACTTTCTCTCTCTAAACCTTGTATACGCCCCATATGATTTTGGTTTGATGTGTTTGTGAAATCCTATAAGTTACATATCTTCGTGTCCCAAACCCAATTTTACACATCAAGATAAGTGTTTTAATCCATTAGTATCATTATGTCATGTGTATGCTTGCTTGTTTAGCATGTCTAGCTAAATTTCTTGTGTGTTTACTTAGATCTATAAAACCTAATTGTTAATTATTGATTGGTTGTCTCTTATCTTAATTGTAATTGGCTTAGGAGTGCAACTAGGCTATCGTTGTGTTTAAATGCTTTAGTAATCTTTGTGAACATTAGTTTATGAATCACTTGGCGGATTTTGTAGTCTAAACATCCAAAGATAACCTTAAAGTTAGTTTATGATTAATCTAGCGGATTTCAGAGGATATAACCTAAATGTATTCTCAAAGACTTGGGCAAAGGCACACCTTACACCTTAGAAAAACACAGCGCTAAGAATAAGGACGTGCCAATTCAACCAACAATAAAAGATAACTAGGGAGTAATAGTATCTAGGTAAACACATTTTAATCATCATACTTGAAAGACATTAAGACATAACTACCCGTAGTATTAGATAATTAGATAGTAGAAGTAATCGGTAGAAGTACCACCCCATAACCAATTGCCCCGAGATTTTACCCTTAGCTTTCTAAAAAGCCAATAAAAAGATAAAAAAAGAATCATCCTCAACCCTACCTTAGCGTAATACACTTCTTGCTAGCATTTCTATTCCCCTAGAGAACGATATCAATACCCAAGGCTTACCCAATACTACACTACAACGATTAGGTTCACTGCCTAGGGTGTTAAAAAACTTGTTCAACAAAAAGGTAGATCCTTTGAACCCGAACGCGTTTCGTACGCGCATCAATGGAAGTTCATATTTGTTTAAAGGAACGAAATTCTAACATGAAAATTTTCAATTATTGATTAGCATATATTCTATTTTATCTGTGTGTTTTTTTTAGTCAAATGCTTGTATCGAGTCACAATGAATGTTTTACAGAAAATTCCAGGTCTTAAAAGTTAAAATTTTCAAGAAATTTTCCAGAAAACAAATCTAAACAATCTGTCTGGTGATACCTGATGGCATCGAGGTTTACACCTGACGGCGTCAGGCACTGTAGAAATATATCTTATTTGGTTTTTAGGATTGGTTTTTATAGTGTTTACCACGATTTTATGTGAGGTTTCATGTTCGTTTCTTAAATATTTACGAGTTATATTAGAAGAAAAGCATATTATGGGAAATTTTATCTTTTGGAGGATGTGACGCGATTCCATTTCATTCATCGCTAATCGAGTACTAGTTTTTTTACTTCTTTTATTTTTCCCATTATCAATTTTTGGCATTTTTTAAGAACATTCGAAACAATGTTCAATTTAAGTGTAGGTAGGGTGAAAATGGACACATTAGAAACTAGTCACACATTTGTTATTTGTTATTTGTTTTGTTCTTTAATAATTATTTAATACAACGAAATAAATACTTGTAAAGGTAATTTTAGCACCAAATTAAATTTGTTTATGACATTTACGAGTGAAACTTTAGTCTTAATAAAGCGTCTTATAGATAGGGGTCATATAGCTATCACAAAAACCCTACCACTCAAGTTTCACCCCAAAAATGTGAGGTTCGCCTTTAGATATTTAAGAAAAAACATTCACCTTTGATGCTTATGAGTGTACAAGTAGTATATAGATTCTAGAAATTGCTTTAGTGATGAATTCCGAGATCGCTAGTGATATTGCATTCGTGTGATTAGGATTGACTAAATGATAAGAGGCATTAGGATAACCCTTGCTTTAAACCCGTTTAGTATAATTACATTGGCTACATTGGTCAAGTAATCACCTCACAACCTTTCTATGTACTCATTTTTAGTACAAAATACCCCTAGTGAACCCCTCTGAGCCTCTCATTTTTGCGGTTCTCGTGATATTTCGGTGTATTTTGAAATATTAATGAAGAACGTTTTTTACAATCCACCCCCCAAATGTTACACCCAAATCACCTTAGCCTACCTTGTATGCACTCATATTTAGTACATTATTGTTACAACATTTATGTTAAACCCTTAGTTAATTGTCTAGTTGATAACATGGTTGCTAAATCGGGTCATATCTTGTAAATACAGTTTTGTGATGATTGGGACTCATGGGTTTAGTACTATTGTTATGGAGTAATGGGGAAGAAAGTCAAAATTATTACCTTCATATGTACGTTAATGTTTAAGTACTACACCTATTTTAATCCTTGCAATTCGAGATTAGATAGTTTATATGTATGTAAAAATTCAAGTGTATGGATGCAAATATAAATCTCTTGGGTATTGATGTATTATTTTTCGGATGGTAAGGCAAAAGTGTATGAAAAATAAATTAAAAATAGAAAAAAAGGAAAGAGAAAACGACGACTATCATCATCCCCTTTTATTTCTATTTGAGTCAAGAAAGTGTCAAGAAAAACACAAAAAGAGTTAGAGTTAGTGTGTCGAGTCTTGGTTTAGCAACGCCACTTTGTACATGTAACTAACTTAGATGATTTGCTTGCCACTATTAAATTCCTCATATTCACAAAATCGTGTTTTCCTTACCCTAATACCCAACGTTAGAACCCTTCAAAAGTCCTCTTTGATAGTTTATCCTAGGTGCTTACGCCAAAGCGGTGGAGGTTTGTTCCTTTATCAAGCCTATGGTAATCTATGTGCTACGACAGGTAGAGAGTGTTTATTTTCCCGTTTCCATACATGTTATACAACCTATACACCTGAGAGATGAGAGAATCTAAACATTTTATGTGAGGTGCTAGTATATAATTCCCGTGCTTATTTTGACTAATGTGGAATGAGTTGTGTTGTAAATTATCTTTAAACCAATGCTAAATGCCCCATAACTTGTAAATTGATTAGGATAAAAGCATATTTGCATGAGGACAAGCAAATCCAATGTGTAGGGATATTTGATGTGTACATGCATTTTTAAGAGGTCATCTAGCCTCTAAACTCGTACACATTTAATCATTTATTGGCATAAATTGTTTCTATTTTTTAGGTACTTGGGAAGCGAATGCTAAAAATTGACGTGTTTTTGGTTCAATTGGACGAGAAAACGAAGAAAACGACCAAGCCATGAAACCCCCAAGAAAAGGAGTTAGGACGGCGTCACAAACACAACGTGATGCCGTCACTTAAAGAATCACGAAGATCATCCAGTTATAAAATTTACAAGTGACACTTCAAAGGATGGTGACGGTCTAGAGCTGACGGCGTCATAGCCAGAAAAGTGAAGAGTGACGGCGTCACAATCCATAAGTTGACGTCGTCATAACTAAGCTGGTGCAGTTCTTGAAACCCTAATGAATGAAGATCACGGCCACACTTGTAAAGTTACGCCGTCACAGTTGTATTTCTATATATATCTTGTATGATTTTCATTATAAGTGTAAGGTCTTGGAAAGACCACTTGGTGCATGGATTTATCAACTATTGTAAGGGTTTTTAGCCCCCAAAACTCCAAGTTTTGTTGAAGATAAGTTATTCATTCTTTAATCATTAAAATATGTATACGTGTTGTGTGATTATTTGTTTATCTTCTCTTCTATTTAACATGCTAGGCTAAATTTATTAGTATTTGCTTAGAATTGAATGAAACCTAGTTATTGATTATTGATTGTTGTCTCTTGTTGAATTACAAGTCTTTTATGGGCGGGACTTGTAACATGATTAGGTTGACATATAGTTTTTCATGAAGAAATTCTTAGAAAGGTCGTCATCTTATTTACATTGAAGCTATGAACTCACCAACATTTGTGTTGACACTTTTAGAATGTCTTTTCTGTGTACATAAGGCATAACTTTGGATTAGAGCATTTGAGTCGCATGACATGTTTTGAAGACTTAATGTATTCATATTTACCATTCGATGATCTTTTGAAAATGTTTATGTACTTAACACTTTGGGACCTCTTGTTGTAACTCTAATTTCTTTTATCGAATAGTAACTTTTTAAAATAACTCATTTATAGGGCGTTTTATATGACTTGAACTTTGTACTATGAAGTAACACCCATTGACATTTGCTGCAATATTTTGGGGGTGTTACTGCAGAAAACAACTTTAAACATAAACCGACACTAGAGCAAGTTTAGTCTACGTCAACTAAGTACTATATGAATTTTACAAGATTGTTTTATGAGTTCGTGCATTTTGTTTTATAAGTCACTTTAAAACATTTACGTTTTACATTTACATTCATGCATGCATGCGTTTAGTCACCACCATACCTATTTATCCATATTTATACTCATATTTATACACTTAACTTAAAAAATTTCAAAAATTTCAAAAATTATCCCCCCATCTCTTTCCGCCACCTTACCACACACCAAATAGGAAACTCAAACAATCTTCTTTCATCTTGGCTTTCTAACTTTCCATTTTCTTGTTGAAGTTTAAACTATGTAAACATGTGATCAATTCAAGTATCAAAACAACTCCTTTTCCTTCCTTGGCCACCCCATCACACGAAAACAAACACCAACACACTTAATATATAATTTTGGTTCACTAGTCAAGTACAAAGAGGAAATGAGATCTATAGTTTACCAAAACTATTTCTATATATACCATGGTACCTAACTATTTTTCTTCACACTTCAATATACAAACTCATCTCCTTTCCTTCTCTCTAAACACAAGGAAAAAGCAAGACGAGAAAAAGCAATAGTATAGTTGGTTCTTGGTTCATTTGGTTTGAGTTTTGGTTAAGGATATGAAGATCTAGGGTTTTGGGTTCATAAATTTGGGTTTTTATAGGGTCTTCTTGTTCACCAATCATCATAGACTCTTGTAAGCACTCCATTAACTCATTCAACACTTCATTTCAAACATACTTAGCATTTCATAATCGTTTTATATCACCATTGTATGTTTTGTTGTGTTGAAAGTGATTTAAAAGTTAAGTATACAAACCCTAATTTAGATTGCATTTATATAATACTTTGCAAATGTAAACCACTCTAAACTAATCTTGGGGCCAAAATCCTTGAAACTACAACTAGATACATGTCTTAGATAGTTCCCATTAAAAATTTATACCTTTGGAATTGTTTTTACTATTTTACCAATTTTCCCGAAATCGTATCCTAAAAATGTCCAAATTTGAGTTCGAAACTTAGATCGTATTTATCACCAAATTAGAGTAGTTTGGGAAGTCGAGCCATTTGAACTTTTTGTAGCTAAGCTCTAAGTTAAACTCTCGTGAAGTTGAACCACTCTAGAGGTTAAGTATTGAAGCGCTAAGGCCCCCAGAGGTTGAGCAATGATTTCTAAATTCTCACTTTGACACCGTGATAGATTTTGAATTTCTAAAACAATATGCTTAGTTCTGGAATAAATGACCTATATTTTTTAAATACAACTCAAAAATATTCAACTTAGGCTTTTGAACGAACTAATTTCATTAGAAACGAGTGAGTTTTAGCCTCGTCAATTTGGGAAAAGTTTATGTCAAACATCGATTGTGATATAAATATATAAACCTACACCTAAAAACATGTTTTCACAACCGAGGCTTTGATTTTATTGAAATAGACATAAATATCTGCATTTAGAGATTTAAAAGGATTAAAACGAGCTAGAAATAAAGGAGATACACCCATTCTAATTTGGGTTTAACTTAAATTAAAGAAACTCCGTTTTAGAGTTTCAAATCATAAAACGCTTCTATTCATTTTTCTTAAATGTTTTGACTTATGTAACTTATAAAAACCTCACTAGAAGTATATATAAGTGATAAAAACTTTATAAACTCATATGAAACACCCCAACCCGACACGGGTCAAAATGTCACAATATGGTGTCATACAAAGCATATAAACGCAGTTTAAAAGTCTTATTAAATAAATACCAAGTCATATAAACGAATGACTTCAAAAGGAAATAATGAATTCGACATGTCTAAAAGAAATGAAATATCAAAACAAATGTTCTTCAAAATTATTCCAAAATGATAAGAAAAACTAGGGTCGGTTCACTCAAATGCTCCTACTCAAAATTCCATCAAAGCCCAAAGATCCCACTTGGTACCTCACAAGTATGGAAAATAAAATACCGCTGAGTTTAAAAAGCCTAGTGAAATTAAACCTATAATCTCACCAACTTTATGTTGACCTTTAGCATGTATTTCTCGGTCATTGATCTCACTAGCTTGGCATTCATTGATTTTTACTCATAGGGTCATCAAGGTCTCATTCATCATGAAGATTTCTATTGTTATGACATTCTATGGGAACTTAAAATTATTTCAATTGTGTTGTGTACTTTTGAAACGCGGTAATTTGTTAAAACTTATTTTCTTAATCGAATGTGAACTTTTCAAATGACTCATGTAGATGTCATTTTTTATATCTTGTATCTTTGTGCTATAAAGTCATGCACCGTTACCCTACCACAAGGACATTTTGAGGGTGTGATACTAATGAGGTGCAAAAACATGCATTTTAAGAGGTAATTCAGCCCTAAACTCGCATATATTATATCAAATTGCCCTAAATTATTTCTATTTGATTTTTAGGTACTTGTGAAGCAAATGCTGAAAATTGACATGTTTTTGGTTTAATTGGATGAGAAAACTAAGAAAACGCACCAAGTCACAAAACTTCACAGTAAAAGGAGGTGGACGCTGCCACAACACAACATAACGCCGCTACTTGAAGAATCAATGAAGATGATCCCGTTATAAAATTTACAAGCAACGCTTTAGAGGATGGTGACGGTCTAGAGCTGATGGCATGATTACCCGAAAAGTGAAGAGTGACGATGTCACAACCTTATGGTGTCAGCCGTCACAACTAAGCTGCATGTTCTTGAAACCCTAATGAAGGTGAAATACTCACGTCATACTCATAAAGTGACGTCATCACAGTTGTATTCCTATATATATTTTCATGTGATTTTCATTATAAGTGTAAGATCTTAGAGAGACCACTTGGTGCATGAATTTATCAGCTATTGTAATTTTAGCCCTAAAAAACTCCATGTTTTATTTAACATAAGTTATTCATTCTTTAATTATTACAATATGTCAATGTGTTGTGTAATTATTTTTTTATCTTCTCTTCTATTTAACATGGTAGGCTAAATTTATTAGTGTTCGCTTATGATTAAATGAAACCTAGTTATTGATAATTGATTGTCGTCTCTTATTGAATTAGTTGTTGTCGCTTTAAGAGTTGGAAATTGGCTAGATCTTAGGATGCTTTTTGAACATCCGACTAAACGCTTCCACTACAAAGGCAATGGTTGGTTTTTTCTTTGTATTTATTGCGTGAATTACGGTCTCTAACATTAAGAGTCTTAACGAGTACAATGTATTCTTTCTTTGGGAATTGCGTTTGCTGACATTGGGATCGTTAATGAGATACATTCTTAGAGTTAGGACAATTGTCACCTCCCTACAATTTATATTAAAGAATACAATGCACTAATTAAAATAAGGACATGCCAATTCGACTAATCAATAGGATATAACTAGGGAGTAGCAAGATTCTAAGTAAATACATTTATTTCTCTCTATGTGATCAAGCTAGCAATTGGCTTGAGTGTCTACCCATGGGATCCATCTCAACTTGGGATGATCTTACTTCTCGTTTTTCTCGCATACATTTTCCGCGTGATCGAGAACTACTAAGTTAAGGTTGACATTTTGATGTTCCAACAACGTGAAGGTGAAACTCTTTATAAAGCGTGGACTCAAGGACTTACTCCAAAAGGTCTCTCATCATGGCATTATCTTTGGCTCAAAATCCAAATTTTCGATGATCATGTCA
This sequence comes from Chrysanthemum makinoi, assembly GCA_910596185.1. Lineage (NCBI taxonomy): Eukaryota > Viridiplantae > Streptophyta > Magnoliopsida > Asterales > Asteraceae > Chrysanthemum > Chrysanthemum makinoi. The sequence continues at coordinate 45,357,711 of OU343224.1, read as the reverse complement.
ACTACCCACAAAGCAAATCATTGACCATGCAGCCTGTGGTAAGCTTCATGACAAGAATGCAGAAGAATATTGGGGCATTTTGAAGGACCTAGCTGTCTATGACAACGAATTTTGGAATGACCCTCGTGATCTTACAAGAAAAACAGTGAAGGCAATATTCTTTCCTTCTAATGCTTCAAGCGTGCCCAATCGTAGGATCATTAAACTTGAGGATCAAGTTAAATTCTTGATAAGTTCCTACGAAGCTCCTAAACCTTCACATCAAGTGAACAAGATCGCTTCTTCATGTGAGAGATATGTTGTGTCCCCATGATACTCGAATTGCATGGAAAATCCCTAATAAGTTTTACGGATTATGCATCCTCGCAGCATCGAATGGCGGAAAGAATGTCTACATTCAAAACCCGAGCAAAACAATCTTGGTTGTTCATAAACCCTTCTTTAAAAAAATAACCCAAGACTATAGGGTGGAGACAAAATCAAAATTCATCTCAAAACAATTTTTCAAACCACATAACGTTTTCAAACCGGGGCGGTTCATCCTTGAATCGCACCTTTAATAGTAATCCTTCCATTTCCAACAATTCCAATAATCTTGAAGGATTGGTGTCTAATTTTATGTCATCTCAAAAAGCTTGTTTCTTTAAGTTTCAAGCTGAATTCAAAGAACAACAAAGCGAGATGACAAATAAAATTGATACTCTTTTAAAGGTTCTGAATGACCGATTAATGGGAGCGCTCCCAAGTGACACCGTCAAGAACCCAAAACTAAGCTTTAATTCCATTTCACCAGTTTCATCCGCTCGTTCTTTCCCTCACAAAGAAAGTGAATATCCATAACCTTCGAATCACTTTCACTCAGTCAATACAATTAAAACGCATTTCAAACAAACTTAGAAAACTTCAAAAGACCAAAAACACAAAGATAATACACCAAGCAAAGTGTCGGTGAAACAAGTTATTGAAACAACAACCAAACAAAATCCCAAACCTAATCTTAATGATGCATTTAAAGATCTTTACCTCGAACGACCAGTTCTTGATATCTTGACTCATGATCCTTATTATAATGCCCTTTTTGATAAGTATATGGAAGGAGTTAAGTTGGGTAAAAATGGATCCGCCTTTCTTCAAAACAAGTAACCAAAAAAATAGATGATCCGGGCATATTTGTTCTATCTTGTTGTATTAGGGACTCCGAAGCCTATGACACCTTAACCGATCTAGGATCATGAATTAACATACTTCCGTTATCTCTTAATAGAAATCTTAACTTAGGAAGAGTAGAAGAAACAGAAATGGTTGTAGGATTGGCGGATGGAAGTTTAACTTATCCGGTAGGGATATTAAAGGACCTAGTGGTGCAAATAGGGAGATTGACTATTTTGGCTAAATTTCATGTCCTTGACGTTTTAAGAGACCTTAAATGCTCATTGCTTGTTGGTAGAGGATTTTTAGCCACGACAAGTGCAATAATAGATTTCAAGAAATCTAAGATAGCAGTTGGTAAAGGATACACTAGGTTAATTTATTTTATCAAAGATCATACTTATGACGATGATGAGGAAGAATCTCAATGGTTAGAAAAGGATAGAACACCATCACGATATGTCCCCCGAATTAATAAAGACTTTAGAGGATCCCAACGCCCATTTTTTTTGGAAGATGAATTTGTGAAGAAACACCATACATGCAACGAGAATTAGCTAAAGGGACGGAGGCTAACCCATTTAATGATCCTTTAGTATTTATGAAAATGATTAAATTCCTAGAAACAATACCAACTAATCTCAAGGGAAACAAATGGGATTCGGATGATTTGGAAATTAAATGGAGTTGGGATAAGCCACCAAAAGGAGGAGATAGATTGTGGCATGTTAAAATGGAACTAATAGATCCCGACGGAGAAATTTTTGAGAGGTCATACTAAAAGATACCTACTAAGAGAAAACTACATAAGAAATTTAATCCTAACGATATCCTCGATGTGGATATTATCTATAATGCTTAGTAGGCATGACTTTGAGTCTAGATACAAGACTCGTAAATAAAGAAAAGCGTTTCTTGAGAGGCAACCCATATTTTTAATTTTTTGATGTTTTTATTTTGTGTGTTTGTGTCATTTATGCCTCATTAGAATTGTTTAATTTTCATGTTTTGAAAAATTTGTAAAATACTTTATTTTGGTTTTACCCTCGACTTAATTGCATATAAAGGTATTTTACAAAAAAAATAGTGTATGGATGATAAGGATTTAAAACGTACACTTTTAAGGGGTTATTTAAGCCCTTAATCGACCACTTTTATATCCGTTACAGCTTAATTTCATTCATTTTCAATTTTTAGGTCTCTTGGGAGCAAAATGCTGGAATGATGCTTATTTGGACGAAAAGGAGTGAATACATGAAGAAAATGGCAAAGTCAATATCGAAGCCACTCAAGTGCTCAGCCAACTGAACCGGAAGGCGTCCCAATTAAAGGGTGCGCGTCCCTCTCTACAGATTTGATAAAGAATGCACCAGACGACTCATCAAGAATTTTTGCTCATAGCACCTGACGGCCTCAGGCTTTGAAGAGGAAGGGCATCACTAAGACTTTTTATCTCAGACGGCCCAGATCCAGAACCAAGATGACGTCCCACTTGAAGCCCGACGGCGTCACAACTCCAACGTGACGCGGTCCCATAAATAACTTGGCCAAGACGAAAACCCTAATGACGGCGATCTGACGGCGTCCCACCTATAAGGAGACGCGGTCGCAAGTGTAAATCTATATATAGAATTCAATTTTTCTGCATTTAAAGAGGTAGACTTTTGGAGTAAAAACCCTAAACGTTTGTAGTCCGATTTGGACAGTATCTTAGGGTCCCAAACCCTATTTTACACTTCAAGATAAGTGCTTTAATCCATTAGTATCATTATGTCTTCCATTTATTGTGTGTATGCTTGCTTGTTTAACATGTCTAGCTAAATTTCTTTTGTGTTTACGTAGATCTATGAAACCTAGTTGTTAATTATTGATTCGTTGTCTCTTATCTTAATTGTAATTGACTTAGGAGTGCAACTAGGCTATCATTGTATTTAAATGCTTGAGTAATCTTTGTGAACATTAGTTTATGAATCACTTAGTGGATTTCGTAGTCTAAACATCCAAAGATAACCTTAAAGTTAGTTTATGATTAATTTAGCGGATTTCGTAGGCAATAACCTAAAGGTATTCTCAAAGAGTTAGGGCAAAGGCACACCTTACGACCTTAGAAGACACAACGCGTTAAGAATAAGGACGTGACAATTCAACCAACAATAAAAGATAACTGGGGAGTAATAGTATCTAGGTAAACACATTTTTAATCATCATATGAGCACACATTAAAAAGACACAGCTACCCATAGTATTAGATAATTAGATAGTAGAAGTAATCGGTAGAAATACCACCCCCAAAAATTGCCTCGAGATTTTACCCTTAGCTTTCTAAAAAACCAATAAAAAGATAAGAGTTAATTACATAATTGGTCCTTAAGGTTTACCGGATCTTGCATATATTATCCTTTTGTTTTTTTTTGATGGGTCATGTTCTCGTCGTTTTTGACCCATTACGGGTTTTTGACCTTTGACCAATAATTCTGTTAGCTGACTGTTAACTTGAAGGGTATTTTTAACTTTCCACATGTTTTGCTAAAACCATGCAAACCACAAGGACGATTTATGTAACTAACCAAAAAAAAAAAAAAAAAAAAAAAAAAAAAATTTTAAAATGCAAACGCAAAACTGTTTAAAAAGATAAAAAAAGAATCATCCTCAACCCCAGCTTAGCGTAATACACTTCTTGCTAGCATTCTTTTTCCCCAAGAGTACGATACCAATACCCGAGACTTACCCAATACTACACTACAACGATTAGGTTCACTGCCTATGGTGTTGAAAAACTTGCTCGACGAAAAGGAAGTTTCTTTGACCCCGAACGCGCTTCGTACGTGCGTCAAGTTTTTGGCGCCGCTGCTGGGGAATTGAATAGCTAGTTAGATTTCTATCTTGTTTAGATTCCCTTGCTTGATTCCTATTAATTAAGATTTTTTCTCATTTTTAGCTTCCTTGTAGTTTATCCCCCTTCTTCGTGACTTTGTTAGTAATCCCATCACTCTTCATCAAGGAAGGTGATAACCCACCAAACAACAACCCACCACCAAAACAACCAATTTCACTAAACTGAAATTAATTAATCAACACCCCTCTAACCATCGTCACAACCGATATGTTAGTAGAAACAATGAGCTTCAAGATTTGCATAGGGTATTTGAGAGTACAATTAGGGACGCTGTTGAAAAAGCGGTTAGCGCCTCGATTGTTGGCTCCATGATTAGTAATATTTCAAGTGATGATTTAGTAAAGAGAAGTGAGAATGAGGAGACTAGTGCCTATTTCAATCTTTACCCCACTAAGGAAGAAGTTGCTTACCACCAATACATAATCGACAATCCTCGATCATCATTAGGATATGCCCAAAGATTAGGAGAGAAAACCCCTGGAACATCAAAATCTCTTGTATGATTGGATATAGGAATGTCAAGCACGCTTACATAGATACGGACTCCCCCATCAATGTGATGTCATCAGCTTTTTATAATGACATAATTAATGAGTGACTTAAGATTACGAGGGATCCTAAGTATCCCGGTGGGGTTTGCAATTTTGTGGGAAGAGTCAAGGATGTACACGTATTTATAGGAAACTTCACCTATTTAGTTGATTTTATGGTCCTAGAAGACATAGGATGTGTCATTGACTATAGCTTGTCCCAAGTTGTGCTAGAAAAACCTTTTGTTGAAAAGTCTAAACTAAGCTATAACAAATCCGAGGGAACGGTTAGATTTTGCGGAAGGGACGATGAAATTACATATAGGATGCCTTGGAAGATGAATGGATATGGCCCTTTATCCCTTTATGAACGAGATAACATTAGATCTTTTGAGGAAAAGAGCGAAGAAATTTTTGAAAAAGGCTTGAACTTTATGTGGGCGAAAAGGAGGCTTTACTATAGGGATTGTTTGACTCTAGGACCTAGGTATAGAATAGATGAGAATTTTGTCAATATGATAAAGTTTTCATTGAGGATGAAAAACGAGACAACGTAGGAGCACGACTTCGAGTCTAGCTACAAGACTCATAAATAAAGAAAAGCGCTTCGTGGGAGGCAACCCATGCTTAATTGTTTGCTTATTTGTGTGTCATATATATTTTTTATTGTTGTTTATTCTCATGTTTGATTTTGTGAAAATGCTTTATTTTGTCTTTAACCTCGTCTTAATTACATATAAAGGTATTTTACAAAAATATAAGTGTAGGGAAGATTACATACGTTTTTAAAAGAACGTGAACGTGAGAATTACAACTAGTGAAATTGATGTATATGTGTGTTTGTTAGAGTCAAATGCTTGTATCGAGTCATAATGGATGTTTTGCAAGAATTTTTCCAGGTTTTAAAGATGTAATTTTTCCAGGAAAATGCAATAGACCAGTTTCTGTCATGACAACCTGACGGCATCAGGATTAGAACCTGAGGACGTCAGGTCAAGCAGAAACAACTTATTTTTTTTTTCATTTTCTATTTTATGTATAAATTTTTGGAAATTCTCAGGTCTTAATTTTTAAGGAAAACTAAAAACATCCATTCCACTAGCATTATATCCTAGTGTAGTTGAATCATATATAGCTTTACCACCGATTTAACGCGAAGGTTTCGTCTATTTTCTTAAAGTGTGTAGGTTATATTTGGTAATAAGAAGAAACACAATATTGGATGGAGCTTATCACGTATACATTCTTATTGGGAAAGAATTTAACCACTACTTTACACAGATCCTACCGAGCTAATCAGGGGAGTACTAGTTTCTTTCTCTTTTACTTACCTTCCTTTATCTTAACTTTGATACTTTCGGGGAACATTGGGGACGATGTTCGGTTTAAGTGTAGGGAAGGAGAATAAAACGGGAACTTAGTAACTATGCTTATCCTTGATTATTTGTCTTGTCCTTAGTAATTATGTAATAAACTTTGAGAGATATTTGTTAGGGAAATTTTAGCACCAAATTAAAATTTTTTTATGACATGTACGAGCAAAAACTTTAGTCTTAATAAAGCGTCTCATGGATAGGAGTTATATGACTAGCACAAAGACCGTTTACCATTGAAAATTCCACCCCAAAAATGTGAGGTTTGCTCCTAGATCTTTAGGAATAAAAGCATTCACCTTAAATGCTTAGAGAGTGTACCGGTAGTATAATAGATTTTAGAACTTGTTTTGTGATGCATTCCGAGATCGCTAGTGAGACTACTCTTGTGTAGTTAGGAATAACTAAATGATAAAAGGCATTATGATAACCCGTTTTTGAAACATGTATTATAATTACTTCTTCCACATCGGTCGAGTAATTACCCCACAACCTTGCGATGTACTCATCTTTAGTAGACGATACCCCTAGTTAACCTCTAAGAGTCTATCCTTTTCGCGGTTCTCGTGATGTTTCAGTTTTCTAGAATATCAATGAAGAGCATTGTTTACAATCCACCCCCAAATGTACACCCAAATTGCCTTAGCCTACCTTGTATGCACTCACCTTTAGTGCATTAATGTTATCATAGTAAACCCTTAGTTCAATTATCTAGTTACTTGCATGGTTGCTAAGTCGAGACATATCTTTTGTACACAGTTTTGGGATGATTGGGACTCATGGGAAAAAAGTAATATTTTATGGAGTGACGGGAAAGAATGTTAAATTCAAATTCCCTTTGTCTACGTAATTAAAAACTCCAAGTGTTTTGATCTTTTCAAATCGGGTCAAATTAGTGTTAGAGAAATAAAAACTCAAGTAAAGGGATGCTCCTATAAATCCTTTATATTTTGATGTTATCGTAGAGGATGGTAGAGTAAAAATGTATGCAAAAAAAAATATATATCGAAAGAAAAAAAATAAAGAAAAACATACGGGCTACCATCCTACATCTATCTTTATGTTTATGTCTTTTAAATTTATGTATATTTGCTTCAAGTTATCTAGAGTTTAATGAGTCGAGTCTTGGCTTAGCAACGCCACGCTTTTCATGCTTGTAACATAAGATTTTTGACTTGCCACCCCTAAATCGCCTATCCAATAAAACCCTTTGTTTCCCTACCGTAAGCCTAACGTTAAAACCCTTGAAAAGACCTCTTAGATAGTTGTTCCTAGGTGCTTACCCCAAAGCAGTGGAGGTTTGATCTAGTCTCAAGCCTATGGTAATCTATGTATTATGCCAGGTAATGAGTGTTTATCTTCCATTTCCAATTTCTATATTTCATATACACATGAGAGATGAGAGAATCCAAACACCCCTTGTGAGGTGCTAGTAAATAAATTATGTGCTTGTTATGACTTTTGCGGTGCTTTTACTTATTATGAATTATTCTAAACCCATGCTTCATGCTCCATAACTTATAAATTGATTAGCCAAAAGCACATTTGCTTGAGGACAAGCAAATACCAAGCGTTTCTTGAGAGGCAACCCATATTTTTAATTTTTTGATGTTTTTATTTTGTGTGTTTGTGTCATTTATGCCTCATTATAATTGTTTAATTTTCATGTTTTGAAAAATTTGTAAAATGCTTTATTTTGTTTTTACCCTCGACTTAATTGCATATAAAGGTATTTTACAAAAAAAATAGTGTATGGATGATAAGGATTTAAAACGTACACTTTTAAGGGGTTATTTAAGCTCTTAATCGACCACTTTTATATCCGTTACAGCTTAATTTCATTCATTTTCAATTTTTAGGTCTCTTGGGAGCAAAATGCTGGAATGATGCTTATTTGGACGAAAAGGAGTGAATACATGAAGAAAATGGCAAAGTCAATATCGAAGCCACTCAAGCTGCTCAAACTGAACCTGACGGCGTCCCAAATAAAGGGTGACGCCGTCCCTCTCTACAGATTTGATAAAGAATGAACCAGACGACTCAGTGGAATTTTTGCTCATAACACCTGACGGCCTCAGGCTTTGAAGAGGAAGGGCATCACTAAGACTTTTTATCTCAGACGGCCCAGATCCAGAACCAAGATGACGTCCCACTTGAAGCCCGACGGCGTCACAACTCCAACGTGACGCGGTCCCATAAATAACTTGGCCAAGACGAAAACCCTAATGACGGCGATCTGGCGGCGTCCCACCTATAAGGAGACGCGGTCGCAAGTGTAAATCTATATATAGAATTCAATTTTTCTGCATTTAAAGAGGTAGACTTTTGGAGTAAAAACCCTAAACGTTTGTATTCCGATTTGGACAGTATCTTAGGGTCCCAAACCCTATTTTACACATCAAGATAAGTGCTTTAATCCATTAGTATCATTATGTCTTCCATTTATTGTGTGTATGCTTGCTTGTTTAACATGTCTAGCTAAATTTCTTTTGTGTTTACGTAGATCTATGAAACCTAGTTGTTAATTATTGATTGGTTGTCTCTTATCTTAATTGTAATTGACTTAGGAGTGCAACTAGGCTATCATTGTATTTAAATGCTTGAGTAATCTTTGTGAACATTAGTTTATGAATCACTTAGTGGATTTCGTAGTCTAAACATCCAAAGATAACCTTAAAGTTAGTTTATGATTAATTTAGCGGATTTCGTAGGCAATAACCTAAAGGTATTCTCAAAGAGTTAGGGCAAAGGCACACCTTACGACCTTAGAAGACACAACGCGTTAAGAATAAGGACGTGACAATTCAACCAACAATAAAAGATAACTGGGGAGTAATAGTATCTAGGTAAACACATTTTTAATCATCATATGAGCACACATTAAAAAGACACAGCTACCCGTAGTATTAGATAATTAGATAGTAGAAGTAATCGGTAGAAATACCACCCCCAAAAATTGCCCCGAGATTTTACCCTTAGCTTTCTAAAAAACCAATAAAAAGATAAGAGTTAATTACATAATTGGTCCTTAAGGTTTACCGGATCTTGCATATACTGTCCTTTTGTTTTTTTTGATGGGTCATGTTCACGTGGTTTTTGACCCATTACGGGTTTTTGACCTTTGACCAATAATTCTGTTAGTTGACTGTTAACTTGAAGGGTATTTTTGACTTTGCATATGTTTTGCTAAAACCATGCAAACCACAAGGACGATTTATGTAACTAACCAAAAAAAAAAAAACTTTAAAATGCAAACGCAAAACTATTTAAAAAGATAAAAAAAAGAATCATCCTCAACCCCAGCTTAGCGTAATACACTTCTTGCTAGCATTCCTATTCCCCAAGAGTACGATATCAATACCCGAGGCTTACCCAATACTACACTACAACGATTAGGTTCACTGCCTATGGTGTTGAAAAACTTGCTCGACGAAAAGGAAGTTCCTTTGACCCCGAACGCGCTTCGTACGTGCGTCAAGTTTTTGGCGCCGCTGCTGGGGAATTGAATAGCTAGTTAGATTTCTATCTTGTTTAGATTCCCTTGCTTGATTCCTATTAATTAAGATTTTTTCTCATTTTTAGCTTCCTTGTAGTTTATCCCCCTTCTTCGTGACTTTGTTAGTAATCCCATCACTCTTCATGAAGGAAGGTGATAACCCACCAAACAACAACCCACCACCAAAATAACCAATTTCACTAAACTGAAATTAATTAATCAACACCCCTCTAACCATCGACCGATATGTTAGTAGAAACAATGAGCTTCAAGATTTGCATAGGGTATTTGAGAGTACAATTAGGGACGCTGTTGAAAAAGCGGTTAGCGCCTCGATTGTTGGCTCCATGATTACCAATATTTGAAGTGATGATTTAGTAAAGGGAAGTGAGAATGAGGAGACTAGTGCCTATTTCAATCTTTACCCCACTAAGGAAGAAGTTCCTTACCACCAATACATAATCGACAATCCTCGATCACCCATCATTAGGATATGCCCAAAGATTAGGAGAGGAAACCCCTGGAACATCAAAATCCCTTGTATGATTGGATATAGGAATGTCAAGCACGCTTACATAGATACGGACTCCCCCATCAATGTGATGTCATCAGCTTTTTATAATGACATAATTAATGAGTGACTTAAGATTAGGAGGGATCCTAAGTATCCCGGTGGGGTTTGCAATTTTGTGGGAAGAGTCAAGGATGTACACGTATTTATAGGAAACTTCACCTATTTAGTTGATTTTATGGTCCTAGAAGACATAGGATGGGTCATTGACTATAGCTTGTCCCAAGTTGTGCTAGAAAAACCTTTTGTTGAAAAGTCTAAACTAAGCTATAACAAATCCGAGGGAACGGTTAGATTTGCGGAAGGGGACGATGAAATTACATATAGGATGCCTTGGAAGATGAATGGATATGGCCCTTTATCCCTTTATGAACGAGATAACATTAGATCTTTTGAGGAAAAGAGCGAAGAAATTTTTGAAAAAGGCTTGAACTTTATGTGGGCGAAAAGGAGGCTTTACTATAGGGATTGTTTGACTCTAGGACCTAGGTATAGAATAGATGAGAATTTTGTCAATATGATAGAGTTTTCATTGAGGATGAAAAACGAGACAACGTAGGAGCACGACTTCGAGTCTAGCTACAAGACTCATAAATAAAGAAAAGCGCTTCGTGGGAGGCAACTCATGCTTAATTGTTTGCTTATTTGTGTGTCATATATATTTTTTATTGTTGTTTATTCTCATGTTTGATTTTGTGAAAATGCTTTATTTTGTCTTTAACCTCGTCTTAATTACATATAAAGGTATTTTACAAAAATATAAGTGTAGGGAAGATTACATACGTTTTTAAAAGAACGTGAACGTGAGAATTACAACTAGTGAAATTGATGTATATGTGTGTTTGTTAGAGTCAAATGCTTGTATCGAGTCGTAATGGATGTTTTGCAAGAATTTTTCCAGGTTTTAAAGATGTAATTTTTCCAGAATTTTTCCAGGAAAACGCAATAGACCAGTTTCTGTCATGACAACCTGACGGCATCCGAATTAGAACCTGAGGACGTCAGGTCAAGCAGAAACAACTTATATTTTTTTTCATTTTCTAATTTATGTATAAATTTTTGGAAATTCTCAGGTCTTAATTTTTAAGAAAAACTAAAAATATCCATTCCACAAGCATTATATCCTAGTGTAGTTGAATCATATATAACTTTACCACCGATTTAACGCGAAGGTTTCGTCTATTTTCTTAATGTGTGTAGGTTATATTTGGTAATAAGAAGAAACACAACATTGGATGGAGCTTATCACGTATACATTCTTATTGGGAAAGAATTTAACCACTACTTTACACAGATCCTACCGAGCTAATCAGGGGAGTACTAGTTTCTTTCTCTTTTACTTACCTTCCTTTATCTTAACTTTGATACTTTCGGGGAACATTGGGGACAATTTTCGGTTTAAGTGTAGGGAAGGAGAATAAAACGGGAACTTAGTAATTATGCTTATCCTTGATTATTTGTCTTGTCCTTAGTAATTGTGTAATAAACTTTGAGAGATATTTGTTAGGGAAATTTTAGCACCAAATTAAATTTTTTTTTATGACATGTACGAGCAAAAACTTTAGTCTTAATAAAGCGTCTCATGGATAGGAGTTATATGACTAGCACAAAGACCGTTTACCACTCAAAATTCCACCCCAAAAATGTGAGGTTTGCTCCTAGATCTTTAGGAATAAAAGCATTCACCTTAAATGCTTAGAGAGTGTACCGGTAGTATAATAGATTCTAGAACTTGTTTTGTGATGCATTCCGAGATCGCTAGTGAGACTACTCTTGTGTAGTTAGGAATAACTAAATGATAAGAGGCATTATGATAACCCGTTTTTGAAACATGTATTATAATTACTTCTTCCACATCGGTCGAGTAATTACCCCACAACCTTGCGATGTACTCATCTTTAGTAGACGATACCCCTAGTTAACCTCTAAGAGTCTATCCTTTTCGCGGTTCTCGTGATGTTTCAGTTTTCTAGAATATCAATGAAGAGCATTGTTTACAATCCACCCCCAAATGTACACCCAAATTGCCTTAGCCTACCTTGTATGCACTCACCTTTAGTGCATTAATGTTATCATAGTAAACCCTTAGTTCAATTATCTAGTTACTTGCATGGTTGCTAAGTCGAGACATATCTTTTGTACACGGTTTTGGGATGATTGGGACTCATGGGAAAAAGTAATATTTTATGGAGTGACGGGAAAGAATGTTAAATTCAAATTCCCTTTGTCTACGTAATTAAAAACTCCAAGTGTTTTGATCTTTTCAAATCGGGTCAAATTAGTGTTAGAGAAATAAAAACTCAAGTAAAGGGATGCTCCTATAAATCCTTTATATTTTGATGTTATCGTAGAGGATGGTAGAGTAAAAATGTATGCAAAAATATATATCAAAAGAAAAACAATAAAGAAAAACATACGGGCTACCATCCTACATCTATCTTTATGTTTATGTCTTTTAAATTTATGTATATTTGCTTCAAGTTATCTAGAGTTTAATGAGTCGAGTCTTGGCTTAGCAACGCCACGCTTTTCATGCTTGTAACATAAGATTTTTGACTTGCCACCCCTAAATCGCCAATCCAATAAAACCCTTTGTTTCCCTACCGTAAGCCTAACGTTAAAACCCTTGAAAAGACCTATTAGATAGTTGTTCCTAGGTGCTTACCCCAAAGCAGTGGAGGTTTGATCTAGTCTCAAGCCTATGGTAATCTATGTATTATGCCAGGTAATGAGTGTTTATCTTCCATTTCCAATTTCTATATTTCATATACACATGAGAGATGAGAGAATCCAAACACCCCTTGTGAGGTGCTAGTAAATAAATTATGTGCTTGTTATGACTTTTGCGGTGCTTTTACTTATTATGAATTATTCTAAACCCATGCTTCATGCCCCCTAACTTATAAATTGATTAGCCAAAAGCATATTTGCTTGAGGACAAGCAAATACCAAGTGTAGGGATATGATAACATCAAATAGTCCTGAACATTAAGTGTCATCTTCCCCCGATAATGCTCGTTATTTATATCATTTATATGGATTTACGCTTGTTTTCCATTGTTTTCCACTTTCAGGTAAATTACGAGCATTGGAGCTAAAGAGACGCGGAAATGGAAACATTATTAAAGATTTAACACAGTATGCCTTTTTTGAAGAAGTTCCGACGTAACTCCTCTCTTACATTACGCCGTAACTATTGCGTGACCCTGAATACCAACTTATAAAGAGGTTACAACGTAACTCTTCCCACAGGTTACGACGTAACTCCATTAGGTCAAAAGAGGTTCCATGCAGCTGATACTTACGCCGTAACTACTGCATCACTTACGATGTAACCGAGTTTATTGAAGACTACGGTGTAACCACTAATAAGGTTACGCCGTGACTAGCAGATCTAGTGTATTTACGAAGAAATAGAAGGTTACGACGTAACTCCTTTATTGGTTACGCCGTAACCTGGACCTGGCCTATAAATACCCCACGAATTCCAGCATTTTAAAGCATCCCATTCCACACACAACACTCTGAGAACGTGGGAAAAAGCTCAAGGCAGGTCTAGGGGAGCATACGAAGCTGTTTCCAAGGGAGAAGTCACCCCATTACGATAAGCTTTAGCATTTTATATTTCTTTTACTTTCAATTCATGTATTTCGTACCTTTTAATATTGAATTGATTTGCATGATTAATATGAGCGGCTAAGCACCCTTTGGTGCTAGCCTAGTTATGATTCCTTAATTGTTTTGTTTACGTTTGCCTTCACTTAAGTACAATTATTTCTAATTGTATGCATGCATAGTTCTTTGGTAGTCACCCTTGATTCGGTAGTTTTGAATGGCGGTAGAGGCCAATTGCCTAGGAGATATGACCAAATGATCCTAGGTGAGCGGACTGAGACGGGAAGGGTAAGATAAGACCAACTGACGACCCTTTCTACTTGTGCGATTTGACCAACTGATCACCTATCGTTTGGATGAACTTAAGAATTGGGGGGTGTAGTGTCTAAGTTCCTAACGGTCGGGGACTCACTATTTTGAATCTAGTATGTAGCGGTACTTAATGACTTGGCTTAGGGACCGGAACAACATGACTTATGACGATGCTTTGATTTCTCCTGTGGTGACATCTTTGCTGATAGGTTAGGGCGAATTGATCAAATGTTGTCCTCTCGAATTTGACCCCACCTGAAGTAATTGGAAGTAGGTAGACGTAGACATAACTAGCTAGGAGGATTGACTAGGTTAGCACCACTATTCCTATATTGATTTCCCTTTATCCATTTATCGCTTTTATTCTGCATTAGTAGTTTAATTAATTAAATCTCTATCGAAACCATTATTATTCTGTGACAATTAGAATTAGTAATAATCCAACACACATAGCTCTTGGGACGACCTCGGCTTTACCATTTACTACACTACACGCGACCGGGTACATCGCCTGCGTTAGTGCACTAGGGTAGACCATAGGTATAGCGAGACACTATAAATATTAAGACCCGGTCGAAAACCTGCATCAAGATTTTGGCGCCGCTGCCGGGGAGTTATATTAGGATTGATATTAAGTCTTTCATTTCATTTTTAAACTTTTCTCACAATCATATTTCAAGTTTTCAGGTACCATGGAAGTTGTTAACATCGATGACCTCACTCTTAAGGAATACTTGGTGTTGACAAGAGCGGAACAAGGGCCAGGTCTCGTAAGACCGGCAATCGGAGCGGATGTTCGTTTTGAAATTAACGACCAATTTATAAGGGAGCTTCGCGCTAACCCTTTTTCAGGAAACAGGGACAAAGACGCATATGAGCACATTGAAAATGTCCTATACATCGCTAGCCTTTTCAACATTCTGGATGTGTCTCATGATGCTGTTATGCTTAGGGTATTTCCAATGACTCTTACTGGAGCAGCCAGAAGATGGGTAGAAAGGTTGCCCGCCGGAGCAGTTAATACTTGGGCGCTACTAAAGAAACACTTTATTCAAAGATATTGCCCGCCATCGAATATTTCTAACTAGCTTTTGGAGATCCATAATTTCAAACAAGAAGACGACGAAACTCTGTATCAAGCTTGGGACAGATACAACGATCTTCTTTATAAGTGTTCTACACATGATCTGAACAATCAGCAGAAGGTCAACATTTTCTACAAAGGAATTAACAGTACTACAAGACAAATGCTGGACTATCAAGGACCTATCCCGAACATGACTCCTACCCTTGCCTTTGAGGCCATTCAGAGACTTGCCGATCACTCTCAAAAATGGCATGACGGGGGGAGCAGCCTAAACCTTAAGCCAAAGTCAATAAGCATTGCTTCCATTTCTAGCAAATTGGAAAACCTTGGAAGAGATATGAGGAAACTCCGGGAAAATGTTCGCGCTATTCATATTGGTTGCAACAACAATGATGACTGGGATCGGCCGGGAACTTTTCCTATAGATGATATAAAACCCCGAATCGAGAAGGTCAAGTATGTAGAAGGGATATCGTTCTATAAAGACCCCTTCAAAGCAAGAGCTTCTTCACTCGAAGAATCAATAAAAAATTATCTTAACGAAGATAACAAGCGGTAAGTCGACATAAACGCGCTATTCAAAAGATTCCATGACTCCAGTAATGCTCTCCTGGGACAGCATTTGGAGGACGATAAGAAATTGAAAGGTGATGTTATCCCAAACAATTCATTGGATGATAGTTCCTGTAATGCCATATACTCCAGCAATGGAAAACCTCTCTACACCCCTTTCTGATACGTTGAAGAGGAGCCCTCCGAATCACAAATACTAGATGAAGCCTTATGCAATAAGACAAGTTTGCCTAAGGTCAAAGCACAATCTAATGACTAAGCAAGTACTGGAAACGAAGTTAAATTAAACGCCAGATGCTCAGCAGTCATCCTAAATCAAATCCCTCTCAAGGGAAGTTTCATTCTCCCTTGCTCTATTAATAATTTACATAATATAAATGATTTAGCTGATTTAGGA
Source organism: Chrysanthemum makinoi (assembly GCA_910596185.1). Classification (NCBI taxonomy): domain Eukaryota; kingdom Viridiplantae; phylum Streptophyta; class Magnoliopsida; order Asterales; family Asteraceae; genus Chrysanthemum; species Chrysanthemum makinoi. Next base: position 45,341,712 of record OU343224.1, on the reverse strand, counting down.
GCTAGTATTAGTATTATGCCTTTCTCTATGTGTAAAAGGTTGAATCTAGGACCCATCAAACCCCTTTGCATGACCATTGAAATGGCTGATAGAACAGTTAGCATTCCTAGAGGAATTATTGAGAATGTGCTTATCAAAATTAATAATTTTACTCTCCCTGTTGACTTTGTCATTTTAGACATGGAAGAAGACCTCGACATTCCTTTAATTTTAGGAAGACCCCTTCTAGCTACTGCCCGTGCTAAGATTAATGTTTTCGAAAAAATCATCACTTTAAATATAAACAATAGAAAGCTTACACTAAATATGGATGACGTGGGTAAATGTCACCCAGTCGAATCTGTTTGTGTTATCAAAAAAGGAAAAAACAAAATTACTCCTCCTTCCTTCACAAATAAGCATTGCGCTTCTAATCATCGTAACATGCAGGATAAGAAACCCAAGGAATTCAGCAATGAAAGAATACAACGCGACGACACATCGAATAATACGAAGAACGGGTCCGACAAAACATGGCACGAACTTCATAAAGTAGATTACAAGAACCTCCCCAAATTGAAATATCATTGGTGTCGGGCCATCCCTATTGACCACGATAAAGGATTTGATCTATGGGCTTCATGCAACCCTTATTCAGAAGTCTGTGACGGGGGACAAGACAAGGAAAGAGCAAAAAACAACAAATACTTATGGTCTTCAACCAATGATAAGGAGATAACATTCAAAGTTTGGATACGGATTAATTATGGAGAAGTTAGCAACGATGATAAAAAGAAAATATGGACTGATCCTTGTCTTAACCAAACCAATAATCACAAGACAACAACCACTGGCCAGAGAGTCATTGGTCGAAAGCATTGGTGCGAAAAGATTAAAACTACTGATGGTGATTCTTGGGCCTCATGTGATCCTTACGAAAACTTCTGTAATGGAGGTAGTAATACAAAAAGAGTCGGAACTGACAAGTTTCTTTGGACTTCTACAACTGACCATAAATGCACCGAGGTACAATGGACAGGCAGATTAAGATTTAACGACTGGGTGAAAATCAAGTATGGAAGAGTGGATTCATCCACTAAAAACAAAATCTGGAAGGACTGCATAAAAGAAGATAATCACGAGACTCTTCACGGTACCGGTGACTCAGCGGTTGATAACATGCCTGACGCAAGAGAAGATTGCAGTTGCAGGATTGAGAACAATTCTTTTGAACCTAAAGACTACTGCATTAAAGGAACCACTGACAATGAACCACGACACAAGGTATGTATTACTGACATTGATGATGAGGAGTATGAACATAACAGATGCAAACTACTTGGGATCCAATATAGAAAACCTCCACCTATTGTCACCGAAAGGTTCGTATTCACTAGGTATTCCTTAGGACCGAATGAAAAGTTTTGCAAGGTTTTGAAAAAGGGAATCAAGGAATTCCACCGCACAGCCCCCAATGTCACCTGGATCCGGAATAACTTGATGAAGGACATTGAAAAAGTCAGGGAAATCCAAAGCCCCCATAGGAGCCCCGCAGCTCTGAGTCTAACTTAAAGACTCGTTAATAAAGAAAAGTGCTCTTTCGGGAGACAACCCGAATTATCCCTTTCTTTTGTTTTTATTTCCTTTCTGTTGGGTTTTGTGTTTTCTAACCATTTTTTGCAGGAAATGAGGAACTAATTGCTGCTGCAGTTGCTGATCTGAACAGAGTTACGACGTAAGTCATCTTGGTGATTACGCCGTAACCAACATTTTAGCAGCAGAATTCTTGACGCATTATCAATTACGGCGTAATACCATCTCTGTGGTTACACCGTAACTACTCGCTTGACAGCTCATACCAGGTTTTGCCAGTTACGGCGTAACTCTCTCATAGTAGTTACGACGTAACTTTCCTCTACTTTAACTCTTTCATTTTAAAACATAATAACCTTGTATTAGTTTTTAAATGAACGTTTTGGGTGTGTTCCCTATAAACCCTCACGAGACTTCACTCGTCCACTTGGGATACCAAGTGGTTTAAAAGGCTGGTTGCATTCGCTAAATGCAACCGTGATTCCTACGAAAGTAAGTTAGGTTTGTTTTTCTTTTCTTTCATTTTTTCTTTTTAGAATTATGCTTGTCGGTAGTGTGATTTCAGGGATTGAAGTTTGTTCATGACGCTTAAACGAAGGCACGGTTCTTTCTCGTGGGCCTTCTTCTTTTTGGAGCAAATTTCAGGGAAGTTCTCGCTCTAATTCTACCTTTCTCTTCACCTTTATTTTAATACCTAGTACAAAAGGGACTTTGTACAATTCAAGTGGGGGGACGAGAGTAGAATTATCTCTTGAACTTTATTTCGCCCTCATTTTTCTAGTTTATTTTGAAAAATTATGCCATTTTTAAAATTTTGACATGTTTTTCCGAACCTAACTAGATTAGAATTTAGCCGAGCACATACAACCTTTGACATTACATGGTGAGATTAGCCTTATCCGTTTCCAATATTTTACCCAAAATCCACCAAATTATGAGTGTGCCGGTAGCTTGTAAACTTTAGAACTTGGCCTTTGCATCATTTCGAGACCATGGATGAGGTATGTTGAGTTAGCTCGATGTATTTGGACTTTTCAGTTTTAGAAGGCAATATTATAGGATTATCACCCAAACAGCCTACCATTGTGAGTCTATCGATTAGTCACCTCGACTTTTCGACCCCCATGTGAAACCCTTTTGTTGCACTCCCCTTTAGTGCAAGATACCCCTAGATACACCCTTCTGAGCCATTCATTTCATTTTGTCAACCCAATATATTGTTTCGTTACACCTATACACCTTAGCCTACCCTGTAGTCTTTATTTGTGATTGGAAAGTCATCATTTGCCTAAGTTCAAGGTTCGAGTGGAAAGGTTTAGAAATCACGCTTTCATTGACGACATTTATGAAGATCATTGAAGACCCCCCGAATTCCCATTATTATGTTATATTGATGACATTTCTTGATCCGGTCTCTAGACTTCTAAGCTTGAACTTTGGGCAGACGGTAAGTGGTGATGACTTGGTTATAGATTTAGACTACCTGCTTGTTTTTCATTTTACATCAATTATATAACCCACGTCTTATCCTACCCTTTAGTCATAAAGCGTGTCTAGGTGATGCAGCGAGCAATCTTTGGTGTCTTGGCCATGGATTTGGTCATGTATCATTGATTTTGTCCACTTCGCCGTGACATGTTAGTAATGACAAGTCACCCCTTAACCTTTGTCGTGTCTACTCATATTGCCTTCGAGAATTTTTTAGCCCTTAACTCTAGTGGTGGAGATTTGTGTAGCCGCCAAGCTTATGATAGAATACACGCTATGACTGTGCGATTGAGCGATCACCCCGAAATTGACACTTAGAATAGTCGAGAGATTTGAGTGTTTGTTCTCCGTTCGTGAGGTGTTCGACTTTGTTTTATTCTAGCATCAGGGATTTTTAAACTCATATTTTCCAGGTTTTGGGAGATATCCTTTTAGGAATCTATCTAACATGGTCCACTTAAGGGCAAGTAGAGTTTAAGTGAGGGATATTTGATAACATCAAATAGTCCTGAATATTAAGTGTCAATTTTCCCCGATAATGCTCGTTATTTATATCATTTATATGGATTTATGCTTGTTTTCCACTTTCAGGTAAATTACGAGCATTGGAGCTAAAGAGACGCGAAAATGGAAACATTATTAAAGATTTATCACAGTATTGCGTGACCCTGAATACCAACTTATCAAGAGGTTACGGCGTAACTCTTCCCGAAGGTTACGACGTAACTCCATTAGGTCAAAAGAGGTTCCACGCCGCTGATACTTACGCCGTAACTACTGCATCACCTACGACGTAACTGATTTTATTGAAGACTACGGCGTAACCACTAATAAGGTTACGCTGTAACTAGCAGATCTAGTGCATTTACGAAGAAATAGAAGGTTATGACGTAACTCCTTTATTGGTTACGCCATAACCCAGACCTGGCCTATAAATACCCAACGAATTTCAGTTCAAAGCATCCTATTCCACACACAACACTCTGAGAACATGGGAAAAAGCTCAAGGCAGGTCTAGGGGAGCATACGGAGTTTTTTCCAACGGCGAAGTGACTCCATTACGATAAGCTTTAGCATTTTATATTTCTTTTAATTTCAATTCATGTATTTCGTACCTTTGAATATTGAATTGATTTGCATGATTAATATGAGCGGCTAAGCACCCTTTGGTGCTAGCCTAGTTATGATTCCTTAATTGTTTTGTTTACGTTTACCTTTACTTTCGTACAATTATTTCTAAGTGTATGCATGCATAGTTCTTTGGAAGTCACCCTTGATTCGGTAGTTTTGAATGGCGGTAGAGGCCAATTGCCTAGGAGATATGACCAACTGATCCTAGGTGAGCGGACTGAGACGGGAAGGGTAAGATATGACCAACTGACGACCCTTTCTACTTGTGCGATTTGACCAACTGATCACCTATCGTTTGGATGAACTTAAGAATTGGGGGTGTAGTGTCTAAGTTCCTAACGGCTGGGGACTCACTATTTTGAATCTAGCATGTAGCGGTACTTAATGACTTGGCTTAGGGGACCAGGAACAACAGGACTTATGACGATGCGCCTGATTTCTCCTGTGGTGGCATCTTTGCTGATAGGTTAGGGCGAATTGACCAAATGCTGTCCTCTCGAATTTGACTCCACCTGAAGTAATTGGAAGCAGTTAGACGTACACATAACTAGCTAGGAGGATTGACTAGGTTAGCACCACTATTCCTATATTGATTTCCCTTTATCCATTTATATGATTTTATTCTGCATTAGTAGTTTAATTAATTAAATCCCTATCGAAACCATTATTATTCTGTGACAATTAGATTTAGTAATAAACGAACACACATAGCTCTTGGGACAACCTCGGCTTTACCATTTACTACACTACATGCGACCGGGTACACTGCCCGTTAGTTTACTAGGGTAGACCATAGGTATAGCGAGACACTATAAATATTAAGACATGGTCAGTAAAACCTGCATCAGGATATTTGATAGGGATTTAAAACGTACACTTTTAAGGGTCATTTAAGCCCTTAATCGACCACTTTTATATCCGTTACTGCTTAATTTTGTTCCTTTTCACTTTTTAGGTCTCTTGGGAGCAAAATGCTGGAATTATGCTTATTTGGACGAAAAGGAGTGAATACATGAAGAAAATGGCAAAGTCAAGATCGAAGCCACTCAAGCTACTCAAACTGAACCTGACGGCGTCCCAATTAAAGGGCGACGTCATCCCTCTCTACAGATTTGATAAAGAATGCACCAGACGGCTCAGTGGAATTTTGTCTCATAACACCTGACGGCGTCAGGCTTTGAAGAGGAAGGGCATCACTAAGACTTTTCATCTCAGACGTCCCAGATCCAGACCCAAGACGACGTCCCACTTGAAGCTGGACAGCGTCACAACTCCAACGTGACGCCGTCCCATCGATAACTTGGCCAAGACGAAAACCCTAATGATGGCGATCTGATGGGGTCCCACTTATAAGGCGATGAGGTCGCAAGTGTAAATCTATATATAGAATTCGATTTTTCTGCATTAAAAGAGGTAGACTTTTGGAGTAAAAACCCTAAACGTTTGTAGTCCGACTTGGACAGTATCTTGTTAGGATTTAGAATATCCAGTCGTTAAAGTGTCGGTCACCTCAAGTATATGTAATCGTTAGAAAGCTCGTAGTCGTAGTCATTTAATATTAGTTAGTATTTAGTTAAGTAACACCGTGGAGGACGGACGGGTCTTTACCCATTGTATGCCTGAGCCACAGCCCCGTAGGAGGCGAGTCTTGTAAGAAAACTATAAATACCCTCTACCTCCCAAGGTAGAGGGTTGGAGCTTCAATACCATTTTTCTTTGTTTTACATAGTTCCCAACTCTCTTCCCTTTCTCTCTCTTGAACTTTCTCTCTCTAAACCTTGTATACGCCCCATATGATTTTGGTTTGATGTGTTTGTGAAATCCTATAACTTACAATTGGTATCAAGAGCCATTGTTTGATCACTCATCTTTCATGCTCTTTGTTTTGGTGGATTTCATAAGGTTTTTGGGGTTATAAGTGTTTAGAAGAGTTTGAATCATTTGGTCAATTTCTAGTGTTAAAGTTTGAATTTTGATTGTACTTTTGTGTTTAGGATCATCATATGTGTTTAGATTTTGAATTGGAAGGCTTGAATCATCGTGGTTGGGTTTTTTTTTTATTGATAAAGTGGTTGTTTTTTAATATTGTACGAAGCGAGTTGAGCCACGGTATTGCGTTTCTAGGAAGCGAGTTGGTTTATGCGACTTGGCTATTAAGCGAGTTGTCTGTCTCTGCGAGTTGATACTTAAGCGAGTTTTCTTTGAAGCGAGTTGGTTTATGCGACTTGGCTATTAAGTGAGTTGATTCTTTAAGCGACTTGGGTTTTAAATCGACTTGTCTATTAAGCGAGTTGTATCTTTATGCGACTTGGGTTTTAAGCGACTTGTCTATTAAGCGAGTTGGTTTATGCGACTTGGCTGTTAAGCGAGTTGTCCATTTATGCGACTTGCCCACTAAGCGAGTTGGTTAGGGTGCGACTTGTCAAGTTTTTTACTTGTCTATTGAGACTTGTCACTTCTTCGTGCTATGTTTTACGGTTGTTCTTTTGATTTTGTAAAATCCCATGAAAGAATCAATTTCCCGGTTTAATCAAAGAATAGTAAAATCCCGTAGAATCCGAAATCATGTCTAACAACGTACCTACTATCGTTTCTACTGTAGCTGAGGATGTTCAAGCAGCTGGATCAGATACTCGTCCACCTATGCTTGACAGAACTGATTATGACTCATGGGCTCAACAAATTAGGTTGTACTATTTGGGAAAGGAAAATGGGGTTAACATTCTCAAATCAATTGATGAATGACCTTATCAGATTGAAACTACAAGAGACACACTTGAAATTGCTGCAGATGGTACAGTGACCTTAGGATTGGACAGACCGAAGACGTATGATGAGCTCAGTGATAAGGAGAAAAAGAGATACGATGCTGATATCAGGGCTTCAAACATTATACTTCAGGGTCTTCCAAAAGACATCTACAAAGTAATCAATCATGTCAAAATGCTTCTCTCTGGTTCTGAATTAACTAAAGAAGACAGAATCTCAACTGTATGATGACTTTGAGCACTTTAAGATGAAACCAGGGGAGAGTGTCACTGAATATTATGTGAGGTTCCACAAGCTTGTGAATGACACGAGGAATATCAAAATGACTACGCCAAATATTCAGCTAAATTCAAAGTTTGTGAACAACATGAATCCCGAATGGCACAAATTTGTCACTTCAGTCAAGTTAACAAAAGTTCTGAGGAACACCAACTATGAGCAATTGTATGCGTACTTGCTTCAGAATGAGAGACGTGCTATGTTTGAACGAATGATCTTGGATAAATTCAATTCAAATTCTGGTAATGCAAGTTCGTCAAATGATTCAACAGCCTTTTACACCAATGTAGGAATAACCACCAAAGCATCTCAAGTCATACCTACTGGTAATGGTAACCTCATACTCATTCCTGATCCAGCATATAAGCCACCAGATCCAAACACATTCATGGAAAACTTCATCAATCAACTGTCTCTCATGGTTAGTCAAAATCTGAATTCCACTCCACACACCAACAATAACCTCAGAACAGCATCTAATCCACACAATCAAGCAACTGTCAGAGATGGTAAGGTAGTGGTGCATAATGTGCAAGGAAGACGGTATGAACAAGGGATGATTGAGCGGTTATGGTAATACTGGAGCAGGTGAAGGGTATGTGGCTAATCAGAATCATGGAAGGAATGCAAATCAAGGACAGGGAAACCCAATCAAGTGCTACAACTATGGTGGTGATGGACACATTGCAAGGAACTGCACATCTCCAAAACGCCCTCAAAATGCAGAGTACTTCAGGGACAAGATGCTGTTGGTGCAAGCTCAGGACAATGGAGCGGTTTTGGATGAAGAAGAGTTGCTGTTTCTAGCTGAGGGAAATGCCAAAACCTATGATGCTGATGTGGATGAGCAGCCAATTCAGGAAATAGGTCACAATCATCAAAATGCCTTTCAAGTTGCTGACTGTGATGCATTTGACGCTGATGTCGATGATGAACCTACTACCCAGACAATCTTCATGGCTAACATTTCACCAATGGTCTCTCCAAAGGTTTCATCATCACAGCAGGCTGGTCCATCCAAAGAATCAATCATCTCTGAGGTATTAAAACTATACGATGAAGTTGATGAGCAAGAGATGCATAACAAAGTACAATCACATGTAACTAATGAATCAGATATGGATAATGTGGGTAATAGTAATATTGTCTCATATGATCAAAATGTGACCCAAAGTGAAAGTGAGATTGTAGCAAGTGATGCATCTTCTGCAGTCAATGATGACTATGTTTTTGATGAATACACTCCATGTGCCCCTGATGATTCTGTTATCTCTGAACTAAATGCCTATAAAGAACAAGTTGCTATTTATGAACAACGTGCTAAGCTTGAGTTAACTACCCGTGAGCAGGAAATGGATAACCAAATGCGTACAATTATTAGAAAAAGTAATTTTAGAGAAGAAGTGTTTAAATAAGAGTTAAACTCCTTACAAGAAAACCTTTCTAAAACCGTTAAGCAAAAACAAGAACTCCAAGATAATGTTAAAGTGCTTAAACAAGAATTTAATGCTAAGGAATCAAAACTTTTGAATGACTTTTCCAATCTAAAAACTTTGAAAAACAAGCTTGAAAATAAGTTTTACGTACAAAGGAAAACCATTCAGACTGCTCACATGATCACTAAGCATAGAGTTTTCAGCGATAAGCATAGCATTCCCCTCGTAAAGGAACCCAATCCTGAATATGGGAAAGTGGCTAGAGAGCTCGAAGGTAATATATGATGGTAATGAAATCGTTAATCCTAGGCAGAAACCTAGTTGCGCTGAATGCACTGAGGAAGATAGGCAATTAGATGAAGTCACTAGGGAGAAAATGAATAAGAAGCTAAAAGATCATGAGTGTAAAAAGCAAAACATAACGTTTAAACCCCATGATTACACTAAAGAAAATTGGATTTCCCTGAACATGTTTAAGCCTCAAACTCTATTAACCCCAGAACAAGTTTTTGGAAAAAGGACATAGATATGCAAAAAGCTAATGCACTTGTTAAAACAAACACTCCCCTTAGGAAAATGCCTCCAGAAACTATGTATCCTCCGAACACAACAATGCATTTAGTTCCTAGATCTATTCCGACTAAGATCAAGACCTTAATCAGCCTATATGTTGTTAATCAACTATTCGTTAATTTTGAGAAGACATGTAAGAAAAGAATCACACCTACAGGAATAACTGAAGGGGAGAGGGGTTTTGAGAAAACTAAAGAATGCTATTTAACTAAGCTGATGCCTTTCTTTAAACAATTAAAAGGTCAATTTGAGAGTCTTCAAAATGGGATTGACTCAGATATTAAAGAAATGGAAAAGGAATTTGATGCAATGATAGTTGCGGTCAATGATTATGAACGGGAACTCAAATATAATGAAATTGAAAGGAAGAATCTGCATATCTTAAATGAGAACTTAGTATTGAGTTGTGTGGCTCAAGATGTGTTGTATACTGTTACTAAGCATTCTATTACTGCTTATCAATTTCATGAATTAACTGTTGCTTTGAAAGTTTCCCATGATCGTGTCATTGAGCTTGAAAACAAAAACTCAGAACTAAATGAGAAAATTGATCAGGATTATCATGATAATTTAGTAAAACATCTTTCTAAGCTAGAAGTTGAACATTTTGATTTGCAACTAAAATATCAACATCTCAAAGAAAATGTCAAAACCTCAAACATCAAGACATCCTCAAATGCTCCAGAGTTTGATGTAGTTTTTGAAATAAACAAACGTGACGAACATATTCAAGCTCACTGTAACACGATCAGAAAGTTGAATGCCCAAATTTCATAATTAAAGGGTGAAAAGAACAATGTGACTGGCTTCCAAATGCCTCCTCCTTTAGATTCTCAGTATTCTCAAAACTTTCATCTTCAAAACATCATTACGTATTACAACAAGAAAATGAGAGTTTTCTAGAAGAAAATGAAAAGGTCAAATGACATTTCAAAGAATTATACGATTCAATGAAAGTCACTCGTGACAAAAACAATGAAAAAATAACTTCGTTACAAAAGGACATTGAGAATCTGAGGAGTCAGCTAAAAGGGAAAATGCCACTTGTCTTTAATGAGAATGTTGCATCAAAGTCATATGCTGACTCTAAATATACTGTGACTGTTAGATACATTCCTCCACATCTTAGAAATAACGAACTTGTGTTTCATAACTATTTCTTTCACCTTAAGGATAGTCTAGAATGTCTCCGTGACATTGTAGAAGAGGATTACATAAATAAGCCACTTGATAGTGAAATCAGGTTTGCTTGCGTTCAGGCCAAACGATCTCAAGAGCTGTTAGAATGCTTAAGAGCAACATGTCCTAAATCCTTATGTGAGAAAGATAAAGCTGTGATACCTTGTTCTATGCCTACTGCTAAGTAGGCAACCTATTCTATGCCCAGTATCAAGAAAGTGAATTTTAATGTGCCTTCAAGTAGCTCAGATCCCGGCACTTCTAAACCTGAATTGCAAAAAGTAGCAAAACCAACTAATATTCCCATTCCCTCTATAGGAGTAGAAAGTGACACCAAAGCAAGCAGGTCAAAGCCTCAAGGCAACACAAAGAATGATAGGACCTCACAAGCTAGGAATGTTCAGTGGAAGAAAGTAGAAGATCATCTTAGGAAGAACTTGAATAAAACGAATCGTGTTGATTCTAGTGTTAGCTCTAAGCATGCTGTAATTAATGCGAATTCTGCTACTTTTGGCAAAACATGTAATGATGATTGCTTGGTTTCTGTTACTAATCATGTATGTGGTGTGAATGATTTGATTAATGTTGTTAAATACCCAGTTAAAATTGCTAATGCCAAAAATCAAGCTAAGAAGGCTAGAAAGCAAAGGCGGAAGAAGGTTAGAAAACATTGGAAACCCACAGGAAGAACATTTAGTAATGTAGGTTATCAGTGGATACCTACTGGCCACAAATTTATCCTTAAGGTATTGTGCCCTAAATTATCCAGATCGATGCCCATTAGGAAATGGATGCCTACTGGTAGAACTATTCCTTTAAGAAGTGAACGTACTTTGAATAGGTCTAATGCATACACTAGCACTGCATCTATCCCTGATGATTCCTGTGTTTCTACTTCCAATGTGGGTGTTCCAATCATTGTTACTAACCAAATGGAAGCCATTCTTGCATGGGGATCCCAATTATCTAGTTATCCATTCTTGTCTGTGTTCAACTGCAGGTTGTTCAAATCGTTCTGTGGTACTTGGACTCAGGCTGTTCCAAGCATATGACTGGAGACCGGTCATGGCTCATGAACTTCGTGAGTAAATTCATCGGGACTGTTAGATTCTGGAACGACCATTTCGGTGCAATTATGGGTTATGGAGATTATGTTGTTGGTGATAGTGTAATCTCCAGGGTATATTACGTTGAAGGTCTTGGTCATAACTTATTTTCTGTCAGTCAATTTTGTGATTCTGATCTAGAAGTGGCCTTCAGAAAACATACTTGTTTCGTTAGAGAACTTGATGGTGCAGAAGTTTTAAGAGGAACACGTGGTTCAAACCTATACACCATCTCTATCGAGGATATGATGAAGTCTTCTCCAATTTGCTTGTTGTCAAAGGCTTCGAAAACAAAGTCATGGTTATGGCATCGTCGTCTCAATCACTTGAACTTCGGCACCATAAATGATCTTTCCAGAATGGACTTAGTAAGAGGCTTACCTAGACTATAGTATGAAAAGGATCATCTTTGTTTAGCATGCCAATTGGGAAAAAACAGAAAGTACACCCACAAACCCAAACCTACAAATTCAGTTATGGAAGTTCTTCATACCATTCACATGGATTTATGTGGACCCATGAGAGTGCAGACAATTAACGGGAAGAAATATGTGTTAGTTGTGGTTAATGATTACTCTCGATTTACTTGGGTTATGTTTTTGAGGACAAAAGATGAAAGTCCAGATGTCATCATTAAACTTATCAAACAACTGCAGGTTCGACTTAACAAGACTGTCAGAATCATCCGAACAGACAATGGAACTGAGTTTGTCAATAGAGAACTTAGTGAGTTTTATGAAAATGTTGGAATCAGTCATCAAAGAAGTGTTCCACGAACCCCTCAACAGAACGGTGTAGTTGAAAGACAAAATCGAACTCTTGTGGAAGCCTCAAGAACAATGCTGATTTACTCGAAGGTTCCAACGTTTCTCTGGGTTGAAGCCATTGCCACTGCATGCTACACTCAAAATCGATCCCTAATTCACACAACTCATGGAAAAACTCCATATGAACTTGTCCACAATCGAAAACCTGATCTATCATTCCTTCGTGTGTTTAGTGCGTTGTGTTATCTAACTAATGAGGGTCAAGATTTAGGTAAACTGAAAGCTAAAGCGGACATTGGAGTATTTGTAGGATATGCACCAAACAGAAAAGGATACCGAATTTACAACAAAAGAACCCGAAATATCATGGAAACAATTCACGTTATGTTCGATGAGCTGACCGGTCAAATGGCTCTAGGACAATCAAGTTCTGGACCCGCATCACAACCTTCATCAAGTAGTCCCATCAGTTCTTCTCTTGTACAAAATCCCTCACCAGCAACTCCATATGTACCTCCTTCAGAAGATGATTTGAAGAAATTGTTTGATCCAATGTTTAATGAACACTATGAGCCAATTGCTAATGATCTGTCAAATCCATCAACAGAGGCTGCTCCTATCCCTGTCAACGTAGATAACCCTTTAGTTTCTATGTCATTGAGTCAAGAAGCGGCTACTGCTGATCACTCAGTCTCATCATCAATTCTGTTAATACAAATAAGCCGTAAAAACGTTTATTTATATTTTACGATCTTCTAATGTTTTGTCTATAACAAACGTAAAATCATTTTAACAAAACAAATAGAATACGTAAATAGTTTGAGTCAATAGTTTCCTAACACACTTACGTTTTCACATAAAACACTAAAACAAGTATAAGTGATTTTATGATTTATATACATATGTACAACAACTAGTGTTTACATATTGGGTTAGAATATACTTAAACTAAGTATACTAAAATGGGTAAAAACAAGTATATACTAAAATAGGTAAAAACTAGCAAATGGTATTGACCCATAACCCATGGTCTTATATATACCACTTAACCAAATTCATTGTATCCTTAAGATACATTGTATCTAGAAAGAAAACCATGGATCAACCCATAACCCATGACCCATGACCCATAACCAAAAATACCCATGGGCAAAGAGGAGCGTTCCACGGATCCCTGGCTTTGTGCTAGCCGGATCCCTTGTGGTAGGGATCCGTAGGATTCGGGGAACCGTAGAGAATTTACTCTATAAATAGAGAGCCATTTCTTCCTTTCTATTCACTACATTTACACACATACTTCCCTAAGTATTATAACCCTCTAACCTCAGATCCAAGTGATCTATGTAGTTTGTCTTTTGTTATTGTGTGATCTTCTAGGTTCCTCTTAAAGGCGAGATCACCACTTCTTGAAGACGAGCAAGCTCAAGTCCATGAGTTGCCATGCTTCGTCATCATCAAGACAACTAAGGTTCTCTTGTTGATAGATCTTTCTATTTCCATAGATGTTGGGTTGAAGGCATTAGTGAAGGATGCCGAAAGTGTCAAGATGAAAGCATTAGTGAAAGTTGGTTATCGTCCGTGTCAAAGCATTAGTGAAGAATGCTAAAGGTGTCAAGACGAAGGCGTTAGTGAAGGGTGCCAAGCGTTGTGTCAAAGGAATTAGTGAAGGATGCTGAAGAATCAAATCAAGTAGCATTTGGGAAGAATGCCTAGGTCGTATAATCGATGAGGTGCATCGTTATACATATAAGTATTTGTTTATTTCCAAGGATGGTGATATCTTTGATGGTATTGTAACAAGGAGTAGATCTCCTTGATATTAGGTGGCGTGTTGTGAAGGGTAGTAGTTCCTCCATAGTAATGGAACTAGGTGCTTAGCCTAGTACCTAATAAAGGGTAGGCGACGTTGTGATAGGATTAGTTCTCCTTAGTGTGAAAGAACTCGGTGGTTAGCCTAGCACCGTATAAAGGGTAGGCGACGTTGTGTTAGGTGTGGTTCGCCTTGGTGTGAAGGAACTCTGTATTTAGCTTTGTACCGGAAAATGGTTAAGCGACGTTGTGAAGGCTTCTCCGCCATAAGGAGTTGGTGTAGTGCTTACGAACTCTCGAGTAGGTGACTAGGGGAGTGGAGTAGGGAAAGGAAGGTGTCCTTGTAGCCGAACCACTATAAATACTTGTGTCGTGGTGATGTGCTTCTTACTCTTTATCTTTCATTACACGTTTATATATCTATCTATCAACGTCCAACATAAACAACCAAATAGATTGACGTAAGTCGATCTAAATATTTAAAAGGAAGTTTTAAATTGGTAAAACTATTCAACCCCCCTTCTAGTTTTTCTACAAATTCCTCAATCATCAAGTGTACATCATGGAATTGATTCTGGCACCTATGATGGAGATAACCCCTTTGCTACTCCCGAAGATGCTCCATTTGAGAACATATTTGCTCCTGAACCATCATAAGAACCATCTTCATCAAGGGAAAACGAATCTGCTACTTCAGTTCCTCAACAACAACCACTCGAACACCTTATAAAATGGACAAATGACCATCCATTGGACAACATCATTAGAAATCCCTCTCGTCCAGTATCCACTTGTAAACAACTTGCAACTGATGCCTTATGGTGCTTCTTCAACTCCGTACTATCCAAGGTCGAAACAAAAGACGTTAAAACTGCCATGAATGAAGACAGCTGGTTCAATGCCATGCAAGAAGAAATTCACGAGTTCGATCGACTAGATGTATGGGAATTAGTACCTGCTCCTGACTGTGCTATGATCATTGCTCTGAAGTGGATCTTCAAAGTAAAACTTGATGAACATGGTGATGTGTTAAAGAACAAGGCTCGATTAGTTTCAAAAAGATACCGTCAAGAGGAGGGTATTGACTTTGAAGAATCATTTGCTCCATTGCACGACGAGGCAATCGAATCTTCCTCGCTAACGCTGCAAGTAAGAACATGGTAGTCTATCAGATGGATGTAAATACGGCTTTTCTTAACGAAGATCTTAAAGAAGTCGTATACGTCAGCCAACCTGAAGGTTTTGTGAATCCAGAGCATCCTACTCATGTCTATCGCTTGAAAAAGGCTCTTTACGGTTTGAAGCAAGCTCCAAGGGCATGGTACGATACACTATCAAAGTTTCTTCTATCTACTGGATTCAGCAAAGGAGCAGTTGATCCGACATTGTTCACCAGAAAGTCAAGCAAATAATTAATTCACGTTCAAATCTATGTTGATGATATTATTTTTGCCTCGACTAACCCCAATGAATGTGACCGTTTTTCTAAGGAGATGAACTCCAAATTTCAAATGTCAATGATGGGACAAATGTCATTTTTCTTGGGATTAAAAATTTCACCAACTCCCGGAGGAATTTTTATCAATCAATCTAAATATGCTAATGAAATTTTAAAGAAATTTGGATTTGATACTTGTGACACCGTTGACACTCCCATGGTGGAGCGTACCAAACAGGATGAGGACCACTCAGGGATCATGGTAGATCAAACGAAATATCGTAGTATGATTGGATCCCGATGTACCTCACGACCAGTAGACCTGATATTCGTTCGCTGTATGCATGTGTGCTAGATACCGTAAGCCTACCAAAACCACCTTGAAGCGTTTAACGGGTCTTCGGTATCTCTAAGGAACCATCAACATGGGACTTGGGTACCCGAAGGACACCGGTATGTCACTAACAGCCTATGCAGATGCTGACCATGCAGGATGTCAAGATACACGTTGAAGTACGTCTAGAGGTGCTCAGTTTTTGGGTGATAAGCTTGTGAGTTGGTCTTCAAAGAAACAAATGAGTACTTCTATATCCTCTACAGAGGCTGAATACATAGCCATGTCATCTTGTTGTGATCAAATCCTATGGATGAGATCCCAATTATCTGACTATGGCTTTGAATTCCACAAAATCCCTCTGTATTGTGATAACAAAAGTGCCACTTCTCTCTCTTGCAACAACGTTCAACATTCAAGAGCAAAGCACATCGACATTCGACATCATTTCATTCGGGAACAGGTGGAAAAATGTGTGGTAGAACTCTATTTTGTGAGGACTGAATACCAGTTAGCAGACATCTTCACCAAAGCTCTTCCTAGAGAACGTTTTGAGTTTATCCTTCCACGACTTGGTCTAAAGAGTGTACAACCGGAAACACTCAAACGTCTTCAAGAGGAAGACGAGGAGTAAATGTTTTTCTTCATCTATCTCTTGTAAATATTTTTTTCAAAAAGCAAAATACAAAATTACAAAACCCACAAAAGAAAATAGAAAAATATAAAATTTCAAAAATCCATAAAAATTTGAAAAATTCAAAAAAAAATTCCAAAAATATTGTCTTTTTGTCATGTTTTTCTTAATTCGATAAACATCTACGGACTTTGTGTTGACATTAAAAGAGTGTCACGGGTCTTTAGATGTTCTTCGAATGTACATAAATTGTTTTAAAAAAAAATGAGACGGAGAAAAATGGTGGCTTACTGTTATTTCAGACAGTAACCTGTGATTAAAAGGAAAGAATAGAGCCGTGCTTTATCTGGTTTTAAAATCCTATGCTCTGATTCTAAAAACCAAATGTTTGTCGTCAAAAAAGACAAATGTTTCTTTCAAAAATATTTTTCCTTCTAAATATTCTTCTGAAAAATATTTATCATCTTTTGAAAACAAATTGATTGATCAATGGAGTTTAAAGTCTCAAAATCCGATCCTTACCAGTTAAAATGTTTTTTCAAAAGCAAGTCATTATTCTCCACAAAAGTTCTCAAAATTTATTTTAAATCAATAGAGATCACAAATCTCAAAGGATTTGAAAATTGTGATCGGGGGAGAATTTGTGATTTAAATTGGATTTAAACTGATAATTCGATAACTGGTTTTATACGTGATTAACATGCTATCCTCCCTACATGTGCCAAACGATTTCAAATTTTCCATGCACATGTTAAGGGGGAGCATCTACATCAAACCAATATGGATTGAATAGTGATTGATGATTGAATAGTGATTGATTTTTCTCTAAGTGCAGGTTTTGACTAATATGTGCTAAACAATTTCAAAATCATATGCACATATTGAGGGGGTGCAAATTTTTGAAAACCACCTTCTTTCCCGAAAATAACTTTAACTGTATGTGAAACACTGATTTTGATCGGGAAAGTAATGTCGATATTTTTAGAAAATAATTGATCAAAGAAGTGAATTCTTCCTCTTGCCTCCATGTGTCAAATTGATTTCAAACATACGATGCACATGTTGAGGGGGAGCCATTTTCTAAAATATCAAAAATGATTCAGGTACAAAATGCTTTCATAATATATCACAAGTACCTGGATTGATTTTCAAATGGTTCCAATGGCTGATGAACAATACCAAAAAGACCAACCAGATTTACTTTATGTATGGTGATATAAGGATGGTTAGGTTAGGTATTCGTTCCCAAGATCCCGCCAAAGCCGGAGGGATCTACCCAGGGACAATCCACTAGATAGTGTAGAGTCCTTAGGTATGATGAAAAAAGGAGAAAAGTGAGATATGGGAAGAGTGCGGACTGAGATAGAGCTGGAACTGGAATAAGCCCAACAAGGTTCTAGTAATGAAGTCTCGGTAAGCATTGAAGGGGTTGAAGAATGAAAAAGAAATAAATGTGAAAAGGGTGAAACTAAATAGCCCTCCATTATTTCAACCTTAGGGTAGAAAACGGGTTCAATTCATATGCTACTGGTGGTTACCAAGGTAACACCGGTATTGAAGATAAGACGTCATGGACCCAGTGACGCACTACACTACATCTTTCCAAGCTACTCAAGCTCCTCTTAAACGGACTTGTTTCATTCTCACGGGGAACCTACATTATCTATCGAATTTCTCTTAGAGATAGTTGATATTGAAGAAGGAGACCCTCTCCCTAGTCTCCGGCATAGAAACCAAATGTGCACAATTGAGTCTAGAGCCAAGAGATCATTCACAATATCTCATTAGGACACTGTCAATGAAGACTTGTTGTTTCACACAATGTGGAAAGTAAGTATATATTAAGAGTCCTACGCATTATCCTTGTGGTATTGCCAGAACATCTGAGTGATATGATAACATACTCACAATGAAGATTGAAAGCCTTCTAGAGCCAACATCAAACAAGCTCTTGGTAGGTGGCATGTAAGATCTATCCAATAGATTAACCATGTGACAAACTTAACAGAAACAATAGGGCGATTCAAAATTATGAATCAATGCTGATTCAGGTTATGGATTGATGGATACCTTTGAAAAACCGGTCGTTGTGCTCAAAATTGTTTTCTCTAGCACATAGACTGTGTATTAATATTTCAAAATAAAAGGTGTTTATGATTGATAATTGATTTTCCTTAAAACCTTCGTTGTATTGCAAAAACAATTTATATTGAGTAGTACACGATTTTGTTTTCAAATCTCTTTTCGTTAATCAGTGAATCTCAAATTCGCTAGTTCACTCACTCCGTGTTGTCTTCTTTGAGACATTCCGGTTTGAGAACAACTAGAGCAGCTGCGAAACCCTGTCAAGGAGGTTCTTCGGAATTATACCTGATCACAGGCAATACTTGTACTGATCAACGGGGAACGTGGGCCGTGTACCTCAATTCAACGAAAGTGATCAAAGACACTTTCGTACGCTTTATTGCTAATTGTTGTATGCAGGTACACCCAACGTTAGCAGCTAATCAGATTGGAGAGGTTAATCCATAGCCACATGCTCACACAACACATTCATTTCTAAAGAAATCATGATAAGTGCATTAACGACTCTGATATTTACACTTCATGCTTTTGCTACGCTGCTGCAAATACCATGAATCAACTAAAGCTTCCGTTACTCTGATGAAAAGAAATCATGATCCAGAAAGTGAGCATGTCGGTCCACTGTCACAACATCACATAATATCAACACTACAAAGGAAGAGTCAGAGATTTATGCAAGCTGATGATCTCAAAGCTGGCTTAAAACTCTTCATCACGTGGATCAGTTAAAGACCTCCACTTGAATTATCCAAACTTGCAAAACATGAAGAATCAAAGACTACGGGCTACAGAGCAATGAAATTAAACAAGAATCCAAGAACAATCTTAATGTAATATCTGTTTGTATTCTGTGTAATTTGAGGCGACCACCCTTAGGGGGAGATTGTTAGGATTTAGAAAATCCAGTCGTTAAAGTGTCGCTCACCTCAAGTATATGTAATCGTTAGAAAGCTCGTAGTCGTAGTCATTTAATATTAGTTAGTATTTAGTTAAGTAACATCGTAGATGACGGACGGGTCTTTACCCACTGTATGCCTGATCCACAGCCCGTAGGAGGCTAGTCTTGTAAGAAAACTATAAATACCCTCTACCTCCCAAGGTAGAGGGTTGGAGCTTCAATATCATTTTTCTTTGTTTCACATATTTCCCAACTCTCTTCCCTTTCTCTCTCTAGAACTTTCTCTCTCTAAACCTTGTATATGCCCCATATGATTTTAGTTTGATGTGTTTGTGAAATCCTATAAGTTACATATCTTCACGTCTCAAACCCTATTTTACACATCAAGATAAGTTTTTTAATCCATTAGTATCATTATGTCGTGTGTATGCTTGCTTGTTTAACATGTCTAGCTAAATTTCTTGTGTGTTTACTTAGATCTATGAAACCTAGTTGTTAATTATTGATTGGTTGTCTCTTATCTTAAATGTAATTGGCTTAGGAGTGCAACTAGGCTATCGTTGTGTTTAAATGCTTGAGTAATCTTTGTGAACATTAGTTTATGAATCACTTAGCGGATTTTGTAGTCTAAACATCCAAAGATAACCTTAAAGTTAGTTTATGATTAATCTAGCGGATTTCGTAGGATATAACCTAAAGGTATTCTCAAAGAGTTAGGGCAAAGGCACACCTTACGACCTTAGAAAACACAACGCGTTAAGAATAAGGATGTGACAATTCAACCAACAATAAAAGATAACTAGGGAGTAATAGTATCTAGGTAAACACATTTTTAATCATTATACGAGCACACATTAAAAAGACATAGCTACCCGTAGTATTAGATAATTAGATAGTAGAAGTAATTGGTAGAAGTACCACCCCAAACCAATTTCCCCGAGATTTTACCCTTAGCTTTCTAAAAAGCCAATAAAAAGATAAAAAAAAGAATCATCCTCAACCCCACCTTAGCGTAATACACTTCTTGCTAGCATTCCTATTCCCCTAGAGAACGATATCAATACCCGAGGCTTACCCAATACTACACTACAACGATTAGGTTCACAGCCTAGGGTGTTAAAAAACTTGCTCAACAAAAAGGAAGTTCCTTTGACCCCGAATGCGTTTCGTACGCTCATCAATGGAAGTTCATATTTGTTTAAAGGAACGAAATTCTAACATGAAAATTTTCAATTAATGATTAGCATATGAATTTTATCTGTGTGTTTGTTTTAGTCAAATGCTTGTATCGAGTCACAATGAATGTTTTACAGAAAATTCCAGGTCTTAAAAGTTAAAATTTTCAAGAAATTTTCCAGAAAACAAATCTAAACAATCTGTCAGGTGATACCTGATGGCATCGAGGTTTACACCTGACGGCGTCAGGCACTGTAGAAATATATCTTATTTGGATTTTAGGATTGGTTTTTATAGTGTTTACCGCCGATTTTATGTGAGGTTTCATGTTCGTTTCTTAAATATTTACAGGTTATATTAGAAGAAAAGCATATTATTGGGAAATTTTATCTTTTTGGAGGATGTGACCGTACTTCCATTTCATTCATATCGAGCTAATCAGGGGAGTACTAGTTTTTTTACTTCTTTTATTTTTCCCATTATCAATTTTTGAAATTTTTTAAGAACATTCGAAACAATGTTCAATTTAAGTGTAGGTAGGGTGAAAATGGACACATTAGAAACTAGTCACACATTTGTTATTTGTTTTGTTCTTTAATAATTATTTAATAAACCAAAAGAAATACTTGTAAAGGTAATTTTAGCACCAAATTAAATTTTTTTTTATGACATTCACGAGTGAAACTTTAGTCTTTATAAAGCGTCTTATAGATAGGGGTTATATAGCTATCACAAAAACCCTACCACTCAAATTTCACCCAAAAAATGTGAGGTTCGCCTTTAGATATTTAAGAAGAAACATTCACCTTTGATGCTTATGAGTGTACAAGTAGTATATAGATTCTAGAACTTACTTTAGTGATGAATTCCGAGATCGCTAGTGAGATTGCATTCGTGTGATTAGGATTGACTAAATGATAAGAGGCATTAGGCTAACCCTTGCTTTAAACCCGTTTAGTATAATTACATTGGCTACATTGGTCAAGTAATCACCTCACACCCTTTCTATGTACTCATTTTTAATACAAAATACCCCTAGTGAACCCCTCTGAGCCTCTCATTTTCGCAGTTCTCGTGATATTTTGGTGGATTTTGAAATATTAATGCAGAACGTTTTTTACAATCCACCCCCAAATGTTACACCTAAATCACCTTAGCCTACCTTGTATGCACTCATATTTAGTACATTATTGTTACAACATTTATGTTAAACCCTTAGTTAATTATCTAGTTGATAACATGGTTGCTAAATCGGGTCACATCTTGTAAATACAGTTTTGTGATGATTGGGACTCATGGGTTTAGTACTATTGTTATGGAGTAATGGGGAAGAAAGTCAAAATTATTACCTTCATATGTACGTTAATGTTTAAGTACTACACCTATTTTAATCCTTGCAATTCGAGATTAGATAGTTTATATGTATGTAAAAATTCAAGTGTATGGATGCAAATATAAATCTCTTGGGTATTGATGTATTATTTTTCGGATGGTAAGGCAAAAGTGTATGAAAAATAAATAAAAAAAAAATAGAAAAGGAAAGAGAAAAACGTACGGACTATCATCCCCCTTTTATTTCTATTTGAGTCAAGAAAGTGTCAAGAAAAACACAAAAAGAGTTAGAGTTAGTGTGTCGAGTCTTGGTTTAGCAACGCCACTTTGTACATGTAACTAACTTAGATGATTTGCTTGCCACCATTAAATTCCTCATATTCACAAAATCATGTTTTCCTTACCCTAACACCCAACGTTAGAACCCTTTAAAAGTCCTCTTTGATAGTTTATCCTAGGTGCGTACGCCAAAGCGGTGGAGGTTTGTTCCTTTATCAAGCCTATGGTAATCTATGTGCTTTGACAGGTAGAGAGTGTTTATTTTCCCGTTTCCATACATGTTATACAACCTATACACCTGAGAGATGAGAGAATCTAAACATTTTATGTGAGGTGCTAGTATATAATTCCCTTGCTTATTTTGACTAATGTGGAATGAGTTGTGTTGTAAATTATCTTTAAACCAATGCTAAATGCCCCATAACTTGTAAATTGATTAGGATAAAAGCATATTTGCATGAGGACAAGCAAATCCAATGTGTAGGGATATTTGATGTGTACATGCATTTTAAGAGGTCATTTAGCCTCTAAACTCGTACACATTCGATCATTTATTGGCATAAATCATTTCTATTTTAAGGTACTTGGGAAGCGAATGCTAAAAATTGACGTGTTTTTGGTTCAATTGGACGAGAAAACGAAGAAAACGACCAAGCGATGAAACCCCCAAGAAAAGGAGTTAGGACGGCGTCACAAACACAACGTGATGCCGTCACTTAAAGAATCACGAAGATCATCCAGTTATAAAATTTACATGTGACACTTCAAAGGATGGTGACGGTCTAGAGCTGACGGTGTCAGCCAGAGAAAAGTGAAGAGTGACGGCGTCACAACCCATAAGTTGACGTTGTCATAACTAAGCTGGTGCAGTTCTTGAAACGCTAATGAAGGCGACGGCGTCACACTTGTAAAGTTACGCCGTCACAGTTGTATTGCTATATATATCTTGTATGATTTTCATTATAAGTGTAAGGTCTTGGAAGGACCACTTGGTGCATGGATTTATCAACTATTGTAAGGGTTTTTAGCCCCCAAAACTCCAAGTTTTGTTGAAGATAAGTTATTCATTCTTTAATCATTAAAATATGTATACGTGTTGTGTGATTATTTGTTTATCTTCTCTTCTATTTAACATGCTAGGCTAAATTTATTAGTGTTTGCTTAGAATTGAATGAAACCTAGTTATTGATTATTGATTGTTGTGTCTTGTTGAATTAGTTGTTGTCTCTTGTTTAATTAGTTGTTGTCGCGTTAGGAGTTGGAAAACTGGCTAGATCTTAGGATGCCTACTTGAACTTCCGGCTAAACGCTCCACTATAGTGCAACAGTTAGTTTGTTCGTTTTATTTATTACGTGAATTACGGTTGCCGACCTTAAGAGTCTTATAGTACAATATACTTTCATTAGGAATTGTGTTCGCTGACATTTGGATTCTTAATGAGATCAATACATTCATAGAGTTAGGCATTTGGCACCTCCGTACGATTGATATTAAGAAATACAACGCGTTAATTAAAACGAGGACATGACAATTCGACTAATAAATAGGATATAACTAGGGAGTATCAAGATTCTAAGTAGACACATTTACCTATCATACGAGCTCTTACCAATTTACTTTTCCGCATCTTTAGTTTAATTTACTTTTATATAGTTAATTAGTAGTTATAAAACCAAACTCTTCAAACCTCGATATTTTTACTTGCTTTCTAGAAGAATATAAAAAAACAAAAAATAATCATCCTTCAACCCTTAGACCGACAAAAACGACAAAAACCCTTCTGAGACATTTGGCGGGCGGCCGTTTGCCATGGCTGACAGACAAATGGCCTCTAGGCCTGAATGGCCGGCGGAAAAACCATATGGCCTGCGGCCAAATGGGTCTGATTGCCATTTTATGCATTTCTTTCAATTTTGCTCATTTTCTTCCGGTAAACACACTTGTATTTATTGTTATGAAATGAAATTACACAGAACTATTACATAAATGATGCGTGTATAACGCGTTCGGGGTCAAAGGAACTTCCTTTTCGTCGATCAAGTTTTTCAACACCCTAGGCAGTGAACCTAATCGTTGTAGTGTAGTATTGGGTAAACCTCGGGTATTGATACAGTTCTCTAGGGGAACAGGAATGCTAGTGAGAGATGTACTATGCTAAGGTTTGAGGTTGAGGAAGATTAATTTTTTATCTTTTTATATTTTTTTAGAAAGCTAATGGTAAAATCTCGGGGTTTGGATTTGGGGGTTGGTACTTCTACCGATTACTCTACTTGTCTAATTATCTAAACTAAGGGTAGTCTATGTCTATTTGATGTGTGCTCGTATGATGAATAAAAATATGTTTACCTAGATACTATTACTCCCTAGTTATCTTTTATTGGTGGTTGATTTGTCACGTCCTTATTCTTAACGCGTTGTGTCTTCTATGGTCGTAGGGTATGCTTTTATCCCTAACTCTTTGAGAATACCTTAAGGTTATTGCCTATGAGATCTCTAGGATTCATAAACTAACACTAAGGTTATCTTTGGATATTTAGTCTACATTCCGCTAAGTGACTATAAAATAAGTTTCACAAAGATTACTCAAGCATTAAAAACACAACGATGACCTAGTGTAATCCTAACCAATTACAATTAAGATAAAAGACAGCCAATCAATAATTAATAACTAGGTTTCATAGATCTAAGTAAACACACATGAAATTTAGCCGGACATGTTAAACATGCAAGCATACACACATACAATCGAAGACATAATAAAATCAATGAAGTAAATAACTTATCTTGATGTAAAATAGGGTATGAGAACCCTAAGATA
Source organism: Chrysanthemum makinoi (assembly GCA_910596185.1). Lineage (NCBI taxonomy): Eukaryota > Viridiplantae > Streptophyta > Magnoliopsida > Asterales > Asteraceae > Chrysanthemum > Chrysanthemum makinoi. The sequence continues at coordinate 45,316,608 of OU343224.1, read as the reverse complement.
CCGTCCAAACAGGACCAAAATCATTTTAGGTTTTTACTCCACAAGTCTCCCCCCTTTAAAGTCTGAAAATACATTTTCTATATATAATTTTACAACTACGACGGCGATACCTTATAGTTGGGACGCCGTCGGATCATCGTCATTAGGGTTTCGTCTTGGCCAAGTCATCATTGGGATGGCGACAAATTGTGGTTGTGACGCCGTCAGTCTTCAGCAGTGACGTCGTCTGAATCTGGATCTAGGCCGTCTGAGAAAAAAGTCTTCGTGACGCCCTTACTCTTCAAATCCTGACTCCGTCAGGTGCAAATTAGCAAAATAGCTCATGTGTCATCACAAAATAGGGACGGCGTCGCCCTCTGTTTGGGACGCCGTCAGGTGTAATTCCAGCAGGTTGAGTGTCTTGATCTTGACTTAGCCATTTTCTTCATATATTCACTTCTTTTCGTCCAAAAATGCATCATTCCAGCATTTTGCTTCCAAGAGACCTAAAAAGTGAAAATGAACGAAATTAAGCAGTAACAGATATAAAAGTGGGCGATTAAGGGCTTAAATGACCCCTTAAAAGTGTACGCTTTAAATCCTTATCAAATATCCCTACAGTTGGTATTTGCTTGTCCTCAAGCAAATGTGCTTTTGGCCAATCAATTTATAAGTTAGGGGGCATAAAGCATTGGTTTAACATAATTCATAAAAAGTAAAAGCACCGCAATATTTATAACAAGCACGGAAATTATATACAAGCACCTTACAAGTGGTGTTTGGATTCTCTCATCTCTCAGGTGTATATGAAATATAGTAAATGGAAATGGAAGATAAACTCCATTAACCGGTCATAGTGCATAGATTACCATAGGCTTGATACTAGATCAAACCTCCACCGCTTTGGCGTAAGCACCTAGGAGTAACTATCTAAGAGGTCTTTTAAAGGGTTTTAATGTTAGGCTTACGGTTAGGGAAACAAAGGGTTTGTTTGGATAGGCGATTTAGTAGTGGCAAGTAAAAAATCTTTATGTTACAAGCATGAGAAGAATGGCATTGCTATGCCAAGACTCGACTCTCTAAACTCAAGGTAACTTTGAAACAAACATAAATATAAAGATAAATGTAGGATAGTAGCCCGTATTTTTTTTTTCATACACTTTTACTCTACCATCCTCTACGATAACATCAAAATATAAGGGATTTATAGGCACATCCCTACACTTGAGTTTTTATTACTCTAACACTAATTTGACCCGAATTGAAAAGATTAAAACACTTGGAGTACATTATTACGTAAATAAATGGAATTTGAATTTAACATTTTTTCCCGTCACTCTATAAAATTTAACTTTACCCATGAGTCACAATCATCCCAAAACTGTGTACAAAAGATATGACTCGACTTAGGAACCATGCAAGTAACTAGATAATTTAACTAAGGGTTTAGTATGATAACAATAATGCACTAAAAGTGAGTGTATACAAGGTAGGCTAAGGCGATTTAGGTGTATATTTGGGGTTTGATTGTAAACAATGCTCTTAATTGATATTCCGGAAAACCGAAACATCATGAGAACCGCGAAAAGGATAGGCTCTGAGGGGTTAACTAGGGGTATCGTGTACTAAAGATGAGTACAACGCAATGGTGTGGGGGAATTACTCAACCGATGTGGATGAAGTAATTATGATACGGGTATCAAACAAGGGTTATCCTAATGCCTCTTATCATTTAGTTATTCCTAACTACACAAGTGTAGTCTCACTAGCGATCTCGGAATGCATCACAAAACAAGTTCTAGAATCTATTATACTACTGGTACACTCTCGAAGCATTAAAGGTGAATGCTTTAATTCCTATAGATCTAGGGGCGAACCTCACATTTTTTGGGTGGAATTTGAGTGGTAAAGGGTTTTTGTGCTAGTTATATAACTCATATCCATGAGACGCTTTATTAAGACTAAAGACCAACCCGTACAAGTCAAGAATTTTTTTAAATTTGGCGCTAAAATTGCCCTAACAAATATTTCTCATGGTTTATCACACAAATAAAATAGGACAAGACAAATGATCAAGGATAAGCATAGTTTCAATGTACCCGTTTTATTCTCCCTCCCTACACTTAAACTGAACATTGTCCCCAATGTTCCCCGAAAGTATCAAAGTTATGATAACGGAAGGTAATTAAAAGAGAAAGAAACTAATACTCCCCTAATTAGCTCGGTAGGATCCGTGTGAAATTGTTGTTAAATTCTTTCCAAGAAGAACGTATGCGTGAAAAGCTCCATACAATCTTATGTTTCTTCTTCTTGATAAATAAAACCTACACGCTTTAAGAAAATAGACGAAACCTTCGCGACTCTACTAAATTAGGATATAATGCTTGTGGAATGGATGTTTGCAGATTTTCTGGAAAATTAAGACCTGAGAATTTCCAAAAATTTATAAATAGCACAGAAAACGAGAGAAAGTTAGATAAGTTGTTTCTGCTCCTCTTGACGTCGTCAGGTTATAATCCTGACACCGTCAGGTTATCCTGACAGAAACTGGTCTGCTGCATTTTTCTGTAAAAATTACACCTTTAAAATCTAGAAAAAATTCCTGCAAAACATCCATTATGACTCGATACAAGCATTTGACTCTAACAAACACACATATATATCAATTTCAATAATCGTAGTTCTCAAGTTCACGTTTTTTTGAAAACGTGTGTAATCCTCCCTACACTTATCCTTTTTGTAAAATACCTTTATATGTAATTAAGACGAGGTTAAAGACAAAATAAAGCATTTTCACAAATTCAAACATGAGAACATACAATGATGAAAAAAATATATATAAACACACAAATAAAAAGAAATAAAAACAAAAACACATGGGTTGCCTCCCAAGAAGCGTTTGTTTTGTTCGAGTCACGAGCTTGACTCTACCATTATTTAACGGATAAAGGGGAAGTTTTTCCTACACTTAAGCTTAAGTGCGGGTGATAGTAGCGATACACACCCTTAGGGTGGCAATTTGACACGTGAGGTGAAGGGGGCGTGTGAATGGCTTCCTTCATCCTATAACTACCCGGACTAAATCGGTTGATGGGTGGGTCGGTTCGTCTTTTGTCTCCTAGATGTATATCTAAGGATGGAAAATTGTGTAAAGATTGAGGTTCCGGTTCATCAACACTAGGAAATTCCCTAGAACTAAGAGTAAGGCTGAGACTACAAGTATTCAAACCTATATTCTCTAGTTGCTTTTGGTTCAAATGTTCTACCTCCATCGGGATTCCTAAAGTCTCTTCTACTACTTCTGGGTAAGTCACGTGCGGTGTGTATGCCTTAAATGATGGTAGGACTTGTAGGATACCTTGTTGGTCTAGACTTTTCACCTTATCCTCAATCACATCTACATCACCTATATGCTCGTCATGTGTTATTTCCTTAGGTAATGATGAAACCAAACCTAGTAATTGATCCAACTTATGGTTTAATACTTGGTTGATTTCCATAATATTTTGACACATTTGGTCAGTTTTCCTAAGGGCCTCTCTTAAAATAGTTTCTAAACATGGAGGTTGTTCATGAGAGTCTATCCTAGGTGAAGGCTCATATGATGCATAGGTTTCACTAGATGAGGTGTTTTGTGGGCTTGATGGAATGAAACCCTCAAAAGGTTTATGGACTTGGTTACTTTTCCCAAGGTACTCAATGGGGCATATAAAAGATCCCATTCTCTTTACTTCTTCCCACCATCTTGAAAAATCCGCCTTAGTAATATTATATTTTTTCATGAAAAAACCTAATCGCGGATATAGTGGATTCGCGTTCTCCATAATGGTGAACGGAAGAGTCAATGGACAAATTTTATGAACAAAGGCACAAAGAAGGGGGATAGACTACAAGGAAGCTAATAAAGAAGAAAAAAATCTCACTTGATAGGAATCTTGTGAGTAGACCTAAACGAGATGGAAATCTAACTAGCTATTATATTCCCCGGCAGCGGCGCCAAAAACTTGATGCGCGTATAACGCGTTCGGGGTCAAAGGAACTTCCTTTTCGTCGAGCAAGTTTTTCAACACCCTAGGCAGTGAACCTAATCGTTGTAGTGTAGTATTGGGTAAGCCTCAGGTATTGATATCGTTCTCTAGAGGAACAGGAATGCTAGTGAGATATGTACTATGCTAAGGTTTGAGGTTGAGGAAGATTATTTTTTTATCTTTTTATATTTTTTTTAGAAAGCTTAGGGTAAAATCTCGAGGTTTGGATTTGGGGGTTGGTACTTCTACCGATTACTCTACTTGTCTAATTATCTAAACTAAGGGTAGTCTATGTCTATTTGATGTGTGCTCGTATGATGATTAAAAATTTGTTTACCTAGATACTATTACTCCCTAGTTATCTTTTATTGACGGTTGAATTGTCACGTCCTTATTCTTAACGCGTTGTGTCTTCTAAGGTCGTAGGGTATGCTTTTATCCCTAACTCTTTGAAGCTTCTAACTTGATCTTTGCATTATGTACCTACATGAGACATGAAAACTGAAAACGGTAAGTCAAAGAGACTTAGTGAGTAAATGGAACTAAGCTAGGCTACTATTAGCCAAAGTGTGCATCATCTACATGCTAACCAGTACATTTTCTAAACGGGTCAAATTTAGCTACATTCATAAACTACTAATATAGTTTAACATAACATGAAATCCAATTGCTAATTAAACTTCCAACATGATAATAACATATTGATAAGGATTTAGAGGTACCATTTTGAGGGGTCATTTAAGCCCTTAATTGATCACTTTTGTATCCGTTACTACTTAATTTCGTTCCTTTTCACTTTTTAGGTCTCTTGAAGGAAAATTGCTGGAATGACACTTATTCGAACGAAAAGGCGCGAATATACGAAGAAAATGGCCAAAGTCAAGAATCGAGACACTCAAGCTGCTGAATTGAAAGGGGACGGCGTAAGGTTCTATTTGTGACGCCATCGGAACAAGTTTTGTGACGACTCAGTAGCCAAATTGCTTATTTAAAAGTGACGGCATCAGGTTTTAAAAGAGTAGGGCGTCGCAGTTCAGACGGCCTAGATTTGATCCAGACGGCGTCAGAGACTAAAGGAGACGGCGTCACAGGCATAAAGTGACACCGTCACAATGATAACGTGGCCAAAACGAAAACCTAATGATGGCGATCCGACGGCGTCACAATTAAAGAGTGACGCCATCGCAGTTTGTAACACTATATATAGAATCCAAATTTTTCAGTTTTAGTGTGTAGTTTTGTGGAGTAAAAACCTAAACCGAACCAAGGTTGTCTTGTACAGTATTTTAGGGTTCCATACCGTATCTTACATCAAGATAAGTGTTTTACTTCATTAATTCAATTATTTCTTCAATTGATTGTGTGTATGTTTGCATGTTCTCCATGTCCGACTAATTTACTTGTGTGTTTGCTTAGGTAATATGAAACCTAGTTATTGAATATTGATTGGTTGTCTCTTATCTTAATTGTGATTGACCTAGTATTGCGATAGGTCATTTGTTGTGCTATTCATGCTTGATTAATCTTTGTTGAATCTTAGCATATAGTTACTAGTGGAATTGTAGGCTAAACATCCAAAGAATACCTTAGTGTTAAGTTTATGAATCCTAGAGATTTCGTAGTCATTAACCATTGGTTGCTTCAAAGAGTTAGGGATAAACGCATACCCTACGACCTTAGAAACACAACGCGTTAAGAATAAGGACGTGAAAATTCAACCATCAATAGGAGATAACTAGGGAGTAATAAAACCTAAGTAAATACATTTTTAATCATCATACAAGCACACAACAATAGAAATAGACTACCCCTTAGCTTAGTTAATTAGATAATTAGATAAGTAGAGTAATCGGTAGAAATACCAACCCCCAAATCCAAACCCCGAGATTTGTACCTTTCCATTTCCTAAAAAATATAAAAAAAGATAAAAAATAATCTTCCTCAACCCCAACCTTAGCGTACTAACTTCTTACTAGCATTCCTATTCCCCTAGAGAACGATATCAATACACGTGGCTTACCCTAATGCTACACTACAACGATTAGGTTCACTGCCTAGGGTGTTGAAAAACTTGCTCGACGAAAAGGAAGTTCCTTTGACCCCGAACGCGCTGTGTAAACGTGTCACATATAATCTCTTCAAGAAACTATGTTAGTACATCATGACCCGTTCAATATCTAAATGGGCCAATTCGTGTAATTATCGTACTAATACTTGCAAATTTTAATATAAACATAATAATCTACAACATGGCGTGTATGGTACGACATGTAGTCATCTTGTTACTTTTACATGATTCTAATTCTAAATTCATATTCATCGCATGATTTCTAATTCATGGCGTAATTTCGGCATACGTGCTTCTAAACTAGATGACAAGTTATTCTTTCTACTAAGATCGAGAACATCCATAACCAACAAGTACTCTTCTTGGAGTTCTAACTTTTCATCATGCATATCTATACTCGGGTTATCCATAAAGGACGCTTAAACACGTAGCTTGATATACTAATTATTGACATGGGTCATTTACAAAGAATGTAAGTACTATGTTAAGCACTGGTCATCCACAAAGGATGCTACTAAGGGAGTTCTATATCGTCCACTTCTTAGACACTCTACATAGCATGTAGTGCATTACTTGGGCACGCACGACATGACTAATGGCACTTCTTGTGAGCACCCTTAACATGGCTTGTATTCGGCTATATCCAAATCACGAGCTAAACGTACTAAAATCATGTTTAACTACAAAACATGAAATGAAATCCGTTACTCACCTTATTCGTGGTCTAGGCCCTCCGTTGCATCACGCGGGCACCTAAACATATAATCATATCATACTAACTTTTAAATAATCTATATAAATCAAACAACTCATTAACTAATTACTTAGCTATATGGGGTTTCTATGGGCTTGTACCAAACACCCATAACTAGTTCTAATCATAAGCTTAACATAATCTTTTTACTAATCATGAAGTCTTGATTCTAACACAATACTTAACCATAATTCTTTCTTAACTTGATCGCTAATATCATAATTAATCATAACATCAATTTCGAGGCTCATAAACTTTAATCCAACTAATGACATCAAATAATCTTGATATTTAAGTGTCAAATTCCCCTATTATGCTCATTATTTGTATTGTTTATACGGATATATGCTATGATTTCTTTATATTTTGTTTCCAGGTTATAAATGAGCATAGGAACTAAAGAGACGTGGAATTGGAAAAGAACTTACTATGATACACATTTTAGTATGTTGACTAAGAAGAGGTTACGGCGTAGTTACACTCTCCAGTTACGCCGTAACAAAGAATTCAAACATAATGACCAAGTCAACGCTAACAATGGATTACGGAGTAACTATTACATTGGGTTATGCCATAATAATCTGAACACTTTGAGAATTTCTATGTCTAAGAAAGTTACGCCGCAACCAATTTATGAGGTTACATCGTAAAAAGGGAACATAATGTGACTTATAATATTGACGAGATTACGGCGTAACCAAAGAATGAAGATTATGGCGTATATGAAACCCTAGGTGGTTACGGCGTAACTACCCATTTTACTTACGACGTAAATGTCTATTTTTAGATAAGAACATGGATAATTAAACTAGTTACGACGTAACCACAACTCTAGGTTACGTCGTAGCTATGTCGGGCCTATCAATACCAACCTATTTTTAGCATTTTACACATCCTTTTCACCACAAACCACCAGAGAAAGAAGTAGGGTTCCACAAGGGAGATCTACAACAATATACGGAGCCATTTACAAGGGAGAAATCACACGATAACATCAGTAAGTTTTAGCGATTCTTATTTTAATTACATTTATGATTCCATGTCTTTCACTTTCGTGCAAAACATTGAATTTTGTGTTCCTATTAATATGATTGGCTAAACACCTCTGGTGCTAGTCTAGTTATGATTCCTTTCATGTCCTGATTATATTTTCATGGTTTTATTATTGCTTTTAGTGTGTACATGCATAGTTTTTCGATATACCCTCTAGTTTCGGTAGTTCTGAAGACCAGTTGTACTTCTTGCACTAGGAGAATTGACCATAGGACCTTAGTATGATTTGTTGCGAGGATTGACAACCCTTGTGTACGAATTGACCATAGGATCACTCTCCGGGTTGGATGAATTTAAGAAGTTAGATGTGTGGCCTAAGTTTGGACCGTTGGGCCACACAAAGAAATAATCTGGCATGTAGCGGCACTTAATGACTCAAACTAGTCTACCGTAATTTCACTTACTATAGAGGAGAGCGCCTTTGGTTTCGGAAAGGATTCTAGGGAAATAGGCTAGGTGAATTGACCTTAGGAGTCTAGTGATACTTATGCCCCACTTAAAGCGATAGAAGGTGTTAGCCTCGCTAAAGTGAAGTCATTACGGAAATTGCATTAGTTTCTTCTTTTACTCATTCACAAGGACTAGTTTAGTCAATAGTGCTAAGTTAGGCTTGTTGAAGTATAAATACCCCTCCTAGTCCCAACTAGGAGGGTAGGAAGTTCACATTTTGTAAAGAAGTGTGTGTGTTTTCTTCTTCTTCTCTCTAGAAACACACACATCTTCCCCTTTTCTATCTAATACAATAACCATGTCTTTCTCATTCTTTGAGCTTCCCCGCCCCCCCGAACCACATGAATCATTGTTTTTATTGGTCCTACAATTGGTATAACGAGCCAGGTTGTTGTTTTTATAGATTTGTGTGGTTTCGAATGTTTGTTTAAACTGTTTTTAACCTGTTTTTATGTGCCGGAATTTTTTTTTCCATCTTTTGAGGTTAACAGTTTATTCACTTGTATTTGTATCTTTTTGGTCAAAGATGTCTAGTGGTCAATATATTGATATATGTCTTTGGGTCTCTTTTGGGTCAAAACAGCATATAACATCTTATTAAACATCTTTTGTACCAAATCCGTGGAAAAATATGTGGTCAACCGTCATCTTCTCATGGTCAAACTGTCAAAAGGAAGCACTTTTATGCTGTTTCTGGGTATTTTATGAAGATGGTCGGATTTTTTGGTCAGAAAAACTCGCCGGAAATAAAAGCAGTTGGTTCATATGATTGATAATGGAGATTTTGAGAGTTTTGGGTGAGTAAAATGAAAGAGGTGTATTTTGTTTACTCAGATCTGGTTTGAGAGAATATGTGGTAGGCGGTCTTTTATCACTAATGAGTTTTAGGGTTAGGGTATGTATATGAAATGATAAGAACCAAGTGATATATATCCGGATGGGATTTCATTGAATGGACTTGGGTTGTAGCGCCATTGGGCCCCATCCACCGGATAATTCGTGGTGACATAAAACACGCTGGACCGATATGGGCCTGATGTTACTTGGTACGTGACCTAGAATGCACGGGGTTATACACAAAATTTGTCATCCGAATTTTTGTGAAAACTTTTGGATACAAATTTTTGTTATTCATTAAAGATTGGTATTTTGGTATGGTATATTTTTCACGAGGATACTACGCTCACGCTAAAGTTTTCGATGAATTTTAACGTGACCACGGAGATGACTCTTTATTAATTATTTGGTGTGAAGTGACGCTTTGACGGGCGAAGTTTACTTATTTCGTCTTCTTTCTTTCTTCCCTTACGCGAAGATGACTTGTCCGGGCAAATATGTTGAGTGTGATGAAGACTTGCTATCTAGTTACTTTTGTGATTCTTTCTCTCTTAACCCACAAAGTAGCTATCACTTTCGTTGTCTCACGTAGTTGAGGATACGCCAAGAGGTTTTGTACAATGGGTACACCGTTCTTTTTCACAAGGATAGTACAAGCTTAAGTAACTATTCCGAGAGATTTTACTTCATCCTCAAGTTCGTCATATTGGGTTATCCTCACATGTGGTTACTACAGAACCGCTGAATTTTGATACAGGGTGTTGAGATGAGTTAGACAATTTCAAATGGTATTGTTCATCGACATCTTCTCACGGGCTGATATGATTTATGATAGAATGCTTCCGGTTAATGCTTCATGTACACAATTGTATGCTGATTTCGATAAATCGTAACCATCAAGGGAGAGAAATGTGTACATTGTGGGCTGATTTGATACATAAAAGATAACTGGAATGCATTTGGTGAGATGAAGATGTTGATATCTTATTCCTCCGAATGGAAAATCTTGAAGAAGGTCGAGTCGACAGTCTTTTCTACATTTTCCGCTGCGTGTTAGAAGACTAAAGACGATTCTAATTTAATTATCAAAAGACTTCTTCAATTCGTGAAATTCATGAAGGTTGTCGTTTGGGGAGAGCACTAATTAGGGGAGAGCAAAAAGGTCAAATTTAATCCCTAATTAGATTTGCTCGCATTGTTCTTCTGCAAGTAAAGAGATGGCAGCTGAGAAGATTCATGAAGTTTGATGAATGTGAAGACACTCTTGGAGCTGCTGCGCTTATCTGTTGTGTTTAATTTTGCTTTGTAGGAACATTGTAAGCAACTCCCGTATGACATCACTTAGGGAGAGATTGTTAGCCTCGCTAAAGTGAAGTCATTACGGGAATTGCATTAGTTTCTTCTTTTACTCATTCACAAGGACTAGTTTAGTCAATAGTGCTAAGTTAGGCTTGTTGAAGTATAAATACCCCTCCTAGTCCCAACTAGGAGGGTAGGAAGTTCACATTTTGTAAGTTAAGTGTGTGTGTTTTCTTCTTCTTCTCTCTAGAAACACACACATCTTCCCCTTTTCTATCTAATACAATAACCATGTCTTTCTCATTCTTTGAGCTTTCCCCGCCCCCCCGAACCACATGAATCATTGTTTTTATCGGTCCTACAGAAGGCTTGTTAGAAAACATAGTCATTGCTAGATAGCATGAATAATTAGGCTATCACATTTTCTCCCTACTGCATTCAAACTAATTTAACTTTCGCTTTTCATTTTAGTTTATTAGTTTAATTAATCAATCAAAACCACCTTTAAAACGTGACACTAGGCTTAAATTAGGATCCTAACACATAGCTCTTGGGACCACTGATCCGTGCCAAACCGTCAAGTTTTCTCACGCAAGCTGACCACTTGTGAATGGCCAACTGTAAGAAACTTAAAACGCGCTCAAGCACTAATGCAATGAAGATCTGAGGAGTATAGTGTTTCCCCGGGTCGTTATGTCCCATTGAGCTATGCAATGGATTATCAAACGTAAGTGATCGAAATTTGAAACGAAAAAGGGATCCGATAATATTATAACTACGTAAAAGCCAACAAATTACAACGGCTTAAATGCAAATTAAAGGAAAGTTAAAAAGATAAAAAATATTAAATAAACGCTATCACTATTTTTAAAATGATGTTTTTGTTTTTATGTTTTTATAAAACTGAAATAAAAACTACGTAGCGTACAAAATAAAAAATGAAACTAAAGCAATAATAATCCTAAAAATATGAAAATGATATTTTTACAAACCTAATGATAAAAGAAAATATTTAGAAAAATAAAATTATTTTATAACTATTTAATTAATTATTATTAATTAAAAACTATTTTTAACTATTAAATAATTACCTAAAATACAAGAAAATGTGAAATAAAGCTAGAAAAATAAAATGAAGACTTAGAAAAATCTAAAATATCAAAAGAGAATTTTTAAAACTATTTTTATATTTTTCTGATTATTTTTGGATTTTCTAGGAATTAAAAACTATTTAAAACTATTTAAATTACTTAAAAATACAAATTTAACTAAGAAAAATCTAGAAAAATATTTTTTTGGCTTTTTATATTTATCTTAACTTAAGGAAAATGAAAAATTATTTTTTTGAAGCTTTTCTTAATTTTTTGTATTAAATGCTAATTAAAAATGCTTAAAAAGTGAATTAAATCAAGAAAAATACTAAACAGTACAGCAAAAATCTGAAAAATTCAGGAAAAGCTTAAAATAATATTTAGAATCTAGGAAAAATATAAAAAGCAGGGGTTGTGTGAATGATTATGAAACTGATGTGCAAAGTGCTTAGAAATAAGCACTAGAAATAAGCCAACAACCACAAATAAGCACTAAACTGATACAGAAGCTATATTATGCTACAATTACCCAAATGTAGCTAATAACAACAAGCCTTAACCTCTGATAAGCTGATTACACAGATTTGGTTTATTTGAGTATATAAGCTAAAAACAGGTTTTAATTGGGTAGCTGTTTAAGCAGAAAATAAACACTCAAATAAGATGGAAATTAAAGAGCAAATGTTGGAACCTCAAGATAACCTGGCTAAGTACTTAAATACCAAATTAGAGACCTAGAAAAGCTCTAGAGAGCTCTGTGCAAGGGTTGCAAGAACTGCACAAGTCCTGTACAGTTCAAGCACCTGCGTAAGTGGCACTTACTACCATTTTGATAAGTCTGTTTTGGATGAGATAAAAAATTTTGTAAAAATCTATAAAAATGGTAATAATGAAGTAGGCCATTGAATTTATTGCACACCAAGTTTCACTTGATAACACCCTGAAAGGAAGCAATTAAAAAACAACTTAGCTTGGCCCAAAACTGAAATTTCAACTATTTGACTTTTTAAACAATTTGGTAAAGTTGACTTTTATGAACTTAGACCTTGATTTCAACCTGAAAATGATGTAATGAGATTAAATGAAGCTACTACAAGCTTTATCTAAGTATTTTAAACACAACTCAAGATTTTGCTTATCCAAATCCATACAATTAAGAGTTCAAAGCAGTCATGGTGTGATTTTGACTTTGGTGATCTCCGTGACACAAAACTAAGATGATATGACTGCAAATGAACTGAACAAACTTAAAGCAACTAGAGCTACCCATCGTGCATATACCGAAAAACAGATAGTTCAAAGAACCAAACACCCTTAAATTCAACTGTTATGCAATTAACTCCAACTAAACACTGAATTAACTTATGCAATCACTTGAATTGAATTAAACTATCCTAAATACAACTTTTTGAACAGATTAAAACTAGATTTGACTATAAATGAAGGTTATGCTATGAATCTTGGAATTGACTTACAAATGGTCCCAGCCACTATGGCTTGAATCCTTGAACGGAACCAGAACCCCTAACCTATTTTATATCAACCCACTGGATTCCAAATCAACCCAAATCAAGCATTGCTTCACCCATTCACCATATCTGCATCATTTTTGCCCATTTTTGACTTTCTTTGACCAAGAACCAATTTGGCTTAAAACTAAAATGTAAGCTTATAGAAAGCTATGTGAAGCTTGTATAAGCTTATTGAAACTGAGAAATGAGCTTTATGAAGCTTTTGAATGAGACTTTGAGATGGAAATTTTCAACAGTAAACCCATCAACATAAATTGATAGTGAAACTTAAATTAGTACTTGGAAATGATTTATATTGATCCAATAGCTTAAAATGAGTACATTTCAACAAAAGATTACAGAATTTTTTACTTAACTAGAACTTAATATTAAAAACGACATTAATAAAAATTTAAAAACTAGTAGACTCCTCTTTTCTTCTTCTCTTGCTTCCTTTTTATACCCAAACTCTCTCTCTCTCATCTCTGATTGTTTCCCAGCATTAATCTCCACCATTGGATTGATAAAACTGATCATGGCCATTCATTGGATTTTGGCGCCAAAAAGAGATTTTAACAGTTGGGGTTGAGTGAGGGTGAGAAGAAGCATTTAATGCTTTCTTGGATGTTAGCTGAGGTGGGGGGAACAAAGTGTGGAGTAGGGGGACAAATAGGTGGTGTTGTGTTGGTGGCTGGTTGTAGACAGGAGTGTCGGGGAAGACAGGGAAAGGGGGCGGGGTAATATTATTTTAAACGTGGGTATTGGGTTCGGTTGGGTGGGTTGGTTTATTGGACCGGGTAATATGGGATTGGACTTGGGTGGGATATTGGATTGGGCTTGGTATTTAAGGATCCGGTTTGGTTAAGCTTATAAAACACAAGGACCAACTTTGTAATTCACCCAAACTAGAGGGACCAAATCTGTACTGTCCAAAGTTAATCAAGGATCATTTTTTTGACAAGTTAAATTTACCCAAGGACTAAAAATAATAATTTTTCAAATTAAAAATGTCTTAGGGTAATTTTTGACAATCTTTGAAACTTTAGGGACTAAACTTGTAAATTCTCAAACTATTGATATTTTTCACCAAAGGACTAATTTTGACAACTTATGATTTTAAAAGGACCTTTGGTGATTTTTCTTTTGAAATTAAGTGCTCAGGGACTATTTCTGACCATTTTTGAAACTTGGGGGACTGAAACTGCCAATTATGCAAACTTAGCTCATTTTTCATCTGATTTTGAACATTTTGCATCTGAAACATATAAAATGCCATTTTGAGATATTTTCAGTATTTTGATGCATTTCTGAGCATTTTTAAACGTTTTGCAGTTCAGATTTGACCAAAAATGATGAGTATTTACACACTCATCAATCCCCCACACTAAACTATTGCTAGTCCCTAGCAATCTTTTGAGAAAAACTAATGGATTTCATCTCTTTACCAAAAGCCATTACTTTTGGAGTAGCCAAATGTTTTAGTTCAAGTAAGAACCATGGTACACCGATAACCATGTGATTTTGAGCAAACCACCAATTCCAACGGATTTGATTTGTCTTTACCAGAAGCCGTTTGCTCTGGACTAGCCAACTCTTAGATAAATTATCGATATTATCTTTGGTGAGTCGATTACCAATTATGGATTTTCCACTGCCTTTACCACAAGCCATAAACTTGCGGGCTAGCCAACTCTTCACTTTTAGGATATGGTGAGTTGAATACCATACAATTTTGGGCAAATTGCAAGCCGTCAACAGATTTGAGATATCTTTACCAAGAGCCGTTTGCTCCTGGATTAGCCAATCCTTCTGTTTATTAGACAAGGCGGACTGATAACCATAAGATGAGTAAGTGTAGAACACTTGCTCCAAAATTTTTTTTGGCCAAAAACGGGGGAATTAGGCGGTATAATTACATGATAAAATTCGTGAGAATTCCTCCCCACACTAGAAATGAATATTGCCCTCAATATTCAAAGTACCATGTTATTTAAACCGAGAATGTAAAAGGGAAATACTACGCCATTATTTAGAAAGAAGATTTTTGAAACTTGCATATATACACAACATGTGGGCAACCCCCCCACACTAGGGTGGTAGAAAGTAGAAAGAAGTCAGAAATATGGGTGAAAACCCATATGGCATGCTATCGTTTTTTATTACCGAAGTCGCTAGCTTGACTCGACCCCTAATTCATTTGTTCATGGGGAAAGTAACGTGGAAAACCAATCTCAATCGGACTTTCGTTCACAATGTTAATAAACATATGAACATCAGAAAGTTCCACACCGACGAGATACAACCGCGGTATTGTTAATAGTAGAAACTATAAAGGATGATACCGGGGTCAAAGATGGTGTCCTCATTCCCGAAAGAGAAAAGGGAAAGAGCGACCACACCATCTGTGAAGAATGGAATAAAGACGTACATGAGAATGCATGTCCATTCCTCATCAGAGAGAAGAAAATCACCAGTTTTGACATTTTTAAGCTTAAACTTGAAGCTTATGTGGTGATTGTCAATAAGATGTCCGGGAGGTAGGGTGGGAAACGGTTCTTCAATCAATAGATTTTCCAGAGAAAGGATGTCTCCCTCCGGATCAAAGTAAGTATTGTCAATTCCCGTTGGAATTGACTCATCACTAAGAAATGCATCGACTTCATTCCAAAAGTTGTCATCTTCCTCATCAGGAGTGAGAGAAGGGATGGAAGAGTCGAGAATAAGACTAGAAGATGATGGATTCTTTTTGAGCAATTCATCAATGGGAAGAATGTCTCCCATTGGATCACAATCATCATCATCCAATTCAGATGAAACTGAAGAGAGTTTGGTTTCATCCACAGAGTTAACAAACTCGATGCGACAAACTGATTCCGGAGGTGGGACAAGTGGTGTGCTCTTAGAGCTAGCAGTTTCCACCACTTCCGATGAAGTCTCCGATTCTAGATCATCATCATCATCAAGAACACTCTTGACTTCCCTGGTACAGCTTTCAAACCATTTGTTTGAACCAGGGTTGATTTTCAAAGCTTTTAGCTCAGCAAGTTTTTGATGACTCCTCTTAACCGTGAAATTTGAGAGTGTTGCATTGAATCTTTCAGATTTTTGATCAATTGTGGCAACACTCTGTTTGGACAGAGGTTTGGAGTTCTGTTTGATATTCAATGTGAGCTCTTCGTTGTCAACCCGAATGGTCAACTCTTCAAAGAAACACATCAATCAAAGCACGACTCGTTCTCAAGAAAGCTCTCCCTAAGATGGGGAACTCTAGGATGCATGAAGTCTACTACAACAAAGTCAGAGGAAAGTGAAACTTTCCCACTTTCATCACGACATCCTCGGCTATCCCAAGTGGACAAGTTATGGTACGGTCCGCTAGCTCGAGTGTCATACAAGTGGATGTAAGTTTAGGAAGAGACAGTTCTTCCATATCTGAGAGTGGCATGAGGTTAATGCTAGCGCCAAGATCGGCCAAGGCGGAGCATTAAACCATCCCCAAGAAATCACACGGGATTAAAAATCGCCGGGTCTTCAAGCTTTTGGGAAGCTTCTTGAGAATGACCGCTGAGCATTGCTCATTTAGAGGAGTTTTAGCCATCTCAGATAACTTATCTTTGTTGGTGAGTAAGCCTTTAAGCGTGGATGCAAATTTAGGCATTAGAACGAGAGCATCAACGAAGCTTATATCAAAGTGAAGCTCATTGAAGATTTGGAAAAAATTTTCCATTTGCTCTTTGTTTTTGTCTTTGAGCTTCTCATCATTCATTCTTGATGGGTAAGGAAGCGGACTAGACTTTTGAGCCGGATGGAAGTGTTTTCGGCTCAGAATTTGTCTTCGAACTTCGGTTCCGGACTTAAAGCTTGGACTACCGAAGGTGGGGCGTGTACTTCTCGTGGGCTTGAGAATCGCACCTTGTCCGTTGTATCCTTGGTAACTTGACTCAATGCTACAGGAGGAGGGGCATTGGAGTCGAAGGTCCATTGTGCGTCCTACCACTACGAGTGGTGACGGCTTTCAACTCGGCATTTGGATTGGGAATTGTATTGCTTGGGAGTCCTACAGAAGATGACGAAGCTTTGTTCATATTCATGTTCATGAAACTGCTCATCATATTCTTCAACTCATTTGTCTGCCGAGACAATGTGGTATCAATTTCCTTCCTTAGCTCAACTCTCATGTTATTGATCTGAGTTTGCATTGAACGCATGTTTGACTCAGTAATTTTCATGAAGTCATTTGGCATGGGAGCTTGAGGAGGTTGTTGATAATTTTGATGATTAGGAGCTTGATATGGTTGGTTGAAATTGTTCCGGTTTTGATTGAAATTTTGAGAGTTATTGAAATTTTGTCCTTGATTCGAAACAAAGCGATTTTGATTGCCATGGTTTTGCACAGGAGGAAAACCAGGTGGTGTCATACCGCTAGGTGCACGGTAGTGAGGATCAGCTTGTGGTCGGTATTGATTGTGGTTTACCGGCTACGGGAGCTTGGTACAAGGAAGCATCGGTTGCTTGACAATCATAATACGCGTGTGGACCACTACAAGTTTCACACACCTTGTTTTACGCTTTGACTGGTTCGGCTTATGAATTTCTCTTTTGATCTCCTTAACATCCTTAATCATACAACGGATGGCATCCGTTAGAGCGGCTATCGGGCTGCTAACTCGAAGAGTTATTGGATGAAGAAGAAGGAATGTTAGGAGTATTGAATTTGTTGCGAGAAATAGGAACTTTTGATTTTTGCTCGCAAATCTCAATCACATCTTTAGGTCTACGATTCAAGATATTGCCGCTCGCTGTTCAAGGAATCTTGATCGTTACCGTTCAACCCATTATAAAAGATATTGACTTGTTGAAGCTCCAGTAATTCATGATGGGGGCATTTCATGAGGAGATCTTTGAATCTCTCCCATGCCTCTCCAAAGTTTTCATCGAAATTTTGACGAAACCCAGAAATTTCATTTTTTAGATTAGTCGTCTTTGATGGAGGAAAGAAATAATTGACAAACTTTTGAACAAGATCCTCCCAAGTTTCGATGGATCGAGGGTTCTTTCCGCCAAACCGTGCTGTCCCTCAGAGAGAATGGAAAAAAGCATCAACTTGATCACTTTTTGTGGCACATCTTTGAAATTGATTGTTGCGGTCAACTTGTTAAACCAACGGATGTGTGCATACGGGTCTTCTTGATCAAACCCGCGGAATTGATTCGTAGACACAAGTTGGATTAAATGTGTCTTCAATTCAAAGTGATCAGAATTTATTACTGGTAAAACGATGGCATCTCCATAACCCTCGGTGGGTGCTTGGAGCATTTCCGCCATAGTCGTTATGCCATATTGTTGTTTGAAATAGTACGAATCTCGGGTTCGACTATTTGGGCAAAGACGTCCTACGAGAACGTCTTCTAAGAATTTCTGCTAGATCACGCAAAGGACTCAATGATCTAGAAGAACGAGTGCGCATGCACTAGAGTTAACTCTAAGAGACTCAGAGTTAAGGAGAGAAATGGGAATTATGAAGGGAATTATAAAATTTTGGGGTGAGAAGAATCTTTATGGGTTTTCTGGTTCTGACAAGTAGATATACCAACAAAATCAATTAACACAAAATCGAGGCAAAACAACAGTGAACTTAACCAATAATCACAAGATGAATGGCTTCTTTGAAAAAGGTACACAAATCACAAGGACACAAAGGCAAGTTTTAAATCTTTAGTTCGGGAACTTATTATGGTCGCACCCCCAGTTAGGTAGTGCACTGCCTTGGTTTGCGGTGGTAATCTTTTATGTTATTATTATTAAGAAAACGACAAATCTTTTTGTATTTTTTTTTTTTTTATATTTGATACATATATAGAAACAAAAGAAAAATATTTTTGTGTTTTATACGTTTTTAGCTGTTTTTGGGTTTTTGGATTTTTTATAAGAAAATATGGATATATATATAGATATGGATGATATAAACAAAGAGTGAGTATTCAAACTACTAATCTGCTGGACGGAAGATAATCAGCACAGACTCCGGCCGCAAAAATTTGATCCGCGCCAAACCGTCAAGTTTTATCACTCAAGCCGACCACTTGTGAATGGCCAACGAAGAAACTTAAACCGGCTCAACGAATGCAATGAAGATCGGGAGTATAGTGTTTCCGGTCGTTATGTCCCAAATGAAGCTATGCAATGGATTATCAAACGTAAAGTGATCGAGAAATTTGAACGAAAAAGGGATCTGATAATATTATAACTACAAAAAAGCCAACAAATTACAACGGCTTACATGCAAATTAAAGGAAAGTTAAAAAGATAAAAAATATTAAATAAACGCTATCACTATTTTTAAAATGATGTTTTTGTTTTTATGTTTTTATAAAACTGAAATAAAAACTACGTAGCGTACAAAATAAAAAATGAAACTAAAGCAATAATAATCCTAAAAATATGAAAATGATATTTTTACAAACCTAATGATAAAAGAAAATAATTAGAAAAATAAAATTATTTTATAACTATTTAATTAATTATTATTAATTAAAAACTATTTTTAACTATTAAATAATTACCTAAAATACAAGAAAATGTGAAATAAAGCTAGAAAAATAAAATGAAGACCTAGAAAAATCTAAAATATCAAAAGAGAATTTTCAAAACTATTTTTATATTTTTCTGATTATTTTTGGATTTTCTAGGAATTAAAAACTATTTAAAACTATTTAAATTACTTAAAAATACAAAGTTAACTAAGAAAAATCTAGAAAAATATTTTTTTGGCTTTTTATATTTATCTTAACTTAAGAAAAATAAAAATTATTTTTTTGAAGCTTTTCTTAATTATTTGTATTAAATGCTAATTAAAAATGCTTAAAAACTGAATTAAATCAAGAAAAATACTAAACAAGATCGGAAAAATCTGAAAAATTCAGGAAAAGCTTAAAATAATATTTAGAATCTAGGAAAAATATAAAAAGCAGGGGTTGTGTGAATGATTATGAAACTGATGTGCAAAGTGCTTAGAAATAAGCACTAGAAATAAGCCAACAACCACAAATAAGCACTAAACTGATACAGAAGCTATATTATGCTACAATTACCCAAATGTAGCTAATAACAACAAGCCTTAACCTCTGATAAGCTGATTACACAGATTTGGTTTATTTGAGTATATAAGCTAAAAACAGGTTTGGGTAGCAGGTTTAAGCAGGAAAATAAACACTCAAATAAGATGGAAACTAAAGAGCAAATGTTGGAACCTCAAGATAACCTGGCTAAGTACTTAAATACCAAATTAGAGACCTAGAAAAGCTCTAGAGAGCTCTGTGCAAGGTTGCAAGAACGCACAAGTCTGTCATTCAAGCACCATGCACAGGGCACTTACTACCATTTTGATAAGTCGCTTTTGGATGAGATAAAAATTTTGTAAAAATCTATAAAAATGGTAATAATGAAGTAGGCCAGCTGAAGTTATTGCACACCAAGTTTCACTTGATAACACCCAGAAAGGAAGCAATCAAAAATCAACTTAGCTTGGCCCAAAACTAAAATTTCAACTATTTGACTTTTTAAACAGTTTGGTAAAGTTGACTTTTATGAACTTAGACCTTGATTTCTCAACTGAAAATGATGTAATGAGATTAAATGAAGCTACTACAAGCTTTATCTAAGTATTTTAAACACAACTCAAGATTTTGCTTATCCAAATCCACAACAGTTAAGAGTTCAAAGCAGTCATGGTGTGATTTTGACTTTGGTGATCTCCAGACACAAAACTAAGACAGATATGACTGCAAATGAACTGAACAAACTTAAAGCAACTAGAGCTAACCACTGCATATACCTGAAAAACAGATAGTTCAGCAGAACCAAACACCCTTAAATCCAACTGTTATGCAATTAACTCTAACTAAACACTGGATTAACTTATGCAATCACTTGAATTGAATTAAACTAACCTAAATACAACTTTTTGAACAGATTAAAACTAGATTTGACTATAAATGAAGATTATGCTATGAATCTTGGAGTTGACTTACAAATGGTCCCAACCACTATGGCTTGAATCCTGTGAACCAGAACCCCTAACCTATTTTATATCAACTCACTGGATTCCAAATCAACCCAAATCAAGCATTGCTTCACCCATTCACCATATCTGCATCATTTTTGCCCATTTTTGACTTTCTTTGACCAAGAACCAATTTGGCTTAAAACTAAAATGTAAGCTTATAGAAAGCTGTGTGAAGGTTGTATAAGCTTATTGAAACTGAGAAATGAGCTTTATGAAGCTTTTGAATGAGACTTTGAGATGGAAATTTTCAACAGTAAACCCATCAACATAAATTGATAGTGAAACTTAAATTAGTACTTGGAAATGATTTATATTGATCCAATAACTTAAAATGAGTACATTTCAACGAAAGATTACAGAATTTTTTACTTAACTAGAACTTAATATTAAAAACGACATTAATAAAAATTTAAAAACTAGTAGACTACCCTTTTCATCTTCTCTTGCTTCCTTTTTATACCCAAACTCTCTCTCTCTCATCTCTGATTGTTTCCCAGCATTAATCTCCACCATTGGATTGATAAAACTGATCATGGCCATTCATTGGATTTTGGCCAAAAGAGATTTTAACAGTTGGGGTTGAGTGAGAGTGAGAAGAAGCATTTAATGCTTTCTTGGATGTTAGCTGAGGTGGGGGGAACAAAGTGTGGAGTAGGGGGACAAAGAGGTGGTGTTGTGTTGGTGGCTGGTTGCAGACAGGAGTGTCGGGGAAGACAGGGAAAGGGGGCGGGGTAATATTATTTTAAACGTGGGTATTGGGTTGGATTGGACGGGTTGGTTTATTGGACCGGGTAATACGGGATTGGACTTGGGTGGGATATTGGATTGGGCTTGGTATTTAAGGATCCGGTTTGGTTAAGCTTATAAAACACAAGGACCAACTTTGTAATTCACCCAAACTAGAGGGACCAAATCTGTACTGTCCAAAGTTAATCAAGGATCATTTTTTTGACAAGTTAAATTTACCCAAGGACTAAAAATAATAATTTTTCAAATTAAAAATGTCCCGGGGTAATTTTTGACAATCTTTGAAACTTCAGGGACTAAACTTGTAAATTCTCAAACTATTGATATTTTTCACCAAAGGACTAATTTTGACAACTTATGATTTTAAAAGGACCTTTGGTGATTTTTCTTTGAAATTAAGTGCTCAGGGACTATTTCGACCATTTTGAAACTTGGGGACTGAAACTGCCAATTATGCAAACTTAGCTCATTTTTCATCTGATTTTGAACATTTTGCATCTGAAACATATAAAATGCTATTTTGAGATATTTTCAGTATTTTGATGCATTTCTGAGCATTTTTAAACGTTTTGCAGTTCAGATTGACCCAAAAATGATGAGTATTTACACACTCATCAACCACCTCAACTTTACTGAATACTACACTACACACGGCCGGTACACTGCCCGTGAGTGCATAAGGTAGACCATAGGAAGACGAGACTAATAAAAATATTAAAACCTGGTCAGAAATCCTGCATCAAGTTTTTGGCGCCGCTGCCGGGGATCTGTATTTGGATTTGTGTTTAAGTATTTATTTTAATATTTTTTTTCTTACATTTTCTTTTAGTTTCAGGTATTATGGAAATGGTGTATATCGATACGCTTACTCTGGAGGAGTACCTTGCTATGACTAGGGAAGAGCAAGGGTCGGGCCTTGTGAGGCCGGATATTAGAGCAGATGTCCATTTTGAGATTAAGAACCAGTTCATGAGGGAGTTACGTGCAAATCCCTTTCCCGGAAACAAGACTGAAGATGCTTACGAGCATGTTGAAAATGTCTTGTACATCGTGAGCCTCTTCAACATCCCAGGTGTTTCTCACAATGCTATCATGCTTTGAGTGTTTCTAATGACACTCACTGGAGCCGCAAAAAAATGGGTTGATAGGTTGCCCGCTTGAACCATCAACACGTGGGATCTCCTTAAAAGAGTTTTTATCCAACTCTATTGCCCTCCTTCTAAGATGGCAAAGCAACTAGAAGAGATCCATAATTTCAGACAAGAAGGTGACGAAACATTATACCAAGCTTGGGATAGGTACAATGATCTTCTCTACAGGTGTCCTACTCATGACCGTAATAGCCAGCAAAAGATCAACTTGTTCTACATGGGGATTAACATCGCGACAAGGAAAATGCTTGATTCTCAGGGGCCTATCCCTAGAATGACTCCCATTCTAGCCATTGAAGCTATTCGAAACATGGATGACCACTCACAAAAGTGGCATGAAAGAGGAAGTAGCAGAAGCATTGGAGGAAGTTTAGACAGTATTGCTGTCATTGGAGGAAGTTTAGCAGAAGCTATTCGAAACATGGATGACCACTCACAAACTCGAAAGTCTTGGCAGGGATATGAAGATGCTGAAAGAGAACGTGCATGCCATTCAAGTAGGTTGCGAAACTTGCGGAGTAGCTCACATCGCCAAGGACTAACCATTAAAAAAAGAGATTAAAAGAGTTGAAGAAATCAAATACGGTGAGGCTAATATACAATTTCAAGGAGACGGGGGTAACAGAGATAAGTATCATGGAGGAACTCCAGGATATTATACAAGGATCGAGAACAGGCCTCCATTTGAAACCAAGAGACCCAGCCTCGAAGAAATGGTCAATAGACATATTGAGGAATCTTCAATGAAAAATGACAAGTTTAAGGAATGGATGAATAAAGTGAAGTAAGACACGGACAGGAACTTACGAAATCAAGATGCCGCAATCCAAAATTTAGAGACTCAAATTGGGCAACTTGCTAAGTATTTTGAAACTAAGGAAGTCGAAACTGTCACTGAAGCATGTAGAGCCGTTTTCACACAGGATGAGCAGGATGAAGTGCAAACCAATTCAGGGTTTACTAATGAATTTTTTGGAATAATCTACTTGCAGGAAAATGATGATACCAAAGGTGATGGAAGTTTACCCTGCCAACTCCTTGAAAAGGATCTCAATCCTGGAGATTTTTTGCTACCTTGCACTATTGGTAACTTTAATACGCATGCTTTAGCTGATCTTGGTGCTAGTGTTAGTCTCATTTCTTTTTATTGTTTGAACACTTAAAACTAACCAATCTTAAAGAAACACCAATGATGATTGAAATGGCTGATACCACTAGAAAAACGCCTAAGGGAACTATTGATAATGTGTTACTTAAAATTGGTAAATTCCTTTTCTCTGCCGACTTTGTGGTTTAGACATGGCCCGGCGACAACATAACAACATAATCTTAGGAAGGCCATTTTTAGCAACATATCATGCACACATTAAGGTTTTTGAAAAGCATATTTCTTTGGAAGTATGAAGGGAACAAATAACTTTTGATATGCATAAATTTTTAAACCCTGACCCTGGATCTTCAAAGGAATCTGCAATGTTGAGGGTCCTGATGAATCTTTAAACATCCTAGGGATTGACCCCGATCTATTTTGTTTGAGTCGCCATTATATTTTAGTTATGAAAATAGTGGAAAGAATGTTGAAAATTCTAAGCAGGCACAGGTTACGCATGATCAGGTTAGGGACAGAATTATGGAAGGAAAAATGCCAGCTTTCACAAATCGCTATTTCAATCCGGTATTAATGGTAAATGAAGGATCTGCGGAAGCATGGCCATCTTGTAATTCTTTTCGTAACAATTGTAATGGGGAAGAGTATGGAAAGTTATAGGATAACCAAAGAGCCCATTTGGAATAGACATGTTTCCATGGGTTAGAAAGGCACGATGTTGAATTCAGGAATCTATATTTCCTTGAATGGTACAAAGTTAGGTATGGGAATGCTATTATTAACGAGAACTTGATTAGAAGATTCCAGTGCGACTACACCAACTATCGCTTTAAAAAAGATAAGCTACTTTATGTGGGTTTGATACAGGTTTTACTGACCAGGTTATAATATTTATAATGTCTCGTTATACCTATGGTCTACCCTAATGCACTAACGGGCATTGTACCCGGTCGTGTGTAGCATAGTATTCGGTAAAACCGAGGTCGTCCCAAGAGTTATGTGTGTTGGATTAATACTAAGTCTAGGTGTCACAGATTTTAATATGATTATTAATTAACTACTAAAGCAGATTAAAGGCAAGGGTTGTGATCAATAAAGGAGAGTGGTGCTAACATAGTAATTCATCCTAGCTAGTAATGTCTACGTCTAATTACTTCCAATTACTTCAGGTGGGGTCAAAGTCGAGAGGATAGCATTTGATCAATTCGCCCTAACCTGTCAGCAAAGATGCCACCACTGGAGAAGTCAGGTGTCCCCTCATAAGTCCAGTTGTTCCTGGTCCCCTAAGATAAGTCATTAAGTACCGCTACATTCTAGACTTATAATAGTGAGTGCCCAGGCGTTATCAACTTAAACACTCACCCCCTGATTCTTAAGTTCATCCAAATGGTAGGTGATCAGTTGGTCAAATCGCACAAGTAGAAATGGTCGTCAGTTGGTCATATCTTACCCTTCCCTTCTCAGTCTACTCACTTAAGGTCAGTTGGTCATATCTCCTAAGCAACTAGCCTTTACAGCCATTCAAAACTACCGAAACAAGGGTAGCTACCAATAATTAAGGAATGTAAATGCAAACAAAACAATTAAGGAATTATAACTAGGCCAGCACCAAGAGGTGCTTAGCCGCTCATATTAACCATACAAATCAATTCAATATTTAATGTTACGAAATACTTGAATCGAAAGTAAGGAAAAGATAAAATGCTAATGCTTATCGTAGGGGAGTGATTTCTCCCTTGGAGATAGCTCCGTATGCTCCTCTAGACCTGCCTTTGGCTTCTTCCCACATTCTTTGGTTGTGGTGTGTGAAATGGGATGCTTTGAAATGCTGGAAATCATGGGTTATTTATAGGCCAGATCTGGGTTACGGTGTAACTAATACAATAGTTACACCGTAATCCTCTATTTCTTTGTAAATTGCACTAGATCTGCTGGTTACGGCATAACCTTAGAAGTGGTTACGCCGTATCTTCGATAATTCTTGTTTACGCCGTAGTTTATGCACGAGTTACGGCGTAGTTATCAGCGGCACGGATCCTCATTTGACCTAATATAGTTACGTCTTAATATTTTGGGAGAGTTAGGCCGTAATCTTCTGATAAGTTGGCTTTCTGAGTCACGCTTTAGTTACAGCGTACTGTGAGAGATGAGTTACGCCGTAACTTCTTCAAAGTGAGCATACTATGATAAATCTTTAATAATTCTCCAATTCCACGTCTCTTTAGCTCCAATGCTCGTAATTTGCATGAAAGTGTAATATAATGGAAAACAAGCGTAAATCCATATAAATGATATAAATTACAAGCATTATCGGGGGAAATCGACACTTAGTATTCAGGATAATTTGATGTTATCAGGGTTCCACTACAAATGAAAGGATAATTGTTTGGAAAAGCGCATAAGCATTAATGATTCCCAATGCAAGGGTGAAATTGATGAAGGGTTTAGGGAAAAATGCTTCTCATTTAACGAGTGGCTTACGAATCAGTTCGGTAATTCAAAGATAGATAAAAAGATCAAGAAAAAGGTTTTGTTGAATGGATGATTGATTGCTATCCGGAGGGGTATGATATAGTTGTAAATGACTATGAAATCATTGATACATTGGTCACCACTTTAGGTGGTGGATGACGTAATAGTCGCGGCTTTGAGTCTAACTTAAAGACTCATAAAATAAACAAAAGTGCTCTTTCCGGAGACAACCCGAATTATCCTTTTTCTTTTCCTTCTTTTTAGTATTGTTGGGTCTGGTATGTTTGTTTTTAATTTTTGAAGGAATTAGAGCAAGGTGAATAGCGTAAAGCCCTTAGAAGATTGAACCAATCTGGAATTTACATTCTATGTAGACTTTACGGTGTAACCCCAGTCTTTGGTTATGCCGTAACCATCTTCCCGATATCGGATGACTCCCAGGTTTCATCAATTACGGCATAACTCAGCAATGAGGTTACGCCGTAACCTGTCATGTAACAATTTAAATTTAATTTATTTACCATAAGCCTGTATTAGTTCTAAATGAACGTTGTGGGTGTGTTCCCTGTAAACCCTCACGAGACTTCACTTTTCAACTCGGGACACCGAGTGGTTTAAAAGGCTTGTTGCATGCGCTAAATGCAACTGTGATTCCTACGAAAGTGAGTTAGGTTTTTATTTGCTTTATTTTTCCTTTTTATTTTGGAATTATTCTTGTTGGTAGTGTTGTGATTTCATGGAATTGAAGTTTGCTCATGGAGACAAGACGAAGGTATGCATTTTGATAAGGATTTAAAAGGTACACTTTTTAGGGGTCATTTAAGCCCTTAATCGACCACTTTTATATCCGTAACTGCTTAAGTTCGTTCATTTTCACTTTTTAGGTCTCTTGAAGGCAAATTGCTGGAATGACATTTATTCGGATGAAAAACTGCGAATATATGAAGAAAATGGCCAAAGCCAATATCAAGACACTCAAGCTACTGGAAATGAAGGTGACGGCGTCACAGCTAAAGGGCGACGCCGTCGCAACACGCTCTGTGACGACTCAGTCGCGAAATTGCTTTAAAGAGTAGGGGGTCACAACTCAGACGGCCTAGATTTGGATCCCGACGGCGTCAGAAGATGAAGCCGACGGTGTCACAACCATAAGATGACGCCGTCACAAAGTTGACGTGGCCAAAACGAAAAAATAATGGCGGCGATCCGACAGCGTCACAAATAAAGAGTGACGCCGTCGCATGTTGTAACTCTATATATAGAATTCGAATTTTCAGACTTTTAGGGAGGTAGTTTTGTGGAGTAAAACCTAAACCGAACTTTGGCTGTCTTGGGCAGTATCTTAGGGTTCCATTCAATTATGTCTTCAATTGTTTGTGTGTATGCTTGCATGTTTTCATGTCCGGCTAATTTATTTGTGTGTTTGCTTAGATCTATGAAATCTAGGTATTGAATATTGATTGGTTGTCTCTTATCTTAATTGTGATTGACCTAGTATTGCGATTGGTCATTCGTTATGTTTTTAATGCTTGAGTAATCTTTGTAAACATTAGTTTATAATCACCTAGAGTTATTGTAGGCTATACATCCAAAGATAACCTTAGAGTTTGTTTATGAATCCTAGAGATTTCGTAGGCAATAACCTTAAGGTAGTCTCAAAGAGTTAGGGAAAACGCATACCCTACGACCTTAGAAGACACAACGCGTTAAGAATAAGGACGTGACAATTCAACCATCAATAAGAGATAACTAGGGAGTAGTAGCATCTAGGTAAACATATTTTTTATCATCATACGAGCAAACAACAATAGACATAGACTACCCTCACCTTAGCTTAGTTAATTAGATAATTAGATAAGTAGAGTAATCGTTAGAAATACCACCCCCCAAATCCAATACCCCGAGATTCGTACCTTTCAATTTTCTAAAAAAAAAATATAAAAAAGAAGTAAAAAATAATCTTCCTCAACCCCCACCTTAGCGTATTAATTTCTCACTAGCATTTCTATTCCCCTAGAGAACGATATCAATTCCCGAGGTTTTCCCTAATACTACACTACAACGATTAGGTTCACTGCCTAGGGTGTTGAAAAACTTGCTCGACGAAAAGGAAGTTCCTTTGACCCCGAACGCGCGTTGTACGCGTATCAAGTTTTTGGCACCGCTACCGGGGAATAGAATATCTAGTTAGATTTCCACCTCGTTTAGGTACCCTTGCTTGATTCCTATCAAGTAAGCTTTTTTCTCATTTTTTAGCTTCCTTGTAGTCTATCCCCCTTCTTTGTGACCTTTGTTCGTAAAACCCATCACTCACCATGATTCGCATCGTTCGCCGAAGAGTCTTCACACTACCCGCCCCCAATCCTCCTCCCAATCCTGAAATTGAAAACGCAATCCCACAAAACCCTTCACCCGTTCACCACTTTGGAAATCACCTAGGGCATAATGAAATAAATTGGCAACAACATATTCCTTTCTATGACTCGAATTCCGATTAGGAGTTTGACTATGGTGAAGCACTTGATAACGGGGAGTTCATCGATGAAGTTAATTTTGAAAGGGAAGAAGACTTATCCCAATGTTTAGACCCTAGCTGTAGAATTTAGGCTAATGGCCCCTTTAACATGCAATTCCTTGTAAGATAGGATTTGAAAGTTTTGATGCTAACTTGCACTCATTCTTACCTTTAAACTTAATCTCAAGAAATCTATATAACAAAATAAAGGTAAATGAATTAGCCTATCAAGGGGATAATGTTGTTGATGCGGTCACTTACTTGGATGTGTTTGTCGGAAGTTTTGCCTATGTGGTTGAATTCATGGTCCTAGAAGATTTAGGAGAATTCATTAATGGAAGTCTTACTCAATTTATATTTGGAACAAACTTTAAGAGAATGACTAGGTTAAAGGAACGGATGATTGATGGTCTAATCACATTCTCCGATGGAGTTGAAGATTTTGTCTATTAAATGCCCCATACACATCCTAGGTTTAAGCACAAAGATATAGAGGCATGCAATCGGATGGCTCCCATTCCGATACTTAGTGAGAGAGATAAACAACAAGGACTTAGGCATACTTATGGAAAAAATGAGCGATACTATAAAAAATGCCTAGAGTTAGGAGATGATTACAAGAAGAGCGAGAAAACATTGGAATGGCTTAGTTATGGGTACGTAAGCGTGCACGAGACCACGTTGGGGCACGACTTCGAGTCTAGCTACAAGACTCATAAATAAAGAAAAGCGCTTCGTGGGAGGCAACCCATGCTTAATTGTTTGCTTGTTTGTGTGTCGTATATCTTTTATTGATTGTTTATTCTCATGTTTAAATTTGTAAAAATGATTTATTTTGTCTTTAACCTCGTCTTAATTACATATAAAGGTATTTTACAAGAGGGATAAGTGTAGGGAGGATTACACACGTTTTTAAAAAAAGAACGTGAACATGAGAATTACGATTATTAAAAATATATACATGTGTTTGTTTGAGTCAAATACTTGTATCGAGTCATAATGGATGTTTTGCAGAAAATTTTTCCAGATTCTAAAGATGTAAATTTTCCAGAATTTTTCCGAAAAATCGAGACCGGTTTACATTAGGATAACTGACGGTGGGGATCACAACCTGACGGCGTCAGGAGGAGTAGAAATAGCTTCTAACTTTTTCTCTTTTTCTATGCTACTTAAAAATTTTTGGAATTTCTCAGGTCTTAATTTTCCAGAAAATCTGCAAACATCCATTCCACAAGCATTATATCATAGTTTAATAGAGTCATATATAGTGTTACAGCCGATTTTACGCGAATGTTTCGTTTGTTTTCTTCGAGTGTGCAGGTTTTATTTATCAAGAAGATCAAGATACATAAGATTTGATGAAGCTTTTCACGCATACATTCTTCTTGGAGAAGAATTTAACCACTACTTCACACGGATCCTACCGAGCTAATCAGGGAAGTATTAGTTTCTTTTGTTTTTAATTACCTTCCATTATCATAACTTTGATACTTTTGGGGAACATTGGGGACAATGTTCAGTTTAAGTGTAGGGAGGAAAAATAAAACGGGAACTTTGAAACTATGCTTATCCTTGACTATCTGCCTTGTCCAATTTCATTTGTGTAATAAACCATGAGAAATATCGGTTTCGGTTAATTTTGGCACAAAATTTAAATTTTTTCATGACATGTAGGAGTGGGCCATTAGTCTTAATAAAGCGTCTCATGGATAGGAAGTTATATGACTAGCACAAAACCCTTTACCACTTAAATTCTACCCAAAATGTGAGGATCGCCCTTAGATTTGTAGGAATTAAAGCACTCCGCTATAACGCTTTGAGAGTGTACCGGTAGTATAATAGATTCTAGAACTTGTTTTGTGATGCATTTCGAGATCGCTAGTGAGACTACACTTGTGTAGTTAGGAATAACTAAATGATAAGAGGCATTAGGATAACCCTTGTTTGATACCCGTATTATACTTACTTCTTCCACATCGCTTGAGTAATTCCCCCACACCCTTGCGTTGTACTCATCTTTAGTACACGATACCCCTAGTTAACCCCTTAGAGCTTATCCTTTTCGTGGTTTTCGTGATGTTTCAGTTTTTCTGAATATCAATGAAGAGCATTGTTTACAATCCACCCCCAAATGTACACCCAAATAGCCTTAGCCTACCTTGTATGCACTCACTTTTAGTGCGTTATTGTTATCATACTAAACCCTTAGTTCAATTATCTAGTTGCTTGCATAACTTGCTAAGTTGAGTCATATCCTTTGTACACAGTTTTGGGACGATTGAGACTCATGGGAAAAGTTAAATTTTATGGAGTGACGGGAAGGAACGTTAAATTTAAATTCCCTTTATTTACGTAATAATGTATTCCAAGTGTTTTGATCTTTTCAATTCGGGTCATTTGATAAGGATTTATAAGGTACACTTTTGAGGGGTCATTTAAGCCCTTAATCGACCACTTTTATATCCGTTACTGTTTAATTTCGTTCCTTTTCACTTTTTAGGTCTCTTGAAGGCAAATTGCTGGAATGACACTTATTCGGACAAAAAGGCGAGAATATATGAAGAAAATGGCCAAAGTCAATATCAAGACACTCAAGCTGCTCGAATTGAAGGTGACGGCGTCACAGCCAAAGGGCGACGCCGTCGTAACACGCTTTGTGACGACTCAGTAGCGAAATTGCTATTTTACACTTGACGGCATCAGATGAAGTCGACGGCGTCACAACCATAAGGTGACGCCGTCACAAAGTTGATGTGGCCAAGACAAAATGTTAGGATTTAGAAAATCCAGTTATTAAAGTGTCGGCCACCTCAAGTATATGTAATCGTTAGAAAGCTCGTAGTCGTAGTTATTTAATGTTAGTTAGTATTTAGTTAAGTAACACCGTGGAGGACGGACGGGTCTTTACCCACTGTATGCCTGATCCACAGCCCGTAGGTGGAGTTTTATGTAAGGTACTATAAATACCCTCTACCTCCCAAGGTAGAGGGTTGGAGCTAATAATAAGATTTTTCTTTCTCTCTCTAAGTTCCCTAAACCTCTAAAAATTCTCTCTCTAAAACCTTAAGTATACGCCCCATATAAACATGATTTGATGTGTATGTGAAATCCAATATGTTACAAATGGTATCAAGAGCCATGGTTTGATCATCTCTCTTACATGTTCTTGGATTTCTAGTGGCTTTATATGATTTTTGGGTTTGAAAAATTTAGTGGTATTTGCATCATTTGGACCATTTCTAGTGTTAAAGTTTAGATTTTGATTGTACTTTTGCGTTTATAATCATCATAAGTGTTTAGGTTGTGATTTAGAAGGCTCAAATCACTGTGGTTGGATAGGTTTTGGATTAAAAAGTGGAGTTTTTGTTTGTGTTTAAGTTTGCGATTTGTGCCTCGGATACTATTTCTGATGAGCGATTTGTCTTTGTGTGGAAGCGATTTGTGTCCGCCACGAATCACTTATTTAAGGGATTTGTCCAGTTAGTGGCTATACTTGTGCGATTTGTGCGGTGAAGCGATTTGTCACTTTTAGCGACTTGCTTATTTTAGCGAGTTGTAAGTTTAAGCGACTTGTCTTACTTATGCGATTTGTTCATCTAGCGACTTACTGGGTTAAGCGACTTGCTTATTGAAGCGAGTTGAGTGCTTAAGCGATTTGTCCTATTAAGCTACTTGTCAGTTGAAGCGACTTGTCTGTTTTGAGCGATTTCTTGGCTGAAGCGACTTGTCACTTTGAGCGATTTGGTTATTGAGATTTAGTGTTTTTCTTTGTATTACGTTTTACGGTTTTCTCTTGATTTAGTAAAATGCCGTGAAAGAATCTATTTCCGGGTTTAATCGTAGAGTTATAAAATCCCGTTAAATCTGTAATCATGTCTACCAACGTGCCTACAATCATCTCTTCTGTAGCTGAGGACGTTCAAGCAGCTGGATCAAATACTCGTCCACCTATGCTTGACAAGACTGATTATGACTCATGGGCTCAACAAATTAGGTTGTACTGTTTGGGAAAGGAAAATGGGGTTAACATTCTCAAATAAATTGATGAAGGACCTTATCAGATTGAGACTACCAGAGACACACTTGAAACTGCTGCGGTGGTACGGTGATCTTAGGTTTGGATAGACAAAAGACATATGATGAGCTCAATGATAAGGAGAAAAAGAGATACGATGCTGATATCAGGGCTTCAAACCTTATACTTCAGGGTCTTCCAAAAGACATCTACAAGTTAATCAATCACAACACTGAAGCCAAGGCAGTTTGGGACAATGTTAAGATGCTTCTCTCTGGTTCTGAATTGACCAAAGAAGACAGGGAATCTCAAATGTATGATGATTTTGAAAACTTCGAAATGAACCCTGGAGAAAGTGTCACTGAATACTATGTGAGGTTCCACAAACTTGTGAATGATATGAGGAATATCAAACTGACCATGCCAAATATTCAGCTCAATTCAAAGTTTGTGAACAACATGAATCTCGAATGGCACAAATTTGTTACCTCAGTCAAGTTAACCAAAGGATTAAGGAACACCAACTATGAGCAATTGTATGCCTTCCTACTTCAGAATGAGAAGCATGCTATGTTTGAATGAATGATTCTTGAAAAGTTCAAATCTAATCAGGAAGAGGCAAGCTCATCAAATGACTCAACAACATTCTACACAAATGTAGGAATTACCACCAAAGCCTCTCAAGTCATACCAACGAGTAAGAACCACAAGCTCATTCCAAATCCAAAGATATAACCCTCCAGACTCTAACACAATCATGGAACACTTCAAAAATCAACTGGCTCTTATGGTTAAGCAAAATATGAACCTCACTCCACACACTAACAATGAGATCAGAACTGCATCCAATCTACACAATCATGCTATTGTCAGAGATGGTAAGATCATGGTGCAACCAGTGCAAGGAAGACAGTATGAACAAGGAAAAGGAGGAGTAGGTGGAGGGTATGTGGCTAATCAAAATCGTGGAAGGAATGAAAATCAAGGACAAGGAAAGCTAATCAAGTGCTACAACTGTGGTGGTGAAGGACATATTGCAAGGAACTGCACATCTCCAAAACGCCCTCAAAATGCAGAGTATTTCAGTGACAAGATGCTGCTGGTGCAAGCTCAGGACAGTGGAGCGGTTTTGAATGAAGAAGATTTGCTGTTTCTTGCTGAGGGAAATGCCAAAACATATGATGCTGATGTGGATGAGCAGCCAATTTAGGAAATAGGTCACAATCATCAAAATGCCTTTCTAGTTGCTGACTGTGATGCATTTTACTCTGATGTTGATGATGAACCTACTGCTCAAACAATCTTCATGGCTAGAATTTCACCAATGGTCCCTCCAAAGGTCTCATCACCACAACAGGCTGGTCCATCCAAAGATTCAATCATTTCAGAGGTATTAAAACTATACGATGAAGTTGATGAGCAAAAGATACATAACGAAGTACCATCACATGAAACTAATGAATCAGATATAAATAATGTTGGTAATAGTAATATTGTCCCATATGATCAATATGTGATACAAAGTGATAGTGAGATTGTACCAAGTGATGCATCTTCTACAGTCAATGATGACTATATTTTTTATGAATACACTTATTAGAAAAAGTAATTTTAGGGAAGAAATATTAAAACAAGAGCTAGATTCCTTAAAAGACAAACTAAACAAAACTGTTAAGCAAAAGCAAGAACTTCAAGAAAATGTTAAAGTGCTTAAACAAGAATTTAATGCTAAGGAATCAAAACTTTTAACTGATTTTTCCAACCTAAAAACTTTGAAAAACAAGTTTGAAAATAAGTTGTACGTACAAGGGAATACCATTCAGACTGCTCACATGATCACTAAGCACAGAGTCTTAAGCGATAAGCATAGTATACCCCTTGTAGAGGAGCCAAATCCCGAGTACTGTAAAAAGGCTAAAGCTTTCCATACAATTGTATATGATGGTAATGAGATCTTCAAGCCTAGGCAAACACCATCATGTATTGGAAGCACGGAAGAGGATAGAAAATTAGAAGATGCCTCTATGGAGAAAATGGATAAGAAGCTAAAAGATCTTTAGTGTAAAAAGAAAAACATAATGATCAAACCCCATGATTACACTAAAGAAAATTGGACTTCCCTGAACATGTTTAAGCCTCAAACTCAATTAACCCCAGAACAAGTTTTTTGGAAAAAGGACATAGATATGCAAAAAGCAAATGTACTTGTTGAAACAAACACTTCCCTTAGGAAAATGCCTCCAGCTACTGTGTATCCTCCGAATACACCAATGCATTTAGTTCCTAGAACTATTCCCACTAAGAGCAAGACCTTAATCAGCATGTATGTTGTTTATCAACTATTTGTTGATTTTGAAAAGACATGTAAGAAAAGAATCACACCTACAGGGATAACTGAAGGGGAGAGGGGTTTTGAGCAAACTAAAGAATGCTATTTAACTGAAGTCATGCCTTTCTTTAAACAATTAAAAAGTCAATTTAAGAGTCTTCAAAAGGGGATAGACTCAGAGATTAAAGAAATAGGAAAAGAATTTGATGCAATGATAGTTGAGGTCAATAATTATGAACGGGAACTTAAATATAATGAAATTGAAATAAAGAATTTGCACATCTTAAATGAGAACTTGATTTCGAGTTGTGTTGCTCAAGATGTGTTTTATACTGTTACTAAGTATTCTATTACTACTTCTTAATTTCATGAATTATCTGTTGCTTTGAAAGTTTCCCATGATCGTGTCATTGAGCTTGAAAACAAAAACTCAAAACTAAATGAGAAAATTGACCAGGATGATCACGATAATTTGGTAAAACACTTTTCTAAGTTGGAAGTTGAACATTTTGATTTGCAACTAAAATATCAACACCTCAAAGAAAATGTTAAAACCTCAAACATCAAGATATCCTCGGATGTTCCAGAGTTTGATGCAGTTTTTGAAATAAACAAACGTGATGAACAGATTCGAGCTCACTGTAACACGATCAGAAAGTTCAAAGCCCAAATTTCACAATTAAAGGGTGAAAAGAGCAATGTGACTGGCTCCAAAATGCCTCCTCCTTTTGATTCTCAATTTTCTCAAAACTTTCATCTTCAAAATATCATTAACTTATTACAACAAGAAAATGAGAGTTTTCTTGAAGAAAATGAAAAGGTCAAATGACACTTCAAAGAGTTATATGATTCAATGAAAGTCACTCGTGACAAGAACAATGAAAAAATAACTTCGTTACAAAAGGAAATTGAGAATCTGAAGAGTCAGGTAAAAGGGAAAATGCCACTTGTCTTTAATGAAAATGTTGCATCAAACGCATCTGTAGACTCTAAATATACTGTGACTGTTAAATACATTCCTCCTCATCTTAGAAATAATGAACTTGTGTTTCATAATTATTTCTGTCACCTTAAGGATAGTCTAGAATGTCTTCGTGAGATTGTAGAAAAGGATCGCATAAATAAGCTACTTGATAGTGAAATTAGGTATGCTTGCATATATGCCAAACGATCTCAGGAGCTATTAGAATATTTATGAGCAACATGCCCTAAATCCTTATGTGAGAAAGATAAAGTTGTGATGCCCTGTTCTATGCCTAGTGCTAAGTATGCAACCCATTCTATGCCCAGTATTAATTAAAGTGAACTTTAATGTGCCTTCAACTAGCTCAGATCCCAGCACTTCTAAACCTGAAATGCAAAAAGTAGCAAAACCAACTAATGATCTCATTCCCTCTACAGGAGTAAAAAGTGACACCAAAGTGAGCAGGTCAAAGCTTCAAGGCAACACAAAGAATGATAGGACCTTGCAAGCTAGAAATGTTCAATGGAAGAGAGTAGAAGATCACCTTAGGAAGAATGAAACTATGTTGAATAAAACAAATCGTGTTGATTCTAGTGTTAGCTCTAAGCATGCTGTAATTAATGCGAATTTTTCTACTTTTGGCAAAACATGTAATGATGATTGCTTGGATTCTGTTACTAATCATGTATGTGGTGTGAATGATTTGATTAATGTTGTTAAATACCCAGTTAAAATTGTTAATGCCAACAATCAAGTTAAGAAGGCTAGAAATCAATGGTGGAAAAAGGTTAGAAAACATTGGAAACCCACGGGAAGAAAATTTTGTAATATAGGTTATCAGTGGATACCTACTGGCCGCAAATTCAATGAGTTGTGCCCTGAATTATCTAAGTCAATGCCCATTAGGAAATGGATGCCTACCGGTAGAACTATTCCTTTAAGAAGTGAACATACTTTGAATAGGTCTAATGCGTACACTAGCACTGCATCTATCCCAAATGATTCCATTGATTCTGCTTCTGATGTGGGTGTTCCAATCACTGTTACTAACCAAATGGAACCCATTCTTGCATGGGGATCCCAATTATCCAGTTATCCATTTTTGTTTGTGTTCAACTGCAGGTCTTTCAAATCATTCTGTGGTACTTAGACTCAGGCTGTTCCAAGCATACGACTGGAGACCGCTCGCGGCTCATGAACCTCGTGAGTAAATGTATTGGGACTGTTAGATTCGGGAACGATCATTTTGGTGCAATTATGGGTTATGGAGATTACGTTGTTGGTGATAGTGTAATCTCCAGGGTATATTATGTTGAAGGTCTTGGTCATAACCTGTTTTCTGTTGGTCAATTCTGTGATTCCGATCTAGAGGTGGCTTTTAGAAAACATACTTGTTTCGTTAGAGAACTTGATGGTGTGGAACTTTTAAGAGGAACACGTGGCTCAAACCTATACACCATCTCTATCGAATACATGATGAAGTCTTCTCCAATCTGCTTGTTTTCAAAAGCTTCGAAAATGAAGTCATGGTTATGGCACCGTCGTCTCAATCACTTGAACTTCGACACCGTTAATGATCTTTCCAGAAATGACCTTGTAAGAGGCTTACCCAGATTAAAGTATGAAAAAGATCATCTTTGTTCAGCATGCCAATTGGAAAAAAGCAGGAAATATGCCCATAAACCCAAAACCGCAAACTCAGTTATGGAAGTTCTTCATACTTTTCATATGGATTTGTGCGGTCCTGTGAGAGTGCAAATGATAAATGGGAATAAATATGTATTAGTCGTTGTTGATGACTAATCTCAATTTACTTGGGTTAAGTTTTTGATGACAAAGGATGAAACTCCAGATGTCATCATCAAACTTATCAAGCAGCTCCAGGTTCGACTTAACAAGACTGTTAGAATTATTCGAACAGACAATGGCACTGAGTTTGTTAACAAAGACCTAAGTCAATTTTATGAAAGCATTGGAATCAGTCATCAAAGAAGTGTTCCACACACGCCTCAACAGAATGGTGTAGTTGAAAGACGAAATCAGACCCTTGTTGAAGCTGCAAGAACTATGCTAATTACTCAAAGATTCCAATGTTTCTTTGGGCTGAAGCTATTGCCACTGCTTGCTACACCCAAAATCGTTCCCTCATACACACCACTCATGGAAAAACTCCATACAAACTTGTCCATAAACGAAAACCTGGTCTCTCCTACCTTCGTGTATTTGGTGCTTTGTGCTATCCAATGAATGACGGTCAAGATTTACGTAAATTAAGAGCTAAGGCGGACATTGGAGTTTTTGTGGGTTATGCACCAAACAAGAAGGGTTACCGAATCAACAACAAAAGAACTTGAGATATCATGGAAACTATTCACGTCACGTTCGATGAGCTGTCTGGGAAAATGGCTCCAGGACAATCAAGCTCTAGACCCACATCACAACCTTCATTAAGTAGTCCCATTAGTTCTTCTCTTGTACAAAATCCCTCACCAGCAACTCCATATGTACCCCCTTCGGAAGATGATTTGAAGAAATTGTTTGATCCAATGTTTGATGAACACTATGAGCCTATTGCTAATGATCAGCCAAACCCATCAACAGAGGCTGCCCCTAACCCAGTCAATGTAGATAACCCTTCAGTTTCTATGTCATTAAGTGAAGATGTGCCTACTGCTGATCACTCATCCTCATCATCAAATCCTCAATCATCAAGTGTACATCATGGAAATGTTTCTGGAACCTATGACGGAGATAACCCCTTTGCTACTCCCGAAGATGCTCCATTTGAGAACATATTTGCTCCTGAACCATCTTCAGAACCATCTTCTTCAGGAGATCCAAACTCTGCTACCTCAGTTCCTCAAAAACAACCACACGAACACCTTAGAAAATGGACACATGACCATCCATTAGACAACATCATTGGAAACCCTTCTCGTCCAGTATCCACTCGGAAACAACTTGCAACTGATGCCTTATGGTGCTTCTTCAACTCCGTACTATCTAAGATCGAACCAAAAGAAGTTAAAACTGCCATGAATGAAGACAGCTGGTTCAATGCCATGCAAGAAGAAATTCATAAGTTCGATCGACTAGATGTATGGGAATTAGTACCTACTCCTGACTATGCTATGATCATTGCTCTAAAGTGGATCTTCAAAGTAAAACTTGATGAGCATAGTGATGTGTTAAAGAACAAGGCTCGATTTGTTGCAAAAGGATACCGTCAAGAGGAGGGTATTGAATTTGAAGAATCATTTGCTCCTGTTGCACGTATCGAGGCAATCAGAATCTTCCTGGCTAACGCTGCAAGTAAGAACATGGTAGTCTATCAGATGGATGTAAAGACGGCTTTTCTTAACGGAGATCTTAAAAAAGTCGTGTACGTCAGCCAACCTGAAGGTTTTGTGAATCCAGAGCACCCTACTCATGTCTATCACTTGAAAAAGGCTCTTTACGGTTTGAAGCAAGCTCCAAGGGCATGGTACGATACGCTATCATAGTTTCTTCTAGCTAATGGATTCAGCAAGGGAGCAGTTGATCCGACATTGTTCACCAGAAAGTCAGACAAACACTTAATTCACGTTCAAATCTATGTTTATGATATTATTTTTGCCTTGACTGACCCCAATGAATGTGTTGCAAGCCTGAAATAAAGCATCATATCATCAATGTTAAACACATAACATTCATATTATGACAGATCAAAACACATTTGGACAGATAAAACAGTTACGCGTAGAACTGCATACGCGTAGTCTAAACCCTAGATCTACGCGTATGAGATCTAGCCATGGAATATGCACCAAAGTTTTTCTGGTTTATCTTAGATGTTGTGAAAGCATAATGACCAAGTTTTAACAATTAATTTGCAGTGAATCAAAAATACCCAATCTCAAGAACCTTAAACCCTAATTTCAAATTGTTAACCAATTTGTGTTTCTGGGTGGTTATAGACCTTGGAAATCATCAATTCAATAATACAAGAGCATAACACAACAATCTTTTTGACCAAAACACTTCACATACGAAAATACCCAATTCGACTCATAAACCCTAATTTTCAAGAATCATCAATTCGTGTTTCTGGGTGGATTTTTATGGTAAAAATGGTATCATTGATGTATTTTGAACGTTTTGACGCAAATCATTACACCACAAACACACACATGTTGATTGTGTGTTCTTACGCATAAGCGAAGAACACCTAATCACGCTTAGAAAACGTTTTAGCCGTAGGATTTTCATGAAATTCAAAACCTTATGATAAAAACATGTTGTGATCACAAAAACACTTACAAGATGGAGATCAAAAACACGGTTTACTTGAGTGAATTCTTATGCGTAGGATGGTTTTATGTTTTGAGTAATAAATGAGAAGTGAAAGTTAGGTGGGGGTGTTATTAAAAATAACTTAAAGGTTTTGACAGTTTTGGTCCCTCCACCTTTTCCTTTTTTTCAAACCAAGCCATTTAACTTCCATTTTGGTTACCAAACGAAGATTTTAGGAAAGAAGCATGACGACACTCCCCCTCGACTTGAGAAAAATAATGAAAGGTTATTAATTTAAGTCCGAGGAGTGTCTTTGAACCAGAAAATGTACCACCATTTGTAAAAAATCAACCGAGATATGATAACATGCAAGTACACAGATGTTTTGAAACAGTGTAAGTTTATTTTCTCCCCCTCAACACTTGATCGGAAAAATACTGAATTTTGAAAGATTAAAGTGTTGACGGAAGAAATGTACTTGCAATGTTGAAAGAAAAGTAGATTAGAAGAATATTTTTGTTGTTTTTATCAGGTTTTATATTTTTGTATTTTATTTTTGAAAAATTATTTACAAAAGAGATTTTGGTGTTTGACAGGTTTTAAGACTGTTTTAGGAGGTCATCCAATTCCTCTTGAGTCAAACACCTCATACCAATCCGGTGGACCAACTCATTAAACCTAGCGGGAGACAAGGCTTTGGTGAGAAGATCTGCCAATTGGTATTCTGTACCCACAAAATATAATTCAACAGTACCCTGTTCCACGTGATCCTTGATGAAATGATATCGAAGATCGATGTGCTTTGATTTCGAGTGCTTAACTGAGTTGCACGAGATTGCAATGGCACTCCGATTGTCGCAGTACATCGGGATTCTGTCAAATACGTAACCATAGTCTTTGAGTTGTGTTCGCATCCATATGACTTGAGCACAACATGCGGACATGGCTACATATTCTGCCGGTTGATGCAGCGATGTACAATCCAGCTTCTTCGATTGCCAAGACACCAGTTTATCACCAAGAAATTGTAAAGCTCCTGAGGTGCTTTTCGGTGAGTCTAAGCATCCTGCGTGGTCAGCGTCTGAAAAAGCGATTAGTTCAAAACCGGAATCCTTCGGATACCAGATCCCCAAGTTAATGGTTCCCTTTATGTATCGGAGGATTCTTTTAGCCTCAGAGAGGTGGGTTTCAGTTGGTCGCGACTGATAACGGAGCATAGATAAACGGCAAAGACAATATCAAGTCTGCTAGCTGTTAGATACATGAGAGACCCAATAATACTACGGTATTTTGTAGGGTCCACCAATTTCCCATGTAAATCAGCGTCTAGCTTCTTGGTATGAGCCATTGGTGTGGCATAGGTGTCACAGGTTTTCATTCCAAATTTGTTTAACAATTCAAGGGCATATTTGGACTGACTCAAGAAAATACCACGGGGTGATTGATGAACTTGCAATCCGAGAAAGAATGTAAGTTCACCCATCATGGACATTTCAAAATTTTTCTTCATTAGTTTTGCAAAAGCGATTGAAAACTTTTTATGTGTAGACCCAAAAATGATGTCATCCACGTAAATTTGAACAATTAAGATATGTTCCCCGTGATATTGTATAAAAAGAGTTGGGTCAACCGAACCTTTGGTGAAATTATTAGCAATGAGGAAAGATGATAGCTTATCGTACCATGCCCGAGGAGCTTGTTTGAGACCATACAGAGCTTTGTTCAGTTTGTAGACATGATTCGGAAACTCAGGATCAACGAATCCATCTGGTTGGCTGACATAAACAGTTTCTTTAAGTTGTCCATTGAGAACGCAGTTTTGACATCCATCTGATAGACCGTTATATTCATATGAGCTGCGAACGCTAGAAATATCCGAACAGCCTCAAGACGAGCAGCGGGCAAAAGATTCTTCAATGTCTAATCCCTCTTCCTGACGATAACCCTTAGCCACCAGACGTGACTTGTTTCGATGACGTTCCCTTCATCCAATTTGTTTTTCCAAATCCATTTTAGACCAATGACGAAGACTCTGTTGGTCTTTCAACCAGTTCCCATACTTCAAGACGTTTGAATTGGTTGAGTTCTTCTTGCATGGATTCAATCCAGTTGTCTTTTGTCATTGCGTCTTTGATGTTTTAGGTTCAGATTGGCAGACAGTGAGTGCATAAATGCAATGTTCACCGTCTGTGAAGACGTTGTCTCGTAACGACTGGTTGATTCGGGTTGCCAATAATGTTTTCAGAGGATGGTCTTTAGTCCATCTATGTGTGGAGGGTTGATGTTGGTATACATTGTGCAGATTCTGAGGATTCAAATGGTTTGTGGAAGATTCCGCGACATCTGGTGCAGCGGTCTCATTAGCAAACGGGTTGAAGAACGCATTTGGATCAAAATCTGCAGGTGGGGGTATTTCATTCAGAATATCATCAGCTGGTTCATCATTGTTGGAAGCGGTGTGTTCAACTGTTGTGTTGGAGTCAACTGGTGTAGGTGCTTCTTCAACAGTAGTTGTTGTAGCAGGTGTATCAGGTATAGGAATATTATCAGGTTGTGCAGCGGAAAGAGCGGATACACCTGGAGCACGTTCATCAATATCGTCATTGAACAGCGGAGCAAATAACCTTTCCATTTGGTGACGAGTAAGCTGGGGCTTTCATCAGTGATGATGGGGTTTGAGGGAAGTTTAAGCGGTTGTGACCGGGTTCTAAGTCATTATACTCGAAGCCATTTCATAAGTTCATCGAAATGAGCATGAATCGTTTCCATCACTTGTTTTGTACGACGATTCCATATTCGGAAACCTTTGGAATTATCACAGTATCCGATAAAGACTCCAATGTCAGCTTTGGCTTTGAGCTTTCCAAAATCATCACGATCATTATTCGGATAGCACAGAGATCCAAATACATGAAAGTGTTTTAGATTCGGTTTTCTTTTATGGACAAGCTCGAAAGGTGTTTTGTTGTGGCGTTTGGTGATCATAGAACGGTTTTGAGTATAGCATGCAGAGATACAACTTACGCCCATAAGTAATCTTGAAGTTTAGCATTTATTAACATTGTTCTTGCAGCTTCCACTAACGTTCGGTTTCGTCTTTCAACAACTCCGTTTTGTTCAGGTGTACGTGCAATAGATGTTTGATGCTGAATTCCCACTTTCTCATAGAATTCATGAAGGGTTTTGTTAACAAATTCAGTTCCTTTGTCTGTTCTGATGATTACGGCGGTGTTGCGGAGCTTAACCTGTATTTTTGTAAGAAAGGTGATGATCATTTGTGGAGCTTGGTCTTTGCTACGAAGAAAGTAGACCCAAGTCCATCGAGTGTAGTCATCAACAATTACTAAGATGTAGCGTTTGCCATTGATCGTTTGCGCGCGCATCGGGCCACACAAATCCATGTGAAGAAGATGAAGCACATGCTGAGAGCTGTGTTCCACCTTTGAAGGAAAATGAGCACGAGTGCTTTTCCCTTGTTCACAAGCTGAGCAAAGGTGATCTTTTGAGTACCGGAATCGTGGGAGTCCTTCAACTAGTTTGTGTCGAGCAAGGTTGGTGATGGTTTGAAAGTTTAGATGTGAGAGACGACGGTGCCATAGCCAAGATTTTGTTGATGTTGCCTTAGAAAGTAAGCAAATGGGAGAGGAAGCAACCATGTCTTGCATAGAGATAGTGTAGAGACTAGAATTACGCGAGCCAGACATAAGGTCATTTCCTTGTAGATCACGAATGAAACAAGTTTTCTCCCTGAAAGCAACCTCCAAATCTCCATCACAAAATTGACCTACTGAAAA
The DNA here is from genome assembly GCA_910596185.1 of Chrysanthemum makinoi. Classification (NCBI taxonomy): domain Eukaryota; kingdom Viridiplantae; phylum Streptophyta; class Magnoliopsida; order Asterales; family Asteraceae; genus Chrysanthemum; species Chrysanthemum makinoi. The sequence continues at coordinate 45,272,106 of OU343224.1, read as the reverse complement.
CAGATTGTGACCGAGGCCTTCCACATAGTAAACCCTGCTAATTTCGATGTTCCCATTGACATAATCTCCGTAGCCCATGATAGGTGCGAAGTGATCATTCCGAACCGACAGTGCCAATGAACTTTACAATAAAGTTTGATAACAGTTTAAGATTGCCTGTCATGTGTCGGGAACATCCGCTATCAACAATCCAGAGAATGATCTGTATCACCTGCATTACACACGAGGCGACACAGATGGAATAGAAGTAGATGTGGAACCCGAAATGTTAGAGGGTTCCATAGCGATTATTAGTAGATATACACAAATCAATAGCTTTAGGTATCCACTTAAATCCTAGTGTGTTATATATCCATTTCGGCCATCTATAACTACTCTTTGCTTTAGTCTTAGTGAATTCACTAGGTGGTACTACATTCCTAGGAGGTGAAACTGGAGCTACAGAGACAAAGCGTTTCTTAGAATCTAAAGATGGCGGTCTACCAAGCACAGACTTAGAAAGATTAGTTGGCCTAGAGGTATTCCGGTTCTTAGGATTCCTTAAACGAGATTATAGCTTTAGCAACACATTTATCATGGCAATCAGAATTCATACTTTTACCACAAATAACACAAGGTGCATCGGACTGAATATCAAAAGTACTTAACGGTTTAGCATTCATTACATCACTATTTCTATTACATTTGCTAGACGCAATATCTATAGTGGAGGCAACGTGTGTCTTATTCAGAGTCCTAGGGTGTTCTTCTACTTTAGCATTCTTGATTGATCTTCTCTTAGGTCGCAACTTCCTATTCTTCGATTGAGTGCTCTTAGGCTGTGAAGTGCGGACGTTTGAAAAAGGCTCAACTATTCCTGTTTCAGTAGAAGGAGGCACGTTAGCTACATGTGATTTGGCTGTAGAGATTCTAGGTGCATGAGTACTAAGTGTTACGGGGGCTAATCTCTTAAAGATTGTTGGCGGAAGTTGTTCATACTTTCCTAACATTTCTCTTAACTTGATGATAGTGTGAATCAGATCTTGATTTTCAGACCGAACATTTCTAGCAAAATGCATAACTTCTTTAGTGTGTGCAAGATAATGATCAAGTTCATTTGATGCTTCATCACGAGTCTTTTTGAGTAAATCAAATATGACACCATATTCCTTTTTAACTTTTACAAGTTCTTGTTCATATTTTGAGATTTGACACTTGAAAGACACGTTTTGATCATCCAGTTGCTCAATTTTAGAATCAGAAGGTTTTGCACGCAACTGGTTGATTTTGTTTTGAAAAACAATTTGTTGATCGTGAATATCTTTTTGACACCAATTAAGACGACGTATTGCATTTGAAAGTTCGTTTGACAATCGTTTGTTTTCAACATTTAAGGACTCGATCTGAAGCACATTATCAGTGTTCTCAACATTTACCACAGACGCAACAGTATCAGCAGAGATATTATCAAATGCATATGACAACGAATTCAATAACACAACATTTTGAACATCCGCACAGATAACATCTTCCAAGAGTCGATCAACATCTTTTCTTAACATTTTCTTTTTACGTTTAGTGTTTGAAATAGATGTTTCGGTTTTCTCGAAAACGTTTTTCATGACCCCAAGTTCCTTATGAAAATCCTTTTCCCAGGCAATTGCACAACTTTTCAGTAAAAGATTTTTCTGAAAAATGTCTCTTTGTTCTCGCGCCAGAGGCGATTGAAAATGTTCAACTTTGATTTCAGATCGATATTCTATCTCATGTTGTAAAATTTTGAGGTCAGCCATGAAAATGTCAAAATATCGAAGAATATTTCGATTTTCAGGTTGTGAGTTTACTTCACTAATGGAAGGTAAAGGACCATAAGTTTGTGCAAAGTCTGTTTTGGGATTAACAATAGAAGACTCAGGTGTTCTGATGATAACTCTTGGTGTGTTGGAAGAATCCGTTGGTGTGACGAAAGTGACCGGTTTAGAATAATTAAAAGGTTTGTTGTAAACAACAGTTTTTAATTTTGATCGACTCTCGTCTTCTGCATCTAATTCCTCTTGACGATGATATTCAACAACATTCATAACAGAATTATCAATTTTATATTCTGCACTGGAAACTTCAGGATTTGGTTTGAATGTTTTGGTTGAAAGCTTAGGTTTGTAATCAGCAAGATTCGGTCCATATCCATTTGGATTTGGTTTTAAAGTAAACTTTTCAATGGTTGTGACCGACTCGCCATGTTTGTAAACAACAGTTTTAAACTCTTTAAGTTTGTTTTGCAAGCCGATGATTTCTTCAAGATGATCATCTATTCGTTTCGTTGAGTGCTTTTTGTATGCAGAGAACTGTTTTTGACAAGTTAACAACTCAACCTTAGCTTTTTGATTTTCCAAGGTGAGAGCGTTAATTTGCTTTTTATGTTCATGTTTCAGTTGTTCTATTTCAGACAACAAAGCATTCTTCGAAGCGGCTAGATCACGCATCTGTCGTTCTAAATATTTTTCGTTTTGATAAGATTTGGCAAAGGCTGCTTCAAAACCGTTTTCACGTTTTTCTTGAGTTTTGAAAAAGTTGAGTTGCTTTTGTAAACATTCAAAATCCTTTGTTAACAGTGCATTTTTACTTTTCAAGTCCTGATTTAATGCAACACATGCAGCAATTTAGGATTGTTGGTTTTGAAGTAACAGAACAAGATCTGGATGGGGCAAAGGTTCATCTTGTTCAACGTGAGTCACAACATGATCATTATTTAGATCCTCAAGTATGACCACGGAGTCAATTTGATTATCAAGGGAAACCGGTTGGTCATCTTGATCGTCAAATATAACTACGGGGTCTAGTTGAAAATCGTCGGAATGAGATGTGGATGACTCATTTTGAACATTCTAGCCTTGCCGGATGCAAATGTTGGCGGAGATATGAGATCAGAGATAAATATGGTTTGTTCGGGTACCTGAGACAAGCCATCAGTGTCATACACTGGGCCTGTGTCACTTATGTGTAACGCCTGCATATTAGCCATCAACATAACAGCTGCATTGGCCTGCAAGTCCTCCATATCATCATCTGAGTCACCATTTGCCATAAAGCTCTGTTCTTTGTCTGTGAGAGTTCCACCAGCTTCATCCTTAAGAGCCAAAAGAAGAGCCTCTTTGAAATAAGCACTGCCCTTAGTCCTTGGCTTTGGGCATGCATTAGCCAAGTGTACCTTCTCATTGCAGTTGTAGCATCGAAGACCATTCAATCCCATGCTGAGCATTACCCTGTTCCACCACTTGAGCTCTGTTGTTATTCCTACCCACAGCATTAAACCCTTGACCACCGCCCATCTGACGACCATAATCACGATTCTGAACTTCAACACGTCCATTGTTGACAACAGCTTGAGTCCGTGTGTTAGATGAGGAACGAATACGATTGTTGGATTTGTTGGTATAACGGCTAAAGGCATTAGCAATCATAGCAAATCCTTGTTGCAATGCTTCGAACGGATCGGATTCCTCAGTCGCTTCACTGACATATGCTTGAGCATTGTTGTTGTATGGAACCAATTGATTTTGTTGAGGTTGTTGTTGTGAAGGTGTGTTTGAAGCATTTGGTTGAGTTGCTGGTTGAGGAGAATAACGGTTTTGAGCATATAAGGCAAGTTGTTGTTGATTTTAGGAATGTGTTGGTGGAGCAATTTGAGCACGGAGAATCCTTTCCCGATCAACTTCCTTTTCATGAGGTTTCAAGTAATCGTACAACAATCCGTAGGTAGAATGATGCATGTTCTTCGCTTGACGGAGAAAAATGACATACTTCTCCCATTCAGGACCAAGACTACTCAGGAACTTAGTATTCACTGCAATTCTTGGCATGATGATGTTGTGTTTATCCAAATCATTGATGATGTCTGAAAATCTATGATGATAGGACTCTAGTGTCTCTCCAGGTTCAATCATGAAGTGTTCATAAGCCAAGTAAATTTTGGATTCCAAATCCTCCTGATTGAGTACAGATCCTTCCATAAGAAGACGAATATGATCCCACATCTTTTGTGCAGTCTTTTGAGCATCAACACTACGAAGAATTGGGTTTGGTAATCCTAAGAGGATGTATTCCATTGCAAGTTCATCAGCTTCATAATGTAGAAGTTCTGTGGGATTTAAATCTGCAACAGTAGCAATGTTGGTTTGTTCATCTCTTGGTGGAATGGCATTTGGATCTCCGGGTACAATGATAGTAGGCATCTCAAATGGACCTTCTAAGATAACCTTCTTTAAGAACTTTCCATGTGGCTTCTTCAGATCACAAAACCTAAAGAACCTGATCACCCATTGATCGTAGTTTCCTGGAGTGAGCATTGGAGGTCTATCAAGTGATCCAGCCTCATGAATTGATTGTTGGCTGCTTAAAGCTTCACACATCTTTGCAAACCAAGTGGGTTCCTTCATAGTGTTCCTTGATGGATGTTGATTGAATTCATTTGTGTACGGTTGAACTTGAGGACTTGGTGGTGGTTGAACCATTAAAGGTTGTGGATTTGCAGCAAGTTGTGGAGTATGTTGTTGATTAAATTGTTGTTGATAAATTGCTTGTTGTTGATTCCATTGCTGATGTTGTGGACTTAGTTGTTGTTGTCGTTGAGGATAAGTGTAAGGGAAATAGTTAGAGTATGGTGGTTGTGACATGTTGAAAAACTTGTGTGGTAAAAAAATGGATCTTTGTAGTCGAATGAACCTTTGTTGATGAAGTGTCCTTAGGCGTAGAAAAGACAAGAACCAAGTAGCACTTATGCGTAAAAACACCAAAAGTTACGCGTAACAATGAGGAGTTACGCGTAGGTTTTAGCTTACGCGTAAGTAGGATAAAAGCACTAAAGTTATGCGTAGACAAAAGTTAGGCGTAGAAAGTTAGGCGTAGGATTACCTTATGCGTAGACCTAAGTTTACGCGTAAAGTGAATCTTATGCGTAGGATTTCTACGCGTAAGCTTATGCTTATGCGTAATTTTAGGTTTTTGCCCAAATGATCTTTTACACTTCACAGTGCAAAAGATATCCAAAGTCGACGTATTTTCAGACTTATCCAAGTAAGAAAACACGGAATAAACCAGGAAAATGAAGATCAAACCAAGGAAAATCTTACGCGTAATTTTAGGGTTTTGATACGCGTAGGATTACTCGTAACTTTGATTTTGCCCAAATGTGTTTCTAAACCAGATTTTTGTTATGGAATAGCTTCAATAGTACCAAAAGAACACAAAAGTGTGAATTTTGATGTACCAAAACTGCTAAACGGTTTACGCGTAGAACGACACCCACGAACAAAACAAGCTTAAAAACGTAAATCCACGCGTAAAGTTTGAAACTTTTTGCCAAAAACAAGTATTTTAACACCTCAAAACATTGAAAGTACAAGAATCTTGGATTAAAAAGTGTAAAAAACGAGTTTTTAAGATAACCAAATGTTGCGTTATCTTTACGCGTAAGTCACAAAATCAAAACTTCAAAAACAAACGAGTACACCCAACTATTTGGCGATTGATACCACTGTTAGGTCACTAGTTTTACAACACAAGCTTATAAGAAAGGAGATGAGGCGATTGAACAAGTATAACCACACACACACACGATATAGTATAATACGGTTTACGCGTAGGAGTATGAAAGGAAATAACTTGAACAACCAACCTTCAAATGAAGGTTATTACATGGTTTATATAGGCAAGGAGCTAGGGCAACACTCCCTCTCCTTCCCTATTCCTTATTGGGCTTGGGTCAAGCTTATGGGCCTTCTACATAAGCTTGACCTTAAACAAACATAAAGGCCATAATAAAGCTACCTATTACATATGAAATATAAATACTTGAAATACTGTTTAGGAGTGATTCCAACAAGTTGCATTATATCCTCACCACTTCGACTTGTGTGAACTGGTCTGAGAGGTGGATCCCTGGAAATGTCATCATGTACATGTTCAGTACCCGTCCATTCATTTTGTGGTCCCAAACTATCCTCATCACTTCGAGCTATGTAACCTGCTCCGAGAGGTGAATCCTGGAAATGATTAAACATTGCATCAGACCTAGCCTGAACATCCATGCCCCCCATATTAGCCAGTTGGCTGGGGATTCCTCCATCTATGTTGAGCTCAACAGAACTCTCCACATTAGGAGTTGCCAGAGGTTGGGTCTTATTTATGATTCCACTGTCCTACTCAATATCCAAGCCTGAGTCAGTAGTGGAAGCCCTTCCAATCATGTCACCCCCACACCTGTGACAGTCTCATTGCCTACACCACTAATACCAGCATGAGGTAGCTTGGTGCCCTTCCTTCTCCTTCTGGTAACTAATATCCTTTGGGGTTCAGTTGTTAAGGGTAAGGGTTCAGCAGTGGGTTCAGATGTGGTAGCAGTGGGTTCAGCAGTGGATGGATTAGGTTGTGGAGTTTCCTCTTCTATAGGTTCTGGTAGGTTTAGCATGTGAGGAAACAAACATGTAATGGTTCCTGAAAAAGTTGGACTCTTCTTCTCCATATGGGAAAACACCTTAGGAACCATATACAGTACATCATACTTTCTCTTATAAGGAATGGGTTTTGTTATTTGACTTTCTACTATCAACTGAACAAACCTAGGATATAAGTAGTATTTTCCCTGTTCCTTAATGTTCTTCAGAAAACCCTCAAAAATCATCCTAGACCAATTGAATACCCTTTCTTGAGATACACAGATGATAGCAGTTGTAATCTTAGACGGGAAATCATCAAATTGTTGGAATCACTCCTAAACATTAATTCAAGTGTTAGTGATTCATATGTAATAGTTAGCTTAATATGGCCTTTATGTTAGTAATTAGTCTTAGGCTTATGTAGAAGGCCCATAAGCCTAGGCCCAAGTCCATAAAAGAAAGGAAGGGACTAGGAGTGTTGCCCTAGCTCCCTCTCCTATAAATACCTTGTAATAACCCTCACTTGAGGGTTGGTTGTTCAATTCACTCTCTCTCACCTTGCATACGCTCAACCTTTCTTTATGTTTCTACGCATAGTGTGT
>OU343224.1:45231145-45264991 GCA_910596185.1 Chrysanthemum makinoi | reverse complement strand
TTGTGTGTTGTTCAACCGACCTCTTCTCCTCTCTACTCTTTCTATTGATGCTTGTGTTGTAAACTTAGTGACCTAAAAGTGGTATCAATCGCCAACTAGTTGGGTGAATCGTTTGTTGTTAAAGTGAGTTTTGGTCTTACGCGTAACAACGGTTCCAACTTGGTCACGCTTAAAAACTGATTTTTTACACTTTTTAATCCAAGATTCTTGTCCTTTCAACGTTTTTAGGTGTTAAAATATCTGTTTTTGGCAAAAAGTTTCAACCTTTACGTGTGGATCATCATTTTCTAGCTTGGTTTTTTACGAGGGTATCATTCTACGCATAACTGTATTTTAAGCTTTGGATCATCAAGTTTCACACTTTTGTGTTATTTTGGTGATATTGAAGATACTTCATCACAAAAATCTGATTTAGAAACAACTTCGGGCAAAAAATCAATTTAGGAGGAGTTCTACGCGTAACAAAACCCTAAAACTACGCGTAACTGTTACGTGGTTTGATCTTCAGTTTCGAGGCTTACTCAGTGTTTTTCTTTCTTGAATAAGCCTGCAAACACTTCGACTTTGGATATCTTTTGCACTGTGATAGTGTAAAAGATCATTTGGGCAAAACCCTAAAATTACGCATAAGCATAAGCTTACGCGTAGAATTGTTTACGCATAAGATTCATCTTACGCCTAAGCTTTGTCTTACGCCTAAGTTAATCCTACGCCTAATTTTTCTACGCCTAACTTTAGTGTTTTCTCCTTACTTATGCGTAAGCTAATCCTACGCGTAACTATTGCTGTTATGCGTATCTTTGGTGTTTTTACGCATAAGTGATACTTGGCTTTTCTGTGATTTCTACGCCTAAGGACTCTTCATCAACAACGGTTCATTCGACTACAAAGATCCATTTAACAACACAAGTTTTCAACATGTCTCAACCACCATACTCTAACTATTTTCCTTAGACTTATAATCAACAACAACAACAACAACTAAGTCCACAACATCAACAATTTAATCATCAACAACAAATTTATCAACAACAATTTAATCAAAAACATACTCCACAACTTGCAGCAATCCCACAACCTCAAATGGTTCAACCACCACCAAGTCTTCAAGTACAACCTTACACAAACTTCTACAATCAACATCCATCCAGGAATACTATGAAGGAACCGTCATGGTTTGGCAAGATGTGTGAAGCCTTAAGTAGCCAACAATCAATTCATGAAGCTGGCTCACTTGATAGACCTCCAATGCTCACTCCCGGGAATTATGATCAATGGGTGATAAGGTTCTTTAGGTTTTGTGATCTAAAGAAGCCACATGGAAAGTTTTTAAAGAAGGTCATTATGGAAGGTCCATTTCAAATGCCTACTGTTATCACACCCGCAGATCCAGCTGCCAATCCACCAAGAGATGCTGTCACCAATATTGCAACTGTCTCAGACCTCACAGGTGATGAACTTCTACATTTTGAAGCCGATGAACTAGCAATGCAATACATCCTTTTGGGATTACCCAATCCGATCCTTCGAAGTGTTGATGCTCAAAAGACTGCTAAAGCAATGTGGGAACATATTCATCTTCTTATGGAAGGCACATCGCTCAATCAGGAAGACATGGAATCCAAAATCTACTTGGCTTATGAACACTTCATGATTGAACCAGGAGAGACATTAGAGTCATATCATCATCGATTTTCAGACATCATCAATGATTTGGACAAACACAATATCATCATGCCACGAATTGCTGTCAACACTAAGTTCCTAAGTAGTCTTGGTCCGGAATGGGAGAAGTATGTCATTTTTCTCCGTCAAGCTAAAAATATTCATCATGCTACATACGGATTGTTGTACGACTATTTGAAGCCTCACCAAAAAGAAGTTGACAAAGAAAGGGCTATCCGTGGACACCCGGCTCCACAGTCACTTCCGGACAATCAACAACTTGCTTTGTGGGCTCAAACTAGTGTTCCTCCTCAACCAACTGCAACCATCACACCATATGATCCGTCACAGCAACAACCTCTACAAACTCAATTGGTTCTATACAACAACAACAATGCTCAAGCACTTTACAGTGAAGCTGATGAGGACTCCGATGCTTTTGATGAATTGCAACAAGGATTTGCTATGATTGCTAAAGCCTTCGGCCGGTATACAAACAGATCCAACAATCGCATTCGTTCCTCATCAAACACTAGAAATCAGGCTGTTGTGAACAATGGACGCGTTGAAGTTCAGAATCGTGGTTATGGTCGTCAGATGGGAGGTGGTCAAGGGTTTAATACTATGGGCAGGAATAACCAGGGTGCTCCACAACAACAGAGAGCTCAAGTGGTTGAACAGGGAAATGCTCAGAATGGGGTTAATGGTCTTCGTTGCTATAACTGTAATGAGAAGGGTCATCTGGCTAATGCATGTCCTAAGCCGAGGACAAGAGGCAGTGCTTATTTCAAAGAGGCTATGCTCTTGGCTCTTAAGGATGAAGCTGGTGGAACTCTCTCCAACAAGGAACAGAGCTTTATGGCAGATGCAGACTCAGATGATGATATGGAGGACTTGCAGGCTAATGCAGCAGTTATGTTGATGGCACAAATGCAAGCTCTACACATGAGTGACACAGGCCCAGTGTATGACACTGATGGCTTGTCTCAGGTACATGAACAAACAATTATCATTAATGATCTATTATCTCCGCCCACTTCTGCATCTGACACGGATCAGAGTGTTCAACATGAGCCTTCTACATCTCATTCCGATGATCATCAACTAGACCCCGTAGTTACATTTGATGATCAAGATGACCTTATGGTTACCTTTGATGATCAATTTGAATCCGTGTTTATACTTAAGGATCTAAATAATGCCCATGTTTAGACTCACATTGAACAAAATGATTCTATGTTTGATCCAGAATTTGAGCTCCGGACCTTAGTTAAAGACCAACAATCCCGAGTGGAACATTACCATGATGTCAATACCAAATTAAAAGAGAAAAATGCACTGTTAACCAGGGATAATGAATGCTTAATTCGACAAATCAACTTTTTCAAAACTCAAGAAAATAGTGAAAAAGGTTTTGAAGCCGCTTTTGCCAAATCACATCAAAACGAAAAATCTTTGGAACGACAGATTCGTGATCTAGCCGCTTCGAAGAATGCTTTGTTGTCTCAAATAGAACAAATGAAACATGAACATAAACAACAAATTAATGCTCTTACTTTGGAAACTCAAAAAACCAAGGCTGAGTTGTTAACTTGTCAAAAACAGTTCTCTGAGTACAAAAAGCATTCAACGAAATGCATAGATGACTATCTTGAGGAAATTGTCGACTTACCAAACAAAATCAAAGAGTTTAAAACTGTTTTTTATAAACATGGTGAATCAATCACAACGATTCAAAAGTTTTCTTTCAAACCAAATCCAAATGGATATGGACCGAATCTTGCTGATTACAAACCTAAGTGTTCACACAGAGCATTCAAACCAAATCCTGAAGTTTACAGTGCAGAACATAGAATTGATGATTCAATTATAACTGTTGTTGAATATAATCGCATGGAGGAATTAGATGCTGATGACGAGAGTCGGTAAAAAATGAAAAATGTCGTTTATAACAAACCATTTAACTATTCAAAAGCCGTAACCTTTGTCACACAACAAGATACTTCTAACAAACCTTTGGTTATCACACTAGTTTCTGAAGTTAGTCCCCAACACAATGGTGCACAAATTAATGGTCCTTTACCTTCACTTAGTGAAGTAACAGCTAAAGCCGAAAGTTGACGCGTTATCAAATATTTTGACACTTTCTTATCTGACCTTAAAATTTTGGAACGTGAGATTGAATTTCATTCTGAAATCAAAGTTCAACATTTTCAATCGCCAATGGCGCGAGAACATAGAGATATTCTTCAGCAAAGAATTTTACCCCATTTCAAAATTTTGAAAACTTGTGCACTATATTGGGAAAGGGATTTTCAGAAGGAACTTGGTCTCATGATAACAGTTTTCGAGAAAATAGAAACATCGATTTCAAATACTAAACGTAAAAAAAAACAATTGAGAAAAGATGTTGATCGACTCTTGGAAGATGTTATATGTGCTGATATCTATAATGTTGTGTTATTGCATTCTTTGCCCTATGCATCTGATTCTATATCTGCTGATACTGTTGATTCTATTGAAATTGTTGAAAATACGGATAATTTGCTTCAGTTCTAGTCTTTAAAAGTTGAAAATGAACGATTGTCAAACGAGCTTTCAAATGCAAAACGTCGTCTTAATTGGTGTCAAAAAGATATTCACGATCAACAACTTGCTTTTCAAAACAAAATCGCCCAGTTGCGTGCAAAAACTCCTAATCCAAAACTTGAGCAACTGGATGATCAAAACGTGTCTTTTAAGTTTCAAATCTCAAAATATGAACAAGAACTTGCAAAAGTTAAACAGGAATATGGTGTCATATTTGATTTACTCAAACAGACTCGTGATGAAGCATCAAACGAACTTGATCATTATCTTGCACACACTAAAGAAGTCATGAATTTTGTTGGAAATCTTCGTTCTGAAAATCAAGATTTGGTGCACACTATCATTAAGTTACGGGAAATGTTAGGAAAGTATGAAAAAGTTCAGCCTAGCATCATTAAGAGAATTGCACCTGTAACACTTAGTAAACGTGAACCTAGAATACCTACTGACAAAACACAAGTGACTAATGTGCTTCCCTCTACTGAAACAGGAATAGTTGCCTCTTTTCCAAACGTCCGCACTTCACAGCCTAGGAGCAATACAAGGAAGAATAGGAAGTTGCGACCTAAGAAAAGACAAATAAAGAATGCTGAAGTAGAAGAACACCATAGGACTTTCAATAAGACTCCAGTTGCACCCACTTTAGATATTGCGCCTGGAAAATGTAATGGAAAAAGTGTTGTAACTGATGCTGAACCTTTAAGTACTTTTGATATTAAGTCTGATGCTTCTTGTGTTATTTGTCATAAAAGTATGCTTTCTGATTGTCATGATAAATGTGTTGCTAAGGCTATCTTGTCTCTTTTACGGAATCCTAAGACTCGGAATACCTCTAGGCCCACTACTGCTTCTAAGTCTGTGCTAGGTAAACCGCCCTCTTTAGATTCTAAGAAACGAAATGATGTCCCTGTAGCTCCAGTATCACCTCCAAGGAATGTAGTACCACCTAGTGCATTCACTAAGACTAAAGCTAAGACTAGTTGGAGATGGCAGAAATGGATACATAATACACTAGGATTTAAATGGATGCCTAAAATCATTGATGTGTGTATTTCTACTATACCTGCTAAGGAACCCTCTAACTCATCGGGTTCCACGTCTACTTCTATTCCATCTGTTTCGTCTGTGTGTAATGCAGGTGATACAGATCATCCTTTGGATTGTTGATAGCGGATGTTCCCGACACATGACAAGCAACCTTAAACTATTATCAAAGTTTGTTGCAAAGTTCATTGGCTATGTCAGATTTGGGAATGATCACTTCGCAGCTATCATGGGCTACGGAGATTACATCAATGGAAACATCGAAATTAGTAGGGTTTATTATGTGGAAGGCCTCGGTCACAATCTTTTTTCTGTTGGTCAATTTTGTGATGGAGACTTGGAAGTCGCTTTCAGGGAGAAAACTTGTTTCATTCGTGATCTACAAGGAAATGATCTTATGTCTAGCCAACGCTCATCTAGTCTCTATACTATCTCCATGCAAGACATGATTGCTTCATCTCCCATATGTCTACTCTCAAAGGCTACATCTACAAAATCTTGGCTATGGCACCATCGTCTCTCACATCTAAACTTTCAAACCATAACCAACCTTGCTCGACACAAACTTGTTGAAGGTCTCCCGCGATTCCGGTATTCTAAAGATCACCTATGCTCAGCTTGTGAACAAGGGAAAAGCACTCGTGCTCATTTTCCTTCAAAGGTCGAACACAGCTCTCAGCATGTGCTTCATCTTCTTCACATGGATTTGTGTGGCCCGATACGCGTGCAGACGATTAATGGCAAACGCTACATCTTGGTAATTGTTGATGACTACTCAAGATGGACTTGGGTTTATTTTCTTCGAAGTAAAGACCAAGCTCCACAGATGATCATCACCTTTCTCACGAAAATTCAAATTCAGCTCCGGAACACCGTCAGACAAATTCGAACAGACAAAGGAACTGAATTTGTAAATCAAACTCTTCGGGAATATTATGAGAAAGTGGGAATTGAGCATCAAACATCTATTTCCCGCACACCAGAACAAAACGGAGTTGTTGAAAGACGAAACCGTACGTTAGTGGAAGCTGCCAGAACGATGTTAATCAATGCTAAACTTCCGGATTACTTATGGGCTGAAGCTGTCTCAACTGCATGCTACACTCAGAATCGCTCAATGATTACAAAACGCCACAACAAAACACCATTTGAGCTTCTCCACAACCGAAAACCGAATCTTAAACACTTTCATGTATTTGGATCCCTTTGTTATCCGAATAATGATCGTGATGACTTTGGAAAGCTCAAAGCCAAAGCTGACATTGGAGTCTTTATTGGATATTGTGAGAATTCTAAAGGTTACCGGATCTGGAATCGTCGTACAAAGCAAGTTATGGAAACGATTCATGCTAATTTTGATGAACTTACTGAAATGGCTTCTGAGTATAACAGCTTGGAACCCGGTCACAACCGCTTAAACTTCCCCCAAACCCCATCATCAGCTGAAACAAGCCCTCAACTTACTCGTCAACAAATGGAAAGACTATTTGCTCCTCTGTTCAATGACGATATTGATGAACCTGCTCTAGGTGTATCTGATGTTTCCGTTGCTCAACCTGATAATACTCTTATACCTGATACACCTGCTACAACAACTACGGTTGGAGAAGCACCACCAGTTGACTCTACAATAACAGTTGAACAAACTGCTTCCAACGACACTGAACCAGCTGATGATGTTCTTAATGAAGTACCCCCACCTGCAGATTTTGATCCAAATGCGTTCTTTAACCCGTTCGCCAATGAAACTGCTGCACCTGATGTTGCGGAATCATCTACAAGCCATTTGAATCCTCAAAATCTGCATAATGTATATCAACATCAACCTTCCACACATCGTTGGACGAAAGACCATCCTCTTGAGAATATTATTGGTAACCCGAATCAACCAGTCGTAACAAGACAACGTCTTCACACAAATGGTGAACATTGCATTTATGCACTCACTGTCTGCCAATCTGAGCCTAAAAACATTAAAGACGCAATGACAAAGGACAACTGGATTGAATCCATGCAGGAAGAACTCAACCAATTCAAACGTCTTGAAGTATGGGAACTGGTTGAAAGACCAACAGGGGTCTTCGTCATTTGTCTAAAATGGATTTGGAAAAACAAATTGGATGCTGAAGGAACCGTAATTAGAAACAAGTCATGTCTGGTTGCTAAGGGTTATAGACAGGAAGAGGGTATTGAATTTGAAGAATCATTTGCTCCGGTTGCTCATCTTGAGGCTGTTCGGATTTTTCTGGCATTTGCGGCTCACATGAACATCACGGTCTTTCAAATGGATGTCAAAACTGCATTTCTCAATGGACAACTGAAAGAAACAGTCTATGTAAGCTAGCCAGAATGATTCTTTGATCCAGAGTTCCCTAATCATGTCTATAAACTGAAGAAAGCTCTCTACGGTCTCAAACAAGCCCCTCGGGCGTGGTACGATAAGTTATCATCCTTCCTTATTGCCAATAATTTTACCAAAGGTTCGGTCGACCCTAAACTCTTTATACAATATCACGGGGCTCACATCTTAATCGTTCAAATCTATGTGGATGACATCAATTTTGGGTCAACACATTTAAAATACTCAAATGCTTTTGCAAAACTTATGACAAAACATTTTGAAATGTCAATAATGGGTGAACTCACATTCTTCCTTGGAATGCAAGTTCATCAATCACCCCGTGCTATTTTCTTGAGTCAGTCCAAATATGCCCTTGAATTGTTCAACAAATTTGGAATGCAAAACTGTGACACCTATGCCACACCAATGGCTCATACCAAGAAGCTAGATGCTGATTTACATGGGAAATTGGTGGACCCTACCAAATACCGTAGTATCATTGGGTCTCTCATGTATCTAACAGCTAGCAGACCTGATATTGTTTTTGCCGTCTACCTTTGCTCCCGTTATCAGTCGAGACCAACTGAAACCCACCTCTCTGAGGCTAAAAGAATCCTCCGGTACATCAAGGGAACCATTAATTTGGTAATCTGGTATCCGAAGGATTCTGGTTTTGAACTAATAGCTTTTTCAGACGCTGACCATGCAGGATGCTTAGATTCACGGAAAAGTACTTCAGGAGCGTTACAATTTCTTGGTGATAAACTGGTGTCATGGTGTAGCCATGTCGGCGTGTTGTGCTCAAGTCATTTGGATGAGAACACAACTCAAAGACTATGGTTACGTATTTGACAGAATCCCGATGTACTGCGACAATCGGAGTGCTATTGCGATCTAGTGCAACTCAGTTCAACACTCAAAATCAAAGAACATCGATTTTCGATATCATTTCATCAAGGACCACGTGGAACAGGGTACAGTTGAATTATACTTCATGGGTACAGAATACCAATTGGCAGATCTACTCACCAAAGCCTTAGCTCCTGCTAGGTTAAATGAGTTGGTCCACCGGATTGGTATGCGGTGTTTGACTCAAGAGGAACTGGATGAACTCTTAAAACATTCTTAAAAACCAGTCAAACACCAAAACCTCTTTTGTAAATATTTTTCAAAAACAAAATATAAAAATATAAAATCAGATAAAACAACAAAAGTATTCTTCCATCTCTATTTCTTCAAACATGGCAAGTACAATTCTTCCGTCAACACTTAAATCTTTCAAAATTCAGTATTTTTCCGATCAAGTGTTGAGGGGGAAATATTTAACTATTTCAAAATAACCTTGTACTTGCATGTTATCTTATCCCGGTTTTTTTCTTTAATAATGGTGGTCACATTTCTGGTTCACTGACACTCCTCGGACCAAAATTTATAAACTGTCATTATTTCTTAAGTCGAGGGGGAGTGTCGTCAAAGTTATTTTCAAATACTCTTCGTTTGGTAACCAAAATGGAAGTTAAAGGCATTGGATGAAAATGGATAAGGTGGAGGGACTAAAACTGCCAAAAGCTCAAACTCATTTTTTATAAAACTTTCACCTAACATTAACTCTTCTCATTTAATATCTTACCAAACTATATCCTACGCCTATAATTTGATCTTCAAATCCGTGTTTTGGATCATCAATCTGTAAGTGTTTTTATAATCTTAACATGTTTTTAAACAATGGTTTTGATTTATACTTAAATCCAACGGTTATAACATGTGATTGAGTGATTTTTGTGTTCTACGCATAAGCGTATAAACACTTAATCATGTTTGTGTGTTTGGGGTTTAAATAATAGTGTCAAAACGTTTCTATAACATCAATGATATCATTTTTATCCTCAAAATGCACCCAGAAACACGAATTGATTGATTTTGAAAACTAGGGTTTATGCGTGGGTTTGGGGTGTTTTCAAATAGGAACGTTTTTGGTTTTAAAGATTGTTGTATAAGGTTGTTTTCAAGTTGAATTGATCATATCTAAGCCCAGAAACTACCCAGAAACACTAATGATTCACAAACTGAAAAAATAGGTTTTATGTTCATAAGAATTGGGTATTTTTTATCTATGGCATGTTTGATGTTAAAACTTGAACAAAACATCTCATTAGGCATCTAAGACCTCCCAGAATCAGTTTGGTGCAAATCCTATGGCTAGATTTCTTAGGCGTAATCTTTGAAACCTAGGGTTTAGTTTTACGCATAAACTGTTCTACGCGTAAATGTTTAATGCGTTTTCATGCTATGATCTGAAAAATAAATGAATGTTAAGGTTAAGATTGATGCTATGATGATTATTATTTCAGGTTTGCTACACGTAAAAATCAGAATCAAGGTTACTAGCAAACTACGCATAAGGATCACCTTACGCGTAGAGAGTTATGCGTAAGAGTAATCTTACGCGTAGCTGTTACGCGTAAGGTTCTACATAAGGGACTACGCGTATCCTGTGAAGGATATGCGTAAACAGTGACCTCTACGCATAAGGTCTACTCTTACGAGTAAGCCTTACGCGCAAGGTTTTATATACGCTTACGCGTAAGCTCTACGCATAAGGTCCCCTTTTCCTACGCGTAATATTTCTTACGCTTAAGTCAGGATCCTACGCATAAGCTTGCGTTTACGCGTATACCTCTCCTGTTTACGCATAAGCTGCCATTTCTACGCCTAAGCCTTGTTTAACCTTAATCATGAATTGTTACGTGTGCAAACTTGTAAATAAATAAATCATAACGTCACGAAACCAATAATGTCACTAATAAGCTTAAACGTTTAATATGTTGTGAAAAATAAGTGATAACATGAACTTTAAAACTTAAAGTTAACTAACTCATGAAACTTATCACGACGTCAGTGGACTATTGAACAAACAAGTGACTTTGGACTCGTAACAATCATCAACATTGCACATTCAATAATTAGACGATAAAACCATCTGTTGACTAACATAATGTCTTTCGATATGTTGGTTCTTTTGGCTAAATATATTTCAGATCACGACATGGACGCTCAAATGAATGTGGATGCACCAAATGTTCTCACCGTTGCTGATATCTTCCCAAATGGCTATCCGATGAAGATTGGAAAGAACAACCTTCGCGTTGACTTTGAAACTCTCACCTGCTCAGAGTCTTCTTGCTTGATTGCTGTGGATATTCTGAAGAATCATCCTTATCAGAACATGCTCTCAAATTCTGCTACAGTGCCTGAGATCTATATTCATCAGTTCTGGACTTCAATGCAAATGATCAAAGGACAAAACGCTGTGACGGTGACTCTCAATGACAAACAAGTCACCATCACACCTGCAGACTTAAGGGCTGTTCTTCTCATTCCGATCATCGAGCCAACCGAACTCAATGCCACACCAACTGAAGAGACTGTTCTACAGTTCCTAATCGATATTGGTTATGACGAAGCTACATGAGTAATCACTAAGCATTCACATGTGGATCTTAAGAATATTCCTCAACCTTAGAGAACTCTCTTCATCATCATCACCAAATCTGTTTCTGGTCGTGACAGTGGCTATGAGCATCCCAAGCTCATGGAACTACAAATCTTTTGGGCTTTGGTCAACATGAAGCACATTGAAGTCGAAGCTCTTATATGGGACGACATGATGACATTCCTCAAGAAGCTTGGCTCAAAGATCCCTTATATCAGATATACAAATCTGTTGATCCAAAGAGCACCTGGCCTTAACCCAGATATCCCCAAAAGAATCAATGACCCCAACAATCACGACATGTTGTATGAACCCACTCTAACAGTCAGATTTAAGGAATCAACAACAAAGAAACAAGGTGCTGTGCTGCCGGATCACCTTCTCTCTGATGCAATCAAACAGCTTTACTCATACAAAAGGTATCTGGTAGCAGTTGATGAAGGTAAAGTTGGTTCTCTCGATGATAAGTCTTCTGGTACACCTACCAGGAAAACCAGAAGAGGCAGTGCAGGGAGTGTTGCAAGCACAGAGAGTCAAAGGAAGTTCCCTAAGAGGAAAGACGCACTTAAAAGGAAAGTTCCCTCTAAAGAATTTGTTCCTATTCCCACTCCAAAGCCTGAACCGCCAAGAAAGCTAGTGGACGAAAGCTCTGAGGAAACCGAATCAGACGATGAGGTCTTCTACTCTGAAACTGCAACCGACGTTACTCAATCAGTAGCTAAACCTCCCAGTCCACCAGCTGACAAAGGTAAAGGGAAGACTCCTGTGATTGAACATGATAAGGAGAGCTCTGAAGAAGAACAGCCCTTAAAGGAACTCAGACATAAACATCTTGCCTTTAAGTCTTGCCGAAGAACATGATCTTTTACATAAACATAAACATCTGAAGAAGAACATAAACATCTGAAGAAGAACATGATAAGAACTGGTACTACCGTCACTGGAGGTTCTAGTGGTGGTGCTCATACCACACCAGTTCTTGATGCGGTTAATCAAGCCTGCAGACTTGAAGGAACTCAGACATAAACATCTTGCCTAAGTTGAAGGAACTCAATGCCACACCAGGAAGTTGAAGGAACTCAGACATAAACATCTTGCCGAAGCATTCATATAAGATCAAACTCGTGGCCCTGGAGGTTCTAGTGGTGGTGCTCATACCACACCAGTTCTTGATGCGGTTAATCAACCCAATAAGGGAACTGGTACTACCGTCACCCACGAACAACAACAACGGCAGATTGAGGATTCCATCAACTTTGATATTGAGAAACCAGAAAAAGAAAAGTCTGAGAAAGAAAAGACTGATGAAGAGGCTGCAGCTCATGCCAAAGCAGAAGAGGAAGCTAGGATTCAGGCTGCAGAAAAGACTAAAACTGGAAAAGATGACTATGATGATTTTCTTCTCAACAGTCCAATTCATTCCGAGGAGAAAACTTCTGATCCTCCAAAGGACCCAGAATCACGTCACATCTCATCATCATCGGACTCATCTTCTCATTCTTCACCACCACCATCCAAAAGATCAACCAGATCCACATCCAAATCAGTGAAGAAGATAAACTGCCTCTTGGATCTCTCAAGCTAAGAAATGAATCGTTAAAGCTGTCAAACAGGTCAGAAAGAAAGAGGTACTTTACAAGAAATTGAATTTTCTCGCTGATCAGGTACAGTATCTTCATGACGAGAATGACAAGATGCAAGTTGAAAGGGAATATGTCCAGAAGCTCATGAAAGATGATCTTCAAGGGAAAATGAACGAAATGATCAAAGGTTACACTCACAAGTACCTTCTTGACATCGTTCCTGGAGTTACAAAGGAGAAGAAGACGACTAAGGCTGATGTCGTTTCATGGCTAGACGATGATGACACCGAATACGAATGGTTTTCCATACTTGTTGCTGCTACACCCGCATTACCTGATGACCAAAATATGGTAGGAGGTAGTACGCTGGAGCATGCTAAGTTACTACAATCAAAGTTCCTAGTGAAGAAGATGACGAAATCAGAGTTGAAACGAATCAAGAATGAAGCCTTTCAAATACTCAAAGACAGCTCGGAAAGTGCTATTGAAGTTGAATATCACCTTGAAAACATAGCACGAGCCATGTCTAACAACATTGATTGGCTCAACCCTGAAGAAAACATCGACTACACTAGAAGAGACAACGCTCCATACTACACAGATTGGACCAAACCTCTACCTACCATTGGTCATCCAGATCAACCTAAAATTCCATTTCGATACTTCTTCAACAACGACCTAGAATTTCTTCTACATGGTAGGGATGTGACAAAGAAATGCGCTACATCACTGAAACTTCCGTTCCCGACAGCCATTTACTCCAACTGCATAGCCATCGAGGAAAAGGCTACCCACATGTTCAACAACAGAGTGGAAGAGTATGACCTCAATGCACTATACGGGATTCACCATTGGCCGGAACGTCGACGAATCTACTACAGAAGCTCAACATGAAGTGTACAGTAATCAAGGGATCGTTGCTATTAAGCATGTTGCTCTTTCGTCTAAATGGGACTACACCTTCCTAAAGAACATCGTGGTCAAAAGACAAGACGAAAAGGACTATGCTTTCTGTGAAGCGGACTTCCAGAATTTGTCTCTCAACGACATTGAAGATATGTATCTTGCAAAGGTACAGGGACGCATGAGACAATTCTCGACAGAAATTCAACGTGAATACATCAAGTCCTTGCTTATCTTCATCAGAAGCATCGTGATCCAGGAACGTGTAGAAGATTTGCAACTTGCTGTTGAGTCGTATCAGACTCGTGTCAACTTCACCAGACCGCAGCTAGAACTTCCTGACATCAACCATCTCCCTCAATTCACTATCATCAGCAAACCCTTTGGAGTAGTCTACCGCAGTGCACTCCACCGCAACTGCTTGATGGCGTGTAATGAGCTTCATAAGTTTGGAGATTCAACATTGAAGCATGTCAGAGATGGGCTAGCATATAGGTTAAAGGCGATTCAACAAGGCATTGGGTCACCAACGAGATGGACTTCTAAGGAAAGACGGGATGTAAAGAGAATCATCAAGATGATTGATGAAAGGTTGTTTCGAAGGGACCAGTTCAGAACATTGGAAAGCTTCGTAGGTGGTCGTCAACGCATTAATCTCACAGGCTATCAACGACCAGTTCGCATTCCTGGAGTTCTTGCTGACCTACCTGAAATTCCTGGTACCCCTTAATCTGTTCCAATTTCATATTTATTTGGATGTGTGATTATATATGACAATGGCTTGTGCACACATAACAGTGTACAACCCGTTCTTGTAAATAAAGGACCCTGTGGTACGCTTCAGTGCCACAATCCTTATAAAAGGAGCGAAAGCTTCTTACTTTTGAGTAAAACTTATCAAACCTTTCATTTTCAAAGGTTTTGCTCAAAAGAACAAGTACTTCCCCTTATGATTTTCAAAACCTCAACCGTTTATATCACTTGTTGAGGGGGAGTATTTGACTTAAAAACTTTGTTCACAAACTGTTCTTTGTGTAATCTTCCCACAAAACTCAAAATGGTCATATTTATTCTCAACATTTCTTCAAAAATAACATTTATATGCCATTTTTGAGGGGGAGAAAACTATGTGATAAGAAATATGTTTTGTAAATGCAAATGAATCTTTGTGCTATAGCCTTAACCAACGAATTGACGAGATCTTAACTATTAGTAACTCGAAAAGACTTGTCCGGGACGGGTAATAATTTCAATCTAGTTCGCTAGTGATGTAAACATGTCTCGCACAAAGACTATGGTTACGTATTTGACAGAATCCCGATGTACTGCGACAATCGGAGTGCTATTGCGATCTAGTGCAACTCAGTTCAACACTCAAAATCAAAGCACATCGATCTTCGATATCATTTCATCAAGGACCACGTGGAACAGTGTACAGTTGAATTATACTTCGTGGGTACAGAATACCAATTGGCAGATCTACTCACCAAACCTTAGCTCCTGCTAGGTTTAATGAGTTGGTCCACCGGATTGGTATGCGGTGTTTGACTCAAGAGGAACTGGATGAACTCTTAAAACATTCTTAAAAACCAGTCAAACACCAAAACCTCTTTTGTAAATATTTTTCAAAAACAAAATATAAAAATATAAAATAAGATAAAACAACAAAAATATTCTTCCATCTCTATTTCTTCAAACATGGCAAGTACAATTCTTCCGTCAACACTCAAATCTTTCAAAATTCAGTATTTTTCCAATCAAGTGTTGAGGGGGAGAAAATAAATATTTAACTATTTCAAAATAACCTTGTACTTGCATGTTATCTTATCCCGGTTGTTTTCTTTAATAATGGTGGTCACATTTCTGGTTCACTGACACTCCTCGGACTAAAATTTATAAACTTTCATTATTTCTTAAGTCGAGGGGGAGTGTCGTCAAAGTTATTTCCAAATATTCTTCGTTTGGTAACCAAAATGGAAGTTAAAGGCATTGGATGAAAATGGTTAAGGTGGAGGGACTAAAACTGCCAAAAGCTCAAACTCATTTTTAATAAAACTTTCACCTAACATTAACTCTTCTCATTTAATATCTTACCAAACCATATCCTACGCCTATAATTTGATCTTCAAATCCGTGTTTTGGATCATCAATCTGTAAGTGTTTTTACAATCTTAACATGTTTTTAAACAATGGTTTTGATTTATACTTAATCCAACGGTTATTACATGTGATTGAGTGATTTTTGTGTTCTATGCATAAGCGTAAGAACACTTAATCATGTTTGTGTGTTTGGGGTTTAAATAATAGTGTCAAAACGTTTCTATTACATCAATGATATCATTTTTATCCTCAAAATGCACCCAGAAACACGAATTGATTGATTTTGAAAACTAGGGTTTATGCGTGGGTTTGGGGTGTTTTCAAACAGGAATGTTTTTGGTGTTAAAGATTGTTGTATAAGGTTGTTTTCAAGTTGAATTGATCATATCTAAGCCCAGAAACACTAATGATTCACAAACTAAAAAAATAGGGTTTATGTTCATAAGAACTGGGTATTTTTTATCTATGGCATGTTTGATGTTAAAACTTGAACAAAACATCTCATTAGGCATCTAAGACCTCCCAGAATCAGTTTGGTGCAAATCCTATGGCTAGATTTCTTAGGAGTAATCTTTGAAACCTAGGGTTTAGTTTTACGCGTAAACTGTTCTATGCGTAAATGTTTAATGCGTTTTCATGCTATGATATGAAAAATAAATGTATGTTAATGTTAAGATTGATGCTATAATGATTATTATTTCAGGTTTGCTACACGTAAAAATCAGAATCAAGGTTACTAGCAAACTACGCATAAGGATCACCTTACGCGTAGAGAGTTATGCGTAAGAGTAATCTTACGCGTAGCTGTTACGCGTAAGGTTCTACATAAGGGACTACGCGTATCCTGTGAAGGATATGCGTAAACAGTGACCTCTACGCATAAGGTCTACTCTTACGAGTAAGCCTTACGCGCAAGGTTTTATATACGCTTACGCGTAAGCTCTACGCATAAGGTCCCCTTTTCCTACGCGTAATATTTCTTACGCGTAAGTCAGGATCCTACACATAAGCTTGCGTTTACGCGTATACCTCTCCTGTTTACGCATAAGCTGCCATTTCTACGCCTAAGCCATGTTTAACCTTAATCATGAATTGTTACGCGTGCAAACTTGTAAATAAATAAATCATAACGTCACGAAACCAATAATGTCACTAATAAGCTTAAACGTTTAATATGTTGTGAAAAATAAGTGATAACATGAACTTTAAAACTTTAAGTTAACTAACTCACGAAACGTATCACGACGTCAGTGGACTATTGGACAAACAAGTGACTTTGGACTCGTAACAATCATCAACATTGCATTAGACAATAAAACCATCTGTTGACTAGCATAATGTCTTTCGATATGTTGGTTCTTTTGGCTAAATATATTTCAGATCACGACATGGACGCTCAAATGAATGTGGATGCACCAAATGTTCTCACCGTTGCTGATATCTTCCCAAATGGCTATCCGATGAAGATTGGAAAGAACAACCTTCGCGTTGACTTTGAAACTCTCACCTGCTCAGAGTCTTCTTGCTTGATTGCTGTGGATATTCTGAAGAATCATCCTTATCAGAACATGCTCTCAAATTCTGCTACAGTGCCTGAGATCTATATTCATCAGTTCTGGACTTCAATGCAAATGATCAAAGGACAAAACGCTGTGATGGTGACTCTCAATGACAAACAAGTCACCATCACACCTGCAGACTTAAGGGCTGTTCTTCTCATTCCGATCATCGAGCCAACCGAACTCAATGCCACACCAACTGAAGAGACTGTTCTACAGTTCCTAATCGATATTGGTTATGACGAAGCTACAGGAGTAATCACTAAGCATTCACATGTGGATCTTAAGAATATTCCTCAACCTTGGAGAACTCTCTACATCATCATCACCAAATCTGTTTCTGGTCGTGACAGTGGCTATGAGCATCCCAAGCTCATGGAACTACAAATCTTTTGGGCTTTGGTCAACATGAAGCACATTGAATTCGAAGCTCTGATATGGGACGACATGATGACATTCCTCAAGAAGCTTGGCTCAAAGATCCCTTATATCAGATATACAAATTTGTTGATCCAAAGAGCACTTGGGATTAACCCTGATATCCCCAAAAGAATCAATGACCCCAACAATCACGACATGTTGTCTGAACCCACTCTAACAGTCAGATTTAAGGAATCAACAACAAAGAAACAAGGTGTTGTGCTGCCGGATCACCTTCTCTCTGATGCAATCAAACAGCTTTACTCATACAAAAGGTATCTGGTAGCAGTTGATGAAGGTAAAGTTGGTTCTCTCGATGATAAGTCTTCTGGTACACCTACCAGGAAAACCAGAAGAGGCAGTGCAGGGAGTGTTGCAAGCACAGAGAGTCAAAGGAAGTTCCCTAAGAGGAAACCCGCACTTAAAAGGAAAGTTCCCTCTAAAGAAGTTGTTCCTATTCCCACTCCAAAGCCTGAACCGCCAAGAAAGCTAGTGGACGAAAGCTCTGAGGAAACCGAATCAGACGATGAGGTCTTCTACTCTGAAACTGTAACTGACGTTACTCAATCAGTAGCTAAACCTCCCAGTCCACCAGCTGACAAAGGTAAAGGGAAGACTCATGTGATTGAACATGATAAGGAGAGCTCTGAAGAAGAACAGCCCTTAAAGGAACTCAGACATAAACATCTTGCCCTTAAGTCTTGCCGAAGAACATGATCTTTTACATAACCATAAACATCTGAAGAAGAACATAAACATCTGAAGAAGAACATGATAAGAACTGGTACTACCGTCACTGGAGGTTCTAGTGGTGGTGCTCATACCACACCAGTTCTTGATGCGGTTAATCAAGCCTGCAGACTTGAAGGAACTAAGACATAAACATCTTGCCGAAGTTGAAGGAACTCAATGCCACACCAGGAAGTTGAAGGAAATCAGACATAAACATCTTGCCGAAGCATTCGTAAAAGATCAAACTCGTAGCCCTGGAGGTTCTAGTGGTGGTGCTCATACCACACCAGTTCTTGATGCGGTTAATAAACCCGATAAGGGAACTGGTACTACCGTCACCCACGAACAACAACAACGGCAGATTGAGGATTCCATCAACTTTGATATTGAGAAACCAAGAAAAGTCTGAGAAAGAAAAGACTGATGAAGAGGCTGCAGCTCATGCCAAAGCAGAAGAGGATGCTAGGATTCAGGCTGTAGAAAAGATTAAAACTGGAAAAGATGACTATGATGATTTTCTTCTCAACAGTCCAATTCATTCCGAGGAGAAAACTTCTGATCCTCCAAAGGACCCAGAATCACGTCACATCTCATCATCATCGGACTCATCTTCTCATTCTTCACCACCACCATCCAAAAGATCAACCAGATCCACATCCAAATCAGTGAAGAAGCCAACTGCCTCTTGGATCTCTCAAGCTAAGACACGAATCGTTAAAGCTGTCAAACAGGTCAGAAAGAAAGACGTGCTTTACAAGAAACTGAATTTTCTCGCTGATCAGGTACAGTATCTTCATGACGAGAATGACAAGATGCAAGTTGAAAGGGAATATGTCCAGAAGCTCATGAAAGATGATCTTCAAGGGAAAATGAACGAAATGATCAAAGGTTACACTCACAAGTACCTTCTTGACATCGTTCCTGGAGTTAGAAAGGAGATGTTTACCAAACAACTTTATCCGAATCTATTACACTTGGCCAAGCAAACTATGAGATCAACACCAATGCATGTCAACATCAACCCAGTTGATCCCATAATATTCTCAGATGCTGAATTGGTTAACAGGCTCGTAGCTCAAATGTCTAAACGATCTGCAACATTTACTTCCTCCGAAGGTAAATTGTTTGAAGCACTGCTGGAATACCAACTCAAATCAGCTTACAGGGAAGAAGCTCAAAGGCCTAAACGTCCAAGAGACTATGAAGATAAGGATAAGGATAAGAGTCATGAGCCTAAACGTCCAAAGAAAACTGGTGAATCATATTCAATGCAACCTCCACCCCAAAGGACTCCAGCTCAACCACGATCTCCTCCTCGCTCTTCTACTGAAAAACCTCAGGATTCTGAGTTACCACCCCAAACTCAGAAAACTGGTGATCACTTTGAGTATACGGGTGGTGACAATGAGGAAATCCCTGAGCCCCAACAACAACCTACCTCTCCCAGCACAACAAAGGAACCGGCATCCTCCTCTAGGCCTAAGAAGAAGAAGAAGAAGAAGACGACTAAGGCTGATGTCGTTTCATGGCTAGACGATGATGACACCGAATACGAATGGTTTTCCACACTTGTTGCTGCTACACCCGCCTTAACTGATGACCAAGATATGGTAGGAGGTAGTACGCTGGAGCATGCTAAGTTACTACAATCAAAGTTCCGAGTGAAGAAGATGACGAAATCAGAGTTGAAACGAATCAAGAATGAAGCCTTTCAAATACTCAAAGACAGCTCGGAAAGTGCTATTGAAGTTGAATATCACCTTGAAAACATAGCACGAGCCATGTCTAACAACATTGATTGGCTCAACCCTGAAGCAAACATCGACTACACCAGAAAAGACAACGCTCCATACTACACAGATTGGACCAAACCTCTACCTACCATTGGTCAACCAGATCAACCTAAAATTGCATTTCGATACTTCTTCAACAACGACCTAGAATTTCTTCTACATGGTAGCGATGTGACAAAGAAATACGCTACATCACTGACACTTCCGTTCCCGGCAGCCATTTACTCCAACTGCATAGCCATCGAGGAAAAGGCTACCCACATGTTCAACAACAGAGTGGAAGAGTATGACCTCAATGCACTGTACGGGATTCACCATTGGCCGGAACACCGACGAATCTACTACAGAAGCTCAACATGAAGTGTACAGTAATCAAGGGATCGTTGCTATTAAGCATGTTGCTCTTTCGTCTAAATGGGACTACACCTTCCTGAAGAACATCGTGGTCAAAAGACAAGACGAAAAGGACTATGCTTTCTGTGAAGCGGACTTCCAGAATTTTTCTCTCAACGACATTGAAGATCTGTATCTTGCAAAGGTACAGGGACGCATGAGACAATTCTCGACAGAAATTCAACGTGAATACATCAAGTCCTTGCTTATCTTCATTAGAAGCATCGTGATCCAGGAATGTGTAGAAGATTTGCAACTTGCTGTTGAGTTGTATCAGACTCGTGTCAACTTCACCAGACCGCAGCTAGAACTTCCTGACATCAACCATCTCCCTCAATTCACTATCATCAGCAAACCCTTTGGAGTAGTCTACCGCAGTGCACTCCACCGCAACTGCTTGATGGCGTGTAATGAGCTTCAAAAGTTTGGAGATTCAACATTGAAGCATGTCAGAGATGGGCTAGCATATAGGTTAAAGGCGATTCAACAAGGCATTGGGTCACCAACGAGATGGACTTCTAAGGAAAGACGGGATGTAAAGATAATCATCAAGATGATTGATGAAAGTTTGTTTCGAAGGGACCAGTTCAGAACAATGGAAAGCTTCGTAGGTGGTCGTCAACGTATTAATCTCATAGGCTATCAACGACCAGTTCGCATTCCTGGAGTTCTTGCTGACCTACCTGAAATTCCTGGTACCCCTTAATCTGTTCCAATTTCATATTTGTTTGGATGTGTGATTATATATGACAATGGCTTGTGCACACATAACAGTGTACAACCCGTTCTTGTAAATAAAGGACCCTGTGGTACGCTTCAGTGCCACAATCCTTATCAAAGGAGCGAAAGCTTCTTACTTTTGAGTAAAACTTATCAAACCTTTCATTTTTCAAAGGTTTTGCTCAAAAGAACAAGTACTTCCCCTTATGATTTTCAAAACCTCAACCGTTTATATGACTTGTTGAGGGGGAGTATTTGACTTAAAAACTTTATTCACAAACTTTTCTTTGTGTAATCTTCCCACAAAACTCAAAATGGTCATATTTATTCTCAACATTTCTTCAAAAATAACATTTATATGCCATTTTTGAGGGGGAGAAAACTATGTGATAAGAAATATGTTGTGTAAATGTAAATGAATCTTTGTGCTATAGTCTTAACCAACGAATTGACGAGATCTTAACTGTTATTAACTCGAAAAGACTTGTCCGGGACGGGTAATAATTTCAAGCTAGTTCGCTAGTGATGTAAACGTGTCTCGCAAAGGACTTGTCGAAGTAGAATGTACCATTCGAGAAACTCTTGGTAGACATGAACTTTGACGGGTTTGACAACCTTTCGGGGTTGTCCACATCTTCAAGGTAGTTATTAGAGCTAGTTGTCACCTAAAAGCTGACAATGTATCTCTTTAACTATGCAACGTAATTGTGTCTCGCAAGGAATTGTCTATCTTGAGTCGATCAATTCAAAAAGTGCGCACTCTTCTCTCACTGTGCAGATTTCTGTTAAAACTCTTAAGCACGTGTGGAGGGGGAGTATTTATGAAAATCTAAAACTATTGAAGTGTTCAAACATTTTTTTCATTCACAAACACTTCGAGAGATTTTCAAGAAAATAGTTTTATGGCAACATAGGTTAGTCATGGTGTTATAAGGTGACTAAGGTTAGGAATAACCGTCCTATGATCCGCCAGAGTAGGAGGGATCTACCCAAGGACACCACCAATAGTTAGAATTACTAGTCCTTAGGTATGATTATAAAAGGAGAAAATGAGAATCGGAGAAAGAAGGAGTTGAAGAATTAAAAAGAAAAGCAAAGAAAAGGGTGAAAAGAAATAGCCCTCCAGATTATTCAACTTAGGGCAGACACCGGGTTCAATTCATATGCTACTGGTTGTCACTAGATGACACCAGTATTGAAGATTAAAAGTCATCATGGACCCAGTGATGCATGCACTAAACCTTCTTAGCCACTCAAGTCTCTCTCAACAGAAGCTTGTTTCATTCTCACAGGGAACCCTACGTAAACTATCGGCTTTCTCTTAGAGATTGCTGGTATTGAAGAAGGAGACCCTCTCCCTAGTCTTCGCTCAGGAAAACCAAAACGCACTATTGAGTCTAGAGCCACGAGATTCATCAAAAGATCTCTTAGGTACACTTGACATTTCACTACTTGTCGTTCAACAATAAGAACAACAGTGGTACGTTATCGAGTCCTTCACAGATCTTAGCAATCTGTAGAGAACATTTATGAGAGGTTCACATATGTGATCCTCAGTGAGTGAATTGAAACTCCTGCCAGGGTCAACATCAAACAGCCCTGACAGCAGGTCGCTTCGGTACCTCCCTGTGGATTACGCTTAGTGGTCTCAAACGGTCTACAGTCATGAGGTGATGCTTAGGTGTACCTCAGCGACTTATCTGAATTGTAGGTGTACTTCGGTACATCGTGTTATCTCACTTGTGGGACTCCAGTTCAGGAATGGCCTTTGTGAGATTTAGAGTTGTGTTTTCACACTATGCTGTTAACACTCTCGAAGTTCGAACTTGTAAGTGCCGGAATCCGCTTATTACTAACCTTTCTTATGTTTACTTCTTATGGAAGCTCTGGAGCAGACTGATCGTGCAGATTCTCCACATGCTCATACCAACATCATCACTTATGGAAGTTCTCTCATAATCAAAGGAAACACAAAGTCAGAATGATTCTTCGTCAACAAAGAATCTACAAAGTTTTTAGACTTAAAGAACTTCATCATCTATAATCCAACGTTAAAGAGCATGTGAGCATGTTGAAGAAAGACGTGGAGACACTTGAGCAACGAAGCTGACCTGATGCAGACAACAACAACATACTATCACTTTCAAAGAACAAAGATAATGATGACGTCAAAGCAGAATACTTCAAAGAAAACAATTTCTCTACACTGGGGAGATTGTTCGAATCAAGACACTTCTTCTCACAAGAAAGAACAATGTCAGAAGACGTCAAAGCTACTATTACATCAGCACCTACATCATTTACCACTCTTTCATTCATCACCAACACTTAGGGGGAGATTGTTGGAATCACTCCTAAACATTAATTCAAGTGTTAGTGATTCATATGTAATAGTTAGCTTAATATGGCCTTTATGTTAGTAATTAGTCTTAGGCTTATGTAGAAGGCCCATAAGCCTAGGCCCAAGTCCATAAAAGAAAGGAAGGGACTAGGAGTGTTGCCCTAGCTCCCTCTCCTATAAATACCTTGTAATAACCCTCACTTGAGGGTTGGTTGTTCAATTCATTCTCTCTCACCTTGCATACGCTCAACCTTTCTTTATGTTTTTATGTATAGTATGTTTGTGTGTTGTTCAACCGACCTCTTCTCCTCTCTACTCTTTCTATTGATGCTTGTGTTGTAAACTTAGTGACCTAACACAAATCCAGTTGTCTTATTACTTATACACATGAGCAAGGTATGGATTAAAAACTTCCATTGGGGAGAAAACATACCTTTGTGAAACTTTATACGATCTCCTCTTCTCACATAACCATCCTCTCCAAACCTTCAAATATTTCATCATTGGTCAAATTAACAACTCCTTCAGCATCCTTAAGCTTCAAAACACCTCTAATCACCTCCTCTGTTACTAGAATCTCCTTCTCATCAAAAACAGCCCTAACAACCTCTACTCCATCTCTTTCTTGAATTTCAGCAGTCCACCATAATTGATGAATGTAGGATTTAGCAATGATAGGTCCAACAGTTAATGCATAGTGAATGGGACTATGGTTGATGAAATCAATCATCTCATGAAAGCCTTCAGAATGATTGTTCTTGACTAGGTATGCGACCAAGTTGTGGGTTGTGGAATATTCAGTTGCCATTGTGTGTTGTGGATGAATAAGATGTGGGATTTGTGAAGATAATGGTTGGGAGTGGTTAGGGTTTGTGTAGAGCGCCAATTGTGAGTGTTTAAAATATCAATTAAATGATCAGCAATGAAGTTGGGATTAAATACGTTATCATCAAGATGTTTCAGAACAACCCCTGTAGTTTCCACATTCATAAAAACTGCTCTAGCCGTGGATTGCCGACAACTAGCAGTGGGTAAATCAAGCAAGTAGTGGAAACATCACTGACACTCCAATCCTTTGACCAAGACCTCCGCTGCAAAATCTTTGCCAAATATAGTGTGATCATGCACAGATTTGAAGAGATTACAAAATTACACAAATTTTTTTTCAGCTACTCCTAATCTCCAACAGCTCCATAATGTACAAAAGCTTCTTCAAACCTGCATGTCACAAATACAAACCAAATACTAGAATCTTTGTTAAGGTTAGCAGTATTTAAGAATAACTAGAAATGGTTACAAAATGTGCACTGGCAGTGCTTATACAATATGCTAAGCACTCAGTCAAATAGTCAACTCCTAGTCATTTACTATTCCACCTTAAGTCAAAGACTTCGTTAACTTCTCAACAACTCACACCTTCCAAACATTTAACCCATCGGTCTTCTCTTTAAGTCTATTTAAGAACAAATCTCCCACATATCACACAAATCACTTACTTTTCCCAAAAATATTTCTCTCTCACAGAAACCAAACTCTCCACCATAAGTAATACTCCAAGTAACCCTATTGAGATCTCCTCCTCTGAGTCTTCTGAGGATGGTTGGAATAATTATCTACCACCCAAAAAAACTACACTAACAACAAGAAACACCTCTGCTCCTACTCTAGCCGGACCTTCATCTCTTCAACTCCCACAAAAAGCCATTGTTGAAGGCTCCTCATCTGAACTCAGTTCTATGCCAAGTTATGTGTCAGCCTATGAAGAAATAGATGATGAAACTGGTGGTACATCCAGAGTGTTTATTGTTGCTCCCTTTGCAGATATTCCACCACCAGAACCACTTGCAACTTCTTCTACTCCAGCACTTCCTGCAGCTCCACCTAAGAGAGAGCAAGTGATAGGTCTCCCTAACCCAAAAGTGTAGGCTGTGGTTGGGGGAAGAGGAAAGTAGAGCATGCCAGCCTGGGGAATAGGAAAGAGGACAAGGGAGTAGTTGTTGGTGGTTGTCTTTATGTTGTAGTCTTTTGATGGTAGTCATGTGTTGTTGTCTTTTGATGGTTTGATGTGATGTACTTTGATGATGGTAGTATGGATAGAAATGGTTGTACCACTGCATCTTAGGATGTATTTTATCAAATGAATAATATTTCCATGTTTCCTTTAATGTCCATTGCTACTTACTGATTGTGATTTTACTTCTTGATCTGCAAAATTGTTAGTGGGAACAAAAATAACAAGCAGTGGATAAAACTAAACTAGCAGTACTAAGATCTACCAATAGCAGTACATATATTTTACAAACTTTTACAAAACAATTTTGAGACTTAGAGATTTATCATACCAATACTAACTACAAGATACTGAAACCTCCCCACATCAAAAGCTTTAGTGAGAAGATCAGCAACATTGAAGTCAGTATGAATTTTGACCATTTGAATTAACCTTTTCTCATTACAATCTCTAATAAAGTGATGCCTTATCTCAATATGTTTAGTTCTAGAATGCAAAACTGGATTTTTAATGATGCATATTGTACTGTTATTGTCAATGTAAATCTTAGTATGCATAAAATTGTACCCAAAGTCCAACAATTGATTCTGAATCCAAAGCACTTGACCACAGCAACTAGCAGCAGCCACATACTCAGCTTCAATGGTGGAATTGGCCACAATAGTCTGCTTCTTACACTGCCATGAGATAAGCCTGCTTCCCAAAAACTGACACCCTCCAGTAGTAGACTTTCTATCCTAACTAGCCCCGGCATAATCATTGTCTGTATAGGCCACCAAATCAAAAGGTGAATCTTTAGAGTACCAAAGGCCCAATTTATGATGACCCTTAAGGTATCTAAAAATCCTCTTCACAGCATTCATGTGTGATGTGTTAGGTGTAACTTGAAATCTTGCACACACACATACTGAGAACATTAAATCTGGCCTAGAAGTAGTGAGATACATCAAAGATCCAATCATGGATCTATACAGCTTCACATCAACTCTGGGACTTCCATCATCAGGTAGCAGTGGTTTCTATGTCTCCATG
This sequence comes from Chrysanthemum makinoi, assembly GCA_910596185.1. NCBI lineage: Eukaryota > Viridiplantae > Streptophyta > Magnoliopsida > Asterales > Asteraceae > Chrysanthemum > Chrysanthemum makinoi. The sequence continues at coordinate 45,238,272 of OU343224.1, read as the reverse complement.
GGTGTACTTGCACTCTTGACATCCTGAAATCCAAACTTCTTCAAAACATCTGCTACATATTTATCTTGACTAATAAAGATTCCATCGGTCCTTTGTTGAACCTATAGGCCCAAAAAGAAAGTGAGTTCACCCATAGAACTCATCTGAAACTTATCATGCATAAGTTTCTCAAAATCCTTGCACAACTCCTTATTTGTTGAGCCAAAGATGATGTCATCAACATACACTTGTACCATTAAATATATCATCCTTGTGCTTCCTTAAGTAGAAAGGCAATCATACCATGCCCTTGGAGCTTGAGACAATCCATACATAGCCTTCTTCACCCTATAGACCTTATTAGGATGATCAGGATCTTCAAAACCAAGAGGTTGACAAACATAAAACTCCTATTCAATAGTACCATATAGAAAGGCACTTTTAACATCCATTTGATACACCACAAAAAATTTTAAATGAAGCATATGCCAAAAACAGTCTTATAGCTTCAATTCTGGCAACAGGTGCAAATACTTCATCATAATCAAGACCTTCAGTTTGTGTGTATCCTTGAGCAACCAACCTTGATTTATTCCTCACCACAATACCCATTTCATCCCTTTTGTTTCTGAATACCCATTTAGTTCCAATAGCCCTCTTGCCATTAGGTAGATCAACCAATGTCCATACTTCTTGGAGTTTGAATTGTAACAGCTCCTCTTGCATTGATTCTGTTAGATATTGGTTTCATAAACACATAACTAAACACACATATGGGTGTATGGTTTAAGGTTTTAGAGAGAGAAAGTGGAAGAGTTTTGGGAACCTAGTGAGACAAAGAAAAAATGATATTGAAAGCTCCAACCCTTTGCCTTGCTAGGAAAAGGGTATTTATAGGTTCTTACAAGACACGCCTCCTACGGGCTATGGATCAGGCATACAGTGGGTAAAGACCCGTCCGTCCTCCACGGTGTTACTTAACAAACTACTTACTAACACTAAATGACTACGAATACGAGCTTTCTAATAAATACATATACTTGAGGTGACCGACTCTTTAACTACAGGATTTACTAAACCCTAAAAATCTCCCCCTAAGGGAGGTCACCTCAGTTTACATTGATTATAAACAGAATATTTCATTTTGGTGTTCTTGGATTCTTGATTAAGTTCTTTGCTTTGTAGCCCGTAGTCTTGAATTCTTCATGTTCCGCATGTTTTGCTGTTTCAAGTGGAGGTTTTTAACTGATCCACGTGATGGTGAGTTGTGAGCCAGCTTTGAGATCATCAGCCACAGTAAATCTCTGACTCATCCTTTGTTTTATCGCCATGATGTGATGTTGTAACTTTTGGACCGGCATGCTCACATTTTGGATCATGATATTTTCTCATCAGTGTAGCGGAAGCTTTTTTTGATTCATGATATTTCCAGCAGCGTAGCAGAAGCATGGATTGAAAATATTAGAGCCAGTTGATGAAGATATGCACTTATCATGATTTCTTTAGAAGTGAATGTGATGTGTGAGCATGCGGTTATGGATTGAATCCTCAATTCGACTTGCAACGTCGGGGTGTTCCCGCAGCATGAACAAGTTAGCAATAAAGCATTTAAAGTATCTTTGATCACTTTTGTTGAATTGAGGTTCATGGCCCACGTTCCCCGTCGCTGATCAAGACAAGTATCGCCTGCTCGTGATGAGGAATCTCCTTGGCGACAGGGTTTCATCGCACGCTTCTATCCGTTCTCAAACTGGAACATCTCAAAGAAGACAACACGGAGTGAGTGAACCAGCGAATTAAGATTCACTGATTGATGAAAATGATTTGCAAACCATTGTGTATTGCTTGATAGAAAGTGTTTTGCAATACAATGAAGTTTTTATGGAAAATCAATTATCAATCATAAATACCTTTTAATTTTGAAACATTAATACATAGTCGATGTGCTACCGAAAAGAATTTTTAAGCACAACGACCGGTTTTTCAAAGGTATCCGTCAATCCATTTCCTGGACCAAGGTTGATTCAAGATTGAATCGCCCCATCGTTTCTATCCAGTTGTCACAAGCTTGATCTTATGAAAGATCTCACATGTCACCCACCAAGAGCTTGTTTGATGTTGGTTCTAGAAGGATTTCCATCTTCATCATGAATATGTAACATATCACTCGGATGTTCTGGCAATACCACAAGGATAATACATAGGACTCTTAATTATATTCTCACTTTCCACATTGTGTGAAACAGCAAGACATCAAGAATAGTGTGTCCTAATGAGATTTATTGATGATCTCTTGGCTCTAGACTAAATAGTGCACTTTGGTTTCCTATGTCGGAGACAAGGGAGAGAGTCTCCTTCTTCAATATCAACAATCTTTAAGAGAAAGTCGATAGATTATGTAGGTTACCCGTGAGAATGAAATAAGCCCTTTTAAGAGGAACTTGAGTAGCTTGGGAAGTTTAGTGCAGTGCGTCACTGGGTCCATGACGTCTTGTCTTCAATACCGGCGTATTTTAGTAACCACCAAGAGCATATGAATTGAACCGGTTTCGCCTAAGGTTGAATAATTGGAGGGCTATTTATTTTCACCCTTTTCACATTCAATTCTTTTTCATTCTTCAACCCGTTCAGTGCTTACCGAGACTTCATTACTAGAACTTTGTTGGGTTTATTCCATTTCTAGCTCAATCTCAGTCGGCACTCTTCCCATATTCTCACTTTTCTCCTTTTTCCATCATACCTAAGGACTTCTACACTATCTAGTGGATTGTCCCTGGTTAGATCCCTCCGGCTCTGGCGGGATCGTGGGAACGAATACCTAACCTAACCATCCTTATATCTCCATGCATAAAATAATTTGGTCGGTCTTTTGGTATTCTTCATTCCACCTTGAAACCAATTGAAAACCATTTGAAAATCAAAGTACTTGTGATATAAAATTAAAGCATTTTGTACCTTAATTGTTTTTGATATTTTATAAAAGCTCCACCTCAACATGTGCTTCACGTATTAGAAGTTGTTTTAGCACATGGAGTAAAGAGGACTTTGAAATCTTAGATTAAGAATGAAAGACCCAGTCTTTTGATTAACATTTTCTAAAATGATCATCATCACTTTCCGATCAAATCTAGTATTTTTAGTACTTTGAATGAAATATTTTGGGAAGGATGAAGTTTTATTTTGATTGATCCCCCTCAATATGTACATCAAGATTCAAAAGTGTTTTGCACATATTAGAGGGAACTTGCACTTAAAGACAAATCAATCAAGTTTCAATTCCTTTTGGTTTAAGATAAATGCTCTCCCTTAACATGTGCATGAGAAAATTTTAAATCGTTTGGCACATGTAGGAAGAAGATCTTGTTATTATATTTATAAAACCACTAATTGAATTATCAGTTTATATCCAATTTAAATCATAAGTTCTCCCCCGATCACAATTTTCAAATCCTTTGAGATTTGTGATCTCTATTGATTTAAATTGTTTTTGAAAGATTTTGAGGAGAATTGTGACTTGCTTTTAAAACATTTAACTGATAAAGATCAAATTCTGATACTTTAAACTCCAATGATTATTCATGCTTAAGTATCTAATGAAAACACAACATTAGCCTTGGTCTGGATCCAATTGTACAAAAAACATTGTTCTTTTTTATTATCCAAAATTAGACCTTGCTCGATTACGTGCCAATTGTTTTAAAAATAACTTTTTGATTTGATTGAAATCATTCTCCCCCTCAATCAATGACATTAGTTGTTGATTAACTATTAGAGATTTTGAAAAATGATAAGTCCAGATGATTTTCAAAATTATAGTCCGAGTTATATTCAAAGCAATTTTGTTTTCATTAGATGACAAATATTTTTCAGAAGAATATTTAGAAGAAAAAATATTTGTGAATGAAACATTTGTCTTTTTGGCGACAAACATTTGTATTTAGAATCAGAGCATGAGGTTTCAAAAATTAGATTAAGCATGGCTCTGTTCTTTCTTTTAAAACTGGTTACTGCCTGAAGTGACAATAAACCATCATTTTTCTCCATCCTTTTTTTCTTTTCTTTTTTTTTCTTTTTTTTTCTTTTTTTTTTACCAAAAAGTTTATGTACATTTGAACTTCATCTAAAGACCCGTGTCATTCTTTGAGTGACAAATCAAAGTCCGTAGATATTATCGAAGAACAGAAATTTGATGTGAAAAATAATATTTTTGGGCTTTTTCAAAGATTTTCTGATTTTTATGGATTTTGAAGTTTTATATTTTTCTATTTTTCTTTTTGGGGGTTTTATAATTTTTTATTTTGTTTTTTGATAAGATATGTACAAGAGATAGATGAAGAAATCCTTCACTCGTCTTCCTCTTGAAGACGTTTGAGTGTTTCCTACAGGTTGTAACTCTTTAGTCCAAGTCGGGGAAGAATAAACTCAAAATGTTCTCTGGGAAGAGCTTTAGTGAAGATGTCTGCCAGCTGATATTCAGTTCTCACAAAATATAGTTCCACCACACCTTTCTCCATTTGTTCCTTGATGAAATGATGTCGAATGTCTACATGCTTTGCTCTTGAATGTTGAACATTGTTGCAAAAGAGATAAATGGCACTTTGTTATCACAATACAAAGGGATTTTGTTGAATTCATAGCCATAGTCAGATAATTGTGATCTCATCCATAGGATTTGAGCACAGCAAGATGACATGGCTATGTATTCCGCCAGATGTAGATATATAGACGTACTCTTTGTTTCTTGAAACTTACTAATTTATCTCCTAAGAATTGAGCACCACTCGACGCGTGCTTTGACATGTATCTTGACACCTTGCATGGTCTCAGATCTCAGATATGTCAAGTAGTGACATATTTGTGTCCTTCGGATACCAAAGTCTCATGTTAATGGTTCCTTGGAGATACCAAAGACTCGTTAACCGCAAGGTGCTTTTGGTAGCTTAGCACCGGTATCTAGCACACATATGCATACAAATGGACGTAATATCAGTCTACTTCATTGTGAGGTACACTATGGATCCAATCATACTTCGATATTTCGCTTTTGATCAACCATGATCCCCGAAGTTGTCCTCATCCGCTTTGTGCTCTCCACCATGGGAGTGTCAACCGGTCACAAGAGTCAAATCCAAATTTTTTTAAAATTTCATTAGCATATTTAGATTGATTAATGAAAATGCCTCCGGACTTTGTGAAATTTGTAATCCCAAGAAAAATGACATTTGTCCCATCATAGACATTTGAAATTTAGAGCCCATCTCCTTGAAAATGGACACATTCATTAGGCCTGGTCAAGGCAAAATAATATCACCAACATAAATTTGAACATGAATTAAGTGTTTGCAGACTTTTCCGGTGAACAATGTGGGATCAACTGCTCCTTTGCTGAATCCACTTGTCAATAGGAACTTTGACAATGTATCATACTGATGCAGGTTTTACTGACCAGGTTTTAATATTTATAAAGTCTCGTTATACCTATGGTCTACCCTAATGCACTAACGGCTGTACCCTTCGCTGCAGTAGTGTAGTATTCGGTAAAGCCAAGGTCGTCCCAAAAGCTATATGTGTTGAATTATTACTAAGTCTAGGTGTCACAGATTTTAAATATGGTTTTGATAAGGAATTAATTATTTAACTACTAAAGCAGAAAATAGCAAATAAGGGCAAAGGATAAATCAATAGAGGAGAGTGGTGCTAACCTAGTTATTCCTCCTAGCTAGTTATGTCTACATCTACTTACTTCCAATTACTTCAGGTGGGGTCAAAGTCGAGAGGACAACATTTGGTCAATTCGCCCTAACCTATCAGTAAGAAGATGCCACCACAGAGAGTCGGTGTCCCCTCATAAGTCCTCAAGTTGTTCCTGGTCCCTAAGCTACGTCATTAAGTACCGTATGACATGCTAGATTTATAATAGTGAGTGCCCGCGTTAGCAACTTAAACACTCACCCCCTAATTCTTAAGTTCATCTAAGCGTAGGTGATCACTGGTCAAATCGCACAAGTAGAAAGGGTGGAGCCGGGCTTGGTCATATCTTACCCTTCCCGTCTCTACCTCGGCTCACCTAGGGTCAGATGGTCATATCTCCTAGGCAATTGGCCTCTACCGCCATTCAAAACTACCGAAACAAGGGTAGCTACCAATAAACTATGCATGCATACACTTAGAAATAATTATACGTAAGTAATGTAAACGCAAACCAAACAATTATAGGAATCATAACTAGGCCAAAGACCAAAGGGTGCTAGCATCATATATGCTAACCATACAAATCAATTCAATATTCAAAGGTACGAAATACAAGAATCGAAAGTAAATAAAAGATAAAATGCTAATGCTTATTGTAGGGGGTGATTTCTCCCTTGGAGACAGCTCAATATGCTCCTCTAGACTTGCCTTTGGCTTTTTCCCATATTCGCTGGTTGTTGTGTGTGGAACGGGATGATTAGAAATGCTGGAATTCGTGGGGTATTTATAGGCTAGATTAGATTCAGGTTACTTAACTATAACAGAGTTACCGTAACCTTCAATTCCTTCAGATTTTGCACTAGACTGCTTGTTACGCATAACCTTATATGAGTTGGTTACGCCAGTAGTTGATGAAATAGTTACGCCTATAGTTATCAAATGGGTGGAACCTCATTTAACCTAATATAGTTACGCCTTAGCCTTTGGGGAGAGTTAATACCATAAACTTCTTATGAGTTGGTATTCTGAGTCACGCTTTAGTAACTACATGTGAGAGATGAGTTACGCCATGTTGCAACTTCTTCAAAGTCAGTATACTTTGATAAATCTTTTGATATTTCTCCAATTCCGCGTCTCTTTAGCTCCAATGCTTGTAATTTACCTGAAAGTGGAAAACAAGTGTAAATCCATATAAATGATATAAATTACAAGCATTATTGGGGGAAATTGACACTTAATATTCAGGACTATTTGATGTTATCAAATATCCCCCCACTTGAACTCTACTTACCCTCAAGTAGACCTTATTAGAAAGATTCCTAAAAAGATATCTCCAAAAACCTGGAAAATATAAGTTTACAAATCCCTTGTGCTAGAATAAAACAAAGCCAAACACCTCACGAAATGGGAACGAAACACTCAAATCTCTCAACTATTCTAAGTGTCAATTTCGGAGT
>OU343224.1:45130837-45231045 GCA_910596185.1 Chrysanthemum makinoi | reverse complement strand
GATCACTCAATCGCACAGTCATCGCATGTGTTAGGTCACAAGTTTTACAAACACAAGTAATATAGAAAGAGATAAGGCAATTGAACAAGTAAACAAACACACACACACGATAATAGTAATACGGTTTACGCGTAGGAGTGTAATGAGAGAAAACTTGAACAACCAACCTTCAAATGAAGGTTTACATAAGGTATTTATAGGAGGGAAGCTAGGGCAACACTCCTAGTTCCCTTCCTTTCTCCTATGGGCTTGGGCCTAAGCTCATGGGCCTTCTACATAAGCTTAAGGCTAATAACAAACATAAAGGCCATAATAAGCTAACTATTACATATGAGTAACTAACACTTGAATAAGGTTTAGGAGTGATTCCAACAATCTCCCCCTCAAGTGTTATTACATATGAGTAACAAACACTCAAGTGTTGGTGATGAAAAACGGTGAAGGCGTTGATGTAATAGTAGCTTTGACGCCTTCTGACATTCTTCTTTCTTGTGAGAAGAATTGCCTTGATTTGAACAATCTCCTCAGTGTAGAGAGATAGTTAACTTTGAACGGTTATGCTTTGACGTCATCTTTAACTTTGTTCTTTGATCATTGTTCTTTGTGATGAAAGTGATAGTATGTTGTTGTTCGCATCAAATCGCCTCAGTCCGCTTCGATGCTACAGTTGTCTCCACGTCGTTCTTCAACATGCTCACACGCTCTTTTGACGTTGGAATTCAAGATCGATGGAGTTCTTTAAGTCTTTAACTTTGTAGATTCTCGATTGACGAAGAATCATTCATCAAGTTGTGTTGCTTTTGGATAGAACTTCCATTAGTGATGATATTGGCGTGAGCATGAGAAGAATCTTCACGATCATTCCGCTCCGGAGCTTCCATAAGAAGAAAACATTTAAACGGTTAGTAATAAGCGGATTCCGGCACTTACAAGTTTGAACTTCGAGAGTGTTAACAAAATAGTGTGAAAACACAACTCTAATTCTTACAAAGGCCGCTCCGAATCGAGTCCCACAAGTGAGATAACACGATGTACCGAAGTACATCTACGATTCGGATGAGTCGCTGAGGTACAATCAAGCATCACCTCACGCATTGTAGACCGCTTGAGACCACTAAGCGCAATCCACGGGAGTTGCCGGGTTTAATTCGCCGTCGGCGCTTGATGTTGACCCCGCAGAGTTTCCATTCAATCACCGAGGATCACAAATGTGAACCTCTCATAAATGTTCTCGCATGATTGCTAAGATTGAAGGACTCGATAATGTACCATCAAATTTTATTGTTGAATATCAAGTAATGAAATGTCAAGTGTACCTAAGAGATTTTTTGATGAATCTCGTGGCTCTAGACTCAATCGCGGCGCTTTGGTTTTCCCCGAGGCTCATGATCATGGACGGTTATTCCTATCCTTAGTCACCTTATAACTCCATGACTAACCTATGTTGCCATAAAACCACTGATGTGAAAAATCTCTCACAGTGTTTATGAATGAAAAACATTTTAGTACCACTGTTGAGATAAGATTTTGCATAAATACCCCCCCTCCACATGTGCTTAAGAGTTTTAACGGTTAAAATGCACAGTGAGGAAAGAGCGCGCACATTTTGAATTGATTCACTCAAGATAGACATTCCCCGCGAGACACAGTTACGCGGCATAGTTAAAGAGTTGCATTGTCAGCTTTTAGGTGACAACTAGCTCTAATAACTACCTTGAAGGTGTAGACAATCCTCGAAAGGTTGTCAAACCCGCCAGAGTTCATGTCTACCAAGAGTTTCTCGAATGGTACATTCTACTCGCACAAGTCCTTTAGACACGCTTTACATCACTAGCTTAACTAGCTTGAAATTATTACCCGTCCCGACAAGTCTTTTCGAAGTTACTAACAGCTTAAGATCTAGTCAATTCATGGGTTAAGTCTATAGCACAAAGATTCATTTGCATTGACACAACATATTTCTTATCACTATTTTCTCCCTCAAAATGGCATATATGATGTTATTTTTGAAAAGTTGAGAATAAATATGACCATTTCGAGTGTTGCGGGAAGAATGACCACTGTGAACAATTTGTGAACAAAGTTTTAATTCAAGTACTCCCCCTCAACGAGTGATATAAACGGTTGAGGTTTTGAAAATCATAAGGGAAAGTACTTGTTCTTTTGAGCAAAACCTTGAAAAATGAAAGGTTTGATAGGTTTTACTCAAAAGTAAGAAGCTTTCGCCCCTTTTATAAGGATTGTGGCAATCGCCGCACTACACGGGTCCTTTATTTACAAGTACGGGTTGTACACGTAATGTGTGCACAAGCCATATACATAATCAATCAAACATCCAAAATTATATGAAGGAAGCAATTCAAGGGGTACCGAAGTGCGTGATGTTCCCGTGAGTGTGCATGTATGCTGAAAGCCGGTTATGTTAATCCCGGTCGACCACCGACATAACTCTCCAATCGCCCGAACCGATCCCTTCAAACAACCGCTCATCAATCATTGTGATGATCCGCTCACATCCCTCCTTTCCGAGAATTCCAGCGGGAGACCCAATTTTCTCGTATATCCTTCAACCTGTATGCCAATCCATCCCTAACCAGCTTCAAAGTATGATCCCGAACTTGTGGAGTTCGCTACACGCCATTAAGCAGTTTCTTTGAAGTTCACTATGGTAAACAACGCCAAAAGGTTTGCTGATGAGTGTATATTGAGATAGCTGGTTGATATCGGGAAGATCAAGCTTTGAGGAGTGAAGTTGACACGCTCCGATAAGATTCAACAGCCACCCATTTGGAGATCTTCTACAAGTTCCTTGATGACAATGCGTCTTATGAAGATGAGAAGTGACTTGATAAATTCGCGTATCAGAGTTGAGAATTGTCTCATGCGACCCAGTACTTTGGCAAGGTACATGTCTTCGATGTCATTGAGAGACAAATTCTCAAAGTCACCCTCAGAGAAAGCATAGTCCCGTTCATCTTGTCGCTTGACTACGATCTTCTTTAGGAATGTGTAGTCCCACTTAGACGAAAGGTCAACGGGTATGATGGCAACGATATCCTTAGAACTATACACGCATGTTGAGATTTTGAACCTCGACAGCTTCTCGTAGTAGATTCTTCGGCGCTCGCCGCTGATGAATCCCATACTATGCATCTCGGTCGTATGCTTCCACTGTGTTGGAGAACAAGTGATTGGCACGTTCCTCAATGGCTATGCGGTTTGAGTAGACAACTGCTGGGAATGGAAGTGTCAGCGATGTAGCATATTTTCTTGAATCATCGCCACCGTGTAGAAGAAAATCCAAGTCTTTGTTGAAGAAATATCCTAAAGGAATCCTTGGTTCAGCTGGTTGGCCAAGTGTTGGTAGAGGTTTGGTCCAATCGGTGTAGTATGGAGGGTTGTCCCTTTGTGTGAAGTCAATGTTTGCTTCCGGGTTGAGCCAATCCATGTTGTTAGACATAGCTCGAGCAATGTTTTCAAGGTGATATTCGACCTCGAGGGCACTTTCAGAGCTGTCTTTTAGAAGTTGAAACGCTTCATTCTTGATTCGCTTCACCGATTTCGCCATTTTCTTCACATGGAACTTTTCTTGCAGAATTTTAGCATGCTCCAATGTAGAACCGTCTACCAAGTTCTGACCTTCTTTAGGGTAGGGAGTTTTGTTAACAAGATTAGCAAACCATTCAAATTCCTCTGTTTTATCGTCATCTAGCCATGATACGACGCCCGAGGCGCCTTCTTCTTCTTCTTTTCAAAGGCCTAGATGATGATTCAGGTTTCTGAACTTGTTTGGGAGAGGTGGGTTGTTGTAGGGGCTCAAGGACCTCTTCATCGCCACCACCCGTATACTCAAAGTGATCATCGGTTTTCTGAGTCGGGGGTGGTAACTCGAATCGCCCCGAGGTTTTTCAAGAGAAGAACGAGGAGGAGATTTTTGTTGAACAGAGGCCGCTGTGAGGAGGTTGCATCATAGAAGATTCACCGCATCGCTTCGACGCTTAGGTGCAGAGTCTTTATCCTTATCCTTGTCTTCATCGCTCTAGGACGCTTAGACTTTTAGCTTCAATCTACATGCTTCTTGAAGTTGGTAGTCCAAAGCAATGCTTGAAACAGCTTTCCTTCATCGCGTAAATGTCCTGATCGTGCGCATATTTGTGTGACAAGCTGGGCCACCAATTCATTATCCGAGAAAACTACCGGATCGGTTGGATTGATTGTGACGGTTAAGGGCGTTGATCGAATAGTTTGCTTGGCGACCTGCATAAGATTTGGATAAAGTTGTTTGGTGAACAACTCCTTTGTGACTTTAGGAACGCATCCATAAGGTACTTTTTCGTAGCCTTCGATCATTTCCTTCAGTTCCTCTTGACGGCGATTTTTCATGAATTCCTGAACAAACTTCCTTTCTCCTTTCATCTTTTCATGCGCCATACAGATGCAGATGTGATCAAGAAAGAAATTCAGCTTTTGTTGAGCACGCTTTTCTCGACTTGTTTGACAGCTTTGGTAATCCGTTCATGAGCTTGAGAAATCCAAGATTTAGATGGTTTCTTAACGGATTTGGATGATGATTTGGTTGACTTCTTTGATGGTGGTGGCGAGGAGTGAGAAGACGAATCTGAAGATGAAGAGATATGAGGAGACTCTGGATCCTTCGGAGGTTCAGAGGTTTCTTCCTTTGATCGCAGGTGACTATCTAGAAGAAACGTATCATAATCAACATCTTTATCTTTTTCGGACTTCTCAGTTTCCGTACCTCAAACTCATACTCGATAGTATCCTCCACAAGCTTTTGTTGTTGCACAAGAGTGGTGGCACCAGCTCCCTTATCGGGTTGATTAACCGCGATCGAGATGGTTCAGAGTGGGCAAGACCACTTGATCCTCCTGGATCACCCATTTGGTCTTTAGCAAATTCTTCAGCTTTGTGTTGGTGTCTAAGGAATTTGATCGTCTTCTTGTAAACATTTTCCGTTGGCTCTTTATCACTCTCCGAGCTTTCATCATAAGGTACAAGTACAGGAGTCTTCCCTTTTTCTTTGTCACCGGGGACTTGGAGGTTTAGTACCGATGGAGGTGTTATCCTTGCGCATTCAGAGTAGGTAATCTCTTCATCTCGTGTCGTTATCTTCAGAGCTTTCGCCCACAAGCTTTCTTAGCGGTTCGTGTGGGAATAGGTTCGCTTCCTTTACGAACAATCCTTTTACGTGGAGGATTCCTTTTGGGAAGCTTCCTATAAATATTTGTACTTGTGACACTTCCAAAGACGCCTCTTCGGTCCTCCGAGTAGGTGTACCGGAAGATTTTTCATCAAGATGACCAACTTTGCCTTCTTTTACCGCTAACCGATACCTTTTGTATGTTTCAAGCTTTTTGATTTCGTAGTAGAAGGTGATCGTGTAATACCGCACTCTGTTTCTTTGTTGACGATTCTTTGATTCCGGATAGTATGGGTTCGGCCAATATGTCGTGATTATCTGGGTCATTGAGCCTCATGGGGATATCAGGATGAAGTCCAAGTGCTCTCCGGATCAACAGTTTGGTGTATCTGACATAGGGAATCTTGGAGCCAAGCTTCTTGTGAAATAGCATCATGTCCTCCCATATCGGTGCTTCGATTTCAATGTCCTTCTTGTTGATCAACGACCGTAAAATTTGCAGTTCCCATGAGCTTGGGATGCTCAAAGCCACTGCCACGACCAGAGACCGATTTGGTGATGATCATGTAGAGTGTTCTCCATGGTTGAGGAATATTCTTCTGCTCCACGTGAGAGTGCTTAGTAATGATTCCTGAAGCTTCATCATAACCAATATCTATCAAGAATTTCGTAACTGCCTCTTCAGAGGTAGCAAAGAAGTCGTTGGAGCGATGTCGAATGATGAGGACAGCCCGTAAGTCAGCAAGAGTGATAGTGACTAGTTTGTGATTAAGTGTCACATTCACGCACTTTGACCGTGATCCTCCGCATAGAATCCTGAATTGTTGAATGTAGACCTCTGAACTGCGTGGCAGAGTGTGAGAGCATGTTCGGTAGGGATGATTCCCGAGAATATCCACCGCAATGAGACAAGAAGATTCAGAGCATGTGAGGGTGTCAAAGTCAACCCTAAGGTTGTTCTTTCCAATCTTTCTCGGATAGCCATTTGGGAAGATATCGTCAATAGTGAGAACCTCAGGTGCATCCACATTCATTTGTTCACCATGTCGGATCTCGAAATAACATTAGCCATAAGAACCAACATATCGAAAGACATAATGTTAGTCAACAGAAGGTCTTATTGTCTAGTTATTGAATGTACAGTGTCAATGATTGTTACGAGTCCTAAGTCACTTGTTTGTCCAATAGTCCAATGATGTCGTGAAATGTTTCGTGAGTTAGTTAACTTTAAGTTTTAAAGTTTATGTTATCACTTATTGTTCACAACATATCAAACGCTTAAGTTTATTAGTGACATTATTGGATTCGTGACGTTATGATAAGTTTATTAACAAGTTTGTACACGTAACAATTCATAATGAAGGTCAATCAAGGCATAGGCGTAGAATTGGCAAAGTTAAGCGTAATGTAGTTGCATACGCAGTAGGCAAAAGCTTATGCGTAGGTTCTTAACTTACGCGTAAGAAATGTTACACGTAGGAAAAAGGGGACCTTATGCGTAGAGCTTACGCGTAGGCGTATTTATACCTTACGCGTAAGGCTTACTCGTAAGAGTAGACCTTATGCGTAGAGGTCATCGCTACGCATATCCTTCACAGTGATACGCAGTAGTCCCATTGTAGAACCTTACGCTGCAATAGTTATGCGTAGAATTATTCTTACAACTTGACTACGCGTAGGGTAATCCTTATGCGTAGAGTTTCAAATGACCTTGATTCTGAATATTATGCATAGCAAAGCCCTAAATAAGTTCATCAAAATCATTAATATTAACACAAAACTTCATTTTATCAACAAAACATGGCATGAATCATTCGTTAATAGTTACGCGTAGAAAGTCATACGCGAAGGTCAAAACCCTAAGGGTTAAGAATTACGCGTATGATTTTAACCATAGGATTTGCACCATAGAATTCGGTAGGTCTAGAGTGTGGTTAGAGTCTTTAGGCCAAGTATTAACATCTAATTCGTTGAGAATCAAAATTACCCAAAGTCATGAACATTAAACCCTAATTCCAAATTGTTAAACAATTAGTGTTTCAGGGTGGTTAACAACCATGGAAATCATCAATTCAACAACATATGACCATAACCCAACAATCTTTTAGACCAAAACACTTCACATTTGAAAATACCCAATTTGACTCAAGAACCCTAATTTTCAAAAATCATTAATACGTGTTTCTGGGTGGGTTTTGATGGTTAAAATGATATCCTTGATGTATTAGAAGCGTTTTAGACACAATCCATTTAACCAAAAACGCACACAATGATTGTGTGTTCATACGCTATGAGAACACATAATCACGCTTAACACAATTTTTAGCCGTAGGATTTGCATGAAATTAAAAACCTTAGCTTAAAAACATGTTAAGATTGTTAAACCACTTACAAAATGATGATCAAAGTAACGGATTTCTCGAATGAATCTTAGGCGTAGATGTTAAAAGTTGAAAGTAATAAATGTGAAGTGAATTAGTAGGTGGGAGGTGTTTTATTAAATTTAACTTTAACATTTTGACAGTTTTGGTCCTCCCACCTTTTCCTTTTTCAAACAAAGCCATTTAACTTCCATTTTGGTTACCAAACAAAGATTTTAGGAAAGAAACTTGACGACACTCCCCTCGACTTAAGAAATAATGAAAGGTTATAAATTTAGTCCGAGGAGTGTCATTTAACCATAAAAGTTTACCACCATTGATAAAAGAAACAACCGAGATAATGATAACATGCAAGTACACGATGTTTTGAAACAGCTTAAGTGATATTTTTCTCCCCTCAACACTTGATCGAAAAAATACTGAATTTTGAAAGATTAGAGTGTTGACGGAAGAAACGTACTTGCCATGTTGAAAGAAAGTTAGATTAGAAGAATATTTTTGTTGTTTTATCAGGTTTTATATTTTTGTATTTTGTTTTTGAAAAATTATTTACAAAAGAGATTTTGGTGTTTGATGTGTTTTAAGACTGCTTTAGGAGATCATCCAATTCCTCTTGAGTCAAACACCTCATACCAATCCGTTGGACCAACTCATTAAACCTAGCGGGAGGCAAGGCTTTGGTGAGAAGATCCGCCAATTGGTATTCTCGTACTCCACAAAATATAATTCAACAAGACTGCTCCACGTGATCCTTGATGAAATGATATCAAGATCGATGTGCTTTGATTTCGAAAGTGCCGAACGAAGTTGCACGAGATTGCAATGGCACTCCGATTGTCGCAAGACATCGGGATTCTGTCAAATACGTAACCATAGTCTTTGAGTTGTGTTCTCATCCAGATGACTTGAGCACAACACGTAGACATGGCTACATATTCTCGCCGGTTGAGGACACGATGTACAATCCTCGCTTCTTCGATTGCCATGACACCGCTTTATCACCAAGAAATTATAAAGCTCCTGAAATACTTTTCCGTGAGTCTAAGCATCCTGCGTGGTCAGGCCTCAAAAGCGATTAGTTCAAAACCGTAATCCTTCGGATACCAGATCCCCAAGTTAATGGTTCCCTTGATATATCGGAGGATTCTTTTAGCCTCGGAGAGGTGGGTTTCAGCTTGGTCGCGACCGATAACGGAGCATAGATAAACGCAAAGACAATATCAGTCGCTAGTTGTTAGATACTTGAGAGACCCAATAATACTACGGTATTTTGTAGGGTCCACCAATTTCCCATGTAAATCGTCTAGCTTCTTGGTATGAGCCATTGGTGTGGCATAGGTGTCGCAGGTTTTCATTCCAAATTTGTTTAACAATTCAAGGGCATATTTGGACTGACTCAAGAAAATACCATGGGGTGATTGATGAACTTGTAGTCCTAGAAAGAACGTGAGTTCACCCATCATGGACATTTCAAAATTTTTCTTCATTAGTTTTGCAAAAGCGATTGAAAACTTTTTATGTGTAGACCCAAAAATGATGTCATCCACGTAAATTTGAACAATTAAGATATGTGCCCCGTGATATTGTATAAAAAGAGTTGGGTCAACCGAACCTTTGGTGAAATTATTAGCAATGAGGAAGGATGATAGCTTATCGTACCATGCCCGAGGAGCTTGTTTGAGACCATACAGAGCTTTGTTCGCTTTGTAGACGGATTTGAAACTCGTGATCAACGAATCCATCCGGTTATCGACATAAACCGCTTCTTTAAGTTGTCCATTGAGAAACGCAGTTTTGACATCCATCTGATAGACCGTCATATTCATATGAGCCGCAACGCGAGAAATATCCGAACAGCCTCAAGACGAGCAACCGGAACAAAAGATTCTTCAAAGTCTATTCTCTTCCCCGACGATAACCCTTAGCCACCGTGACGTGACTTATTTCGATAACATTTCCTTCAAAGATCCAATTTGTTTTTCCAAATCCATTTTAGACCAATGATTAGACTCGCTTGGTCTTTCAACCAGTTCCCATACTTCAAGACGCTTGAATTGGTTGAGTTCTTCTTGCATGGATTCAATCCAGTTGTCTTTTGTCATTGCGCCTTTGATGTTTTAGGTTCAGATTGGCATGGAGTGCATAAATGCAATGTTCACCGTCTGTGTGAAGACGCTTGTCTTGTAACGACCGGTTGATTCGGGTTGCCAATAATGTTTTCCAGAGGATGGTCTTTCGTCCATCTATGTGTGGAGGGTTGATGTTGGTATACATTGTGCGATTCTGAGGATTCAAATGGTTTGTTGAAGATTCCGCGACATCCGTGCGCTAGCCTCATTAGCAAACGGGTTAAAGAACGCATTTGGATCAAAATCTGCGGGTTGGGGTACTTCATTCGAATATCATCGCCAGTTCATCATTGTTGGAAGCGGTTTGTTCAACTGCTGTGTGGAGTCAACGGTGTAGGTGCATCTTCAACAAAGAGTTGTTGTAGCGTGTGTATCGTATAAGAGTATTATCGTTGAGCAATGAAACAAATGGGGATACACCCGAGCACGCTCATCAATATCGCCATCAACAAATGGAGCAAATAACCTTTCCATTTGTTGACGAGTAAGTCGGGGGCTTTGTTCAAATTGATGATGGGGTTTGGGGAAGTTTAAGCGTTGTGTCCGGTTCCAAGTCATATACTCGTAAGCCATTTCCGTAAGTTCATCAAAATGAGCATGAATCGTTTCCATAACCTGCTTTGTACGACGATTCCGATTCGAAACCTTTTGAATTATTACAATATCCGATAAAGACTCCAATGTCAGCTTTGGCTTTGAGCTTTCCAAAGTCATCACGATCATTATTCGGATAGCAAAGAGATCCAAATACATGAAAGTGTTTGAGATTCGGTTTTCTGTTGGGGACAAGCTCAAAAGGTGTTTTGTTGTATGCTTTGTAATCATAGAACGGTTTTGAGTATAGCATGCAGAGATACATTCGCCCATAAGTAACTGAAGTTTAGCATTGATTAACATTGTTCTTGCAGCTTCCACTAACGCTCGGTTTCGTCTTCGACAACTCCGCTTTGTTCTCGTGTACGCAATAGATGTTTGATGTCAATTCCCTTTCTCATAGAATTCACGAAGAGTTTGATTAACAAATTCAGGCCTCTATCTGTTCCGATTAGTCTAACTTTGTTACGTGAGTGAACTTGTATTTTCATAAGAAAGGTGATGATCATCTGTGGAGCTTGATCTTTGCTTCAAAGAAAGTAGACCCAAGTCCAACGTGAATAGTCATCAACAATTACTAAGATGTAGCGTTTGCCATTGATCGCTTGCACGCGCATCGGGCCACACAAATCCATGTGAAGAAGATGAAGCACATGCCGAGAGTTGTGTTCCACCTTTGAAGGAAAATGAGCACGAGTGCTTTTGCCTTGTTCACAAGCTGAGCAAAGGTGATCTTTAGAATACCGAAACCGGGGGAGTCCTTCAACTAGTTTGTGTCGAGCAAGGTTGGTGATGGTTTGAAAGTTTAGATGTGAGAGACGACGGTGCCATAGCCAGGATTTTGTTGATGTTGCCTTTGAAAGTAAACATATGGGAGATGAAGCAACCATGTCTTTCATAGAGATAGTG
Organism: Chrysanthemum makinoi; assembly: GCA_910596185.1. Classification (NCBI taxonomy): domain Eukaryota; kingdom Viridiplantae; phylum Streptophyta; class Magnoliopsida; order Asterales; family Asteraceae; genus Chrysanthemum; species Chrysanthemum makinoi. The sequence continues at coordinate 45,219,874 of OU343224.1, read as the reverse complement.
TAGAGACTAGAATTACGCGATCCGGACATAAGGTCATTTCCTTGTAGATCACTAATGAAACAAGTTTTCTCCCTGAAAGCAACCTCCAAATCTCCATCACAAAACCGACCTATCGAAAACAGATTATGACCGAGGCCTTCCACATAGTAAACCTGCTAATTTCGATGTTCCCATTGACATAGTCTCCGTAGCCCATGATAGCCGCGAAGTGATCATTCCCGAACCTGACAGTGCCAATGAACTTTGCAATAAAGTTTGATAACAGCTTAAGATTGCCTGTCATGTGTCGGGAACATCCGCTATCAACAATCCAGAGAATGATCTCAGACACCGTGACATTACACAATGATGACACGATGGAATAGAAGTAGATGTGGAACCCGAAATGTTAGAGGGTTCCCAAGCAGTGTATAGTAGATATACAAACATCAATAGCTTTAGGTATCCACTTAAATCCTAGTGTGTTATATATCCATTTCTCCCATCTATAACTACTCTTTGCTTTAGTCTTAGTGAATGCACTAGGTGGTACTACATTCCTAGGAGGTGAAACCGAGCTACAGGGACAAAGAATGCGCTTTCTTAGAATCTAAAGGGGGCGGTCTACCAAGCACATACTTAGAAAGATTAGTGGGCCTAGAGGTATTCCTGTTCTTAGGATTCCTTAAACGAGAGATGATAGCTTTAGCAACACATTTATCATGACAATCGGAATTCATACTTTTACCACAAATAACACAAGGTGCATCGACAATATCAAAAGTACTTAATGGTTTAGCATTCGTTACATCACTATTTCTATTACATTTGCCGAACGCAATATCTATAGTGGAGGCAACGTGAGTCTTATTCATAGTCCTAGGGTGTTCTTCTACTTTAGCATTCTGATTGATCTTTTCTTAGGTCGCAACTTCCTATTCTTCGATTTAGTGCTTCTAGGCCGTGAAGTGGACATTTGGAAAAGATGCAACTATTCCTGCTTCAAGAGAAGGAAGCACGCTAGCAACTTGTGATTTGGCAGTAGGGATTCTAGGTTCATGATTACTAAGTGTTACCGGGGCTAATCTCTTAATGATGGTTGGCGGAAGTTGTTCATACTTTCCTAACATTTCTCTTAACTTGAAGATAGTGTGAATCGATCTTGATTTTCGCCTAACATTTCCAAAGAAAATGCATAACTTCCTTAGTGTGTGCAAGATAATTATCAAGTTCATTTGATGCTTCATCACGAGTCTTTTTGAGTAAATCAAATATGACACCATATTCCTTTTAACTTTTACAAGTTCTTGTTCATATTTTGAGATTTGACACTTAAAAGACACGCTTTGATCATCCAGTTGCTCAATTTTAGGATCGTAAGATTTTTGCACGCAATCGGGCATTTTGTGTTGAAAAACAATTTGTTGATCGTGAATATCTTTTTGACACCAATTAAGACGACTTATTGCATTTGAAAGTTCGTTTGACAATCGTTTGTTTTCAACTTTTAAGGACTCGACCAAGCACATTATCGTTGTTCTCAACATTTATCACGTAATCAACAAGATATCGCAGAGATATAATCAAATACATATGACAAAGAATTCAATAGCACAACATTATGGACATCAGCACGAATGACATCTTCCAAGAGTCGATCAACATCTTTTCTCAACAGCTTTTACGCTTAGTGTTAGAAATAGATGTTTCGCTTTCTAAAACGACCTTCATCAAGCCAAGTTCCTTATGAAAGTCCTTTTCCCAAGACAATGCACAACTTTTCAAATTTTAAACATTTGGTAAAAGATTTTTCTGAAAAATGTCTCTTTGTTCTCGCTAGAGGCGCATTGAAAGTGTTGAACTTTGATTTCATAATGATATTCTATCTCATGTTGTAAAGTTTTGAGGTCAGCCATGAAAATGTCAAAATATCTAAGAATTTTTCGATTTTCGTGTTTTGAGTTTACTTCACTGATGGAAGGTAAAGGACCATAAGTTTGTGCATAATCCTGTTGGGGATTAACATTAGAAGACTCGTGTGTTTTATGATTATCCTTGGTGTGTTAGAAGAATCCGTTGGTGTGACGAAGTGACCGCTTTTGAATAGTTAAAAGGTTTGTTGTAAACAACTTTTTCTAATTTTGATCGACTCGCCTTCTCGTGATCTAATTCCTCTTGACGATGATATTCAACAACACTCATAAATGTAATTATCAACTTTATATTCTCGTGACCGAAACTTCGTGATTTGGTTTGAATGCTTTGGTTGAAAGCTTAGGTTTGTAATCGCAAGATTCGTCCATATCCATTTGGATTGGGTTTTAAAGTAAACTTTTCAATGGTCGCTGGACCGACTCGCCATGTTTATAAACAACACTTTTAAACTCTTTAAGTTTGTTTTGCAAGCCGATGATTTCTTCAAGATGATCATCTATTCGCTTCGTTGAATGCTTTTTGTATGCAGAGAACTGTTTTTGACAAGTTAACAACTCACTTTAGCTTTTGATTTTCCAAGGTGAGAGCGTTAATTAGCTTTTTATGTTCATGTTTCAGTTGTTCTATTTCGCATAACAAAGCATTCTTTGAAGCGCTAGATCACGATCTGCCTTTCTAAATATTTTTCGCTTTGATAAGATTTGGCAAAGGTCGCTTCAAAACCGCTTTCACGTTTTTCTTGAGTTTTGAAAAAGTTGAGTTGCTTTTGTAAACATTCAAAATCCTTGGTTAACAATGCATTTTTGCATTTCAAGTCCCGATTAATGGCATGACATTTTTCCACTATGGTTTGTTGGTCTTGTATTAAACGAGCAAAATCTGATGAGGCAAAAGTTCGCGTGTTCAACGCGGAGTCTCAACATGATAATTACTGAGATCCTCAAGTATAACCACGGAGTCAATTTGATTATCAAGGAAACCGTTGGTCATCTTGATCGCCAAATATAACTACGGGTCTAGTTGAAAATCGCCGAATGAGATGTGGATGGCTCATTTTGAACATTCCGAGCCTTGCCGGATTCGATGTTGGCGGAGATAGTAGATCGAGATAAATATGGTTTGTTCGGGTACTGAGACAAGCCATCAGTGTCATACACTGGGCCTGTGTCACTCATGTGTAACTCATGCATATTAGCCATCAACATAACAACCGTGCATTGGCCCCGCAAGTCCTCCATATCATCATCTCGAAATCGCATTTGCCATAAAACTCGTTTTTGTCTCGTGAGAGATCCACCAGCTTCATCCTTAAGAGCCAAAAGAAGAGCCTCTTTGAAATAAGCACTACCCCTAGTCCTTGGCTTTGGGCATGCATTAGCCAGGTGTCCCTTCTCATTGCGCTTGTAGCATCAAGACCATTCAACCCATTCTCGAGCATTTCCTGCTCCACCACTTGAGCTCGATTGTTATTCCTACCCACAACATTAAACCCTTGACCACCCCATCCGACGCACCATAACCACGATTCTGAACTTCAACTCGCCCATTGTTCACAACAGCTTGATTCCTTGTATTAGATGAGGAACTAATACGGTTGTTGGATTTGTTGGTATAACGGCTAAAGGCATTAGCAATCATAGCAAATCCTTGTTGCAATGCTTCAACGGATCGATTCCTCATTAGCTTCAATTGCTTTGAGCATTGTTGTTTTTGCATGGAACCAATTGAGTTTGTTGAGATGGAGGTTGTGAAGGATCATGTGGTGTGATTGTAGCAGTTGGTTGAGTTGCGGGTTGAGGAGAATAACCGCTTTGAGCATATAAGGTAAGTTGTTGATTTTCCGGATGTGTTGGTGGAGCAATTTGAGCACGGAGAATCCTTTCCCTATCAACTTCCTTTTCATGAGGCTTCAAGTAATCGCACAACAATCCGTAGGTAGACTGATGCATGTTTTTCGCTTGACGGAGAAAAATGACATACTTCTCCCATTCAGAACCAAGACTACTTAGGAACTTAGTATTCACCGCAATTCTTGGCATGATGATGTTGTGTTTATCCAAATCATTGATGATGTCCGAAAATCGGTGATGATAGGACTCGAGTGTCTCTCCATGTTCAATCATGAAGTGTTCATAAGCCAAGTAAATTTTGGATTCCAAATCTTCCCGATTGAGTACGTGATCCTTCCATAAGAAGACTAATATGATCCCACATTTTCTTTGCGCCTTTTGAGCATCAACACTACGAAGAATTAGGTTTGGTAATCCTAGGAGGATATATTCCATTGCAAGCTCATCTGCTTCATAGTGTAGAAGTTCTTGAGGATTCAAGTCTGCAAAGAGCAATGTTCGCTTTGTTCATCTCTTGGTGGAATGGCATTTGGATCTCCGGTACAATGACAAGAGGCATCTCAAATGGAACTTCCAAGATAACCTTCTTTAAGAACTTTCCATGTGGCTTCTTTAGATCACAAAACCTAAAGAACCTTATCACCCATTGATCGTAGTTTCCTGGAGTGAGCATTGGAGGTCTATCAAGTGATCCAACCTCATGAATTGATTGTTGGTTGCTTAAAGTTTCAAACATCTTTGCAAACCAAGTGGGTTCCTTCATAGTGATCCTTGATGGATGTTGATTAAAGTCATTTGTGTACGGTTGAGCTTGAAGACTCGGTGGTGGTTGAACCATTTGAGGTTGTGGATTTGCAGCAAGTTGTTGGTTAAATTGTTGTTGATAAATTGCTTGTTGTTGATTCCATTGTTGATGTTGTGGAGTTAGTTGTTGTTGTCGTTGAGGATAAGTGTAAGGGAAATAGTTAGAGTATGGTGGTTGTGACATGTTGAAAACTTGTGTTGGTAAAAGTGGATCTTTGTAGTCGAATGAACCTTTGTTGATGAAGTGTCCTTAAGCGTAGAAAAGACAAGAACCAAGTAGCACTTATGCGTAAAAACACCAAAGTTACGCGTAACAATAAGGAGTTACGCGTAGGATTTAGCTTACGCGTAAGTAGGAAAAACACTAAAGTTAGGCGTAGACAAAAGTTAGGTGTAGGATTTTCTTATGCGTAAGACTAGGCTTAGGCGTAGGAAAAATCTTAGGCGAGGATTTCTACGCTAAGCTTATGCTTATGCGTAATTTTAGGTTTTGCCCAAATGATCTTTACACTATCACGGCAAAAGATATCCAAAGTCGACGTATTTTCGGACTTATCCAAGTAAGAAAACACGGAATAAACCACGAAAATGAAGATCAAACCAAGGAAGCACTTACGCATAGTTTTAGGGTTTTACTACGCGTAGAAATACTCGAAATTTTGATTCTGTCCAAAAGTGTTTCTAAACCAGTTTTTGTGTGATAAAATAGCTTCAATAACACCAAAATACACAAAAGTGTGAAACTTGATGAACCAAAGCCTCTAAAACGGTTACGAGTAGGATAGAACCCTCGCTCAAAAACTAGATCAAAACAACTATCCACGATAAAGTTTGAAACTTATTGCCAAAAACAAGTATTTTAACACCTCAAAACATTGAAAGTACAAGAATCTTGATTAAAAGTGTAAAAACAAGTTTTAAGCTTAACCAAAGTATCAAATGTGCTGCTTTAGGCAGGACCAAAACCCACTTCAAAACAAACACGATTCACCCAACTAGTAGGCTTATTGATACCACTGTTAGGTCACAAGTTTTACAAACACAAGTAATATAGAAAGAGATAAGACGATTGAACAAGTAAACAAACACACACACACGATAATAGTAATACGGTTTACGCGTAGGAGTGTAATGAGAGAAAAACTTGAACAACCAACCTTCAAATGAAGGTTTACATAAGGTATTTATAGGAGGGAAGCTAGGGCAACACTCCTAGTTCCCTTCCTTTCTCCTATGGGCTTGGGCCTAAGCTCATGGGCCTTCTACATAAGCTTAAGGCTAATAACAAACATAAAGGCCATAATAAGCTAACTATTACATATGAGTAACTAACACTTGAATAAGGTTTTGAAGTGATTCCAACATCATGTATTCTATCATAAGCTTGGCGGTTACACAAATCTCCACCACTAGAGTTAAGGGCTAAACAATTCTCGAAGGCAATATGGGTAGACACGAAAAAGGTTAAGGGGTGACTCTTCATTACTAAAATGTCACGGCGAAGTGGACAAAATCAATGATACATGACCAAATCCATGGCCAAGATACCAAAGATTGCTCGCTGCATCACCTAGACACGCTTCATGACTAAAGGGTAGGATAAGACATGGGATATATAAATGGTGTAAAATAAAAATTAAAAAAGCAAGTAGTCTAAATCTACAATCAAGTCATCACCACTTACCGTCCGCCCAAAGTTCAAGCTTTGAAGTCAAGAAACCGGATCATGAAATACTAGGTAGATGTGTCATTAGAGGACGTCGTGATGGGCACACTACCTTTTCTTCAACTGCTGGCATAATTACCAACTCCAATCTTCAAATGTGACCGAGGTGGCCTCCTCGATACTAAATCTATAAAGTTCATAACATAGTGCTTATAACATCGCACTTTACAATAACATAACAACTACATTTTTTTCAATCACTTTTTTTCAACATAACAATGATAACTAAACATAATATCCCCCACTTGGGATGAACAATGGAATTTGGGGGTCTTCAATGATCTTCGTGAATATGTCGTCGATTTAAAGTGTGATTTCCTAACCTTCCCACTCGAACCTTGAACTTAGGCAAATGATGACTTCCCAATCACAAATAAAGACTACAGGAAAGGCTAAGGTGTATAGGTGTATCGAAACAATATATTGGGTTAAAAAATGAAAGGAATGGCTCAGATGGGTGTATCTATGGGTATCTTGCACTAAAGGTGAGTGCAACAAAAGGGTTTAACATAGGGGTCGAGAAGTCGAGGTGACTAATCGATAGACACACAATGGTAGGCTATTTGGGTGATAATCCTATAATATTGCCTTCTAAAACTGAAAATTCCAAATACATCGAGCTAACTCAACATACCTCGCCTATGGTCTCGAAATGATGCAAAGGCCAAGTTCTAAAGTTTACAAGCTACCCAAGACACTCATAATTTGGTGGATTTGGGGTAAAATAATGGAAACGGATAAGGCTAATCTCATCATATAATATCAAGGTTTGTATATGCTCGGCTAAGGTCTAATCTAGTTAGGTTAAGAAAAACATGTCAAAATTAAAAACGGCGTAATTTTTCAAAATAAACTTGAAAACGAGGGCCAAATAATGTTCAAGAGATAATTCTACTCCCGTCCCCCCACTTGAATAGTACAAAGTCCCTTTTGTACTAAGCATTAAATAAGGGTGAAGAGAAAAATAGAATTAGAGCGAGAACTTCCCTGAAATTTGCTCCATAAAGAAAGAAGGCCCACGAAAAAGAGACATGCCTTCGTATAAGCATCCATGAGCAAACTTCAATCCCTGGAATCGCACTACCGACAAGCATAATTCTGAAAATAAAAAATGAAAAAACAAACGTAACTCACTTTCGTAGGAATCACGGTTGCATTTAGCATATGCAACAAGCCTTTTAAACCACTTGATGTCCCATGTGGATGAGTGAAGTCTCGTGAGGTTTTACAGGGAACACACCTACAAAGTTTATTTAAAATACTAATACAAGGTTATTGGGTTTTAAAATGAAAGAATTAAAGCAGAGGAAGGTTACGTCGTAACTCTTTGAGAGAGTTACGCCGTAACTGGCAAAACCTAACATAAGTTGTAAAGCGAGTGGTTACGGCATAAACACAGAGATGGTATTACGACGTAATTGGTGATGCGTCTAAAATTCTGCTGCACAAGGTTGGTTACGGCGTAATCACATAGATGAGTTACGTCAGAATTATGGTCATATCAAAGAAACCGGCAGCAGAATTACTTCCTCGCTTCCCGCAAAAATGGTTAGAAAACACAAAACCCTACACAAATGGAAATGAAACAAAAGAAATGGATAATTCGTTGTCTCCTAAAGAGCACTTTTCTTTATTTACGAAGTCTTTGTTAGACTCGTGAGTCATGAGCTCTAGGCAGAGGCGAAGAACTCATCTCCCGAAAGCTTTCTAACATCTTGCCCATAATAAATTTTTACATGGTGTCCATTTACCTTGAAATATATTCCTTCCTTGTTATGAACCTCAATAGTCCCATAAGGAAACACCTTACTTATCGTAGGGGCCAACCCAACGAGATCTCATTTTTCCAGGGAATAATTTTAGTCTTGAGTTAAAAACGAGAACCTCCTGTCCTATTTCAAATATTTTATCCTTAATTCGCTTATCGTGCCATCTTTTGGTCCTGTCTTTGTATGCTTTGGCATGATCGTGATGCTTCGCCTCGTAATTCAGCTAAACGATTTATTTGGGAAAATCGGTGTTCCTTAATCACATCAGCCTCTAAATTAGCATTCTTGAGAGCCCAATATGCTTTATGTTCCAACTCCACGGAAGATGACATGCTTTTCCGTAAACAATCTTAAAAGGGGTGCTTCCGATAGGAGTTTTGAAAGCTATTCTGAAAGCCTATAACGCTAGTTTGTATGACCAATCTTTTCGCCATCACGACGGATTTTTCTAAAATTGAGTGCCCTATTGGTGTTTTCGCTTCCCATTAGTTTGTGGATGATAAGGTGTAGACATTCGTGGAGTATCCCATATCTCCGAGAACTTTCTCCATAATAGCATTACAAAAGTACGTCCCTCGATCACTTATGATGGTCTTAGGGATCCCAAACCTGGAGAATAATCTTTTCAAAAAGCTAATGACACTTCTAGCATCACATGTTTGTAGAGCTTCACCCACTTTGAAACGTAATCGACATGCCTACAAGGATATAACTTTTATTCTTTGACGGAGTGAAAGGTCCCATAAAATCGATCCCCCAAACATCAAAAACCTCACATACCATAATGTTGTTGAGTGGCATCTAATTTCGAGAAGAGATGTTTCCGCCCTCCGACAAGCCGCCACATCCCTTACATGTTTTGCGCGTTTTGTAAATGCTAGGCCAAAAGAATCCGCCTCATAAACCTTTCGAAGCGATTATCGCCCCATAGTGTCCTCCTTCATGTCCGCTTGTGACAATGTTCCGTAACTGCTTTTTTCTCATTTCCAAATACGCCTCAATAATACCATCAGGCATGATTTAAAAAGGAAAGGATCATCCCGTATAATATTTTAGATCCGAGAAGAACTTTTCTTTTGATCATAGGTTTTGTTGCTCGGTAATACTCGCCAGGTAATTAGCTAAATCAGCGTACTCATGGTTCGAATTGGAATCCTTAATTTACCGCCATGAGATGCTCATCGGAAGGAGTCCCAATAGTTTCTTTGTCAAGTTCTTCAAGCTCGTGGTTTTCTAATCGTGAGAGGTGATCACCGCTAAGTTTTTGCCCCTTTCTTATCCTTGATTTCAATTTTAAATTTTGCAGAAGCAAGACCTATCTTATCAATCTTGGTTTGGCATCCCGCTTATTGAATAAGTACTTCAAAGCGAATGGTCAGTAGACAACAGCTTTTGACATTACTAAATAAGATCCTAATTTATCAAAAGTATAAACCACAGCCAGGAGTTCGTTTTCAATGGTTGTGTAATGCTCTTGTGCCTCATTTAAGGTTTTACTAGCGTAATAAATGGGTTTAAATTTTTTATCCACCCTTTGTCCTAAAACAAAGACCCACAAAGATAATCACTAGCATCGCGACATAAGTTCAAAATCATTCCCCCAATCAGGAGCAATAATAACAGGGGCAGTAGTTAGTTTTTCTTTTAATATCAAAAGCTTTTTTGCAATCGTCGTTAAAATCAAATTTTGCATCTTTTATGAGGAGTTGGGTCATAGGTTTAGCAGTTTTGGAAAAGTCTTTTATAAATCTTCTATAAAGTCTAGCGTGCCCAAGAAAACTCCTAATTCCTTTTAGATTGGTTTGATAAAGAAGTCGGGAAATAACGTCAACCTTAGCTTTATCAACTTCGATCCCTGTTTGGGAAATCTTATGCCCCAAAACAATCCCTTCTTTTACCATAATATGACATTTCTCCCGCATGACAAGGTTGGTTTCTTCACATCCGCAAGCATTTTAGATAAATTATTAAGACAAGATGAGAAAGAGTTACCAAAACCGAGAAGTCGCCCATGAAGCTTCCATAAAATCTTGACACATATCCGAATATTACCATGCACCGTTGAATGTGGCGGAGCGCTGTATAGTCCGAAAGGCATCCTTCGGTAGGCTTAAAGTTCCATAAGGGCAGGTGAAAGTAGTCTTTTCTTAATCCTCAAGGGCGATAGGAATTTGAAAGTATCCCGAGAATCCATCAAGAAAGCAGTAATACTCATGTCCGTGAGAGTCTCTAGCATCCGATCGATAAATGGAAGGGGAAGTGATCCTTTCGTTAAGGCCATTTAATTTCCTGTAATCGATGCACACCCTCCAGCCACTGACTGTTCTAGTAGGTATCAGCTCATTATCTTCATTAGTAACTACTGTCATTCCTCCTTTCTTTGGCATAACATGAATAGAACTAACCCAAGGACTATCGGAAATAGCATAAATTAGACCCGCATCTAGAAGCTTAATGATTTCATCTTTTACTACATCTTGGACTTTTGGGTTTAATCTCCTCTGTGGTTGTACTACATGTTTAAAATCGTCTTCCATAAGTATCTTGTGAGAGCAGTATGAAGGGTTAATCCCTTTTATGTCTGAGACTTTCCACACAATTGCCCCCTTGTGCTTGCTTAAAACCTCAGTAGCTTATTTTCTTCGTCAGATAACAGAGAAGAAATCACAACAGGAAAATTACGATCCTCATTAATGAATGCATATTCTAACTGAGGAGGGAGCTCCTTGAGTTTTGGGGTAGTATCAGCTTCTTCCGTGGTATTTGTTGAACATAATGTTTGATTGTTCGCCGCTTCTTCCGCTTCGCTTCCATCGCTAGATGTCCCTTCATTATCTTCGAATTTCAATGATTTCAAAGGGTCGGGAAGAAAGCATTCTTGGGCATGTTTCGAGCCGCTAACTTCGATAAGGTCGAGATCATCAAGGTTGTCGCCAGTGAAAGAAGCATATCTCATTGACTTTTCAAGATCGAAGGTAATCTTATTGTTTCCAATCTCCAATGAAATCTTCTTGTTAAAGATATCAATCATAGCGCAGCGGTGGCAAGAAAAGGTCTCCCAAGCAAAATTGGGATATCATCCTCTTCCATCTCAAGGACTACGAAGTCGCAATCGAAGACAAATTTATCGATCTTGACAAGAACATTTTCAGCAATTCCTTTAGGATATTGAGTAGTTTTATTAGCTAGCTCAATGCACATTCGAGTTGGTTTCAATTCCCCAAATTCCAGACGCGAATAGAGAGAGAATGGCATAAGACTTATGCATGCCCCAAGATCGGCAAGGGCCTTGTTGAACAAAATTCCCCCGATTGTGCAAGGTAAGGTGAAACTCCCTGGATCTTCTTCTTTGAGAGGCATATATTTTAGAAGGGCGGCAGAGCACCTTTGATTTAAAGTTATCTCGGAGTCCGATCAGAAAGTCTTCTATGGGTTAGGAGACCCTTCATGAATTTAGCATATTTGGGCATTTGCTCAAGGGCTTCGACAAGAGGAATATTAATGCTGAGTTGTTGTAATTTCTCCATGAATTTCTGAAATAATACTCGTTCTTGTTCCTTCTTAATTTTTCCCGAAAATGGTATTGGTGGAATGTAGGGACCGACTTTTTTGATAGTAGGTTGAGCCTCCTCGGTTTCTTTGTTGTTGTCTTGAGGCATTTCTTCAAATGTGATCATTCGAGTTTGAAGGGTAGGTTGGTTCCTTATAGTTTAATCCACTTCTGGTTGTAATAGCATGAGCTAGATCTCGAGGATTTGGTTCAGCTTGTGTTAGGTAGTTCTCCTTCATCTCTCATTCTCGATAGATTCTCACAGCTTCCCACTTGATTTTCAAGTCTTCTTATAGCAAATGCTATGTTCTCAGACATTGTTGTAATCTCGCTTGATATTCCAAACCAATTTTTCGTTCTCTTCTTGTTTTCTGCTTGATTCCTTGACAAGCATCTTCACAGCCTTTTCCAGATCCGTTACTCTCCCATCAATGGGTTTATCGAACTTGTGTTTAACCATCTTGACTTCTTTAGTAAGGAATTGCATATCTACCTCATATTCCTCCAGATTCTTTATTACCGATTGTATCTCGATAGGATCTTCATTCCAATCTTCATTCCAAGATGACGAGTGGAGAGCCACTTCTTCAACTCTTGTCCATTCTTTATCAGCAGTCATTAACGGGGTAGGTTCTTTTGATTCTAATAATTGCCGAGTTTTTATGTTCAACCCGTTGTAAAATATTTGCAGTTGCTCGTGCTTGTTGAGTTTATGCTCGGGGCACTTGAGGGTGGCTTCGTTGAATTTTTCCCAAGATTTAAACAGTGGCTCATCGTTGAATTGGCTAAACCTCCTATTTTCATCAACTTGCTGGAGGATTTTTGCAGGGGTTTGGTATTCCTTAAGAAAGGCCTTCTTAAATGCACTCCAAGTTGTGATAGATCCAGATGGAAGTTTCTTTAACCAATCTCTAGCCCTTACTTTAAGGGTAAAAGGAAATGCCCTCATCATAAAATGATCTCTGTAGACCCCAGGCGCGTGGAAATGCCCTCATCATATACTTTTGCGATGTGCTCGTGTGCTTCTTCATCTTTGGTTCCATAAAAGCAGCATCTTTTTAGTTCTTCAAGACAGAGTCCCCAAAATTTGAATTTTACATTTTCTTCAAGAGCTGGAATGGTGATTCCCTGTTCACTTTTAGAGGTGGTGAGATAATCATTCATAGTGAGAGACATAATATTAAAACAAAACTAAAGACTTAAATAAAAATCCTAATATAACTCCCCGGCAGCGGCGCTAAAAACTTGATGCGGGTTTTACTGACCAGGTTTTAATATTTATAAAGTCTCGTTATACCTATGGTCTACCCTAATGCACTAACGGCAGTGTACCCGGTCGTGTGTAGTATAGTATTCGGTAAAGCCGAGGTCGTCCCAAGAGCTATGTGTGTTGGATTATTACTAAGTCTAGGTGTCACAGATTTTAAATATGATTTCGATAAGGAATTACTTATTTAACTACTAAAGCAGATTATAACAAATATGGGCAAAGGATAAATCAATAGAGGGGAGTGGTGCTAACCTAGTTATTCCTCCTAGCTAGTTATGTCTACGTCTACCTACTTCCAATTACTTCAGATGGGGTCATAGTCGAGAGGACAGCATTTGGTCAATTCGCTCTAACCTATCAGCAAAGATGCCACCACAGGAGAAGTCGTGTGTCTCCTCATAAGTCCTTGTTCCCGGGTCCCCTAAGCCAAGTCATTAAGTACCGCTACATGCTAGATTCATAATAGTGAGTGCCCGGCGCTAGCAACTTAAACACTCACCCCCTAATTCTTTAGCTCATCCAAACGGTAGGTGATCAGTTGGTCAAATCGCACAAGTAGAAAGGGTCGCCAGTTGGTCATATCTTACCCTTCCGTCTCACCGCTTCACCTAGGGTCAGTCGGTCATATCTCCTAGGCAATTGGCCTCTACCGCCATTCAAAACTACCAAACAAGGGTAGCTACCAATAAACTATGCATGCATACACTTAGAAATAATTATACGAAGTAATGTAAATGCAAAAACAATTAAGGAATCATAACTAGGCCAAGACCAAGAGGTGCTTAGCAGCCATATTAAACATACAAATCAATACAATATTCAAAGGTACGAAATACATGAATCGAAATTAAAGAAAAGATAAAATGCTAATGCTTATCGAGGGGAGTGATTTTCCGCTGAAGACAAAGCTGTATGCTCCTCTAGACCTGCCTTTGGATTTTTCCCACGTTCTCCGGTTGTTGTGTGTGGAATGGGATGATTAGAAATGCTGGAATTCGTGGGTATTTATAGGTTAAATCTCGGGTTACGGCGTAACTATAACAGAGTTACGCCGTAACCTTCAATTCCTTCAGATTTTGCACTAGATTCGGTAGTTACGGCGAACCTTATTAGTGGTAACGCCATAGTCTTCAATAAACTTGGTTACGCCGTAGTTGATGAAATAGTTACGGTGTAGTTATCAGCGGCGTGGAACCTCATTTGACCTAATATAGTTAAGTTGTAGCCATTAGGGAGAGTTACGCCGTAACCTTCTAATGAGTTGGTATTCTGAGTCACGCTTTAGTTACGGCGTAATGTGAGAGATGAGTTACGCTGTAACTTCTTCAAATTTAGCATACTATGATAAATCTTTTGATATTTCTCCAATTGCGCGTCTCTTTAGCTCCAATGCTCGTAATTTACCTGAAAGTGGAAAAAAATTGAAAACAAGCGTAAATCCATATAAATGATATAAATTACAAGCATTATCGGGGGAAATTGACACTTAATATTCAGGACTATTTGATGTTATCACATACCATGCCCTTGAGCCTTCAAGCCAGTTCTTCAAGCCTGTAGACATGGGTAGGATGCTCGATTCACAAAACCTTCGGTTGATCGACATAAACTACTTCTTTGAGATCACCATTAAGAAAAGCGCTTTACATCCATCCGATAAACCATCATGTTCTTGCTAGTCTGCATTAGCCAGAAGATTCTGATAGCCTCAATTCGCAACCGAGCAAATGATTCTTCAAGGTCAATACCCTCCTCTTGTCGGTATCCTTTAGCCACTAATCTTGCCTTGTTATTCAGAACATCACCATGCTCATCAAGCTTTACTTTATGGATCCATTTGAGAGCAATGATCATAGCACAATCTGGAGCAGGTACCAATTCCCATACATCAAGATGATCAAACTCATGGATTTCTTCTTGCATAGCACTAAACCAGCCCCTCGACATTACGGCTATTTTGACATCTTTAGGTTTGATCTTTGATAATGTAATTGAAGAAACACCATAAGGCATCTGTGGCAAGGTGTTTACGAGTAGATACCGGACGAGACGGGTTTCCAATAATGTTGTCCAATGGACGATCATGTGTCCATTTTCTGAGATGTTCATGTGGTAGGTGATGAGGAACTGATGTAGCAGAGTTTGGATCCCCTGATGAAGATTGTTCAGGGGCAAATATATTTTCAAATGGTGCATCTTCTGGAGTGGCAAAGGGGTTATCTCCATCATAGTTGGCAGAAACATTTCCATGATGTACACTCGAGGATTCAGGATTTGAGGATGATGATGAGTGATCTGCAGCAGGCGCTTCTTAAGTTAGTGATACATAAACTGATGGATTATCTGTGTTGACTGGATTAGGAGCTGCCACTGTTGATAGGGTAGATTGATCATTGACAAGAGGTTCATAGTATTCATCAAACATCGGATCAAACAATTTCTTCAAATATTCTACAGAAGGAGGTACATATGGAACTGCAGATGAGGGATTCTGTACAAGAGAAGAACTAATGGGACTACTTAATAAATGTTGAGATGCGGGTCCAGAACTAGATTGTCCAGGAGCTATTTGCTTAGACAGCTCATCGAACATGACGTGAATAGTGTCCATAATATCTCGAGTTCTTTTGTTGTAGATTCGGTAACCCTACCGGTTTGGTGAATAACCGACAAAAACTCCAATGTCCGCCTTAGCTCTCAACTTTCCTAAATCTTGACCTTCATTCGTTGGATATCATAAAGCACCGAACACACGAAGGAAAGAAAGATCCGTTTACGTTGTGACAAGTTCATAGGGAGTTTTTCCATGAGAGCTGTGAATAAGGGAACGGTTTTGGGTGTAGCATGTAGTGGCAATGGCTTAAGCCTAGAGAAACATTGGAACCTTTGAGTACATCAACATTGTCCTTGCAGCTTCAACAAGAGTCCGATTTCGTCTTTCAACTACACCGTTCTGTTGAGGAGTACGTGGAACACTTCTTTGATGACTAATTCCAATGCTTTCATAAAACTGACTCAGTTCTTTTTAATAAACTCAGCCCATTGTCTATTCGATAATTCGACAGTTTTATTAAGACGAACCCAACTGCTTAATAAGTTTGATGATCACATCCGAGTTTCATCCTTTGACCTCAAAAACTTAAACCAAGTAAACCGAGAGTAATCTTCAACCACGACTAGCACATATTTCTTCCCGTTTATAGTCTGCACTCTCATGGGTCCGCACAAATCCATATGAAGAGTATGAAGAACTTCCATAACTGGGTTATCAGGTCCTTCTCATACTTTAATCTGGGCAAGCCTCTAACGAGGTCCTTTCTAGAAAGATCATTTACGGTGCCGAAGTTCAAGTGATTGAGACGACGATGCCATAACCATGACTTTGTATTACAAGCCTTTGACAGCAAGCATATTGGAGAAGACTTCAGCATGTCTTCGATAGAGATGGTGTACAAATTCGTTCCACGTGTTTCTTTAAGAAGTTCAACACCATCAAGTTCTCTAACGAAGAAAGTATGTTTTCTAAAAGCCACTTCTAGATCAGAATCACAGAATTGACCAACATAAAACAAATTATGACCAAGACCTTCAACATAATAAACTCTGGAAATTAAACTGTCACCAACAACATAATCTCCGTAACCCATAATTGCCCCAAAATGGTCAAGCTTCAATCTAACAGCCCCGATGAATTTACTCACGAAGTTCATGAGCCGTGAGCTATCTCCAATATATGCTTGGAAAAAGCCTTAGTCCAAATACCACGTAACAATTTTGTACGACTGCCGTTGAACACGTGCATAAGTATGGATGATCGGATAATTTGGATCCCCACGCGAGAATGGGTTCCACTTGGTTAGTAAACGAGATTGGAACACCCATATCAAAAGCAGAATCAATGATACAATTAGATGTAGATGCAGGACTCGTAGTGACATTAGATCTATTCAACGTGTTTTTACTTCTTAAAGGTATCACTCTACCAGTGGGCATCCATTTCCTAATGGGCATTGATCTAGATAATTTAGGGCACAATTCATTAAGATTGAATTTACGGCCAGTAGGTTTCCATTGATAACCTACATTACTAAATTTTCTTCCTGTTGGTTTCCAATGTTTTTTTAACCTTTTTCCACCTTGGTTTTCTGACATCCTTAACCTATTTAGCAATTCTAACATTTTCGACTGGAGACTTAGCAACGTATTTTACTTCATTCACAGCACATTCATCATAAGTAACAGAAACCAAACATTCATTACATGTTTTGCAAATCGTAGCAGAATTCGAATTATATACAGTACGCTTATAGCTAATATTAGAATCAATTCGAATTATATACAGTACGCTTATAGTCTTCTACTTCCTTCCTTTGAACACTCTTAGCTTGCGAGGTCCTATCTTGCTTTGTATTGCCTGGAGGCTTTGACATGCTTGCTATAGTGTCACTGATTACTCATGTAGAGGGAATGATGGTAATATTCGTTGGTTTTACTACTTTCTGCATTCCTAGTCTAGAAGTACTGGGATCTGAAGTACTAGGAGGCACATCAAATGACACTTGCTTGGCATTGGGCATAGAGCAAGGCATAACTACTCTATCTTTCTTAGTACCAAATTTAGGACATATAGTTATTAGACATTCTAACAGCTTTTGAGATCGTTTGGCATATAAGCATGCATTGCTTTGAGTCGAAAGGGTTCTGGGCACTAAATGTGTAGGTGTATTTGGGGGTTACACAGTGGCTGGAGGCATTTTTCTACAAGGAGGATTCTTCTCAATAAGATTATCGATTTTTTGTTTATCCAAATCTTTCTTCCAGGATACTTTCTCAGGGGTTAATTGAGTTTGAGGTTCAAACTTATTCAAGGCTATCCAATTTTCTTTGGTGTAATCATGGGATTTAAGCGTTATATTATGCTTTGTACACCAAGGATCATTTAACTTCTTTGCCATTTTCTCCCTAGAGGCATCTTCTAATTTTCTATCCTCTTCAATGCTTCCTATACATGATGGTGTTTGTCTAGGCTTAAGAATCTCATTACCATCATAGACTACCTTTTGAGCATCTCTAGCTATTTTACCATACTCGGGATTGGGTTCATCTACAAGGGGAATACTATGCTTATCGCTTAAGACTCTATGCTTAGTGATCATGTAAGCCGTCTGAATGGTGCTCCCTTGTATGTACAGTTTGTTTTCAAGTTTGTTTTTCAAAGTTTTTAGGTTGGAAAAGTCATTTAAAAGTATTGATTCCTTAGCAAGAAACTCGCTTAAGCACTTTTACATTTTCTTGAAGTTCTTGCTTTTGCTTAACAGTTTTATTGAGCTTTTGTTGTAAGGAGTTTAACTCTTTTTTTAACATTTCTTGCCTAAAGTTACTTTTTCTAATAACTGTACGTATTTGGTTATCCATCTCCCGCTACGTAGTCAGCTCAAATTTAGCACTGCTCATATATGGCAACTTGTTCTTTATAGCCATTTAGTTCAGAGACTATGGAATCATCAAGAGCACATGCAGTGTATTCATAAAAAATATAGTTATCATTGACAGCAGAAGATGCAACACTTGGTACAATTTCACTTTCATCTTGTTTCACGTATTGATCATATGGGACAATATTGCTATTACCCATATTTTCAATATTTGATTCAATGATTTATGTTGATTGTACTTTGTCGTGAATCTTTTGCCCATCAATCTCATCGTATAATTTTAATACCTCTGATATGATCGATTCCTTGGAAGGACTGGCCTGTTGTGGTGAAGAGACCTTTGGAGAGACCATTGGTGAAATGCTAGCAATGAAGATGGTCTAGGCAGTTGGTTCATCGTCGACATCAGAGTCAAATGCATCACAGTCTGCAACTTGAAATGCATTGGGATTATTCTGACCCATACCCTGCACTGGTTGTTCATCCACATCAGCTTCATAAGTTTTGGCATTTCCCTCAGCTAGCAACATTAATTCTTCCTCATTCAACACAACTCTACTATAAGTAGCATTTTGTCCCTGAAGTACTCTGCATTTTGTGGACATTTTGGAAGAGTGCAGTTCCTTGCTATATGTCCTTCTCCACCACAGTTGTAGCATTTGATTGGCTTTCCTTGTCCCTGGGCCATGTTCCTTCCACGATTCTGATTACTCACATATCCTCCACCTACACCAGCATTTCCATAACCAGCACCAACCCCAACATTTCTTTGCTCATTATGTGGAGGATAAGCATTCTGCCTTCCCTGCACATTTTGCACAACCACCCTTCCATCTTTAACCATAGCATGATTGTGAAGAGCAGTTCTGAGATGATTGTTGGTAGGTGGGACACAGTTCAGATTTTGCTTAACCATTAGAGCCACTTGATGAGCAACTTGTTCCAAGAATGAGTCTGAAGGCTTATAGCTTGGATTTGGAATAATTTTGTGATTACCATCCCCAGTAGGTATGACTTGTGATGCTTTGGTGGTTATTCCTACATTAGTGAATAATGCAGTTGAATCATTTGAAGAACTTGCATCACCAGTACTGGTACCAAAATTTTCCATGACAATTCTTTCAAATGCAGCATGCTTCTCATTTTGGAGCAAATAAGCATACAATTTCTCGTAATTGGTGTTCAACAATCCTTTGTTCACCTTGACCTGCAGTGACAAATTTGTGCCATTCGGGATTCATGTTTTTCACAAACTTTGAATTAAGTCGATATTTGGCATTGTTATTTTGATGTTCCTCATATCATTCACAAGCTTGTGGAATCTTACATAATATTCAAGAACACTTTCCCCTCGGTTTCATTTTGAAATTCTCAAAGTCATCATAAAGTCGAGACTCGCGGTCTTCTTTTGTCAGCTTCAACCGGAGAGAAGCATCTTAATATTATCCCATACTGCCTTAGCTTTAGTGTTGCGATTGATCAGCTTGTAGATATCCTTAGGTAAACCTTGAAGTATGATGTTTGAAGCTCTGATGTCTGCATCGTATCTCTTTTTCTCCTTATCATCAAGCTCATCATACATCTTTGGTCTATCCAATCCCAATACAACTAAACCATCAGCAGCAGTTTCGAGGATGTCCCTAATAGTCTCAATTTGATATGGTCCTTCATCAATTGACTTAAGTATGTTAACCCCATTTTCCTTTCCTAAGCAATACAGTCTGATTCTTTGAGCCCAAGAGTCATAATCGGTTCTATCTGGCATGGGAGGACGAGTATCAGATCCTGTAGCTTGACGTTTTGTCTCAATAGACAAATCGCATAAAAGACAAGTCGCTTCACAGAAAGTGACAAATCGCACTTTGAATATGACAAATCGCTTCAATAAACAATAAACAAGGGACAAATCGCATAGGAAAACTTGACAAATTGCATAGAAGAATTACTATACGAGAGTCAAATCGCATAAAGGAAACTTTCAAAAATACCACTTTTCAATCCAAAAACAACCAAACCACGATGATTCAAGCCTTCCAAATCAAAACCTAAACACTTATAATGATACTAAACACAAAAGTACTATCAAAATTCAAACTTTAACACAAGAAATTATCCAAATGATGCAAACTACTCTAAACTCATTCAAACCCAAAAACCTTATGAAAACCACTAGAAATCCAAGAACATGAAAGATGAGTGATCAAACCATGGCTCTTGATACCAATTGTTAGATATTGGTTTTCATAAACACATAACTAAACACACATATGGGCGTATGGTTTAAGGTTTTAGAGAGAGAAAGTGGAAGAGTTTTGGGAACCTAGTGAGACAAAGAAAAAATGATATTGAAAGCTCCAACCCTTTGCCTTGCTAGGCAAAGGGTATTTATAGGTTCTTACAAGACACGCCTCCTACGGGGTGTGGATCATGCATACAGTGAGTAAAGACCCGTCCGTCCTCCACGGTGTTACTTAACAAACTACTTACTAACACTAAATGACTACGACTACAAGCTTTCTAATAAATACATATACTTGAGGTGACCGACACTTTAACTACAGGATTTACTAAATCCTAACATATTCAATCCAACCTTCTTCTCCTAAAGCTTCTTCAACTCTTTTGGGCTCCTTCTATGACAAAAAGCAAGCAAACAAAAAATTTTGCAGGTCTTGATGATTGTTCCTTTTGTGAAGTGACCTTGCAAAGAAACCTTGTTTAGGGAAGGTTTTAGAGTTTAGAGTCATGCTTCTTGTTTGAACTGATGTATTCAAATTTCCAAGTATTTGCTCTTTGGGATGATTCTTATGAACTCTGGTGGTAGGAATTGGACTTTCTATGATGACTGAATCCAAATTTGTAACATTTTCATCCATGAAAAAGTCATCCATGTTTTCATCATCAGTGGGAGTACTCTTTAGAATCAACTAGTGGCTTAGTAGTGTTTCCAAAGAAAGGAATGTCATCTGAACTTACAGCAGGGGATTCAGTTGAACTGGCAATGGTAGAATTTGGCTTAGCAGTGCTTTTCTTCTGCTTCTCAATTTCTTCTGCCTACACTGAGTTATCCTAAGACAACTCTTCCTTATTTTGATGATGATCGACCTTGTTCCCTGAATCCAAATCATCACCATTTGAGGGATTCTGCTTTTCAATGATGGGTTTGACAGAACCAGCTTTCCACTTCTCAATCAAATAGAATTCCTTTGAAGATTCAGCTTCCTTAGAATTTGTTCCTGCGTCAGAATTCTTTTGCTTACCTGCATCAACATTAGTAGATGTACCTGCATTGATAGGCTCATATTTCATTGACTTTGTTAGCATATCAATATTAAACAGCCACTCTGGTCCTTTTGTCTCAACACTAGGAGTCTCTTCATTAAACCTAGCATGTAGGTTCTCTTCAGCTATCCTGGTCCTCCTATTGCATACTCTAAAAGCCTTACTATTGAAAGAGTAGCCAATAAAGTATCCATCATCTGCTTTTTCCTCAAACTTGCCTAGGTGGTCTATGGTATTCAAGATAGTAACAGGACACCCAAAAGGTTTTAGGAAATCTATCATAGGCTTCCTACCATGTAACAGCTCATAGGGGGTCTTGTTATGAGACTTCACTACCTTGCTTCTATTCTGCACATAACATGTAGTTCCTACAGCTTTAGCCCAAAAGGTAGTTGGTAACTTAGATTTTGATAACATTGTTCTTGCAGCCTCAATTAGTGTCCCATTTTTCCTCTCGGCTACACCATTTTGCTGAGGTGATCTACAAACACTAAACTGTCTTTCTATACCCTTAGCCATACAAAACTGATTCATGACATCATTCTTAAATTCACTTCCATTATCACATCTGATTACTTTGACCTTATGGTTCAACTGATTTTCAATCTTAGTTATGAAACTCTTGAGGATCTCACTAGTTTCACTCTTAGATGCCAAAAAGTATCACATCTGATTACTTTGACCTTATGGTTCAAACTTCTAACTAAGGTAGGGCCAAATAAGTCCATATGAAGCATAAACAGTGGTTGAGATATGGTGTTTACATTTTTGGTCTTACAAGAGACTCTATGTTGTTTACCTTTTTGACAAGCCACATAAAGTTCTTTACTTTCAAAAACCTTAGAAGGTAACCCTCTCACTAAGTTTCCCTTCACCAATTTATTGATTGTTTTGAAATTTAGGTGACCTAGCCTTCTATGCCATAACTTTGACTCATCTACTGATGCCTTAGTAAACAAACAGGTTAAGGATCTATTAGGAATGACATCTTTCATGTTAAAGCAATATATGTTTTCTTTCCTAGGAACCCTAAGCTGTACATACTTATCATCAGGCATTTTAAAATCAGGAGATAACACCACACATTCAGTTTCCCCAAAAGGTACCCAATTTTTCTTATCACACATTTGGGAAACACTGAATAGATTGTACTTCAGTCCCTTTACCAAATAAACCTTCTAAAACTCCAACTTTCCAGTTCTGATTGTGCCTCTGCCAACAATCTTGCCTCCCTTTGGATCATTGCCAAATGCCACATATCCTCCATCATAGGCTTCAAAATCCTCAAGGTTTCTCCCATCCCATGTCATGTGTCCAGAGCAACCACTGTAAAAAATTCCTTTATCTTTTAGCTCATCCTGTAAATTTCCCTGCAAATGAAATTAGAAAAACTAGTTCCGTTTAGGGACCCAAGTCAATACTGACTTGGTTCTGCCTTGTGCATTAACATAGTCAAATTTCTTTAAGTTCATTGATGCACTGTTGACCAACTTTGTAACCTAGGTTATCAAATGCAAGTCTATCTACTTCTTTTCTAAGACTTTCAATGATTGCTTTAAGAGATTCTAAGTTATCTTGACAAGATTTAAAAGAACAAGTAGAACTTTTTGAATCAGTAGATACCTCAGAATCTGAACCAGGAGATGATGAAGCATAGGCCATGAGTGCAAAGTTATGCACTTTGGAAGCTTCACTAGCCAGGAAACCATCATTTGGTCCTTCCTCAATCTGGTCACTCCAGTCATAATCTCCAAGTCCATCTTAAGCCACCAAAGCTGGAGAAGGCTTTGATTCTTCAGGTGTCTTCCTGAAGTTTTCTCCCATACTCTTTGGAGCCCTGCACTCCCTTGCAAAATGTCCCTTCTTTTTGAAGTTGATGCACTCCATCTTGCTTTTGTCAAACCCAACTTTTCTTTTTCCATTGTACTTGATCTCTCTTCCAGTCCTTCTCAAAAATCTCCAAGCCTGCAAAGAGAGCATAGCCATCTGCCACTGAAGATTGATTTCATCAAGATCATCAGGATCAATTTGATCCAGATCCAGATTTAACATTGTAACACTGGTTGTTAGATCAGATAGAAAAGCACAGATAGTACCATCACTAATGTTATCATAAGCAGTAGAAATATTAGTATTAGCAGTGGAAACATCATATGTAGCAGTGGTTGTTTCCTAAGTGCTCCTGTTGTTGGTAGACACAAAAGCAATGTTCTGTGTAGATGAGGATGAGCCAACAATGTTCTTTTCAGACTCCTAGATCTTCAAGTTGTTGTAGAGATTGTCCAAAGTCATCTTTTCAAAGTCATCCTTGTTTCTCCAAACAACTGTGTGCATAGCCCATTCAGATGACAAGCTTCTAATGAACTTGAGATTGATGTCTTCTTGAGCAAATTTATAGTCCACCAACTTCAATTGACTGATGAGTTTCTGCAGTCTATTATAAGTGCCATCAAGACTTTCTCCACTGAGAGCAGTGAAGCAAGCTGATGCTTGAGCATATTCTTCCTTGATTTTCTGGTAGCATTATTACCAACAAATGTTTGTTCAATGGCGTCCATCAGTTCCTTAGCAGTCTCATAATCTTGAAAGTCCAAAGCATACTCATTAGGTATTCCCTTACTGCGAATACTATGAGCCTTAATCTCCAACTTCCTTTGAGCCTTGTCAGGTTCACTAACAATCCCAACAGGTTTTCCATCAGGACCCTTAGTGGGTAAAGTATCACCCTTCTCAATCACCTCCCAGATGTTGTAGTCAATCATGCGAATGTATTGCCTCATTCGCATCTTCCAAACTTGATACTCCCCCTGCTTCAGCATGGGCACCTTGGAGGCAGTAACCATGTGAGTTTCGTCAGACATCTTGAACTTATTGAATTAATATGAATCTGAGTAACATAACTTCTTCTTGATCACAAGCTCTGATACCACTTGTTGATCCCAGTTGAGCAAACGATCTAATATAGAAGCTGACTTAAACAATATAACTTGTTAAACACTACGTTGAATTTAACGTTTAACCTTAAGAAGAAAAACGACAGTTATCACTAAACACCTCAATATATTATTATACGAATACTCTGAACAGTATTAGGGTTTTACAACCTTGAAGTGTATCGACTTTAGATATAACTAATACGTATATCTAACTCTAACCTAGGACCTCCTTTTATAGGCTAAGGAGTCCTATACAATCTACATTACGTATTCTACAAGATAAGTACACTTTCCATACAATACGTCCTACTCAAGATATTCTAGAATATTACAAATCAAACCGGCCTAAACAATACTAGCAGTGGTTCATTATATTAGTCGTGGTTCCAATCTTCTACTAGCCGTGGTTTATCTTGAGCAGTGGTTCCATCCTTCTAGCCGTGGTTTCAATCATGGTGGCAGTGGGTCCATACTTAGTATAATTCTTTGTTACCAGAACCAAAAACCCAACATTCTTGCACTAGAAGAATTGACCATAGGACCTTAGTGTGATTGGTTGAGAGAATTGACAACCCTTGTTTGCGAATTGACCATAGGATCACCCTCCGGGTTGGATGAATTTAAGAAGTTAGATGTGTGGCCTAAGTTCCGACCGGCCGGGCTACACAAAGAAATAATCTAGCATGTAGCGCCACGTAATGACTCAGACTAGTCTACCGTACTTCGACTTACTACAGAGGAGAGCGCCTTTGGTTCCGGAACGGATTCTAGAGAGATAGGCTAGGCGAATTGACCATAGGAGTCTAGTGATACTTATGACCCACTTGAAGTGATAGAAGGATTATTAGACTCCTATGGTCAATTGAAGAACACTAAAACCTTGAACTTGAATCACCCTTGAAGTGGGTCATAAGTATTAATTGACCATTGCTTGATAGTATGAATAATTAGGATATCACATTTTCTCCCTATTGCATTCAAACTAATTTAATTTACGCTTTTCATTTTTGTTTATTACTTTAATTAATCAATCAATCAAAACCACCTTTAAAACGTGACATTAGACTTAAATTAGGATCCTAGGACAAACTCGGCTTTACCGAATACTACACTACACACGAATTGGTACACTGCCCGTGAGTGCATAAGGTAGACCATAGGTAGACGAGACTATTACAAATATTAAAACCTGGTCAGAAATCCTGCATCACTAACATAACCTCAAATCAACATAATTAAAATCTTGACTAATAAATCACATACCTTGATGGGGATTATCTTTCAAGCACTTGAAAACTTGTAAGAATTCACCAACAATTAACATTGAAGAACACTAAAACCTTGAACTTGAATCACCCTTGAAACCCTTGTATAAATTTCTTGATAAAGAAAAGAAATAAGCTAGGGTCCCACCAAAAATCCTTATGTTGCCACTAGAGGTGGCAAAACGGGTGGGCCAGGCAGGCACTGGCCAGGTCCAAACGGGCACAGGCTAAACGGGCATAGGTCAAACGGGCTCATGTTTGAAGGTTCTGACTCATGTTGATCAATACGACGAAAAAGGTGACCCGAAATTTTTTTGCACATTTTTTATGGAGCAATGAGGATGGAAAAGTAGACAATGTCGGTGGCATGCCACTTGTTTGTCTATGTTCTTTGGGATGCGGCAAGAGTTTGGTGGTACAATTTTCAAAAGGGGGTTCTAACGAACTTTGAAGATTTAAAAATGAGGTTCCTTACACATTTCAATCAACAAAAAAGGCAAACCAAAACACATCTAGCGGTGAATAATTTCAAAAGCAGGGAAGGAGAGAGAGAGCGTGCGAGCTTTTATAACAATGTACACTAATGAAACTGCATAGATCAAAAGGCTGAATGAGGACCAAAGGATCGCATGTTTCGTCCATGGAGTTAAAGTCAAGGTTTTGGTAAAATTCATCTACGACGGCCTAATGGAAAAGATATATGTCTAATTGCAAGCGAAAGTGTTGGTGCAACATTGATTAAGTCTCCTTTATGTTTTAACGATGACAAATAAACCTTCACAACACATAAAATCACAAATGTTAGCAAAAAACCGAGTCGGACCTTAACTAGTCCTCTGCTGCTAACGCGCCAACTTTCTATTAAGCTCGACTCGATTATTGAAAGTCGGCTTTCCTCTTACCTGAAAAATGTGATTCTTTCATTATAGATATGAATATGATAATGGAGTTATTAGTAACACTCGAAACGAAGCTTAGACTTAGAGAGATGCAAAAAAGCAAGTTTCCCATTTTTGACAAAACACCAACTCAATTTCTTTAATAAACGCCTCTAGCCAAGGCCAAAACACTTTCCTAAGTATACTCATACTTTCAACATACCATCAAACGAATGTGTTCATATGAACATAATCCGGATTTACATCCTCTCTAATCACATAACAAATTTACTTTCAGCATACCATTGTAGACATTTAAACGAGTTTAACCGTATGGATATTAACATGATCTAGAACGTAAAATTTCATTCATCATATCAAATAACATTATATTAAAGTTATTCTGTCACAATAGTTGAATTCAAATAAACATACATAATACATTAACAAAAAGTATTTATTCGACGTTTATAGGTTACAATCACACTAATCAATCCTCACACATAGATGTTCGATCAGTAAATGTTACATTAGGAGAAAAAAATCGTTAACTGCTAAAAACTATACGTCTGATATTATTAACCTCGTCATTCAATGCTAAAAACTTATTCATATAAATCTCTAACTTATCTTCGTCTCTCACATAATAAATTGACACTAGCTTAAACAATAGGTTAAGCAATATCAACCAACTACTCTAGTAAGTCATAATTAATCTTTTACTCGAGTGCATTAACTTATTCTTAACTCATTTTTCATCCTTAAAATCTCCGTTAGATATGCCATAGATATTGAATGAGTCTGAAAATGAAATATGAATTGTAAGCCAACTCTATTTTTAGATGTTTGTATTGCATGTTTATTTTATCTCTCACTGAAGATAACATTCTTAAGGTTATAATGGTTAGGTTGCGCCAAGTAAGTAAAATAACACCTCTAAAAATAGCTGTTTTTATCATACTTCTATTCTTTTTAATAAACATAGGCTCTTCATTTATTTATTCACGCATACGACACCACCTTCCGGAAGTTAATTCCACCTTTGCATCCACTTGATCTCTTCAAACACAACCGACATGTTTCAGATTACATAATGCCCCTTTTTCTTCTAGTTCTAATAAGGAACTATTAAAGATGTGAAAAGTAAAAGAAAAATAAAATAAAAATTACTCGCACTTATTTTTGAAAATTATATGCTCCAAAAGTAAGTGATGGAAATTAGTAAACACTTATCTCATACATATTCCTTTGTTCTATATATACTTTGTATACCTTTTGAAGAGACTATATGTATATTATTTTTCTTCAACAATCAATGAGTTAGGCGGGATGGCAAAGAGGTGACTCACTCACCTTACATTTCAGCGTCATATCAATTTTTTTCTCTTCTTATTTTTCCTCACGCCCACTCATTTTTTTGTAGGCAAGGATACTAAATATTCACCTTTCATTAAGATACTTACTTTATACAAATATACATTACTAAATACCCCACACACACTTACACACAAAATAAAAAATAATTAAATAAAGAAAATACGCCCACTTCACTTCAAGTCAATTTAAGGAGACTGAATCACCTTAGCTTTGCAAAAATTTCTTAGAGCATTCCCAACAATAACACCATAACATTAATAACACCGTCTATGTCAGCGTCACATCAGCTTTAACATTTCACCTTAATATCCTCAAAAAACACCCACAACAATAACATCCCAACACACTGCAAATAAAACGTTACAACAAATTAAAGGAAATGACGAGAATACGATCTACTGACGAGGTTTCAAGTTATATTTTTTGATGATTCGGTCTTTCTCGTCATTGATCCAAGCCACGACATTTAGAAATTTTTTTTAAACCTAACAGCTAGTAGCCGTTACAAGGGGTGAAAATGAAAATTTTTGGAATTTTTTTTCTTCCCCTTGACGTGCGTTAAGGCCATAACGCCGGGCCCCTTTTACCTTGCTAA
Organism: Chrysanthemum makinoi; assembly: GCA_910596185.1. Lineage (NCBI taxonomy): Eukaryota > Viridiplantae > Streptophyta > Magnoliopsida > Asterales > Asteraceae > Chrysanthemum > Chrysanthemum makinoi. The sequence goes on along the minus strand of OU343224.1, from coordinate 45,191,223 downwards.
CGCCGTTACCACAATGGGTATAACGGGCTCAACGCCGTTATTGGAGGTTTAACGCCGTTATGGCGTTATTATTGTGTATGCTCTTAGTCACTCGTGAGCGGCTAAGGTGCCATGGGGATCACTTAGTTTTTAGTTGTGAGTTCATTTTCGCGCCCTTGCCATATAGCCTTAACACCTTTGTCAACCTTGTTGTACCCTTTGTACTACCAAAGTGACGTTCTATACTTTAATTAGCAAAGTACAGTAGAAAATGAAAAAAAGCATAATAGTCCTTAAATCTTAAAGACTATTGAATCATACTAAACAGATAGATGCGCACAACAATGATTGAATAGTTTTCGCTATACATAATTAAGTTTTCTGTCATGTATTAGTTTGTTTTCTTAAATAAATTAAATTTTCGCTTTTTATTTTAAAAATAATTGATTTTTTTCGTTATAGATACTATAGATATTGAAATAGCCTTCATATATTGAATCATGGATTATTCACTACCTAGACAAAGAAAAACATATCAAACATTTCACCAAATAATTAGTAAAAATAAATATTATATTCTCATTCTTAAAATAAATCAAAAGCAGCCTAATACATGCGTGATGCACGAAGTATCTGTCCCCACACGCCCCGGTTTTCGTCCCCCATTTAATAAAACACATCACAAACATTTTTTTATTAAAAATTTTGAAACTAAATCTCTTTTTGTCCCTCCCTATAAAACCCCATTTCATCTCATTTCCACTTCATATCCTTTTATCCCTTGTCTAAAAAATCTCAAAGTAATGGAATCAATGAATTCAAAAAAACGAGTCCGTTCCGACTCAGAAAACCCCAACTCGGTCCTCGACTCAGTTGAAGCCAAACGCATCTTACTAGACACAATCCTCGACGACTCGGACGTCAACTCAGCGAGTCAAGACCTCGACTCGTTCATAAAAAGTTTCCAAGAGGAAATCACACCTTCGTCACCAGAACCGTCGCTAGGGTTTCTATTCGAAGCATCTGATGATGAACTCGGTTTACCACCAACGAGTCAACGAGTTCTGGCTGAGTCAGTTGAACACAGCGAGTTGTGGAAGTTGGATGACCAGATCACGAGTTATGACTCGTTTGAATATGAGTTTGGTTATAGCGATGTTAACTTTAGTTATAATGATAATAGTTATTATGGTGATGACGTGGCAATAGATGGATTATTTGATCATACGGATTTAGGATTATGGAGGACGGAAACATTACCCGCACAGTAACGGAAAACTGATGTTTTCTTTTAACGTTATAAGTTTGTTTTAGGGTTATAATGTAAAGTTCTTTTATTTATTTTTAATTAATCTTTAAAGGAAGGTATTAATATACTCAAATGAAATGACTCGGATATATTATTGTCGCAGTACTTTTATGTTCGAGTGAAAGAAAATATAAGTCCGCCTACAATGGTCGGTCGAAATGCTTAGGCCTGGTCGGAATTTTCTTTTCTTTTTTTATATATTTTTTTTAAATATAAAGGGAGAATATCATCAATTATATACCTTTACAAAAACCTAATATTGCGTCAATATTCTTATAATATTTGAAATTATATCAATAATATTGCATCAATATCTTTATAATACTTAAAATTATATTAATATATTTTCAAAAGTTTATAATGCACTTGTATAAATTAAAATATATCTAAAATGGTTTTAATACAAACTATTTTTCACGATAATAAAATAAACAATTGATTAATTTTACCCTTATGTCCCTTTGAATCATCTAACAAATTACGAACTCTTAGCAAACTTTCTTAATTTAGAAAGGCAAGAATTAAATAGAACATCAAAAAGAGAAAAAAGATACAATACAAGACATCCTCTCTTCACTTAACAAGATAATTAAGAAAAGAAGGGACCACGAACTGAAACAAATTAATGATAACTCAGAATCAAACCCTATTTTTGTTGCTTTCATTTAAATTTTCCTTGTATAACTGTCTCGAAGAATTGTTGCAAATGACTGTTTATTTTTGCCGTTTCCAAACTCGTCTGATTCGGATAGCATTTTTAATAGTGTTTTCAAGAATCACTATTGATGTTAAGTAATACTTCTTTCGTTCTATAATAATTGTCCACCTTGACTTTTTTTAAATATTTTTTGTTCAACTTTGACAACAACAACAACAATAAACCCAATCCCGCCTAGGCAGGGTATGGGGGAGGTAAAATATAAACACATCATACCCCTACATCGGGGTAAACCCGTGTGTAGAGAGACTGCTTCCAACGAGACCTCCGACAAGTGCATGTGCTAGTGCGAAAGGATAGATATAGCAAACGACAAAACAATAGGCAAAAGCGTAGTAAAGCAAGCAAGCAAACATGGCATACAGGAAAAAGAACCACGCATAAGCACACCGAAAATAAGCCAATAGCAAAGCGCAACAGAAGCAGACCAACAAAAGGGGCAACACAGAGCAAAGTAAAGAAGCACACGAGGCATAAAGCTAAAGTAAAAACACGTAGCACCAAAACCAAAACGCAGGGAGCACGACAAAGCAGGCAAAACCTAAGGGAGCAACAACATAGCAACGCAAACCACGCACAGGGCATAAGACTACGGCAAAACAAAAGAGAGGCCAGAAAACAAAACACGCAAGGGGGCACCTAAAAGCCAAGCACCTAGCACCACTACCCGCAAATCCTAATTCTATCCCTCCATCCCTTCCTATCTGAGATCAAGTCCTCGGTCAAACTAAGCTCCGTCATGTCAAGCTTAAGTCTATCCTCCCACTGATATTGGGTCGCTCTCCTTCTCACGCAATCTACATCAAGCGCTTCAACCTTTCTAAGGTGGCGTGGCCTCCTCCTGAAATGTCCGAACCACCTCAACCTTCCTTCTCTCATTTTCGAAACAATATTCCCAACCTCAAGTTTTGCTCTGAAAACCCGCATCCGTTTCGGGATGTCAAGCAAGGTTTTACCACAAGTCCATCTTAGCATCCTCGATTCTGCTCCTCTACCCTGTTAGCATGTGCCTTTAATATGGGCCAACATTCAGAACCGTACAAGATAGCCGGTCTAATCGCGCCTTTATAGAATTTTCCCTTTAACTTAAATGGATGTTCCTGTCGCAAAGGACTCCTGAAGCCGCATCTCCATCCACCCCACTCTAATCCGGTGGGTTACGTCCTCATCTATCCTCCCTGATTTATGTATTATCGATCCCAGGTATCTAAAAGACTCCTTGGGTGTCAGGATCTGATCACCGATATGGATATCAATTTGATCGCGGTGGCCTGGATCAATCCTCCCAAAATCACATCTCAGGTATTCAGTCTTCTCCCTGCTCACCCGAAGGCCATTGTCTTCAGAGCTTCCTCCAGTGCTCAAGTTTGGTGTTTAACCCTTCCGCCGATTCTGCCACTAACACAATGTCATCAGCAAAGATCATGTTCCACGAGATTCCCTCTTGTATCCCTTTAGTTAACTCGGAATCAAGGCAGAGGTATGGGCTAATGGATCCCTGGTGGAGCCCAACTTCAGGGAAACTTTGAGGTCCCCACTGTGGACCGTACAGTCTTAGCACCTCGTACATGTCCCTAATGACTCTCATTATCTGGGGGGTTCCTCTGTCTATAAGAGTTTTCCAAATCAACTCGCGTGGAACGCTATCATAAGCCTTTTCAAGATCAAGGAACGCCATATGCAAGTCCTTTTGTCTTTCTCTATACTTCTCCATGAGACTTCGGAGAAGGTGAATAGCCTCATCGAGTTCCTGGACATCCCAAATTGGTTCTCAACACCTCGCTCCTCAATAACTCTCTCCAAAAGCTTCATGGTGTGGTGAAGCTTAATGCCCTATAATTGCTACACACTTGTACATCTCCTTTATTCTTGTAGATGGGGATGACTTCACTGAGTCTCCATTCTTGCATCTTATCCCGTAGAAGATCTTGTTGAAGAGGCATCAACCAATGTAACCCCCTATCTCCCAAACACCTCCAAGCTTCTATGGGGATTTGGTCCGGCCCTACCGCTTTGTTTCTTCCCATCTTCTGTAGTGCTATCTTCACTTCTGTTGATTGAAATCCTCGAATAGAAGCACTCATACGTTGGCTAAGGTTCTCTTGTTCCGCGCTGCATTCAGCCCTTCCTACATTGAAAAGAGAGGAGAAGTACTATCTCCATCTCTTCCTGATATCCTCAACGTTTACAATGGTCCGTCCTCCTACATCTTTGATATACTTTACGCATCCTAAGTCCCTTCTTCTCCTCTCTCGGGCTTTAGCGATCCTGAAAATGTCGTTAGACCCCTCTTTGGAGTCCAGTTTCTTATACAGATCCTCATACGCCTTGTCCTTTGCCAAGCTACTTGCCTTTTTCGCCTTCTTTTAGCTACTTTATATCTCTCTTACGCAGTAGTGTGGCGAACCTCTCTCGCACAAAAAGCTCTCTGAACTTAGATTGTTTCTCGTGACTTTGGATTGCTTCCTGCAAAACCACCAAGATTCTCTCTTGGCGGTTGGGACCTCGATGTCCCTCTAGCCACCCCAGGAATCCATTCTGCATCTTTGATAATGCCGCAAAGAGTGCCCCCAACTGGTCCTCTCTAGCAGCCAAGTCATCCGACTGAGTGGCAAGTCCCTCTGAGACTTTCACTCTAACCGATTCTGCCGCCTCACCTTTCAAATTCTTCCAAAGAATCCTCGGCAACCCGGTCACTAATCTCCTTGGTTGTTGCCTCTCGAAAAGCATGTCAGTTGCTACCAATTTGTGTTGGGATGAGCAAGTCTCACTTGGGAAAACCCTACAGTCCCTGCATTTACTGAGATCACTTCTTCGCACCAACAGATAGTCAATCTGGGTGTTGTGGCCCCCGCTCCGGAAGTGATCAAGTGAACATCCCTCTTCTTGAAGAAAGAGTTCGCTACTACCAAGTCGTGGGCGGTAGCAAACTCTAAAATCGATCGACCTTCGTCATTCCTAACTCCGAAGCCAAACCTCCGTTGTATCTCCCGTATCCATCGCATCCGGCTCCTATATGGCCGTTCAAGTCACCACCTATAAACAAACGTTGATCCGACGGGCACTCACTCCCTCACGAGCTGGAGATCGTCAAACTCTTCCTCTCCTTCACTCCGGCCCCTTGAGGTGCATATGCTGATGCGTTGACGTTCTCCCGTTGATAACCAAAGTAATCGCATATCTATCGCTACTCCGGATCACTTGCACTACATTACCCTAAGTCCGGCCGCCAAATAACACCAACTCCGTTTCTCGCTGACCTAGATCAGTACAGGCTTGTAGCCATTCGCCTCCTGGTGCGAACCCTTCCATTTAGTCTCTCAAGCACGCGATGTCAACCTTATGTCTCCTCAACACATCGCAAGCTCAAAGAGCTTACCGTTAGAGACCACAGCGTTCCAACTACCCACCCTAATCCTATGAGAAGGCGGCCCTAGTAGAACCCCCCACCTTGAACCCTACTCTACCATCCCGCCAACTCCACTAACCTCGCCTACCCATGCCACCACGCCACTCCGCCTACCCCGTCTACCCCGCCCAACCGAAGACATGGGTTACCATCACTAGCCAAAGGGTCTATCCTAGACCAAGCAAACTATCAGCAAGAAAGACGCAAAAAGAGGGGCTAGCCAAACAGGCGCGCTAATCAAGACACAACAAAGGAAACAACTCAAAGAAAGCCAACAATGAATATAGATATATGCAAGAACAGGAAACAAAAGGCAGGCTGACAGAAAAAGAAATAAGTAAAGATAAAAAAACAAAAATAATAATAATAATAATAATAATAATAATAATAATAATAATAATAATAAGAATAATAATAATAGTAATAGAACTCAGCTGGGCTCGAAAAAAAATTCCGGTGATCGGAAAATTTTCCGGTGGAGAAATCCGGCAGCCGAGACAGCCGGAAAAAGCTAGGTGGGAGCAGCTCCCGTTGGTCGGAACAACTCTTGGACACAAAGGTCGTCAGTAAACAACGCTCAAGTTCGCCGAAAAAAGGGAAAAATCCGGGGTCAAGTCCTGCGTGGCGGCGTCGAGCTCCGGCAACCAATCGGCTTGTACCGTTTAGATCGGAATGAGGTGGGGAATATGTTAGTGGTGGTTAATTATAACAGATCTTGTTGATGCAGATTTTAGTTGTGTTATCTAATAATTGATGAAAATTATATCAAATGAATATACATTTAAGACTCAATCTATTCATAAATTTTTCATCAAGTATTATATTACGTAAATAAAAATATTTATAATTAAAGTTGAATAAAAAAGACTTAACAAAGTAAAAGTAGACAATTATTATAGGACGGATTATTAATTACCACTTTTGAAGATGCGGAAACTTTGATTAAAATATGGGCTTTTATCGGAGGTAATACAAGAACATGTTAATCGTATTCTTTGCAAATTATGACGCAATAATAATTGGACCTAAATTATAAAGAATTATAATACCTTAAAATGTCAGAATGGAGGCTCAACCAGAAAATATAAACAGTGAAGGAAAAAAACTTTATGTTTAAAATTTGGTCCAGTCGTGACCTGGGACGTACCAGGTCATAAATCCGTATGCGTCCGAACCTGCGTGACACGGCAGGATGCCGGTCGGAGACCAAAGGTTTTTTTTTTTTTTTAAACATTTTTAACATTAAATTTAAATTTCATTCAAATTAAAAAAAAACATTACATTACGAAATAAAAAAAAAAAACATTACACTACAAATTAAAAAAAAAATTGGCGGCCGGTCAATTTTGGGTCGATTGGGATGTTGTAGATGATTATGTCGGACTCCTGTTTTGATATCCTCATGAGCTCAAGTTTTTCTTTTTAAATCTCGAATTTCTTTTCCCTAAGTAGCCAAGTATCTTCAAAACCTCTTATTCACGAAAATATAGATACAATCTAGTTGAACATAAGTTACATGCAACGTTGGTCAATAAAAGGTGATTTTACCAATCAAAATAAATACATCATGTTAATTTATTGTTAAAATGTTAATAAAGAAGTAAAAGTAACCAATGAATGAAGAGAAGAATTGGATTTGGAAGCAACAAACATCGAGTGAGTGTGTTGGTTTTATGGACAATAAATTAATAGACGTGTGTTAGGATCGAACTCGAGACTATGGGATTGCACACTTTACGTATGAGAATTTAAAGTTAATAATTAAATATAAATGTTATATTTATTTATTTATTAAACGAAATAACTAACGGACGTTAAGTAATTAATGTAATGGATTAACGGTCGTTAAATGTTTATGGAAAAGGATTAAATTGCAAAAGTTGGGAAGGTTCCGGAATCCCTATGGGATATCCAAACCGATCAAGGAGAGAAAGGAAAGAAAAACTAACTTGTTCCACAAGTTTTTGGGTATATAAACAAGGCTTGGGGTTTATTTTTCCATCTCTTGTGCTCATTAAGCTAACCTAAAAATAGTTTTGTATGTGTTTTTCTTCTACAAACCGATCGTACATCCCTTTAGGGTGTCGATCCTCAAACCTTTTCCACATCAAGTTATTTGTTTGATAAAAACTAGCATTACTAATTCGGTTTGAATGCGTGTGTCAGAACATAGTAATAACATACTTTTGTTATTATCTTGGATTGAATTACAAAGCGGTAAGGGGTAATTCTTATAATCCTATAAACCCTAATTAGGGTTCATCCTAATTGCTAGTTTGTGGATTTGATTCTTGTTCGGCTAGAATCAAGTAAGGTACGCATACTTTATTCTTTAGTTAATTAATTATTCATTATATGTTCCTATACGCTTCAGCACTTACTTTGATGTTTATTGTTTATATTTATGATTAGTCATGTTATATAATTCCACAGTGGCATCACGAGTCATTGGTTTTAATGAGTAATTAATTACTGAACACGTAAAAAACGGATATTGTATTGTGTTTGATATGATTTATTCTCGGGTTTTGGTTATGATTATATAAACCTAATTTAGGGTTAGGGTTTTTGCCCTAATTTGTTTTCAAATTTTTATGGATCGACAAATTTGTTTTTGGGTTGAAACCCTAATTTTTTAGTTAGATGGTTTTAAAAATTGTGTTAGGGTTTATTATAATTGTTATGTTATCAATATCGAAACCTAGATTTAATATATTTGTTACGTGATAAATTCATGAATAAAATGTTATGTGACATGGAATTGTATGCGATCTTGTGACTATTTGTATAATTGTTATGATGTATCCATGATTATACATGCATGTTAGTCATGGATAAGTTGCTTTGAATATTTAATTGTTAAGATTGATTATGCTAAATTAATTGTTAAGTTTTATACACATGTATATTTATGATAAATCTTGAATTGGGGAACACTCCAATTATATACATTAATGAATCAATTATGTGCAATTTGGTATATCATTAATTATGGGTTTACGCAATCGATTGGTCGATGTATGTGGCTCACTCTCAATTGAGAGAGTGAAATCCCTAATTAATATATACATTAATTTAACCTAGACATTGATTATTAATAGGGTTTTATCGAATAAGTTGCATGTGGCTACTTGTTTACATGTATAAATTGTTTATTATGTGCGTTGGTTTTAGTAGTTTATTTTTTATTGGTATTACTTGTTTTTTTATTATGTGCGACAGTTTTAAGCAAAGGGTAATTTTGAATAGAAAATATACTGGACTAAACTATGGCGAAATTTGATTTGTTTTGGAAGAGTTAAGTTTTCAATAGTTTAATTGATTGGTGACTTTGAACAATGACTGATGGCTTGAATGAACTATAAAGGGGTTATTTAAGAAGTCGCACAGTCACGAATGGATGTCTAAGTTATGCTTTTGCGCTTACCGGTCCTCGCCCTCTGTAAGTTCGAATAGAGCTACTTAGTAAGCCATAAAAGTACAAGCTCATCTTAAGGGCGAATTAGTTTTAATTCCATGCGCCACTTCGGTGGTAATTATCCGAAACACTAAGTGTTTACACTTATGCAAAAGTACGGTATAATGGATGATAATTAACACTAAATTCCTTGATTGGTGAACCCAATACCTCAATCAAAACTTTGATAATTTGATCTTTATGAATTAGTAATAAAAAGTTTTTATTAAAATTATGCTACAAGATGAATGCATGACATCTTTGTGCATATTTGATTTGACCACATAAAATCAAAACTAGTACCCTTTTAAATTAAGAATATGCCATCTAATTAAAAGGAACACTTGAAGTTGCAATTTATGTCATGAGAGTACTTGGCTAGATTGTGATGGAGGGTAAATCTCTATGTTAGTGAGATCTTATGGACATATTTGCAGTTCTTTAAGTTAGACACTTAAGTTGAGTAGGAAGTGAGATCTTGGACTCAATGGCATAAGATGGGATGAAACATGTTTATATTTGCAATAGCGTTGGAAAATATAAATCCCATAATGATCTAGGAATTGGAAATTGTTTGCCAATTATTGTTCGACAGATTACCCTATTATGTGCTTTCGTTACTAGCAGATCAACTGATGTAATGGAACTACGATAATTTGGATCCTAGTTTTAGAGAAAATTCTATGGTTATATGAATATTACCTTGGGTATTTTATTTTCTTGAAAAGCTTAATTATCGAAAATACTAAAATTGAATTTTGCTAATTCTTTAAATGTATTAATGCAACATTAAAACGTAAACGTAGGCTATTCGTATTGGTAAATTGATCTACACCTGTTTGGTAGAGTCAACTTTGCTAAAAGGATAAACCTAGTCCTCTTTTCACGCGAAAGAGTGAGATTCAACCCTATTCCTTTTCATAATGAAGAAAGATATAATAGGACAAATTAAAATTGTCTAAATTCTAAATACATAACTCGTAAGCAAATTTTAATAGTTAAGAAAATTGCATATTTCTGAGTTATTAAATTAGAAGCTAGACTAATTACTTTATAATTGGTAAAAGACAAACTAGCATATTTTATGTAGTTGTTTTGTTTTGACCATTTAAAAGTACTACTTACAATTGTTGGAATAGTAGAACTAAAGAAGAAATTGCATGCCCAATTTTTCAAGTTAATAGCATTGATGATAATTCATCATCTACATAGTAGAATACACTCTTTTAGTACATAAGTAATTGTTATGTATGGACTTTATCAAAAGTGTGGGGAAGTAAATAGAACACTATTTTCTTTCACTGGTTAATGAAACACTTACAATGTTTTCAAATCCAGTGGGAGTATTGTTCTTATTACTGAATAAGGAGTTAATGTAATGATCTCTAATTCAGTGGGAGTTACAAGCTTTGTTATCTTGGTAGTAACCCAGATTATCTCTAGAATGTCTTAAGATAATTACTTTCCACTTGTAGACACTTATGTTTTCAAGGATAGTCATGTACGTTTCCTTATTAGACAATGAAGTGGTTCTACATCTACTAGTTATGCTAATATCAATGACACAATCATATTAGTCACATAAACAAACATATGTCGTGTTGTTTATCTGCTACATGATGTTGTTCCATGCAAGGTAAGAGACTAACGTTCTAATATAACTTGTACATATCTAATTCAAGAAACACTTGGTGTTGCAATTTACGTCATGTGAGAACTTGGCGAGATTGTAACAACAAAGTAAATCTCTATGTAAAGTGAGATCTTGCATGGACATATTTGCAGTTTCTAAATTAGACAAGTATTTAGAATATGTGTAAAAATGATATATAAGACTACTTCAAATTAAATATTTATGTATTATTAGAATGACATAAAATTAAATGAAGTAATCTAATACTACTTCAAATTTGTTTATTTATGTATTTTGGAATGACATAAATGAAAAATAATGTAGTCCTACATTATTATGAAGTAATATAAATTAACTTGAAATTACTATTGAAACCAAGAGTTGTGTTCATAATTACTTTAGTTAAACATGTTTATGATTTATTGTAAAGACATAAACATAAAGTCTTTTAAGACTTATAATAAAGTAAGACGTTAACTTGTTATGTTTTTTAATTAAGACATATACAAGAAGTCATTGAGTTGATCAATGTTTTATAACGTATAATGGGATTATAACTGTTTATGTTTTCTTGATGAGACATAGATATGAAGTGACTTGGTTAAAAGGTACTTGTGTTATAAAGCATGTAATTGGCTTGGAAAGTCTATTATACCATTAAGTTGACTTAGTTGGTAAATAGGTAAGCCAAAAGGAATATGTTTATCTTATATATTGTTAGATTGTCTTACAATATTAATTCTAATGAATACCACAAGTTGATAGTATGTTCAGTTAGGAGAATCAAAGTATATTTGATTTGTTTGATTCAAGATAACCATAATTTTTTTTCTTAAAAAGTAACAAGGTTAGAAAATTGAGTATGGATTGAATATACTCAATATGACTCCAACCTAGAAGATTATTAAAACACCATTTCATTATGGAATGTGATGAAGTTTTAAAATTGAAGATTCTGAATTTGTTAAACTACTTATAAATAGGTTGTTAACAAACTTAAATAAATTATCAATGTGTATTTGTAATATCCCAAAAGAGAACAATGTAGTTTTGATCTAATTGCTAAGTATATATAGATAGTCTATATATTACAAAAGGCAAGTGGGAGTTTTTATCTTGAAAGATAAAATTACAAGATACATAATCTTCTAAAACACACTAGTAAATATCATGATGAGGTTAGACATGTAAATGATAGACCTCATGATGATGGAATTTTCATTCATAGATCGCAAGAATATCTCGGATATTTGACTTATATCTGAGAAATATGAGTTCAGGGATTATAGTAAACGATAATCATTATGATGGATTACAAAATATTGAATTGGATAAATTACTCATACTATGAATGTTAAAGATCTGTCCATAAAAGATAATCAATTTTAGAATTTTGGTTTATCTTAATAGTTAGACTAGAGAATGGAAATGAGTTTCTTCAAAGAGATGAAAAACCCTAGTGGTTTGAATTTCTATGTAGAAATCATATGGACAATATTCTACACATATTTAATGCATGTTTTATGACAAGATTATTAATCATACTTAAGCAATTGATTGTGATTGAATATTCTTTTCTAGACACATTAAATATATAAAGATGATAATTGTCATACTTGTTTTATTAATATGAAATATGACAATGGAATATCAAAACTCTTTCTTGAGAAATTACTTGGCGAGGACGGTAAGTAATTGAAAGGTTTTTGAATTCATATAATCTTTGGAAGTGTACGAAGTGCAATAATTCATGAATGGATAAATGCATGCATCTATGAAATTATTCTTATGTTAAATTATTAAATCAATTTTCGATTTATAATTAAAATAAGATAAATTTTAAGTATTCCTAAAAGCTAGTGGGAGTATTATGTTAAGTTTCTTAAATCTTATATGTTGTATAACATATAGGAAGTAACATTCCTTGTAAGCTAAATGTTAAGTCTTAGATTGGAATGAAACTTCACTTGTAAGATTTAAGAATTAAAACATAAAACCTTGGAATATATGAACATGTGCAGTAAAATAAATGATTCTAATAAAACATGATATATCATTTGGGAAATTGATAAATATCTTTTGAAAAGATAGAACATGAATGAAATCTAAGTTTGACATGAAGATTCATCATGTACATCATGTAGTGTATTTAAAATTGTTGTATCATTCTTGAATAAGAAGTGATTTGACAACATTGATATCTAACTAAAAGTTATTAGATAACTTGTGTAATGAATATTCTAATAGAATTACATCCTCAAAACCTGGAATTGCTCCTAGATTCTATGGATGAACAATATGTCAAATGTTGTGCAAATTGTCATCAGCTTTAAACTTGAAAGTTAGGAAAGCATCAAACATTACACAATAAGATATTAAAGTTTACGGAGTTTTAATGAGCATATTGTTGTTTGTATACAATGATGCTGGTTTAATTGAGATGACAATCAATACTAGTCATGGTAGGATTTCATCCTTGTTAATGGCCATGTGAACTAGTGGTGCTTATCTAAGAGCACAGTTGCATTATACATTAAAAGAATAAGAATACTTTAAACTTTGAAATGTTTGAAAGTTTAAATTGTCATAAATTGGTGATAGAGGATGTCACACTTTATGAATTATTATGTGGATTGGTGAATGCACACATACAAGACTTCATTGAATTCTTGAAATAGGTATTCTCAAAATTATGATAGATCAAGTTGGTTGATTTATGCCTTGTCAACAAGTATGATTGTCATTACTTGAGGCATAATTCATCAACTGGAATTTTCATGCATTGATCTATTTGGTATTTGGATAAGGGATGTTAAACAATTGTTATAATATAAATCAAATACTTGGTATGTTTGATTTTATAATATATTGTATCCTATATTTGCATGTTTAATCCGTGAATAAATTTATTTATTCTAAATCGTCCATTGTCGATTAATGATATGGGAGTATCATTAAACTAAGACAAATCTGAGATATGTGGTAGAATATACTTGAAAGTATATTGATGAGAATGCATACCAATTTGAGATGATATGAATTGAATATAGGACTTATCCCAACTACATAATTTACTTTGTGGATATTGTTATAAGTAAATTATGAATAGTTATCCTCGACTTGAGATACGGATAAGTGTCATGAATGTAGTGCACTTCGTGGAACAACTTAACGCTATCGTGTGGTAGTCATAAGGGTTTTTCAGTGTTGCAAAGTTCGTGGGTTATTCTTGTAGTCAAGATAGAATTTGTTCCTTCAAATTTATTTTGGAGTTTATCTTCTTGGGCCCATTAGGGTTGACAAGATGTTTGCATGGCCATGCCCAAAGTTCTCGAATATGTTAGAAGATTTGGTAATCTTGCTCAATCACTAATAACCAGAAACATAATGGTTGAATAAAGAATGACTTAATTCCATATCTTTATTTAACATGGTATTAGAAACAAAGGATAATAATAATGAGAAATCATTAAAAGGTTTTCCAGGAGCCTTGCTTGAGTTGTACTAGAGGCATCGAAGTGTTGAGATTTAACGAATGTGATCACTCTATTAAGATATGTCCAAGTGGGAGATGTTGGTTTTATGGACAATAAATTAATAGACGTGTGTTAGGATCGAACTAGAGACTATGGGATTGCACACTTTACGTATGAGAATTTAAAGTTAATAATTAAATATAAATGTTATATTTATTTATTTATTAAATGAAATAACTAACGGACGTTAAGTAATTAATGTAATGGATTAACGGTCGTTAAATGTTTATGGAAAAGGATTAAATTGCAAAAGTTGGGAAGGTTCCGGAATCCCTATGGGATATCCAAACCGATCGGCCAGAGAAAGAAAGGAAAGAAAAACCTAACTTGTTCACCAAGTTTGCTTGGGTATATAAACAAGGCTTGGGGTTTTATTTTTTCTATCTTGCTTTCATTAGCTAAACCCTAAAATAGTTTTGTGTGTGTTTTTTCTTCTACAAACCGTCATTTTGTCCTTTAGGGTGTCGATCCTCAAAACTTTTCCACATCAAGTTATTTGTTTGATAAAAACTAGCATTACTTTAATTCGGTTTAATGCGTTGTAATAGAAACATAGTAATAACACACTATTGTTATTATCTTGGATTGAATTACAAAACGGTAAGGGGTAATTCTTATAATCCTATAAACCCTAATTAGGGTTCATCCTAATTGCTAGTTTGTGGATTTGATTCTTGTTTGGCTAGAATCAAGAAAGTGCATACTTTTCTAGTTAATTAATTATTAATTATATGTTCCTATACGCTTCCGCACTTACTTTGATGTTTATTGTTTATATTTATGATTAGTCATGTTATATAATTCCAACAGAGTGAACACTCGATATGCCAAATATATGCTCTTCGACCGATGTCACAACCGACATCCCCATTCATCTTGCCCGATGTGAACATCGGTTGCGGATGGTTTTTTTTGGTGGCCAACCGATGTCGACTTCTCGATTACGTCCAACCTAATGGGTGAAGAGGAAAAAATATATATATTATCTTATTTAGGCTTGTCGCAGTTGAGGCATATGAGATCGGTTGCCAACAAAAAATCCATGCAACAACCGATGTTAACCGGTTCAATGAATCGCGGCAATCGAGTGTGACATCGGTCGAAGGACCACAAATTGCAACATCGGTTGCTTAGACACCCGATGTTAACTCTTGTTTTCCTACTTTCCAAAGCAACATTAATACAAATTTCTCGGGATGTTGGGGCATCGGGTTGTCCAGGAGTCATTTGGAGAGAAAGAAATGGCCTCAGGTTGTCCAGTGTCAGAGTTGCGACTGGGACCAGCCTTAGTTGATAGAAAAATATTTTGAATGTCAAAATCATTTCATTTACAATTTAAGCTTTACATGTGTATCATAAAGTTTTGAAATTATATTAGTATAATTTTAAATTTTATAAGGATATTAACGTAATATTAAGTTTTTTTAAAGATATAGATAAAATTCTCACAAATATAAATATTTACGACTGGTTACGACTTAAATTTTAGAACGAGACTGAGTACTCTTATCGTTGTTAAATGACTTGTGCTTACTTTTGTTTGGATTTTGGGAAACAGGGGTGTGAAAATGGAAATAATGATACCTAGTGGACTAATCATGGAATGGGTGTAAAGTGTTGGCGTGTATGTGAAATTAGAGTTTTGTATAATGTCGAAAAGTTGGGTATTCTTTAAGTTGGATACAAGTTGTGGAATATAATAGGATGCCTTTTGATGCTCAAGATTTTCTTTAGGACATATCTAAATGAATGGAATATTAAATTTGACGAAGTTTAAAGCAAACGGCATGCTTGATTTATTGGGTGAATTAATTATGAATAATAACACATCGGCATAACATATAGAAACAAACAAGTGATCCGTTTTTGTCTGACACAATGTTATATAAACTCGGGTTAACTCTTATCGGTTAAACAGGAAACCGGCTTCATAAGCAGGTTTTACAAAAGAAAAGTGGCCAGACCGCCGGTTAATCACTGAACCAGGATTCGACTGATTTAATAAAGAAACCAGTTATAAGAACAGTGAATTTGACATGTTAACCATTCTCTTCTAATCAAAACACTTCAAAGATGTGGCTAATTAGGCAAATTTGGTAGATGGAAGCTCAAAAGATACGGACAAAAAAGAATATTAGCAGAAAACAAAGTTAATTGAAGGGAATCTTGAAATTTGTTTATCAACGTCGAGTTTTTTCACATCACCAAACTAGTTTGGAGCTAACTTTTTTCAGATTTAAAATCTTAGATTTGATTTTATATATTTACTAGCTTATACACCCATGGATTCACAGGGTTTTAATGAAATTATGCATTAAAAAGTTAAATGAGCGGATAAAGTAATTAACAACGACAAATGTAAACATGTTGTAATATAATAAGCGTTCATGAATCGTCGTCTTTAAATTTGATGTTCTTCACAAGCAAATGTATGTAGCGAGCGCTAATGAAATGATAAGCCAACGTGCATTCCGTGAGCACCTAATAACTTATTAAGAAGTTATGTGTGTGAATAAAGTAAGAAACAACAACGAATGTAAATAGGTTCTTTTAGTTTTTGAAATGAATAATAAGTAATAAGTTATTGATTTGATAAACAATAGAGTTTATACTACTAAAATAATAAACGCACATGCTTTGTTGTCTCCAAATTTGATAGTCTTGAAGAGCAAATGTATTCAATTAACGTTAATCAAGTGATTTTAGCCAATATCTATTCCGTGAACACTTAAAAACATAAAGTATAAGTAAAAAGCTTTGTCATTGATAATATATGTAAATTTTAAAAATGGTATAAAATGTGTCATACTTATATTGTAGATACCCCTTGAACCTTATTGTTGTAGGGTATTGACTATTTGTGAGACTATACAAATATGAGATTTAAACTTCAAATCTTATACTAGTTGCCCTGAGAATGCCAAAATTGCTTGGAAATCTCAGACTCTCATCTGGCCAAACAAATATGTATGAAATGCTACTTCTAAAGACAATGAGTGATAAAGATAGCATGGCAAAAATAAGCAAGTTTTTGTCGAATAAAAACATGTTGGGTCGACTTGCAAAAACTAAATCATCAATCTTTCAAGTATTGTAGTAGATGCCACGCGGCGGCGATAAGTAATATGTGTTTGCTTACCCGTTTAGTGAATTCGTTTCACAACACTTCGAATGTATATGTGTTAGTTGTAAGTGTTTGTTTGGGTTACCCGTACTTTCCGTAGCTTTCCCGCGACATCATTATTCCCGCATATAGAAATACCCTCGCAATCTCTTGCGCGTCAAACACTACCCCAAAAGTATATGATTTTGACGAATCAAGATTATATTGATTGAAATAAATTAAATAAAGGTTAAAGTTGTAAAAATTTGATTTAAAATAAAATAAACTCATTAAAAATATAAAAACTAAAACTCATAAAAATATATCAAAATGGATGTTGAATTAAAGAGCATAAAATTTTTAAAAATATGGTGAAATTAGATTATAAAAAAAATAAGTAGATAAAAAGATATTTTAATTTAAAAATAAAGATGAATTTTTAGTTGAGAAATGACATGTCATTTTATAAATTGGAGCTCTATCTTAATTTTTAGTACGTTAGGAGTTAGGTTTGGAGTTTGTTAGAAGTTAGGCTTGGAGTTTGTTAAGAAGTGACATATGTCATCTCATGATTGTTTCTCTTATCTTAATTTTTGGTCAGAAAAACTCTTTCCATAATAAGCAAGTAAAAAAGTCTGAATTTTTAAGCCTTCTAATTTTAGAAGGCCTAAATGCATTATAAAGTAGTATAGATATAGATAGATAGACATATGGTTAAAAAAACTATTCGACCTATATGAGATAAATAAAATATAGCAACCTATTTATAGATGATTGAGTTAAAAAAAAAATTTAGCTACTTTCATAAACCTTGTACTAAAAATGTGTAGCCAACATCATAGGTCTGGGGAAGACATAACAAAAAACCTTGACATAAAAAAAGCTTAAAAGGAAATAAGCAATTGCTATAACAAAAAACAAACAATAGAGAATAAGAACCTTTTTAATCGCTAGAGAACATTGATATAAGTTTGAAATGTAAGTCATGAGTAAACTAAAGTAAAGCTCTTATAAAGTAGTTTATACAATGAGGCAAAATCAACACTTAAAAGAGCAATTTAGTCTGTCACATTCGGGCTCAAAACACATAATAGGAGAGGGCATCTTATACATAAAAATTTAATAATATGGGTTTCTCTGCTGACAGTGGCATCAAAAACTCCATACACAACCATAACACCAGCGACACCAGATTCACCAAGATATGGCTGAACATAATACTCTGTAAACTATGAGCTATAATGATAAATAGAATCCATGCTTAATTGATGAAAAATAAAAATGAATAATAACATTGACAGCATAATAGTTGATCAACTTCTAGACTGTTATAATATTCTATCACTAGAAAACTGTAGCATGAAAAAATTTCACACGTTTCAGAACATAAAAGTTAATCGCATCGGTCATCATGGTTACTATTTAAATTTTATTAGTTACATAATTTGAATAACATAACGTCTTATAGGAGTGTACATTGTTGGCACCACTTGCAATATTGACATGGTTTTACATTAGAGATATGTATGTATGTATGTATCAATCTCTCTCAGCATACACATTCAATACAATAATTCTTTAGGTCTCTGTAATTAACTCCAAATTGATGTTATTTCCGCTATGCTAGTTGAGATTTTGTTTCAAGTTTTTCTTCAACAATCCAAACAACCCCTAAAAGCCTCTAATAACATGTTAAAGATGCCAAAATGGCTCTGGAATATGCTATCCGAACAACCCCTAATGACATGTTAATGACGCCAAAATGACAGCCCCTAATGACATGTTAATGACACCAAAATGGTTGTTGAAATATGCTATCCAAACAAGCCCTAATAACATGTGAAATATGCCAAATGGTTGCTAAAAATAAGCTATGCAAATAGAGTCCAATTGTCTAAAACTAAGAATGTCTTATGTTTTTGTTTTATGTTAGCTGCCTTAATTGTCGAACATTGAGAATGGCGTTGAATGTTTAGAACATATTTTGCATCAATAAAAATCTTTTTAAACCCTGTGGTTATTGTATATAAAGAATATATGTTATTGCGGTAGAGAACGAAGTGCCCGTCTTGTAAAAAGTTTAGAATTTTTGTTTAGAACAATTAAAAATCAAGCCATTAAAACTCAAATTTAATCAGTCCACTTACATCCATCAATCTCTATCAGGATATGCATTTAATACTACAATTCTTCAAGTCTCCATAGTTAACTCCAAATTGATGCTATTTCCGCCATTCTAATTGAGGTTATGTTTTGAGTTTTGCTTCACTAATCCAAACAGCCCCTAATAACATGTTAATGACGCCCTAATGGCTGCTGAAATACGCATGTTTAATGATTTCCATTAGCATTCTAGATATTAACTACGGGTACTTATAAATGTCAAGTTATATTTTAAGACCCGCTTTCCATATAACTATCTTTCTTTTAGAAACAATTTTTTGACACATTAGGGGGTGTTTGGTAGGATGGAAAGGAAAGCTTTGAAAGGGAATGAGGTCTTTTTCCTTGTTTGTTGCGCATTTAGAATGGAATTAGAGAATCAAAATGACATTCTCATTCAACCAAAATGATTCTTTAAAAAAAGAGGAGAATGCTGAGAATAGATAAATTAAGCACCACTCATTCACGCTTCCATTCTTGTTCGAGAATCAGGGAGAAAAAGAGGCTATAAAATAGAAGCACATGTGCTTTGCACTTGCTATATCAATTGGGAAAAATTGAACAGCCTTAACAAGTTTTTCTCTATTTCCATTCAATGTTCTATGATCTTCATCTTCTCCGGCTATATTTCATCGCCAGATCGGCTATGCTCGTGTGTTACCATCACTAGTTACTAATCTTTGTCTATTAAAGGTACGATTTTTTACATCTCGATGTTCTTATAAACATATATACAATAATATTATGAGCTTCAATTGCTAACGATTCTTAATATTTTGTTGTTCATAAGCTACAGTGGTTATATTTCAAGGGCCATGATGGTTTAATTGTAATTTTATTCAACAATTTGATAGATTGTAATGTTCGTAAATGGGTATTGATGATGGAAAATGGAAGTATAGTTTGATAGTTTTTGACTTTTTGTCATTGAAATATGTTTTTCACGTACATAGTGTATGATCTTGGTTTTTGGTCTATATATATTGCTTAAAATATTGTTCAGTGTTTGCAGTCTTTGAACTTTCTTATGTTGGAGGTATTAACTCTTTTAAGACAATAAGACTTCTATATGATAAAGAGGCCATGGACATATGAGAAGGCAATGCTACTTGATTTAGAATTATACTGTAACTTCTTTTATCAGAGTATTATTGTAATTTTGCTGTTAACTTTATGTCGACATGTGGTTTTACAACTTTGGAAAATGAGAATTCGAAAAATGATACCTTGAAGCTCAGAAAATTATTCTATATAATTATATAAACCAAAAAAAATGATACATTAAAGACTGTAAGGACTATTAAATTGTTCTAGTAGCTACTTGTTTATAAATCATTGCATTATTTTTCATTCTTGCTTCGTACCAAACAATATAGTCAACCATGGTAACCATTTCCTTGCTCGATTTCTCGAATGTACCAAACAATGGAATTCATTTTCTTTCTTTAGGGTCATTCTCTTTCTTGGCCATTTCATTCTCAGCTTCAATTCCATTCTATGTGATTCACTCATACCAAACACCCCCTTAGGGACGAAATCATAAAATAATTTACAAAACATATCCCAATATTACTTTTATAATCAATAACTTTATAAGACCTGCTAATTCCAGTACTTGAACATAGAAACAAGTTACCTTTTATCAAGAACAATCTCTCTTTCGCATGAGGTCCATACCAAAACCATAGAGTAGCATAAATAGCTAAATTAAGTTAGCAAACACGAAGTTGTAAACAATGGTTTGTAGTGAAACATTACATCACAATCAAATTTAATAATTTGTTAATAGATAAATAAACAATGGCTAAAGTAAATGAGTCATTCTTGTTGACTAAAGTACACAAAATTCACAAATATAAAGTCTTACATGGGTCATTTACAGGGTCAAAATAGGTCATTACTGATATGGGTTAAATTTAATTACAAATAGAAATACCTGCTTTATTTTGGGTTCATGAGAATATATGTGAGAGAGAAAAAACCTTGCGTCACAATCATTTTTTTATTAACATGAAAAATACTTTGGTATGAAAACTTGATTAGCTACCCAGTAGCTAAAAATGAAAGAAAGAGAAAGATGTTATGATGGTTAAGACATGATTATTATATGCACGAATATGGAGTACCTCTTGTTAACATGGGAGAAGAGATTATTGGCATGAAGATCATATAATCACGGGTAAGTGATGAACCACTTGCACCAGTTATGAGAGATACCAGATGCAACATTGATAATCCAATTCTATGTATGTTTCAATGGAGCAGGAAGTCTAAGTCAATTGCCAAAAGTAATTCCATAATAAAAGTTTAGGTAGTATCATTTTGACTTCATGTACTTACAAAGTTACAATTAGCATATATGTAAAGGGTCCAAAAAGATCCAACAGGCCAAACTATGTTCAAAATGCTTTAAACATCTTATCAAAAGGAATTCGTGCAAACTTCAGAATATTATTGCATTAATATATTTGTACACACAGTACTTGCATGCTAGTTTTCTACTGGGATAAAAATATACAATTCAACAAAATCAAATTATGTTGCGACCTTACTTTTTTCCACTATATAGAAAAGGAGTTGTTTTAACCTATTGCTCAACCCGCAGAACCACACATTTTTTACACCTCTACATTACATACTTAACTACCTGTATAAAAAAGATCCAGATCTTGCCCAAGACGGTTGTGATTAAAACGTTTAGCCTTCCATT
The DNA here is from genome assembly GCA_910596185.1 of Chrysanthemum makinoi. Classification (NCBI taxonomy): domain Eukaryota; kingdom Viridiplantae; phylum Streptophyta; class Magnoliopsida; order Asterales; family Asteraceae; genus Chrysanthemum; species Chrysanthemum makinoi. The sequence continues at coordinate 45,169,206 of OU343224.1, read as the reverse complement.
ATAATGTAAGTTTCACTTTTAATAGTTCTTTTGTTGCCACTAAGCTGTCCAAACCCCTTTAGTAGAGAAGACACGAAATCCCATGCAGTAACAGAATTCACCAATGTATCAGTAATTTCTCAATAACGCCTCAGTATCATAAACTTGCTCCCTAAACTTCTGAACTGTAATCCAAACACAAGGACACATTTTTATTATTTGTAAGAAAGCTTAGGGCACGTTTGATATCCGAGTTTTAAGATGTTTGGAATGATTCATTATCCAAATCAATTATTTGGTACACACATTTTAGACTAATACAAACAATCTCTTTATAAAAAAGTTAATATGCATAGCCAAATATAGAGGGAACAAATAACCAAAAAAATCATGTAAAGAACACAATACATTAAAGATATAATTCAAAGTTTAAATTTATTTTTAGTTTGAATAGTATAATCTTCTACTACTTAAAAGTGTATTAGGACTGCAAACATACTCAATTTTATGGATCTTTTGCTTAAGAAGTTCCAACTATTTTGCTTTATAAAATGGTTTAGCATCAAAATAAATTTACTCACCCAAGTTCCCATAAATTGATCATTAGTGATAGCCATAAATCACATTATCATGTAGTTGTCAACACATACATAATCACATCTATCTCTTATATTGTGTAACACCCTACAACTTTTACATTATTTCTCAAAGTTCTAATTCTTTATCGGCAAGAGGTCAATTATTTCCAAAAATATTTCGTTCCAATATTAATGTTAAGCCTTCCATCACAATTTTTAGATATTGTGCTTCCACGGTATCTAAAAATTTGAAATCCCAAACAACCCTATCTAAGCAGAATCAGTAAACAATTGTAACGCAGTTTAAATAAGCAACCCAAACAGCCCCTAATTAAGCAATTTTGATAAGCAATTTTATCATTATTCCCAATTGGATAAAGGTCAGCTAATAAAATATTTGTAATCCTTTTGTAGCCGAACATACCATGCCTTGGTTACATATAAGGACTTGCAAAGTAGTCTTGTATTTATCACAAAGGTAGTCGTGTGCTTATCGCAAAGGGCACGGGAACTAAGCTTCCAAGCCTGAAAAGCATGATTACATATGAGATGGAAAAGATACATCAATAGAATGTGAGCAAAATTTAATTAACGTTTTCCATGTCTATAACTTATGTGATTGGAGTTGTGATACATATCATCTCAACTGATAGGCACAATACCCACAAATTTATTTCTTTTGAAAGTTCTTTATTGCAAATCTTGTTTTGCCACATTTAAAGTATTATCCAAGATCCCCATATTTATATCATGTGAATAATACAATTCAATTGATTGATTAAAAATGGATAGTACATAGTAATAAACTAGACGAGTACCCGCGCCTAGCGGCAGCGGTTCCTAGCGGCAGATAATTAACGATATGCCATATTGTGGTAGTTTTCGTCAACATGCGATAATTCAACTGAAGCAAAAAAATTTAACATGTATCAAAGAACATATAAAAATATTTATTGAAACTGAAAATAAAACATTACATCAATTATGAGATAACTAACAATGTACGTACTCGTCAGTGTAAATTTCTTAGTACATCGGCATATGAGGTGTTGAATCCTTTTGACCGAATCTTTGATTGGCTTCACTTTTAGTTATCATCTATCAATGCATGGTAATTGACCCAATCAAAAAAAAAAACTTCAAAACCTAAGAAACTAACAAAAATATATACACCGTTGTATAATGTATTTTGACCAAATTATTTCAAAAACTTGTATATCTTTGAAATTAATGCGCCGAGAACATCAATGATTAAAGCACCAATCAATCACCATCATTATAGCAATATTTGGAAATGGATTTGTATTTAACGTAATTTAATGCGCAAGAACAAGAAAAAAAAATGAACCCCGAGACTATATAATAAATCGATACAATGCTTTGTGATTGTAAACATTCAAGTTATTCACAACAATATCTCTGCAATTTCAACTATATATAAATGTCAAAACAATATTTTTAAAAATCATATGGTCATTGCACATATTTCAATATTTAATAACTGAGATCGCATATGATACAAACACTATGAAGTAACATAACAATTGAAAAAAAAAAACAAGTTGTAATATGGTGCCTTATAAAATAAAAAATGTTGATAAAATTTTAGAAATTATTAGTGTTAAGATTAAATAAATTAAAATATATATTTTTTTTTGAGAAATTACATTAGTAAAAGTTGTCAAAATGTGTCATACATTTTTTTTTAAATTTTATGTGAATTGTGTGGTAGCTATTCTCAGGGACAAATTCTTTGAATTTTTATATAGAAATTTTAGTTTGAAAGGAATTTTAGAAATTTAACATTACTCACTTTTTAAGTTCAAAAACATGGATACATGCTTTGTATGTATAATAATAATAAAAAAAATGTTGTATTGACTTACCAACACTGAATATGCCGAATCTATTTTCATTTAATATTAATTTGAATTTTTAATGGTAATTATATATATATATAGTTAAAGACGAGTACTCTTCATAGCAACGTGATTTGACAGATCGTTTAGTGATAAAAAAATGTTTATGGGTTATAAACAAAAAATAATAAAAGTTTGAAGATTTGGGTATTAAACATAATGTTTTGAAACCGGGTTAGTTCGGGTTTCAACTGTTGAATCGTTTTGGTCGAAAATGAATCGATTTAGGCCGGTTAACCTGACGGGTTGGGTTGAACACGGTGAAATTAAACCGGTCAACCCTTCGGGTTTGAAGCGTCCCGGGTCAACTCGTTTTCGATGTGTATTAATAGTTTCCTTTTGAAATATATGTTTCAACATTTCTATTTTAGTTTCAACTTTTTACTTTTTGTTTTTTCTTTTATATATAGTATACGCGGATACCCTATGACGATTAACTGGAGAAATAGATCTCGATGAGGCCTGATTTACCAGTTTGTATCGATTTCAACGGGTCATCTTGGTTCATTTTTGAATTACTTTTAGAGTAGTGATTGGCATGCCTAATTGGCATGCCTAATTTTATGACTAACAAACATCACCATACACTTGGCAAGATCAATGGTAGTTTTGAAGAGATAGAAATTATGGAATCCATGTATCAATCAATGAATGTATTAGTTACAAAATTAGGCACATAAGTTAGTCATCTAAATCATTTCCCTTACTTTTATTGGTTAGTTGAACCGGTGGCGAAACCGGTTCCCGGTTGAACCCGTTGGTCCGGTCAAGTTTTCAAAACTATATGTACCATCAAAACTATATGTACTAACAAGTACTTTTCATTTTAGGGTGTTTTAAAAATATAATTAATTAGTGTGTTTAATTATTTTATATTCTGGATTTTGTTGTAGCTTGTTTAAATTGTATATTGTGAAAATTTTATTGTACTTTTTTAATATGGGGGTTTTTTTAATTGTTTGTATTTAATTTAGTGAATATGCTTTTAGTTGGTTGTACAATATGAATAAATGAATGTACTTTTAAATAATGGGGTGTTTTAATAAAAGTATTAATTACATTATACATTTCTCTCACCATTGACTTTCAACTTTCAACTTTCAATTTTCACTTTCCCCTTTGACCATTTTTCTATTTTATGTAGTAAAGATAGACAAAATGGCAAATTCAATACAATAGCACTATACTTTTCAAGATGGTTCAGTCAAATAATTATAACTTCTAGCGTTTTAGCCTGGTATAAAGTTACTTATATACACTAGTTTTCACAAAATTAAAAAACCAAATTGGACAACGAAAAGAACAATACTTACTATCAAATAAAACCAAATACGACTTATATTACCATCTTGGCTCATTGTTGTATTGTAATTTTAGTAACCAAGTTAGGACATTTAGATATATGATAACCAAGTTGGACATATTGTTGGATATTTTAGTGTAATTGGATTAACTTGTTTGACCAATTTTATCATGATAATACATCATTTAGGTTTGGAGGTGCGGAGTGCACACCTACTTGAGTTTATTATGATCTTAGGGGCGAAGCCCCTAAGGGACGGGGGTCCGGGGGCAGCGCCCCTTGTAGCAGGGTCCAAGGGGCAGAGCCCCTGGCTGGGGTCGAGCTGTCAGGTCAGCTGGGAAATTTTTTATTTCCACTATGTTGCTTTGTAAAATTGCTGCTGAGTTGTGTTTCCTGCTGAAATACAATGGATTCTGCTGAAGTTGTGTTCTGCTGAAATCAATGGATTCTGCGAAGTCATTGATTCTGCTGAAGTCATTGATTCTGCTGAAGTGTTGTTTCTCAGAAATTAATTTTCGGAAATTAAGGGACAAAACTTGACAACCTGGAAACCCTAAAACTGCTTTGGCAGTTATCCCGTATCATTGTTATATACGGTTTATTTGGTCATATACTACATACTGGTTCATTATATCTCAGATAAATACATAAAGAAAATTCTCATTCTCTGAATTGTATCCGATTGAATAATTTGGTAGAACCGCCAAATTGATTTGATCTGAAAGTGATTACACGCCTTTCAGAGATTAAGCATATCCGTTGGTGTTCGTTATTGCGGTATATACCCTATACATATTGCAGAGTATATTGCTATTATACATTTATTTGGAAAACCACTAAAATAGATTACTTTTGTTGAATGATGCAATACCTTGGCATGAGCAACTCACGTAGCTTCAACCTAAGTGAGTTTACCACCAAGAATAATATCCTTTCCACAACCAGACCTATTAGTCACGATTGTTACTGCACCAAGGCGACCACTTTGTGCCACCATCTCAGCTTCTCGCTCCACGTGTTCTAGTTTCACATTAGATACCTTCAAATGAATAAAGTTAACTTGAATTAAATTTGATGCTCGATCAGAGGTGGCAATGAAAGTTAATGATCATTTATAAAAATTCGATTATTTATCGACAAAGATGAATTGAGGCTATTTTTTTTGCATGTGAATCTTCGTAATTCCTACAATTGGATTAAGATGTTAAGTGAATTTTCAATTATGTATTGCCACTTTGCCAATGCCCAATTCAAAACCCTGAAATGTTTAACAAATTATAGAAAAGTAAGCAAACACATCATACAATGAACCCTTATATTCTAATTCAAATATTGGAATACGAAGTACTACACTCATATCTCGATGAAGCTTCTCGTATTGCTTAGTTATGATTGTATAATGCGATATAAATGATCCAACAATGATCAACTGCTAATCAATTTCAAGATAAGTGTTACATTACTAAAAAATAAACGGAAATGACTTTGGGGTATCAATACTCCTGGACAAGTGAATATATACCATTAAAGTGTAGAAAGCTCACCCGTTTAACATTTAATTCAACATTTTCATTAACAGTCATCTGAACCTTGACGTCCTCCCTTTAATCCACAAGTTCTTTTTCCAATCACGCACACTTAATTGTCATTTATGATAAAAAGCCAGAAGTTCTTTCACCTCCTGCTGATAGTATCCATAACACTGCGAAAACCAATTAGATGTGAATATTTTGGACTGCAAAAACAAATTAAAGCTTAATCTAAGATGCAGAATATCAAAAAGATAAAAAGGTAAACTGAGCAAATTATGTACCCTGAAAACTGTAGTTTCTTATCAGAGGAGGATTCAAATGAAAAGAATGAGTCCTTTAGAACATTAGCATGACCAACAGCAATGTTTTCCTGAGACGTATATATAATATAAGAATTAACACCAAGATAAAATTTAGTAAATGGAAGTAATAATCAAATAATATGGTGTTGTGCAGACCTTAACATTCTCATTTCCAAAGAGCATCTTAAGCCTCATACTGTTTTTCCTACTCGAAACGTTTCATACACATGTGACATGTGTGTCAATGTATCTGGAATTTTTAGGTAAATTAGGTTTTATAGGCTCATGTGCCGGAGATTCATCCATTATCTCAACAATGTTCTTGCGCTTCAACTGCTCACCCTGCCATTTTAACAAAAAGTTCAGTATCAGTTTCCACATAAATATACTTTAGTTACACAAATAAGCAATCATATGTGCCCACTACTAATCACTACTCGATTCTGTGTACCTCATATATACCTTAGCAAACTACCTGATGCAGGTGGTAACTCGTAAGCATATATGAGACTGAAAACATTTTGTCGCATGTCTTATACTAGAAAAAATCCAAATTTTCATTAGGGATAAATCATAAACATGATAAATCATCAAAATAAACAAAAAGAATAAATTAGAGAAAGTGTAGCCTCTCTTGTCGACCCCTAAAACAATTTAATCCGCAGAACATACAAAATTAAATCAACTAAATTTGCCTCAACTTCTTTCTAAGGAAGCCACAACATAATTGAATTAAAATTAATCAAATAAAAATCTATTATATATGAATCAAAGAAAAATAAAATTGCTTATTTAAAAAAACACATCATAATAGTTGGATTATGTGATTTAGTCGAAACCCTAAAAAAACACCCGCATAGATCAATTTTTAGGGATGTTGTAACTCTTTGAATCAATTTGAGTTTTTAGTGATAAGAATTTAAAACGTACAGTTTTAAGGGTCATTTAAGCCCTTAATCGCCCACTTTTATATTCGTTACTGCTTAATTTCGTTCCTTTTTAATTTTTAGGTCTCTTGAAAGCAAAATGCTGGAATGATGCATATTTGGATGAAAAGGAGTGAAAATATGAAGAAAATGGCTAAGTTAAGATCAAAGACACTCAAGCTGCTGGAATTGAAGCTGACGACGTCACAATCCAAGGGCGACGCCATCCCTCTCTACGTAATTAAATTTGTGACGTCTCAGTAGACTTTTTGCTAATTTGCACCTGACGGCGTCAGGCTTTGAAGAGTAAGGGCATCAAGAAGACTTTTCTTCTCAGACGGCCTAGATCCAGATTCAGACGACGTCACTACTGAAGACTGACGGCGTCATAACCACAACGTGATGCCATCCCAACTATTACTTGGCCAAGACGAAACCCTAATGACGGCTATCTGACGGCGTCCCAACTATAAGGCGACGCCGTCGCAGTTGTAAAACTATATATAGAAATCGAATTTTTAGAATTTTAAAGGAGGTAGACTTGTGGAGTAAAAACCTAAAACGACTTTGGTCCGGTTTGGACAGTATCTTAGGGTTCTCATACACTATTTTACATCAAGATAAGTGTTTTACTTCATTAATTTCATTATATCTTCGATTGTATGTGTGTATGCTTGCATGTTTAACATGTCCGGCTAAATTTCTTGTGTGTTTGCTTAGATCTATGAAACCTAGTCATTAATTATTGATTGGTTGTCTCTTATCTTAATTGTAATTGGCTTAGGAGTGCATTAGGCCATCATTGTGTTTGAATGCTTGAGTAATCTTTGTGAACCTTAGCTTATAGATCACTTAGCGGAATTGTAGGCTAAACATCCAAAGATAACCTTAGAGTTAGTTTATGAAACCTAGAGATTTCGTAGGCAATAACCTTAAGGTAGTCTCAAAGAGTTAGGGATAAAAGCATACCCTAAAACCTTAGAAAACACAATGCGTTAAGAATAAGGACGTGACAATTCAACCACCAATAAAAGATAACTTGGGAGTAATAGTATCTAGGTAGACACATTTTTAATCGCCATACGAGCACACATCAATAGACATAAGACTACTCTTAGTTTAAATAATTAGATAGTAGAGTAATCGGTAGAAGTACCAAACCCCCAATCCTAACCCTGAGATTTTACCCTTAGCTTTATAAAAAAAATATATAAAAAGATAAAAAATAATCTTCCTCAACCTCAACCTTAGCGTAATACACTCTCACTAGCATTCCTATTCCCCTAGAGAACGATATTAATACCCGAGGTTTACCTAATACTACACTACAACGATTAGGTTCACTGCCTAGGGTGTTGAAAAACTTGCTCGACGAAAAGGAAGTTACTTTGACCCTGAACGCGTTATACGCGCATCAAGTTTTTGGCGCCGCTGCCGGGGAATAGAACAGCTAGTTAGATTTCTATCTCTTTTAGGTTTCCTTGCTTGAATCCTATAAAGTAAGATTTTTTCTCATTTTTTAGCTTCCTCGTAGTCTATCCCCCTTCTTCGTGCCTTTTTTAGTAATCCCATTACTTTTCATCATGGAAGGTGATAATCCACCCAACAACAACCCACCACCAAATAAAACACTTTCACTCAAACCATAACCCATTGACCAACACCCCTCTAACAATCGTTGCAACCAATAGTTAGTAGAAACAACGATCTTTAAAATTTGCATTGGGTATTTGAGAGTACAGTTAGGGACGCTGTTGAAAAAGCGATTAGCGCCTCAGTTGTTGGATCTATGATTAGCAGTAGTTCAGGTAATGATTTAGTGAATGAAAATGTGAATGAGGAAAATAGTGCTTACTTCAATATTTATCCCACTAAGGAAGAAATTGCTTGCCACCAATACATAATCGATAATCCTCGATCACCCATCATTAGGATATGCCCAAAGATTAGGAGAGGAAATCCTTTGAACATCAAAATCCTTTGTATGATTGGATATAGGAATGTCGAGTACGCCTACATAGATACGGAATCTCCCATTAATGTGATGTCATCAGTAGTTTACAATGACATAACGAATGAGCGGCTTAAAATCAGGAGAGACCCTAAGTATTCGGGTGAGGTTTGCAATTTTGTGGGAAGAGTCAAGGATGTACACGTCTTTATAGGAAGCTTCACCTACTTAGTTGATTTTATGGTCCTAGAAGACATAGGGTGTGTCATTGACTATAGCTTGTCCCAAGTTGTGTTGGGAAAACCGTTTGTTGAAAAGTCTAAAATGAGCTATAAAAAATCTGAAGGAATGGTTAGGTTTGTGGAAGGGGACGATGAGATCAATTATTGGATATGGCCCTTTATCCCTTTATGAGCGAGATAACATTAGAGCTATTGAGGAAAAGAGCGAAGACAATGTTGAAAAAGGTTTGAACTTCATGTGGGAGAAAGGAGACTTTACTATAGGGATTGCTTGACCCTAGGACCTAGGTATAGAATAGATGAGAATTTTGTCAATATGATAGAGTTTTCATTGAGGATGAAAAACGAGACCACGTAGGAGCACGACTTCGAGTCTAGCTACAAGACTCATAAATAAAGAAAAGCGCTTCGTGGGAGGCAACTCATGCTTAATTGTTTGCCTGTTTGTGTGTTATATATCTTTTCATTATTGTATGTTATCATGTTTGAATTTGTGAAAATGCTTTATTTTGTCTTTAACCTCGTCTTAATTACATATAAAGGTATTTTACAAAAAGGATAAGTGTAAGGAGGATTACACATGTTTTCAAAAGAACGTGAACATGATATATATATATATATATATCATGAGAACTACGATTATTGAAATTGATATATATATATATATATATATATATATATATATATATATATATATATATATATATATATATATATATATATATATATATATATATATATATATATATATATATATATATATATGTATATATATATATATATGTATATATATATGTGTGTGTTTGTTAGAGTCAAATGCTTGTATCGAGTCATAATGGATGTTTTGCAGGAATTTTTCCAGATTTTAAAGGTGTAATTTTTCCAGAAAAACGCAGCAGACCAGTTTTTGTCAGGATAACCTGACGACGTCAGGAGGAGCAGAAACAGCTTATAACTTTCTCTCATTTTTTGTCCTATTTATAATTTTTTTGAAATTCTCAGGTCTTAATTTTCCAGAAAATCTGCAAACATCCATTCCACAAGGATTATATCCTAGTGTAGTAGAATCATATATAGTTTTACTGCCGATTTTACGTGAAGGTTTCGTCTATTTTCTTAAAGTGTGTAGGTTTTATCAAGAAGAAGAAACATAAGATTGGATGGAGCTTATCACGCACATATTCTTCTTGGAAAAGAATTTGACCACTACTTCACACGGATCCTACCGAGCTAATCAGGGGAGTACTAGTTTCTTTCTCTTTTAATTACCTTCCGTTAGCATAACTTTGATACTTTCGGGGAACATTGGGGACAATGTTCAGTTTAAGTGTAAGGAGGGAGAATAAAACGGGAACTTTGAAACTATGCTTATCCTTGATCATTTGTCTTGTCCTATTTCATTTGTGTAATAAACCATGAGAAATATTTGTTAGGGCAATTTTAGCGCCAAATTTAAAATTTTTCTTGACATGTACGGGTGGGACTTTAGTCTTAATAAAGCGTCTCATGGATAGGAGTTATATGACTAGCAAAAAAACCTTTTACCACTCAAATTCCACCCCAAAAATGTGAGGTTCGCCCCTAGATCTATAGGAATTAAAACATTCACCTTTAATGCTTCGAGAGTGTACTGGTAGTATAATAGATTCTAGAACTTGTTTTGTGATGCATTCCGAGATCGCTAGTGAGACTACACTTGTGTAGTTAGGAATGACTAAATGATAAGAGGCATTAGGATAACCCTTGTTTCATACCCGTATTATAATTACTTCTTCCACATCGGTTGAGTAATTCCCCCGCACCCTTGCGATGTACTCATCTTTAGTACATGATACCACTAGTTAACCCTGCAGAGCCTATCTTTTTCGCGGTTCTCGTGATGTTTCGGTTTTCCGGAATATCAACGAAGAGCATTGTTTACAATCCACCCCCAAATGTACACCCAAATCGCCTTAGCCTACCTTGTATGCACTCACCTTTTGTGCATTATTCTTATTATACTAAACCCTTAGTTCAATTATCTAGTTACTTGCATGGTTGCTAAGTCGAGTCATATCTTTTGTACACAGTTTTGGGACGATTAGGACTCATGGGTAAAGTAAAATTTTATGGAGTGACGGGAAAGAACGTTAAATTCAAATTCCCTTTATTTACGTAATAAGGTACTCCAAGTGTTTTGATCTTTTCAATTCAGGTCAAATTAGTGTTAGAGTAATAAAAACTAAAGTGTAGGGATGTTCCAATAAATCCTTTATATTTTGATGTTAACTTAGAGGATGTGTAACACCCCCAAAAATGGTTTGCAGCGGAAGAAAAGGTTTTTGGGATGCTACTCAATTGGATCATAACACAAAGTGAAAAAATATAGATTTTTCTTAAAAGATTTCATTTATTGAAGTAAAATAGAGTTTACAAAGGTTGAATTGTTGCGGAAAATGGCCCTTTTGTAAAATGTGGTCCCCATAAGTAAATCAGAGTCATTTATGACCATGCCATGCCAATGCCCAAGCGCCTCCAAAGTTAGCTATCGCCTTTTCATCCTGAAAATACATGCTAAAAAGTCAACACAATGGTTGAGTGAATTCATATGTTTAGTAATAAAGCAATTGATCACAAGATTTTCAAGTTTAAGAAGCCATGGCTACGTTGTTTATACGCCCATAAAATATAGTTGATATTATTGCACTAAGCTCATGACACCAAACTAACTGCATACACCTAATTACTGGTGTAAGCAAATAAAATTGCCCCTCTGAGATGTAATAGCCAATTACATAGAGATATCAAATATAGTGCGCCCTGGTTATTTCCGATAACCGAGTCGGGGTCGTCAATTCCCATAGTACTATCCACGATATTTGCGTTCACTCGCAAGTGATTAATGGTTCATGATGTAGGGGTCTTTTGGCAAACAACTTAGGCAAAGTCATAATATCAAGAGAACAACAAACAGTTTTCAAGCAATTGTGATCATAAAAGCAGTAGTAGCATGTATTCTCCCCCAAGGAGTTTATAAAACAGTTAAAAGAAGAAAAGTGGGGCTATGAACTCACCTTAGTGATACGGTAGGAAATGCACAACAATAGCAAGTACGATATGACAACGGCTTCAACACGAAACCTAGATATGATATGGCAAGTCTTAGATAATATATTCCGTTTAGTTTATTTCCTTTTTAAGGTGTGTCGATATTGGATAACGATTTCGTATAATTATATACTTATAATTATATATAAGTCTAGTTAAAATATCGTCATAACAATTCTCGTTATAATCTTTAGGTCATCAAAATACTTGTTTTTATAAAGTCGTGATAAGTTTATAAGTTTTCTAAATATTTTCTAAAATTTAGACTTTTTACCCTCAAGTTTCAAAAATGTACAAGTTTAACCCCTAAACTTTAGAAAAATGACACTTTATACCCACAAGTATCTCATACTCAAAGTTTCCAAAATTGTCACTTTAGTCCCTCAAAAAAATCTGTTTTCGCAAAACATACTCAAAGATTGGATTTTTAAACTTTTAATATTTATTCTAGTATACAATTTTAATGGAAGTGGAGGGGTTAGTTCTGTCAAAGGGTGATAGTTTCAAAATAAAAGGGAAGGAAAAAGGTTGCCACAGTGGGTTTCGAACCAAGGATCCCTCGCCCCATACCCATGCTCGTTAACCAACTGAGCTAGCTTGGTTCTGTGTTTTATAAATACCCGTTATAATATTTAAGATGTACCTCTGTGTTATAACATTTTCTAGTATACATGCTACTGAGTTATCGTGAACATGCATGGTTTTATTTTTGGTATCCATTTCTTCTTCTTCTCAACTAGTTATGCATGTTAGTCTAATGTGCCATGGTTTTCAAGCGACTAAAACAAGTTTTACTTAACAAAACGTGACTCCTCATCAACCGAACATGGCACGAGAGTTTATTTCAAATTATGATGTTAAGTCACCTAGTTAAGAATTTTTAACGAAGTTTCGATATATAATTCATTTTAACGAAACACTACTTGAAATGAGCTAAGTATGTTATGTAATCTATCATTATCATTATGAGTCGAAACAAGTTTAGGTACTTACTAGGATAAGAAGGGTGTGAGATTCGAGCGAGGAGTGAGACGCCAAGAAAAACTAAACCGAATGTACCCCAAGTGATCACAATGATATACCCAAGTATTCTCCTAGCTTCACCTTGCAACGTTTTCTTTTCCTTGTTCTACTCCCACAGTGAACGGTTTTCTTAAGTGTATGTGAGTGAAATGTGTTGTGAACTTGTGACTTGCCAAATATTTTAAGTGGTTATAAAGAAAGCCTAAGTATGGTCTTCCAAATATTTTACTCCTAGTTTTCCTAATTCTAGGACTTATTAGTCATGTGCTACAATGTATTTGGCCATGGTTTTGAGATGTTTCTAGGCGTGGGATTGATGGCAGCCAAGGTCATAGCATGCTCAAGGCTTTGTCACTTCAAGATTGTCTAAAAAGACATTTTATCCAAGGGGTTAAAGAGTCAAGGTGGTGGTCAAGGGTCCTTGGTGGGTTTAGAGTATTATAATAATGTGTTAGGGTGGCTAACCTTAAGAGTTTGTCTCCTCTTGTTCACTCTCACACGACAACACAAGGTCAAAGGAAGGGTTTGATTTTAGTTGGGTAATCTTGACTAGTTTGGTTTTTGCTTTGCTTCTCGTTCGGTTACAAAAGAAAGAACACAAAATATTAAGCTTGGTTCTTCTAATACACATACATGGTTTTGTGATTGGGCTGTTAGACGAGGCCCAGAAAAGAAAGGAAAAGAGTTGGGCTCTTGGTTTATTCGTGTATCCATGTTAGGCCCGAAATGGTTTTCAAGTGTGTTGGGCTTATCTCGTGGGCTCGTGAGCTAAGGCTAAGCCCAAAGAGATGATGGGGTGGGCTTGATCTGGTTTTTAAGGCCTATTAACAAGTTGGTTTCGAGTGGTGAAAAGTCCAATGAGTTCCGAGGCCCAATAGAAAAGAGTCGGGTTTGATCGTCTCGGTGTTTAAGTTTAGGGTTGGTAAGCAAGTGAGCTATTTAAGGTGATACGTGAGTTACGTCTCGTAGTGGTTGACGAATAAAGTTCGTAGATGCAATAAAATATATATATATATATATATATATATATATATAACTCGTAAAAAGGGTTAATTAAACTTTTAATTTAAATTACTTTGTCTTTAACGATAATTAATGACTCGAAAATTTACGGGTTGTTATAGTACCTATCCCTTATGGGAACCTCGTCCTCGAGGTTAAGTTTGTGTTAGTCGATTATGTGACAAAGGAAAATTTTGGGAATTTTCTAGTCTTGTTCGCAAACGGGATGTGGATAAATTTATTTGAATAAAAAGAATATTCCAAGAGACATAATTTCTTAGAGATGAAAAATTGGATAAGAGATTTGCATCCTTGAAAGGATCCTATAAAACCGGTTTTTACACGTGATGCAAATAAAACCATTTCGCAAAGATCGATGTTTGATATTTCTTAGCATAAGAAGTTTTGATAAAGTTTGACCAGAAAATTCTAACTCGTAAGAATAAGTGTTTTTCAGAAAAAAATGCTACCACAAGTTTTATCGTTGATAAAAATGCATTCTAAAGAAAAAATTCTTCGAAGGTGAAAATGTCTTAGAAGAAGATGTGGTTGGGTACGTATGTTTCAATAAGTTTTAAACGTTTATGGGCAGGATTCAGTTGTTAAGGTTATGCTTCTCGAATTTGAATGGTATAAAAGAAAAATATAGAGTCTTTAAAATTTTAAAGATATCTTAATGTATGTAAAGAAAATTGCTGAATTTCAGCTCTTGTGATGAAAACCTGTTAAATAAGGTTTTAGGCGACAACATGGAATCGGTACCAAGTTGGAGGTTTTTATGTGAATTCAAAAGTCGTTTTGCAATTTCAAATAGTTTCAAATACCTTAGCTTTTGTAGATGATGAGTCAGTTTTGTTTCCAAGCATTTCCTATTAAAATGTGTATCTATTGTTTTCAAAACAAAGCGCTTATTTATTTCTATTTTTTTATTTTTTTTTTATTTTTATTTTTTATTTTTTTTTACTTCGAGAATTCGTTCTATTTACAGAAGAAAATATTGGTCAAGGTTTTTCAAGGGGAGTAAATAGTTTGTAAAGAAATTGCAGTAAGTTTATGAAAAGGTTTGTAAAACCACTTTATTGAGTAAGAAGAAAATGCTTTTGTCATGATAAATCGTAATTTGTGGTTCGGTATTAAAGCAACAACTTGGTAAGGTGATTTTAAAAAGCAAAGCTTATAAAGTAATAGAAAATGATTCGTCAATGGTAGTGAAATATTTTGGTAAGACACAATTCGGGTTGTAAAGTAACTCGTGAAATGATTTGTAAAATAGCTTATAAGAAAATAATTTATTGTTTGTCAAACAGTAGGAGATTTCGTAGTTCAATTAATATCGAGGTAGTTTATGGGGTGGTACTAAAATAGTCAGTAAAGTAAAGGCGAATAGTTTGTGGGTAAGAGTACCAAGTTTTAAATCAGACAGTGGCTAGAACAGCTTACTAAAAGGGTAAAATAGCTTATAAGATCGTAATATAACTTGCAGGAAAAATTTGTAATATAGTTTACAAATTGATATCGTAATTGTTTGTTGTTTCATAAAATAGTAGTAAGGTAATTAATCGGTCTATAGAAAATAGTTAGCAAAGCATTAATAAGGTCATTGTTTATGAAGTATGAGTAAGGTTGTAAATATTTGGTTTAATGGCACAGTAGTAAGACTTTTTGGAAAAATAACAGTGAAGTGATTGGTAAAATAGTTGAAAGTAGTTCACGTTAGATAACGACGAAGTTTATTATTTCATAAAAAAAGTGGCTTGAGTTGCAAGCTAACTCTTGGTATGTCTTTAGATCTTTTAGTCGTTCGTTTATTATTTATGTTTAGCGAGGGGTTCCCTTTGTAGATGTCGAGGTGCGTTGTTCCTAGAATGGCTAGGGATGTAATCCAGTTCATCGATTGAGTACGAGTTTTGGGATAGAGGTGACACTGTTACCGCAATGGATGACGAGATGACTTCGATCTTAGCGTCTAAGATAACGCTAATAGGATGGGATGATGGATACATGGGTTGCAACGATCCAGTAATAAAGGTTTAATGATCCAGTTGAAGACGATAAGTCGATGAGATAGGATACAGAAGACATGGTATAGTAGTGACCCAAAAATATAATTTAGATATAGAGTAATGTCGTGCGGTAAATAAAATTTAGTTAGTTGCGCATAATGTGCTAAGAAAATCTAAAATCTAATTATTAACTCACATCATGCAACATTTCACTGGTTACGTATTATCTGCTAATCAAATCTCATACATAACGTAGGCACGGAAGGCGCGAAGTGGTGGCGTAAAGTGGTCCATTTCAACATGGATCACTTTGGTGTCCTTGCGCGAAGTGGTAGTGTGCATCATCTGCCAGACAAATCTCCATGCACGTTGCTAGTAAGATGTGGACGCGGAGGTGTAAGGTAGTAGTGTAAAATGGTCGGTTTAGAGAGTGTAGTAATGAGAAAGGCGTTCGACTTAGGAGAAAAAGTATCGTAGTGAGAAAATGTTGTGACGTCAGTGTGTGATGTGTAGAAGTAAACCTTTACAACTCTTATAATGAACACACATGAAAATTTTACCATTTTTAGAAGTCAATGAGGAGGTCAACTAGACATATCACCATTATAACTACTTTCAGTATTGCAACATTCACCTCTGAGTCGGACATAGGCGATCAGGCTATGTCCCACTATCCCTGGCTGAATATAGGTGATCATGCTATATTCACCCGAGGTTCAATGAATCTTGCAATGCTTAGCTTAGTTATACTAGTAACATGTCCTAATGCCTTTAAAGTTTGGCATGAAAGACTAAACAAATATTTCATTTATGTGGGGAAGAAGGCGTAGCGCAGTGGTACATAAACATACGTATAAGTAAGGCAATCCTAGCTAATAGTGAGACTAAGTTAGCAGTAATAAACACATATCTTATCAAAGATGACTTCAACGAGTCATAAGTGAGGCAATCAGCTTGGCAGGCAGGCATGTGTCGGTCATAGGGTTAAATTTTTGTTGTTGTAAAAGTGGTTATAGTCTAGGTTTTGAAAATTTCCTAGTTCTCTATAACCAAGGCTCTGATACCAATCTGTAACACCCCCAAAAATGGTTTGCAGTGGAAGAAAAGGTTTTTGTGATGCTACTCAATTGGATCATAACACAAAGTGAAAAAATATAGATTTTTCTTAAAAGATTTCATTTATTGAAGTAAAATAGAGTTTACAAAGGTTGAATTGTTGCGGAAAATGGCCCTTTTGTAAAATGTGGTCCCCATAAGTAAATCAGAGTCATCTATGACCATGCCATGCCAATGCTTAAGCGCCTCCAAAGTTAACTATCGCCTTTTTATCTTGAAAATACATGCTAAAAAGTCAACACAATGGTTGAGTGAATTCATAGGTTTAGTAATAAAGCAGTTTGATCACAAGATTTTCATGTTTAAAAGAAGCCATGGGCTACGTTTGTTATACGCCCTAAAGATAGTTGATATTATTGCACTAAGCTCATGACACCAAACTAACTGCATACACCTAATTACTGGTGTAAGTAAATAAAATTGCCCCTCTGAGATGTAATAGCCAATTACATAGAGATACCAAATATAGTGCGCCCTGGTTATTTCCGATAACCGAGAATCGGGTCGTCAATTCCCATTGTACTATCCACGATATTTGCGTTCACTCGCAAGTGATTAATGGTTCATGATGTAGGGGTCTTTTGGCAAACAACTTAGGCAAAGTCATAATATCAAGAGAACAACAAACAGTTTTCAAGCAATTGTGATCATAAAAGCAGTAGTAGCATGTATTCTCCCCCAAGGAGTTTATAAAACTGTTAAAAGAAGAAAAGTGGGGCTATGAACTCACCTTAGTGATACGGTAGGAAATGCACAACAATAGCAAGTACGATATGACAACGGCTTCAACACGAAACCTAGATATGATATGGCAAGTCTTAGATAATATATTCCGTTTAGTTTATTTCCTTTTTAAGGTGTGTCGATATTGGATAACGATTTCGTATAATTATATACTTATAATTATATATAAGTCTAGTTAAAATATCGTCATAACAATTCTCGTTATAATCTTTAGGTCATCAAAATACTTGTTTTTATAAAGTCGTGATAAGTTTATAAGTTTTCTAAATATTTTCTAAAATTTAGACTTTTTACCCTCAAGTTTCAAAAATGTACAAGTTTAACCCCTAAACTTTAGAAAAATGACACTTTATACCCACAAGTATCTCATACTCAAAGTTTCCAAAATTGTCACTTTAGTCCCTCAAAAATCTGTTTTCGCAAAACATACTCAAAGATTGGATTTTTAAACTTTTAATATTTATTCTAGTATACAATTTTAATGGAAGTGGAGGGGTTAGTTCTGTCAAAGGGTGATAGTTTCAAAATAAAAGGGAAGGAAAAAGGTTGCCACAGTGGGATTCGAACCAGGGATCCCTCGCCCCATACCCATGCTCGTTAACCAACTGAGCTAGCTTGGTTCTGTGTTTTATAAATACCCGTTATAATATTTAAGATGTACCTCTGTGTTATAACATTTTCTAGTATACATGCTACTTGATTGTCGTGAACATGCATGGTTTTATTTTTGGTATCCATTTCTTCTTCTTCTCAACTAGTTATGCATGTTAGTCTAATGTGCCATGGTTTTCAAGCGACTAAAACAAGTTTTACTTAACAAAACGTGACTCCTCATCAACCGAACATGGCACGAGAGTTTATTTCAAATTATGATGTTAAGTCACCTAGTTAAGAATTTTTAATGAAGTTTCGATATATAATTCATTTTAACGAAACACTACTTGAAATGAGCTAAGTATGTTATGTAATCTATCATTATCATTATGAGTCGAAACAAGTTTAGGTACTTACTAGGATAAGAAGGGTGTGAGATTCGAGCGAGGAGTGAGACGCCAAGAAAAACTAAACCGAATGTACCCCAAGTGATCACAATGATATACCCAAGTATTCTCCTAGCTTCACCTTGCAACGTTTTCTTTTCCTTGTTCTACTCCCACAGTGAACGGTTTTCTTAAGTGTATGTGAGTGAAATGTGTTGTGAACTTGTGACTTGCCAAATATTTTAAGTGGTTATAAAGAAAGCCTAAGTATGGTCTTCCAAATATTTTACTCCTAGTTTTCCTAATTCTAGGACTTATTAGTCATGTGCTACAATGTATTTGGCCATGGTTTTGAGATGTTTCTAGGCATGGGATTGATGGCAGCCAAGGTCATAGCATGCTCAAGGCTTTGTCACTTCAAGATTGTCTAAAAAGACATTTTATCCAAGGGGTTAAAGAGTCAAGGTGGTGGTCAAGGGTCCTTGGTGGGTTTAGAGTATTATAATAATGTGTTAGGGTGGCTAACCTTAAGAGTTTGTCTCCTCTTGTTCACTCTCACACGACAACACAAGGTCAAAGGAAGGGTTTGATTTTAGTTGGGTAATCTTGACTAGTTTGGTTTTTGCTTTGCTTCTCGTTCGGTTACAAAAGAAAGAACACAAAATATTAAGCTTGGTTCTTCTAATACACATACATGGTTTTGTGATTGGGCTGTTAGACGAGGCCCAGAAAAGAAAGGAAAAGAGTTGGGCTTTTGGTTTATTCGTGTATCCATGTTAGGCCCGAAATGGTTTCTAGTTGTGTTGGGCTTATCTCGTGGGCTCGTGAGCTAAGGCTAAGCCCAAAGGGATAATGGGTAGGCTTGATCCGGTTTTTAAGGCCCATTAACAAGTTGGTTTCGAGTGGTGAAAAGTCCAATGAGTTCCGAGGCCCAATAGAAAAGAGTCGGGTTTGATCGTCGGTTGTTTAAGTTTAGTGTTGGTAAGCAAGTGAGCTACTTAAGGTGATACGTGAGTTACGTCTCATAGTAGTTGACGAATAAAGTTCGTAGATGCAATAAAATATATATATATATATATATATATATATATATATATATATATATATATATATATAATAACTCGTAAAAAGGGTTAATTAAACTTTCAATTTAAATTACTTTGTCTTTAACGATAATTAATGACTCGAAAATTTACGGGTTGTTATAGGATGGCAGAGTAAAAGTGTATGAAAAAAAAAAAATCGAAAAAAAAGAGTGTTGAAAAAAAAATACGAGATACCATCCTACATCTATCTTTATATTTATGTTTGTTTGTTTCAAAATTATCTAGAGTTTAGAGAGTCAAGTCTTGGCTTAGCAACGCCATTCTTTTCATGCTTGTAACATAAGATTTTTGACTTGCCACCACTAAATCGCCTATCCAACCAAACCCTTTGTTTCCTTACCGTAAGCCTAACGTTACAACCCTTTAAAAGACCTCTTAAATAGTTGTTCCTAGGTGCTTACGCCAAAGCGGTGGAGGTTTGATCAAGTCTCAAGCCTATGGTAATCTATGTACTATGACCGGTTAATGAGTGTTTATCTTCCATTTCCATTTACTATATTTCATATACACCCGAGAGATGAGAGAATCTAAACACCCCTTGTGAGGTGCTAGTATATAATTTCCGTGCTTGTTATGACTATTGCGGTGCTTTTAGTTGTTATGAATTATGTTAAACCAATGCTTCATGCCCCCTAACTTATAAATTGATTGGCTAAAAGCACATTTGCTTGACGACAAGAAAAGACCAAGTGTAGGATATTTGATAAAGATTCACAACGTACAATTTTAAGGGGTCATTTAAGCCCTTAATCGCCCACTTTAATATCTTTTACTGCTTAGTTTCGTTCCTTTTCATTTTTTAGGTCTCTTCGAAGCAAAATGCTGGAATGATTCATATTTGGACGAAAAGGAGTGAATATATGAAGAAAATTGCCAAGTCAAGATCAAAGACACTAAAGCTGCTGGAATTGAAGCTGATGGCGTCACAATCATAGGGCGACGCCGTCCCTCTCTACGTAATTAAATTTATGACGACTCAGTAGACTTTTTGCTAATTTACACCTAACGGCGTCAGGCTTTGAAGAGTAAGGGCGTCACGAAGACTTTTCTTCTCAGACGGACTAGATCCAGATTCAGACGACGTCACTACTGAAGACTGACGGCGTCACAACCACAACGTGACACCGTCCCAACTATTACTTGGCCAAGACGAAACCCTAATGACGGCGATCTGACGGTGTCCCAACTATAAGGCGACGCCATCGCAGTTGTAAACTATATATAAAAATCGAATTTTCAGAATTTTAAAGGAGGTAGACTTGTGGAGTAACAACCTAAAATGACTTTGGTACGATTGGACATTATCTTAGGGTTCTCATAGCCTATTTTACATCAAGATAAGTGTTTTACTTCATTTATTTCATTATGTCTTCGATTGTATGTGTGTATGCTTGCATGTTTAACATGTTCGGCTTAATTTCTTATGTGTTTGCTTAGATCTATGAAACCTATTTATTAATTATTGATTGGTTGTCTCTTATCTTAATTGTAATTAGCTTAGGAGTGCATTAGGCCATCGTTGTGTTTGAATGCTTGAGTAATCTTTATGAACCTTAGCTTATAGATCACTTAGCGGAATTGTAGGCTAAACATCCAAAGATAACCTTAGAGTTAGTTTATGAAACCTAAAGATTTCGTAGGCAATAACCTTAAGGTAGTCTCAAAGAGTTAGGGTGATAACATCAAATTATCTTGAATATTTAGTGTCAATTTCCCTCGATAATGCTTGTAATTTATATCATTTATATGGAGTTACGCTTGTTTTCCATTATATTCCACTTTCAGGTAAATTACGAGCATTGGAGCTAAAGAGACGCAGAATTGGATAGTTTATTGAAGATTTATCATAGTATGCTCACTCTGAAGAAGTTAGGTCGTAACTCCTCTCTCACATTACGCCGTAACTAAAGAGTGGCTCAGAAAACGAACTTATCAAAAGATTATGGCGTAACTCTTCCAAAGATTACGACGTAACCATATTAGGTCAATTGAGGTTCTGCGCCGCTGATAATTATGCCATAAATCATGCATCAACTACGGCGTAACCAAGATTTATTGAAGATACAACGTAATCCCTTCTAAGGTTACGCCGTAACCAGAAGATCTAGTGCAATTTACGAAGAAGTTATATGTTACGGCGTAACTATTTTATTAGTTACGCCGTAACCAAGATCTGGCCTATAAATACCCCACGATTTCCAGCATTTCAAAGCATCCCATTTCACACACAACAATCAGAGAACGTGAGAAGAAGCTAAAGGCAGATTTAGAGGAGCATACGGAGCTATCTCCCAGTGAGAAATTACTCCCCTACGATAAGCATTAGCTTTTTATCTTTTCTTTACTTTCGATTCATGTATTTCGTAACATTAAACATTGAATTGATTTGTATGGTTAATATGAGCGGCTAAACACCTTTTGGTGCTGGCCTAGTTATGATTCCTTAATTGTTTTGTTTGCGTTTACATTGCTTCCGTATAATTATTTCTAAGTGTATGCATGCATAGTTTATTGGTAGCTACCCTTGTTTCGGTAGTTTTGAATGGCGGTAGAGGCTAGTTGCTTAGGAGATATGACCAACTGACCCTAAGTGAGAAGACTGAGACAGGAAGGGTAAGATATGACCAACTGACGACCCTTTCTACTTGTGCGATTTGACCAACTGATCACCTACCGTTTGGATGAACTTAAGAATTAGGGGGTGAGTGTCTAAAAATCTAGCACCCAGGCACTCACTATTATAAGTCTGGCATGTAGCGGAACATAATGACTTGGTTTAGGGGACCAGGAACAACTGGACTTATGAGGGGACACCTGACTTCTCTAGTGGTGGCTCTTTGCTGATAGGTTAGGGCGAACTGACCAAATGCTGTCCTCGCGACTTTGACCCCACCTGAAGTAATTTGAAGTAATTAGACGTAAACATTACTAGCTAGGATGAATAACTAGGTTAGCACCATTCTCCTCTATTGATCACATCTTTGCCTTTATTTGTTTTAGTAGTTAATTAGTTAATTCGATATTAAAACCATCTTAAAATCTGTGACACTTAGACTTAGTATTAATCCACACACATTGCTCTTGGGACGACTTCGGTTTTACCGAATACTACACTACACACGACCGGGTACTCTGCCCGTTAGTGCATTAGGGTAGACCATAGGTATAACGAGAAATTATAAATATTAAAACCTGGTCAGTAAAACCTGCATTAAGTTTTTGGCGCCGCTACCGGGGAGTTATATTAGGATTACTATTAAGTCTTTCATTTTTGTTTTGTTTTAAAATCTTCTAAAATTCTCACAATCACTTTTTAAGTTTTAGGTACCATGAAAGTTGTTAACATTGATGACCTCACTCTCGAGGAATATTTGGCGTTGACAAGAGAAGAACAAGGGCCGGGGCTCGTAAGACCGGCAATTGGAGCTGATGTCCGTTTCGAAATTAAAGACCAATTCATGAGGGAGCTTCGTGCTAACCCGTTTTCAGGAAAC
This sequence comes from Chrysanthemum makinoi, assembly GCA_910596185.1. NCBI lineage: Eukaryota > Viridiplantae > Streptophyta > Magnoliopsida > Asterales > Asteraceae > Chrysanthemum > Chrysanthemum makinoi. The sequence continues at coordinate 45,145,919 of OU343224.1, read as the reverse complement.
AGGGACGAAGATGCGTTTGAGCACGTTGAGAATGTCTTGTACATCGCAAGCCTTTTCAACATTTCGGGTGTGTCTCATGACGCTGTTATGCTTAGGGTGTTCCCCATGACTATTACTGGGGCTGCCAGAAGATGGATCGAAAGATTGCTCGCCGGGGCAGTTAATACTTGGGCTCTACTAAAAAAGCACTTCATCCAAAGGTATTGCCCTCCGTAAAATATTTCTAACCAGCTCTTGGAAATCCATAATTTCAAGCAAGAAGACGATGAAACGTTGTATCAAGCCTGGGATAGATACAACGATCTCCTTTACAAATGTCTCATGACGCTGTTATGCTTAGGGTGTGTCTCATGACGCTGTTATGCTTAGGGTGTTCCCCATGACTCTTACTGGGGCTGCCAGAAGATGGATCGAAAGATTGCTCGCCGGGGCAGTTAATACTTGGGCTCTACTAAAAAAGCACTTCATCCAGAGGTATTGCCATCCGTAAAAGATTTCTAACCAGCTCTTGGAAATCCATAATTTCAAGCAAGAAGACGATGAAACGTTGTATCAAGCCTGGGATAGATACAACGATCTCCTTTACAAATGTCCTACACATGATCTGACAACCAAACAAAAAGTCAACATCTTCTACAAGGGAAGCAACATAACTACAAGGCAGATGCTGGACTATCATGGACAATTCCCGAGCATGACTCCTACTCTAGCAATTGAAGCCATTCAAAAAATGGCTGATCATTCCCAAAAATGGCACGATGGAGGAAGCAAAAGAAACCAAGGCGGAAGTTTTGACAGAATTGCAGCCATCGCTAGCAAAATTGAAAATCTAAGTCGAGATATGCTAAAAGTCAGAGAAACCGTTCATGCCATCCAAATTGGTTGTGAAAGCTGTGGGGGAGGACATCTCAGCAAGAATTGTCCTCACAACAACGATGAAAATATAATCAAAGAAGCTAAATATGGAGAAAATCGACCGTTTTACGGCGATAATCGTAATAGTAATGGTTTTCGTGGAGGATATTCTGGAAACTACAATCGTGGGCCTTATGGAGAAAGAAAGCCCAACCTTGAAGAGACAATAAACAAATTCCTGGAAAGTTCAGCCCAAAGACAAAAGGAACAAGATGAATGGCTAAAATAATTCTAGGAAAACACTGACAAAAGTCTTTCCAATCACGACACAACCCTAAAAAATCTTGAAACCATGGTGGAAAAGCTTAGTGAGAAGGTAAGAAAGAATAACACTTAACCGGAAGGGACAAAACCTACAAAGGAATGTAAGGTCATTTTTGCTGTTGATAACTCAAAGATACAAGCTAATTCTCACACCGAAGATTTGGATTCTAGTGAAAATTCCTACGACAGATTAGAGTTACGCCGTAACCTGTCTGAAGAGTTACGGCGTAACTATGTTTTTGACAAAGATCGTGGGATTATGAAAGATGTCGATAAGGATGACTGAGGAGTTTGTTAGAACTCCTTTAGATCGTTTTGAGCCTTAGGGTTTAACAATAACAATGACAATACGCAGCGGATAAATCAAAACATAATTGTTATTGACACAAGGTTTTCAATCACTAACACTAACTAATCTTAGACGTTTATAGGAACACGTCTAGATAACTAAACTAATAACCTAGGCGTTTACAAGACTATACGCCTAGGACACACACACACACCTTTAGTCGACTACATTATGGAAGACTTAATTAAAACCTACACCTATGTCCTCTTTATATACTAGAGGATTAGGGTTTACAAATCTCTACTAAGGACTAATAAATAAAACTTCTTTTGCAAGCAAGTCCTTCCATCTTTTTGTAGGTTTCCTTCTTGTTGTATTAAGTCCCTCTTGTTTCATTCTTTTTGTCTTTATCAACTCAAACGTATAATTCCCAACAATCTTCCCCTAGTTGATAATGACAAAACCATTCTTGAACGAACTTCCCTAGACGAAGTAGAGAAATTGAGATCAGGGATCTCACCATGAATGAAACAAGTATGTAGTCCTTTGTATTCCCCTTAATCCATGCCATGCCACTTAAACATCTCTTCCCCTTTTTGTTATTATCCAAATAGGGAACGTATGCAAATAATGATCTTGACCACCACGAACCAATATCATACTTCCAATATAAGCCTTCCAATGTTTAAAATTGCCCACCATTACGCACCATAAGAAAAATGGATTCAAAATAGTAGAAACTCTAACTAGCAATAGGAATAATGATCAACAGTAGTAAAAATCAAACACTTCCCCTTGAGTGATGCATGTAGATGGTTAAACATTTAACAATAAGCTTCCCCTGAAACCCATATGTTAACCATCTTCTTGATTCTTCAAATCTGTAAGCTCCTTGTAATGATCACTTGTGAAGAAAACTAAGTATAACCAACTTGATGAAGAAGTAAAATAACCCAAACTTGTATCTTATATCTTGCACTATAGATGACATTGAACGTATACCTATGTATAAGGAGACCTCAATCTCTTGACGATAATCACTGAGTACAATAACGCCACTCCTTTAAGTGTTATGTCAATTCTTTGTCATAATCATTGATACACGAACAAGTTACCTCCTGCTAAAAGGTATGATAAAACACGTATCCAAGTAATTCCACTTCACCTTCAAATAAGTGATAAATAATCCTCTTCGTAATCAATTCTTCAATAAAATCAACTTCGAGCTTTTTAAAACTTTTAAGAACAAATAACCAAACTCCTTGTGTGTGTGAACCAACTCTTCTGTGTGTGTAAACCATCCGAACTTCAAACTTATCATGCTCGACTTCCCCTTAAATCAAAAACCATACGAGAACCAAAACCTATTCTTTGACCGATATCGAGCAAGGCTAGCAGTGGAAACAATTTTTATCAGATAATACTAGCTGTATAAACTTAAAACGAATAGGGACCAGTAGTACAGTACTTTCAATAGCAGTACTTTCAATAACAGCAACACTTTCAGCAGTACTTTCAATAATAGCAGTACTTTCAATAACAGCAGTACTTTCAGCAGTACTTTCAATAACAAGCAGTACTTTGAACATGGATAGAGCAGTAATTCGCATTCATGGCAGTACTTTGCATAAACCATAACAGTACTTTAAAAACTCCAAGCAGTACTTTCGTATCAAGAACAGTACTTTCGTCCAAGAGCAATACTTTGTCAGCAGCCCTATTCGATAGCCTGTAACTTTTGCATAAAAGCTCAGATCGAGGATCCCTCTGGTGGAAAGTTAGATGGCTATATAGAGAACGTACACCCAAAATTTCATTACGATCCAACGGTTAACGAAAACGTTATGATCGTTACAAAACAGTGCTGTAGTAACCTTACGAAAAAATTTTCAGTCTCAGCAACAGACTTTGATAGCTTATAACTTTTGATTGAGAGCTCAGATCAACAATCCCTTCAGTGAGATTAAAGATAGATATACCAAGAAGCCCCAGTTCGAATTTTAGCTCGATCCAACAGATCATTAAAAAGTTATGCCCTCTTGAAAACTGTGATGCAGAAAAGTTGCGAATTTTGCAAAAAATCGATTTTCTTCATTCTTTTTCGCCAAGAAACCTTGTGAATCCATAGGTAATGAGCTCCCCAAGCTTTGATACCAATTGAGGGGTTTGTTAGAACTCCTTTAGATCGTTTTGAGCCTTAGGGTTTAATAATAACAATGACAATATGCAGCGGATAAATCAAAACATAATTGTTATTGACACAAGGTTTTCAATCACTAACACTAACTAATCTTAGACGTTTATAGGAACACGTCTAGATAACTAAACTAATAACCTAGGCGTTTACAAGACTATACGCCTAGGACACACACACCCCTTTAGTCGACTACATTATGGAAGACTTAATTAAAACCTACACCTATGTCCTCTTTATATACTAGAGGATTAGGGTTTACAAATCTCTACTAAGGACTAATAAATAAAACTTCTTTTGCAAGCAAGTAATTCCTAACAATGACTCAAGCGAGTTACGACGTAACCAAACATCACAGTACGGCGTAACCGGGATACATAGGCAGACATATTTCTCGAAGTGTATGAATCAGGAACACATGTAATTAACGGATGGTCCCACGACATTAATTTATGCCCTCTGTCCCCATCTAAAAGGAAATATCACTAGTGCAAGAAGATACTCGTAGCTAAGGGGGACTGGTATGATCTATGGGCTTCATGCGACCCTAGAAATGAAATTTGCAACAGAGGAACCGATATGGACAGGGTCAAGAATAACAAATTCATGTGGGCTGCATATACTGATGAAGAAAGATTGAAAAAACTCTCACTCGAGGAAGAAGAGGAGCCGCCTATCACTCACTGGTGCACTCCGCTAATCATAACTGACGATGAAGCTACACGAGCATGGCCTACGTGCGACCCTTTCCGCGAGTATTGCAACAGTGGTGGTAGCTTAAAAGAAGAAGAATGGACGTGCCCTCACGAGCTTGAAAGACATGATGTCAAGTTCGGAGATTTGATATTTGATGATTGGTACGCGATACAATTTGGGAATGCTAAAATTAACCCGAATCTTCTTAAAAAGCTGAAGATTGACTACGAGGCTCATCATCAGAAAAAGGAATTGGTTAATGATGACATCTACTGCGTGGAAGATCCTTTAAGCAGCACTGATGACAAAGAAGCCCGAAGTCATTGGTGTGAAAAGATAAAATCTCCTGGGGAAGTCTTCTGGGCATCATGCAACCCTTATGACAATAAATGTAATGGGGGAAGCAGTCTTATGAGAGTTAGGGAGGATGAATTCTTTTGGACCTCAACCAACGATACGAAAAGAATGACATTGCCTTGGTAAGACAACTTGGTATTTGACAGTTGGGTCAAGATCAAATATGGAAAGGTTGATACGTTGACAAAGGAAAATATCTGGAAAGAATATATGAGTGAAGAAATTCCGAACAACGTGAGTCCTAACAACTTAAGTGACATAAAAATCAAAGATACCAAAGAGTTGGTAAGAAATGAGAAGGAAGAATGCAAATGTGTATTGGTAGAAGATTTGCTCCACGAGGAATGGTTTAAAGGCACCGAGTCTGACGACGATGACATAAAAAGGATTTTAGATTACCTTTAATTGCAAGGAAAAGAGGAATTTACTGACCCCGACGATGAAGCATATGAGCAAAGGAGGTGCAAACTCCTTGGGATTCCATATAAGAGGCCACCCCAATTATTGCGGAAAAATATGAGTTTACTAGATACCACTTGGGGCCAGAGGAAAAATTTTGCAAAATTCGGAAGATCGAAACTAAAGAATACTTCCGCACTGCCACAAATGTCGCTTGGGTCAGACATAACTTAATGAAGGACATGGAGGAATTTGGCCAAGTCCAAAGGCCACCATAAAGCCTCGAGGCCCTGAGTCTAACTTAAAGACTACTAAATAAAGAAAAGTGCTCTTTCGGGAGACAACCCGAATTATCCATTTCTTTTGTTTTATTTCTATTTCTGTTGGGTTTTGTGTTTTTAACCATTTTTGCAGGAAGCAAAGCAAAGTTGCTGCTGCAGCATGCTGATCTGACCAAAGTTACGGCGTAACTCATTCTCATGGTTACGTCGTAACAGGCCCCTTGCAGCAGAACTTCAGATGCACTACCAATTACGGCGTAATCCAATCTCAGTGGTTACACCGTAGCTACACTCTTGCAGCGTATGCTAGGTTTTGCCTAGTTACGGCGTAACTCCTTCTAAGAGTTACGACGTAACCATACTTTGCATTACTTCTTTCATTTTAAACACAATAACCTTGTATTAGTATTTTAAATGAACTTTGTGGGTGTGTTCCCTGTAAACCCTCACGAGACTTCACTCGTCCACTTGGGACACCAAATGGTTTAAAAGGCTTGTTGCATATGCTAAATGCAACCGTGATTCCTATGAAAGTGAGTTAGGTTTGTTTTTCATTTTTCATTTTTTATTTTTTAAAATTATGTTTGTCGGTAGTGTGATTTTAGGGATTGAAGTTTGCTTGTGGATGCTTATACGAAGGCACGACTCTTTTTCGTGGGCCTTCTTTCTTTTTGGAGCAAATTTCAGGGAATTTCTCGCTCTAATTCTACTTTTCTCTTCACCTTTATTTAATGCTTAGTACAAAAGGGACTTTGTACAATTCAAGTGGGGGGACGGGGGTAGAATTGTCTCTTGAAATTTATTTTGCCCTCGTTTTTCTGGTTTATTTTGAAAAATTATGCCATTTTTAAAATTTTGACATGTTTTTCTTAACCTAACTAGATTAGACCTTAGCCGAGCACATACAACCCTTGATATTATATGGTGAGATTAGCCTTATCCATTTCCAAAACTTTACCCCAAATCCACCAAATTATGAGTGTGCCGGTAGCTTGTAAACTTTAGAACTTGGCCTTTGCATCATTCCGAGACCATAAACGAGGTATGTTGAGTTAGCTCGATGTATTTGGACTTTTCAGTTTAAGAATGCAGTATCATAGGATTATCACTCAAATAGCCTACCATTGTGTGTCTATCGATTAGTCACCTCGACTTCTCGACCCCCATGTGAAACCTTTTTGTTGCACTCACCTTTAGTGCAAGATACCCCTAGATATACCCATCTGAGCCATTCTTTTCATTTTGTTAACCCAATATATTATTTTGTTACACCTGTACACCTTAGCTTACCCTGTAGTCTTTATTTGTGATTGGGAAGTCATCATTTGCCTAAGTTCAAGGTTCAAGTGGAAAGGTTCGAGAATCACGCTTTCGTCGACGACATATTCTTAAAGATCATTGAAGACCCCCCGAATTCCGATGGTTCATCTCAAGTGGGGGGATGTTATGTTTATGTTGAAAAAAAAGTGATTCAAAAAAAAAATAGTTATGTTATTCAGTTTATTGTAAAGTGCGATGTTATAAGCACTATGAGCTTTATATAGATTTAGTATCAAGGAGGCCACCTCGGTCACATTTTAAGATTAGAGTTGGTAACAGTTGGAGAAAAGGTAGTGTGCCCATCATGACATCCTCTAATGACACATCTACCTAGTATATCATGATTCGGTTTCTTAACTTCAAAGCTTGAACTTTAGGCGGACGGTAAGTGGTGATGACTTGGTTCTAGATTTAGAATATCTGCTTGATTTTTATTTTACACCATTTATAAATCCCATGTCTTATCCTACCCTTTAGTCATGAAGCATGTCTAGGTGATGCAGCGAGCAATCTTTGGTGTCTTGGCCATGTATTTGGTCATGTATCATTGATTTTGTCCATTTTGCTGTGACATGTTAGTAATGACAAATCACCTTTAACCCCTGTCGTGTCTACCCATATTGCCTTCGAGAATTGTTTTGTCTTTTACTCTAGTGGTGGAGATTTGTGTAACCGCCAAGCTTATGATAGAATACATGCTATGACTGTGCGATTGAGTGATCACCCCGAAATTGACACTTAGAATAGTTGAGAGATTTGAGTGTTTCGTTCCCATTTCATGAGGTGTTCGGCTTTGTTTTATTCTAGCATAAGGGATTTGTAAAGTTATATTTTCCAGGTAATGGGAGATATCTTTTTAGGAATCTATCTAATAAGGTCTACTTGAGGGCAAGTAGAGTTCAAATGGGGGAATATTTGATAACATCAAATTATCCTGAATATTTAGTGTCAATTTCCCTCGATAATGCTCGTAATTTATATCATTTATATGGATCTACGCTTGTTTTCCATTATATTCCACTTTCAGGTAAATTACGAGCATTGGAGCTAAAGAGACGCGGAATCGGAGAGTTTATTGAGGATTTATCATAGTATGCTCACTTTGAAGAAGTTACGGCGTAATTCCTCTCTCACATTACGCCGTAACTAACGCGTAGCTTAGAAAACCAACTTATCAAAAGATTACGGTGTAACTCTTCCAAAGATTACGACGTAACCATATTAGGTCAATTGAGGTTCCGCGCCGCTGATAATTATGTCGTAACTCATGCATCAACTACGGCGTAACACAGGTTTATTGAAGATACGGCGTAACCCCTTCTAAGGTTACGCCGTAACTAGCAGATCTAGTGCAATTTACGAAGAAGTTATATGTTATGGCGTAACTATTTTATTAGTTACGCCGTAACCAATATCTGGCCTATAAATACCCCACGATTTCCAGCATTTCAAAGCATCCCATTTCACACACAACAATCAGAGAACGTGAGAAGAAGCCAAAGGCAGATCTAGAGGATCATACGAAGCTATCTCCAAGGGAGAAATCACTCCCCTACGATAAGAATTAGCTTTTTATCTTTTCTTTACTTTCGATTCATTTATTTCGTAACATTAAACATTGAATTGATTTGTATGGTTAATATGAGCGGCTAAGCACCTCTTGGTGCTGGCCTAGCTATGATTCCTTAATTATTTTGTTTGCATTTACATTGCTTCCGTATAATTATTTCTAAGTGTATGCATGCATAGTTTATTGCTAGCTACCCTTGTTTCAGTAGTTTTGAATGGCGGTAGAGGCTAGTTGCTTAGGAGATATGACCAACTGAACCTAAGTGAGTAGACTGAGACGGGAAGGGTAAGATATGACCAACTGACGACCCTTTCTACTTGTGCAATTTAACCAACTGATCACCTACCGTTTGGATGAACTTAAGAATTAGGGGGTGAGTGTCTAAGATGCTAACGCCAGGGCACTCACTATTATAAGTCTAGCATGTAGCGGAACTTAATGACTTGGCTTAGAAGATCAGGAACAACTGGACTTATGAGGGGACACCTGACTTCTCTAGTGGTGGCTCTTTGTTGATAGGTTAGGGTGAACTGACCAAATACTGTCCTCTCGACTTTGACCCAACCTGAATTAATTGGAAGTAATTAGACGTAAACATTACTAGCTAGGATGAATAAGTAGGTTAGCACTAATCTCCTCTATTGATCACATCTTTTCCTTTATTTGTTTTAGTAGTTAATTAGTTAATTCGATATCAAAACCATCTTAAAATATGTGACACTTAGACTTAGTATTAATCCACACACGTAGCTCTTGGGACGACCTCGGATTTACCGAATACTACACTACACACGACCGGGTACACTGCCCGTTAGTGCATTAGGGTAGACCATAGGTATAACGAGACATTTTAATATTAAAACCTGGTAAGTAAAACCTGCATCATAGGGATAAAAGCATACCCTACGACCTTAGAAAACACAACGCGTTAAGAATAAGGACATGACAATTCAACCACCAATAAAAGATAACTAGGGAGTAATAGTATCTAGGTAGATACATTTTTAATCACCATACGAGCACACATCAATAGACATAAGACTACCCTTAGTTTAGATAATTAGATGGTAGAGTAATCGGTAGAAGTACCAAACCCCCAATCCAAACCCCAAGATTTTACCCTTAGTTTTATAAAAAAAAAATATAAAAAGATAAAAAATAATCTTCCTCAACCTCAACCTTAGCATAGTACACTTCTCACTAGCATTCCTATTCCCTAGAGAACGATATCAATACCCGAGGCTTACCCAATACTACACTACAACGATTAGGTTCACTGCCTATGGTGTTGAAAAACTTGCTCGACGGAATGGAAGTTCCTTTGACCCCGAACGAGTTATACGCGCATTAGTTAAGGTGGTTGCTAATGGGTGAATCAAAGGTGTTAGGGTTGATGATAATGACAGAATCAAAGGTATAGCAACAATTTAAAAAGATGGTGATAACGCTCAGATTGTACATGTTTTCAATAGCGTTATGTGTGCTTTTGTATATGTTATTTGGTTATATTTGTATGATTTCAGTGCTTAATCGCATCAAAAGATGTTTGTCTAGTGTTTATAACCAAGTGCAGGGAAATGGAAGGAAAAGTAAAGGAATGTTCAACAATTATAAGATTCCCGTTCCCGTGAAGCATGTCAAGCACAAATCAGTATCTCAAGTAACATTGAAGACGATAGTGATTGAAGAACCAAGTTCTACAAGTCAAAACGAAGTAAAGATCAATTTTCCGTAACTTAGGAAGACCAACCGGATCGGTTGCAATAGCAACCGGATCGATTGGAAGTAGACCAAAAAGTACCCCAGATGCCCATCCAACCGTTCGGTCGCCGCCCGCCACCGGAACGGTTGGAGCCTTTGTAGAAGACCAACTGGATCGGTTGCTCATATGACCGATCCGGTTGGAGAGCCTGTTTCTGCCAAATCTTCATCACTAAGTTTCCCCTTTGCATTCAAACGATTCTAGGTCCTTCCCTTGGTGTATTCTAGTCCCTTCCTAACTCCTTGGAGGCCAAGTTCAGCAATTAATACCCTAGGCCTTGGAACTAGTATAAATAGAGACCTCTTGAGAGCATATGAGACATACACTTCAATACAACTCTCTCTACTCATCAAATAAAGCTCTTAAGATCTCAAGTTCGTCCTTAGAAGTCCAAGAAAGTTTGGAGTTCCAGAAGTTCCACATTTGGAGGCCAAAACACCAAGGAGTCTACCCCAATACTTTGGGAATCATTACTTCACCATTTGTAGTCTTATTCCAAGCATTGTAAGACTCTTAATTATGTTTTCTAATGTTCAAAGATCTGAGTTTATGTTTATGTTTGCTATGAGTGGCTAGTTTCTTTATACACTTGCTTAAATGATGTTGATTATCATATGATTAGTTAGTGATTGTGTTAACATGTTATAATTCAATTTCAAGTTGATTCTAAGATCCAATTGTGCTAAAGTTTCATAGTGACATTTGTTAATCAAGTTTGACTAGTTGATAATAATCGTAGAGGTCGAAAGAACTTATTGTTTTTCAACTAGTTATAATCATTTTGTCTATGGATGATTGTTTTTACCCATTATTCTTGATTAAACAAAGGAACTAAGGTGTGGTTGTAATAATCAAGTTGAATTGATTGGAAACATCTAAAAGGTCGTAAGATTAGTTGTTAATAATCAATTATAGCCTTTTGTCTATAATCGGTTACCTTTTGTATTGACCATTTCTTAAGCAATTTGATAAACAAGTGGAAGTTTTTGTGTTTAAGTTTATGAAAGTAAACTTATGAAACTTGAATTGATTGGTTAAACTTAATGCATGTTTTTATAAACTAAAATCTTGACGAAGGTTTAACTTGTAAGAACAATAGATTAGTACACCAACTAATTATCGTAACCAATATGTTAAGAGGTTAACACAATCATACTAATCATGGATAAGAAACTAAGTTTAAGCAAGTGTAGTTTTTAATCATCTGAATTTCATTATATCTATTTGCGTTGTTACATGTTTTGGATTGTCTTAGTTGATTCAAACTTGATAATCAGATTCACTCAAATCCCTGCGAACGATCCCGACTTACCTTTATAATCTTGCTATAACGGATGAGTGCACTTGCTCGTATGTGTTATTGGTAAAATTGGTAATTCGTCTTTTATAAATTTAAAACTTGTACACACGTAGCACATCAAGTTTTTGGCACCGCTGCCGGGGATTTGATTGTGTTTCAGCAAGTTTTGAATCCCCATCAGTCGATTCATTCCAAAAATTTTTCTCAGAAACTTCAACCGATCCGGTTGCGCCTTTAACCCAACCACATTGATCTAATCAATCGGTCGCTCCTCGCAACCGATCCGGTTACCATTTTCTGTCTAGAAAACTGTTTTCGTTGTTTGTCCGTGTGTTTAGATATTGCCTGGATTCTCTATGTCATTGTATGAACACTCGTGCAACGGGAATAGAACCAATTTCACCTCTTACCAACCCTGAACGTTTGATTCGAAGAAGAAGAAGAACACCTTTCATAGCCTTAGCCGATCGTGTACCAAGAGTACCAAACCCACCATTTGATAACCTCGTAGAAGCAAAAGTCGTTTACAACCCATTCACCAATTTACCTTTTCCCATGGCGGACGATCAACCCATGTGGGGAACCAACCGAGCCATAGCACCAACCCCTGGAAGTGCTATTGTTCTTTGTCAACCTTGGTGACAACTTCACCGTGAAGGGTCATCAGCTTTCCATGATTAAAGACCGTCAATTCGATGGCCGTGTGCGGGCCGATCCGTATAAACACATTGCTGAATTCATCGAAATTTGTGGCATGTTCCGTTATGGAGACACCGATGTCAATGCCATCAAACTCAAACTTTTTCCATCATCACTCGCCGGAGATGCTAAAGTATGGTACAATGAATTAACCCCAGGAATTATCAACACTTAGGAGGAGATGAGGCAAGCCTTTGTGAGCCGATTCTTTCCCCCTACCATGTTTGATCGATTAATGGGAGAAATATCGTGCTTTCTCACGAATCAACACATGTCGAAGCTTGGCTTCGGATGAAAATTTGCTTCGTAGTTGTCATGGACATGGATTATCCAAAGGAACCATTATCCAAATCTTTTACCATGGACTAGATAAAATCTCTCAAGGCATCCTTGATGCTGGAGGAATTTTTCTCTATAAGACTCCTAACGATGCACACCAATTACTCGTAGATTGTAAGATATAACTTTTCACATACACATCAAACCATAACACAAAGTAGCATATAGATGGAATTCTAGAGAGAAAAAGTTAGAGGTTTAGGGAACTTAGTGAGAGAAAGTGAAAGATATTATTATGAGCTCCAACTCTCTACCTTGGAAGGTAGAGGGTATTTATAGTCTTACATAAATCGCCACACAGCAGGCGTGGATCGGGCATACAGTGGGTAAAGACCCGTCCGTCCTCCACGGTGTTACTAAACTAAATACTACTTAACAAAATATAACTATGACTACGAGCTTTCTAACGATTACATATACTTGAGGTGACCGACTCTTTAATCCTGGAATTTCTAATTCCTAACAATCTCCCCTAAGGGAGGTCACCTCAAACATATACTAAAATGACATTGAATACAATCGGATATTACATTAACAATTGATCTTGCATTCTTGATGTAGTACTTTGCTCCGAAGCTCGTAGTCATTGATTCCACTCATTGCATGTTTGGTTAATCCAAGTGGAGGTCTTTTCCTGATCCACGTGATAATAATTTGAGCCGCTTTTGAGATCATCGGCAATCAAAATCTGTGACATCCATTGAGGTGTTGGTATTATGTGATGTTGTGACATTCGGACCGACATGCTCACATTATGGATCATGATATCTTCTCATCAGAGTAGCGGAAGCTTTGTTGAATCATGATATTGGCGGCGTAAGCGGCATGGAGTGAAAATATCAAAGTCATTGATGCACTAATCATGATTTCTTTTGAGATGAATGTGTTAAGTGAGCATGCGGCTATGGATTGACCGCTTCATTACGTCCCGAGCGCAGCGTCGGGTGTACCGCATACGATTAGCAATATCGCACGAAAGTGTCTTTGATCACTTTCGTTGAATTGAGGTACACGGCCACGGTTCCCCGTTGATCGATACAAATCGCACTGTGATCAAGTATAATTCGAAGAATTTCCCAGGGTTTCGCAGTGCTCTAGTCTGTTCTCAAACCGGAACATCTCAAAGACAACGAATTGAGTGAACGGCGAATTTGAGTCCACTGATTGATGAAAAGATATTTGAAAAACAATCGAGTATTGCTCAATAGAAATTGTTTTGCAATATAACGAAGGTTTTAATGAAAATCAATTATCAATCATAAAACACCTTTTGATTTGAAAAATTAGTACACGGTCGATGTGCTAAAGAAAAGAGTTTTAAAGCACAAAGACCGGTTTTTCAAAGGTATCCGTCAATCCATAACACGAACGGGATTGATTCAAGAAATTGATATCCCCATTGTTTACTTCGGTTGTCACATGGTTGATCCATATAATAGATCTCACATGCCACCTACCAGGAGCTTGTTAGATGTTGGCTCGAGAAGGCTTTCCATCTTCATTGTGAGTATGTAGACACATCACTTTCGGATGTTACGGCAATACCACAAGGCTAATGCGTAGGACTCAAGATATAATCTCTCTTTCCACATTGTGTGAAATAGAGAGTCTTCATTGAAAGTGTCTTAATGAGATTTATTGATGATCTCGTGGCTCTAGACTCAATTTGTGCATATTTGGATCCTATGCCGGAGACTAGGGAGAGGGTCTCCTTCTTCAATATCAACAATCTCTAAGAGAAGTCGATAGATAATGTCGGTTGAGAATGAAACAAGTCCTTTTAAGAGGAACTTGAGTGGTTTGGAAAGTTGAAGTGCGATCGTCACGGGTCCATGACGTCTTGTCTTCAATACCGATGTTACCATCGGTAGCATATGAATTGAACCGGTTTTACGCCTAAGGTTGAATAAATGGAGGGCTATTTGTTTTCACCTTTTCTCATTCAATTCTTTTTAATTCTTCAACCCCAGTGCTTACGAGACTTCATAGCTAGAACCTTGTTGGGTTTATTCGATACTAGCTCAGTCTCAGTCACGCACTCTTCCCATTCCTCAATTTTCTCCTTTTATTATCATACCTAAGAACTCTACACTAACTAGTGGATAGTTCTTGGGTAGATCCCTCCGGTTCTGGCGGATCTTGGGAACAAAAACCTAACCTTATCATCCTTATATCACCGTACATAAAGTAAAGTTGGTCGGTCTATTTGGTATTGTTCATCTGCGTTGGAACCAATTGAAAACCATTTGAAAATCAATTCAGATACTTGTGATATATTATCAAAGCATTTTGTACCGGAATTGTTTTTGATATTTTTAGAACGAGAACTCCCCTCAACATGTGCATCAAGTATTTGAAAATGTTTTGCACACGGAGGCAAGAGAAAGAATTAACTTCTTTGATTACCATTTTCTAAAAGATATCAACATCACTTCCCAAATCAGATCAAGTAGATAAAGCATTTTGGGGAAGGATGAGATTTTCATGATTTTGCTCCCCTCAATATGTGCTTCTAGGTTTGAAAGGAGTTTTACACATACTAGAGGGAACACACTTTATTGAGATAAATGATCACGTTTCAAATTATAGGTTTGAGATAGATGCTCCCCTCAACATGTGCATTGAAAAATTTGAAATCGTTTGTCACATGGGGGAGGACATCATGTACATTCTTATAAAACCATTTACCGAATTATT
>OU343224.1:45075732-45130737 GCA_910596185.1 Chrysanthemum makinoi | reverse complement strand
TTATTCCATTTGACCGTATCCCAAAACTGCTAAATGTAGATTGACGGGATTGTTGAGCACAACGTAAGAGCACCGAAGAAGTTCGTGTTCTTCAAAGTATGTCCACCGCAATTTTGTAGATATGGTTTGGTTGACTTTTTAGCGCTCTATGAAGGCGGTTGCTTTTCCCAATTGGCACCCAAGATAAGGAAGAATCTTATCATCGATGCGTTAGGTGGGCGATTGTGGTTTGTTAACCGGTGAAAATGATGTCGACCATAGTATATGTACCAATCACATCCACAAAGAAAGATATATGCATGATGATAATGTTAGATGTGAAATACAGCTCAGGCGATAAGAACATATGAGATCGAACAACAAGGCATTGGTAATCCTAAGACATAGTCATAGAACTAAAGCACTTAAAGAGATAAGGCACACTCCCGGGATTATGTCACTTTGATCACCATTACAAGATACACAAAACTCCGATTTGTGATGATCAAGTCAAATATGACAAATCTCAAGAGGTCAAAATGCAACATATATAAGACATTTGGGTACAAAACGCATCACAACATACTAAAGAGACACTATCAAATCGCAGCTAAATCAAAATGCACTAAGCCAAAACGCATAGCCAATCAAAAAACAAAGTTGACACAAAACGCACAAGACAAAACGCATAGCAAATCAAAATGCAAAGAGGATACAAAATGCACAAGACAAAACGCGTTATGTCAAAAGGCACTGAGTCAAAACGCATAATTATGACAAAACGCAACGACCCAAGTCGCATGAGATAAAACGCTGTCAAGGATGACAAATCGCAGTGAAATTAAAATATGGGCATGGTGGGACCTGCATTTTATAATAAAATATTCTTTTATAGTCAAACAAAGATGAGCAGCGAATTTGAAACAAAACGCAACATGGCTTATTTAGACAAAACACATTGATTAGACAAGTAAGCAACAACAAATTTGGTATCAAAAGCGCAACTAAGCAAATTCAATAAAAGCAACCTAGCATAATCTACTCAAAAAAGATCGTGTATGTCAAAACGTACTCAAGCCTGTATTTTCAAATGGCATCCAAGAATATCTACCAAATCGCAACCAGGCACATTATCTTAACAAATGCATTTAGAAACACTTTCATCAGAACGCATCTAAGAAGCTTTATCCAAAACGCATTCAAGAACACTTCTACCAAATCTCAGGCAAGAACAAACACATTAACAGATTAAAACTATGACCAAACCACAATTACTATCACACTTATCAAAGGTTATAGACATGAATACAAACACAACTCAATTCCAACATATTAATCATTAACAAAAACATCATCATAGTGCGACACCCAAAAATCAAAACCTAAGTGCTTCAAATCACAGAATCAGTGCAAATAATTCAAGGGAACCTAATTACTATCAATAACAGGTAAATACAACAAATTTAAGATCTAAACCCATTAATTAAACACAAAGAAGATAATAAACCTATATTGCCAGAAGGGGCTCGGAATATGATCAACCTAAACACGGCAATAAGAGTCACGACTTAGGCAATAGAGGATGCAATATATATTATTCAAGTGTACTAAGCCTAAGAATCAACACATACCTAAGATGGAAGCATAAAAGACCAAAAGAAGGACAAATAGCAGCGAAGGATGGGTGAGGAGAAAAAGTTTGACTCAGATGGAAAGGTTTTGACCATTCAAAACGCATTGCAATTTATATGTAACACACAAGTTTCAAAAAATGACAGTATTGGTCCTTGTGATAGACAAATCAAAATGATTATCATCACTTGACATTTTTGGCCCTTCATTTTGACAAATCAAACTATCAACCTCAATTATTATCATGCATTATACAATTTAGCCCCTTACTTTCCATAGGTGTACATTTATCATGTTATATTCAGTTTGAATGCTTACAAATTAGTTAATGAACATTCAGATATACAAGATAAACACAGAAAAGCTAATCTGAATAAGGAATGACATGATTATAACTATACGAATATCCAGGAAATAATTAGCAGATAGCACTCAAGGTCCTAAATATACCACCTAATCATCACATAAGACCATATCGGACTAAATGCAAGATTGATACCCCATTAGATATGAAAGTCGGGATATAATTCATTAAGTTAAGGCAGCTTGAATGATAATCATAAATTTTGAGCATTACTCTCCCCCTCAATCAATGACTCGTTTTAAATAAGCGTGAGTACTCATTGATTCAGTATGAAAAATTTATGCACCCTTGATTCTAATTGATTAAGAACACTTTTAGATGTTAAGTGAAAACCAAATGCATTACTCATAAATCATATAAAAAGATTTATATAGGCATGTTTTGAGAAACTCATATAAACTTCTCGCCGACATCATCTAAAGACCCGTTTCATTATTGAATGACATTTCTAGGACCGTAGATGTTATCGATACCAGAAGACATGCCTTTGAAACTATTTTTGAAATTTTTAGAATTTTTAGATTTTTATTGGTTTTTGTTGTTTTTATAATTTTGTATTAAGGTACGAGTCCTGAGCTGAAGTGATCAGGGATCATAGTACATGCTCATCAATTCTGAAATTCTAGAGCTCCTGAACCATGAGGCCTCTATTCCTTAGGCACCCAGACCATGAGTCTTTTCTTGAAAGAATTGATCAATGTACCTCCAAATGATTGAGGAATACCTCCACTAACAACACAAGTATGTGTGCATTTAAGTGGGTTAGCTGTAACAGTATCCAGACTTTTGGGAATTTCACAATCAACCTTAGTGTTGCCATTGGTGGATAATATGCCGATAGAATCCATGTGAGTCCAACATTCTTAAAAATTCAACCAGGTTGGTCTCCACTTTAAGGCAAGATCTAGGAGTGTTTGACTTCTTAGGAACAGGTGGGAAGATGTAACCTTATTCCTATTCCTATTCCTAGTTTTTGATGCTTCATCATTAAGTGTTATCTTAGGAGAGGGATTATTATTTTGAGACTTCTTTAGTGCACTAGAATACTTTTTCACATTCCTAGTCTTAGAAGATTAAGCCTTAGCACGGCATTATCTTTCATTTTGTTGGAAATTAGCTTGTAAAGTGACTAGTTTTGACAAAACTTTATTCTCATCAACTTGGGAGGCAAACCTTGTTTTAAAAGATTTTGGTATTTTGGTATAAATGCAAGATGGTATCCTAACAATAGACCGGTCTCTATTGGGATGTGAAATTGGCTTCCCCAAGGTTGATGGTTTTGTAAACCTAGTGTTCACACTCTTCCCTCTGACTTTCCTAAGCTCATTTTTAAGGAAACTATTACGAAACTTTTATCCTTATGTTGAGCTTTGAGTTCATCAATTTTAGCTATCAAAGATTTTGTTTGTTTCAAAGACTTAGTTCGAGCTTATTTGACAGAGTCATTTAGGTCTATGTGATGCCTTTTCAAAGTCTCATTATCCTTAAGTAATCTAGCCAATAATAAAGTTCCAATTGATGTTTCTGATTTAGATACATCGATGTCAAGTTTAGCCTTGACTATATTACATTCATCATTCATGATAAAAATATGTTTCTTCGAGTTGTAAATGTTTGAGTCATTGTCTTGAAGCTGAGTTTTCAAAGTGTTAATTTCAAAAAAAATTCATGGAATTCAGGAAGTTTCGGGTTTTTACATAATTTGGTAAGTTGAAAACTTTCTTCATTACTTTTTATCGCAATTTTGAGTGAAATGCAATGTTTTTCAAGTTGTAAAAATTTGTTTAAAAGTTCATCATAAATTTTCTGTTCAACCACATCATTAGTTTTGAAACACTTTATCATAGACTTCACCACCATCGATAACATCAAATTGTCCTGAATTTTAAGTGTCAATTTCCCCCAATAATGCTCATATTTTATATCATTTATATGGATTTATGCTTGTATTCCTTTATATTTCACTTTCAGGTAAATTACGAGCATTGGAGCTTGTGAGACGTGGATTTGGAGATTTTCTTAAGGGATTTAAGATAGTATACCAATCTGGTAAGAAGCTACGCGTAACTCACTCTCTCACATTACGCCGTAGCTAGTGCGTTGACTCGTTAAGACCAACTTAAAGGCAATAACGGCGTAACTCCAAACTAAGGTTACACCATAATCAATTAGGTCAAGAAATGTTTTACGCCCCACCAACTATGTCGTAACTCCTCCACAAGGATTACTGTAATCTTAGCAAAAGTAACCTCTATTAAAGATACCTGAGTAACATTTCCCAAGTGTTACCGTAGCTTAACGAGAGCATTATTTGAAGAATTATGGAATTACTAAATCTAACTCAAGTTCAACCAGATCGATGGCGTCTTGTAAATACCAGACCTAATTTGCATTTCAGATCATTCACTCACAACTCAAAGGCGTGAGCGTGAAGAGAGGTCCAAAGGCATATCATTTGGAGCATACTGAGCCATCTCTAAGGAGAAATCACTCCCCAACGATAAGCATTAGCGATCACTTTATCTTTTACTTTCGATTCATGTATTTCATTATGTTAAACATTGAATTCTTAGTTTCTTTTAATATGATCGCTAAGCACTGCTGGTGCTAGCCTAGTTATGATTCCTTGAATGTTTTGTTTATGTTTTCATGCTCCCGTATAATTGTTTCTAGTGTATGCATGCATAGTTCGCTGATTCAGTAGTTACCTAGCTTCCGATAGTTTTGAATGGCGGTCGTATCTAGTTGCTAAGTAGAATTAACCAACTGAGCCTAAGTTGTTAATAGGAAACTTAAGTTTCCTATTAATTAGTTATTTTTCGTCCTTCACCCATATTCAAACCCGTTGTGCAACTTTCCCTTGCGATTGTTTGATGAAATCCTTTGGTTGTTGTTAGTTGGTGTCGAATAGCATCATTTGAATACTTTAGTTAAATAAGCAAATGCATTAGATAAAGCCTCTATCTCTTCACCCTTGTCAGTGATCCCTGGTTCCTAGTATTGTGGATATTGTTGTTGTTGAATGACTTGTTGTTTTGGTGGATAGAATTGTTGTTGAGGGATGATAACAGTTTATGGTTTTGGAATGTATTGTTGCATGTTGTTAGTGGACGATGATGAAGGTTGATGTTGTGTGTTCACTAAATATAGAGAGTTTGTGTCTGCAGTACAATTAATGCGAATGGATCATGATTCTTTGCCAATATTTCTTTCCTACATTCATTACGCTCGCTGGTTTTGTTTAAAAATCATAGAGTTGATCAAAATTCACCTGATGTAAGTCCTTTGTTTGGTTGAAAATATTGACATAGCGTCCCATTCTTCTCGGAAGATTTTTGATGAATTTGATGTTACTCACGATAGTGCTGGATGTCAACTTGTTTCTGATTAACTCATTCATCAATTTGCAAAACCTTCCATAGTAGGATTCAATGGATTATCCTAGAGTTGATGTAAATTTTTCCCATTCAATTAACAGCTTGTTCTACATGTCCTGTTGTCCAATTTATGTTCCATAACATAGCCTTCTAACACGTTCCCACATATAAAGTACTTGCGATGCCTATATACGCAAAAGATCTCGTGGTAATCCCAGTTGGATGATGTGTATTGCCATGTCATCTGCTTCAATATGCTTCTTATCATCTTCATTGTATTTTGATTCAAATTGATCAAGAAAATGTGATTGAATAGGAGGTGTTGCATTAGGATCTCAGGATCTTGGATTTTTCTGGCTTGAAGGGTCCATTATTAATGGATTGAATCATGAGTTTTCCATTAGCTTTTGTTTTGATATAGCGGAGCATATGACTTTTCCATTGAAGATATTTACCTTTCTCTAGCATAGGAGGGCGGTTTGATTATCATTTCCACGCATGAATGTCTTCTTGAGTTGCTATTGATGAAGTTATGTGTGATAAAGTTGATGTAGGATCGATTTAACGATAAAGGAGTTGTGTATGATGTAGATTAAGCCTGCTGTCGTAGTGAAAATTATGTCTAAAACTTAAAACGTCCAATAACTTTCGTTTGGAGCGATTTGGGCCTCGATGGTTTACTTGAACGAACTTTGTAAAGTTCAACATGTCATTATCCTCATTATCACGGTCGTTTTGATAAGTAATTTCTTAAAACGGAGTTATGGTTCAAAAATTATGGCCGTTTGAAGTTTTCTTTGAATTGTCAAACAAATTTGTAAACCAAATTAAGTAAAATTGTCCAAATTCGTAAAAATTGGTCTTAGTCGTAAACTTGCTCCTTAGTCGTAATCTCTTTGCTTACTCGTAAAAACTTTTTGCTTACTCGTAAAGTTGGTCCAAATTTGTAAGAATTTGAGAATCCAATTAGATCTTACAAACTTATCCAAGCTTGAAAGAGTTCACAAGTCGAAGTATTCCACAAGCTTTTCCAAGTAGAAGTACGGGTATGCTTTGATTGTTGAAGAAACTGAAGATTGAATAAGTCGTAAACAATGACGAAATTCGTAAACTCCACTCTTACTCGTAAACTTCACTCATACACGTAAACTTCACTCTTACTCGTTAGCTTCACTCTTACTTGTAAGATCGTCGGGGTTTTGACCAACTATATTTTTAAACTAAGGGTTTTGACCAAGTTACTCGTAAACTTTGATGTAATTGTGAAAAAGCAATATTTTCCAAGTTTGTTTTTGTACTCAAAAGATCAGATTTCCTCTAGTTTCTTTTAATTAAATCTCTTCAAAAACACTTAAAGAATAATAAAGTTTAAAGCTTTAAGCAAAACGGAAATTTGATGATGTTCGTAATATGGTATAAACCTAGAAACGAGTAGAAAACGATTTTGAAACTACAAAGTACTAAACTTTATGCAATTTCTAAGCTTCTAAAAACTATATCAACCTTAATACTTTTCAAGCTTCAAGATATGTGTGAAAGAATCAAAGAAAACGCTAAAAATTGAAGAAAACTCTAAATAAAGGGTATGAATAACAATAAACACACACTCTTAAATCATTGTTAGACGATTAATACCAATTTTAGGACCTTAAATTTCAACTAATATCACGTTATAACCTTGGTGACTTAAGATATATGCCTGAGTTAGAGAGATAAACTAGAGAGATAGAAGAGAGAATTATAATTCATAAAACACACACATTACACACTCAAGCACACCTTACAAATGAGACTTATGATGGCTTTTTATACTAAAGAGAAAATGCCTAATGGGCTTGGCCATGGGCCTTGTTTGGTTTGGATTGGACTTGGATTATATCATTATCTAAATGGACTAGCTTATCTCAACTATAAACCTATTAGCTTAGCTCAATCCACAAGCCCATTAACTATTCTATTACAATATCTAAGACCGCTTACAAAGTTCCTAATCGTGAATGACCATCAGTTTCTATTAAGGCTAACATATTTTGATATTTAAAACGTTAAACAATTTTATTTATGAATAATATATATCAGTTGTGAATATTGATCATTTATATTATTGTGTTCTATATTTTCATGTTTCTTTGGTGAATATGATAGTTCAAAGCTCCATAATCGATTGTATTGTTTGGGCACAGTATTAATTATGACTAATATGAAGTTTGGTGTTTATTTGTGTATAAAAATAATTTACTTGTTTGGGCAAAGTTAATATGTATTAATAGGGATGAATATCGGATGACCCGTGACTGAAACATCACCACATGGATGATTGTCAACTAGTGAGTCAAGTTTATGATTTACATCCTCGTGTACCCTTAGACATTTGATATATAACACATTTGTAAAACATAACAAGTTTTACTTTGATTCAACTCAACTGTCTTGGTAACATGATGACCATATAGGGTTGTGTTAGGTATTATGAATTATGTATTATGAGGTTGATAAAGCCAAAATGACTTTGTTCCTCTTATGATAAGATTATGATCTCGATGTAGGGCAATCGATGAATTAATTGATGTTAACACGACCCAGCCCTTGTGAAGTGGAGGTTAAACTGTTGTTATAACTTACTTTAGTGATATCATAGATTCTAGATTGAGAAACATGCATTAACCAATTGAGATGACTTAATCCATGTCTCAAATTAACATGTATCAGAAACAAAAGGGAAGAAGAATAAAGTACAAAATTCATAATGATTAACCGTTAATGATCGTTGTTTTGGTTCTATCAATGGACAGACAACTCATACATTTTTAGGAAGCATGTGGAGTTATTAGATGGCTAATTGTCGATATTAATTACTTGAAAGTTATATCTGTTAATACAAATAAACAATAAAAACGTTTATTTATATTTTACGATCTTCTAATGTTTTGTCGACAACAAATGTAAAACCATTTTAACGAAACAAATAAAATACGTAAAAGGTTTGAGTGAATAGTTTACTAACACACTTTTACTAAACATATTAAAACTATATCAAAACATGTTTACTAAATAAGTTATATAAAACCAAAGGTATTTTTATATAAACAGTAACAAGTAATATTGTTTACATCTTATAGAAATGCATATGTATAACAACTAGTGTTTACATAATATAGAAATGTACATATATACTTTGTGTATATTGTAATGGGTAAAGTAATGGGTAAAAACCAAAGTCCATGACCCATGATCCATTGACTAGGTACAATGAATGTTTTTGGGTAATAACCAAAGTCCGTAACCCATACCCATGGAGCATGATCCATAACCCATGACCCATTGCATGACATCTTGCATGAAGTCATGTTGGGTATTATCCATGATCCATGACCCATGACCCAAGATCCATAACCCAATGACTAGGTACATTGCATCTTGTTGGGTATCCATAATACATTACCCATAACCCATGGTTCATGACCCATAACCCATAACCCGGTTTGCAACCCAAAATCCGGACTAAACCCTGACCCAAGAGTGGCGGTTCTCGGTTTTCACTAGCGAATCCTCGGGGAGGGATCCATGGACAGATAGACAATTTTTGTGCAGTAATAGTGATCCATTTCTCTCTTGTTCATTGCCACTTCACATATACTTTCCCAAAGTATTCTAACATCTCTAACCTCGACCCGAAAGGATCATTCTATGCAGTTTTATGTTTGTGTGATTCTCTTGGTTCCTCTTAAAGGCGAGATCACCACCTCTTGAAGACGTGCAAGATCAAGTCATGAGTTTATAAGCTTCGTCATCATCAAGACCACTGAATTGCATATTATTGATAGTTCTTTCCTCCCTCCATAGAAGTGTTGTGTTAAAGCATTAGTGAAAGGTGCCGAAGGGTTATATTGAAGGCATTAGTGAAAGGTCTTGAAGGGTCATGTCGAAGGCATTAGTGAAAGATGCCAATGGTGTACATTTGATAGGATGCATCAATGTACAAGATGAGATAGTTTGGGTTTAAAGGATATTGATATCCTTCTAAGTATTGTAACAAGAAGTGTGTCTCCTTTGGGTTAGTTGTGTTGTGGTGTAGTGTTGGGTAGTAGTTCTTCCTTTGTAATGGAACTCGATATCTATCCTTGTACCAGATAAAGTGTAGGAGACATTGTGATAGGTTTGGTTCTACCGTGGAAGAACTTCGGTGTCTAGCCTATACGGATAAAGAGTAGCGGCGTTGTGAAGGCTTCTCTGCCACATTAAGGAGCTTGTGCTTGTGTAGTGCTTCCCGAACTCTCGTGTGGGGTACTTTCGGGAGTGGAGTAGGCAAGGAAGGTGTCCTTGTAGCCGAACCATTATAAATCCTCGTGTTGTGGTTTTGTGTTCCTTTACTCTTTATACTTGCATTACTTACTTATATGATTATCTATCATTACCCAACACAAACATTAAATAGATTGACATAAGTCAATCTAAATAGTTTAAAACGGAGTTTTAATCCGTAAAACTATTCAACCCCCTTCTAGTTTTCCACAATTGGTACCAGGGCTTCGTTACCAACTTTCTTAGAGTATATTGTACTTTAATAAACTTGATACGATCCATGTATGTTTGAAAACTACAAAGAAGGAAATTTCTTAAAACAAAAAGTCATGTTTTATAAATTTTAATATTTTAAATTTTGGATAGTGATAGCTCATTCTAACATTTTCTTTTGAGAATTCTTCATGCTATGATTCGTTCAATGACCTCGCTCCATCTAAGGAAAAATGAAGCGAACACCCAAAGAAGAATTATAAGTAATTACGATTTGCTTTTACAAAATACGATTAGGTATTTTAAAAGCTCATGAAGTATTTCGCGTCTATGATTTTAAAAAATCATAAAAAGAATAGCAAAGGTATGCTCTTCTTGCTATAGTTAGTGAATCCAAAAACATGCTAATTACTTGTGGATAAAGTAACAATATATGTTTCTAAACTATATTAGGTAGTGTTATAATTTTATTACATATACTATGAAATGACTCGTAGATTTAAGGCTTAAACTTCAATATCACAATTTTTCCAAAAATTCATTCTTCATATTTAACACATCATCAGGAATAGTATTCTTGGTTGATCTCCATAGACAAAATTATAAACTAGTCATTATACATCTTTAACTCGTAAAGAAATTTGGCTAATCAAAAGTTTTGTTCCATCACTTCTCACATAGAAATATTGGCATTGCATTAGTAATCTATGTCAATATTTTCCATTCAAAACTTTTCATATCATGATAAAATAGTATTTTAACATGATTCTTAGTTTCTTGACTTATGGCTTACTCGTAAAAAGGAAACTCTTCAAAAGTGTTTTGTAAACACAAAGACTCGTCAAAACCTTGAACCTTAGACAAACCTTAAGATACAGAGCAAGACCATTGACAAAAATCAAAATCAGAAACTCCCGTGTCAAAATTATCAAACCACTCAAATGTTTCTCTGCTGACCGCTGCCGGATCCTATGTTTTAACTAGCCGGATCCTTTTGCAAAGGATCCGTGGGAACTGCACATCGAAAATAGAATAAGTATTTGATAATCATTGTGCACTTCCACTCCTTACTTTACTCTTTCACATACGAACATAAACCCAGAATTACTGTTCCTAGCAGATCTTTCTTCATCATTCCAAGGAATTCAATCACTTGTGTAAGTATTATCTTCACTACATTGTAATTTCAATTATCTAGTTTCTAGTAGTACAACTTTTACATCTTGAGAACTTTGATTCAAGTGGGTTTGTCACAATTTGCTATCACATTATTTTCTAAGATAACCAATCAAAAAACAAACATTGTTAATACAAATTAGAACTCATAAGTGAATTCAAAAGAGATGTATTGATCAAAAATTATGATGAACCTCAAAAAGGAACTATTCACTTAATTAACACCATATTGTAGTTTTGGTGTTTAGGATCAATTATGCCAAGCTCTAAATAACAAGATTACCAAGATATTTCGTTTATTACAAACCGATGCACCATCGGAAGGAAGGTATTAGCCCTCAAGATCGAGAAGCTTTCAAAATGCTACAAAAGCGGTTGTTTCATAAAGGTCGTGTAGTCGAACAATCCTTTCTCAATAATTCCGACATTCCCGAGGTCTTTTTAGGAATCAAATTTCAATGTCTCCTCAACATCCATGAACAAATATGCCCCGTATTTGTTCTTGAGTTCTACAAAAGCATTAGGATCATAAGGAATGATGACGGAACCATCTCAATTTCCTTCATCATCAATGAGCACAACTACACCTTAACCCTTGTTGAGTTTCCTCGGATTCTTCGTATTCCTCACAATGGAGTATGCATATATTCCAATGAATGGTCACTAGCCAAGCTTCAAGACATGATTGATGAGCACGAGGTTTATTTCACACCCCTCCCAAAACCGGCCACGGTGTGGGATACCGTTTTTATTCAAAGAGCCTCCCTAACTTGGGTAACTAGGAACTCAAAGGTCATCCATCGGGATCCCTTACAAATGGAACTTTCGGAGATGTTCCGTCTCTACAAGAAATGGGAACAAGTTCTTAGGGAGAATTTCCTTTTCTTGGTTGGAAACAAGGATAATCCTAACGCATGTCTAGTTTACATGATCTATTTCCTTCTCAACTCAACTCCTTTAAACCTCGCATACTACATGGTCAAGCAGATGGCTAGCAATTCTAATACGGATAAGATGGTGCTATTGTTGGAATCACTCCTAAACCTTATTCAAGTGTTAGTTACTCATATGTGATAGTTAGCTTAGTATGGCCTTTATGTTTGTTATTAGCCTTAAGCTTATGTAGAAGGCCCATGAGCTTAGGCCCAAGCCCATAGGAGAAAGGGAAGGAGTAGGTGTGTTCCCCTAGCTCCTTGCCTATAAATATCTTATGTAAACCTTCATTTGAAGGTTGGTTGTTCAAGTTTACTTTTCACTCACTCTCTACGCATAACCGTATACTCTATATCGTGTGTGTGTGTTTGGATACTTGTTCAATCGCCTCTCTATCTTTCTTATAAGCTTGTGTGGTAAACCTTGTGACCTAACAGTGGTATCAATCGCCAAATAGTTGGGTGAACAAGTTTGTTTTTGAAGATTTTTTTCTTGGTCTTACGCGTAGAGTTACCGTATTCTTTGGTTCGCTTAAAAACTTGGTTTTTACACTTTTTAATCCAAGATTCTTGTACTTTCAACGTTTTAAGGTGTTTAAATACTTGTTTTTGGCAAAAAGTTTCAAACTTTATGCGTGGATCATTTTTTTTGAGCTAGTTTTATTTGTGGGTGTAGTTCTATGCATAACCGCATTTTAGAGGTTTTGGTTCATCAAGTTTCACACTTTTGTGTCTTTTGGTGTTATTGAAGCTATTTTATCACACAAAACTGGTTTAGAAACACTTTTGGCCGAAATCAAAATTACGAGTAAACCTACGCGTAGTCAAACCCTAAAACTACTGCGTAAGTGCCTCCTTGGTTTGATCTTCATTTTCGTGGTTTATTCCGTGTTTTCTTACTTGGATAAGTCCGAAAATACGTCGACTTTGGATATCTTTTGCACTGTGATAGTGTAAAAGATCATTTGAACAAAACCTAAAATTACGCATAAGCATAAGCTGCGGCGTAGAAATCCTACCTAAGATCTTCCTTACGCCTAAGCCCGTCTTACACGCAAAGAAAATCCTACGCCTAACTTTCTACGCCTAACTTTTGTCTACGCCTAACTTTAGTGTTTTTCCTACTTACGCGTAAGCTAAATCCTACGCGTAACTCATTATTGTTGCGCGTAACTTTGGTGTTTTTACGCATAAGTGCTACTTGGTTCTTGTTTTTCTACGCCTAAGGATACTTCATCAACAAAGGTTCATTCGACTACAAAGATCCATTTTACCAACACAAGTTTATCAACATGTCACAACCACCATACTCTAACTATTTCCCTTACACTTATCCTCATCCTCAGCGTCAACAACAACTAACTCCACAACATCAACAATGGAATCAACAACAAGAAATTTATCAACAATTTAACCAACAACATACTCACAACTTGTCGCAAATCCACAACCTCAAATGGTTCAACCACCACCAAGTCTTCAAGTTCAACCGTACACAAATGACGTTAATCAACATCCATCAACGATCACTATGAGGGAACCCACTTGGTTTGAAAAGATGTTTGAAACTTTAAGCAGCCAACAATCAATTCATGAGGCTGGATCACTTGATAGACCTCCATTGCTCACTCCAGGAAACTACGATCAATGGGTAATAAGGTTCTTTAGGTTTTGTGATCTAAAGAAGCCACATGGAAAGTTCTTAAAGAAGGTTATCTTGGAAGGTCCTTTTGAGATGCCTACTTGTCATTGTACGGGAGATCCAAATGCCATTCCACCAATAGATGAACAAACGAACATTGCTCTATTGCAAGCAGACTTGAATCCTCAAGAACTTCTACACTATGAAGCGGATGAGCTTGCAATGGAATATATCCTCCTAGGATTACCAAACCTAATTCTTCGTAGTGTTGATGCTCAAAAGACCGCAAAGAAAATGTGGGATCATATTCGTCTTCTTATGGAAGGATCAGTACTCAATCGTGAAGATTTGGAATCCAAAATTTACTTGGCTTATGAACACTTCATGATTGAACCCGGAGAGACACTCGAGTCCTATCATCACCGATTTTCAGACATCATCAATGATTTGGATAAACACAACATCAATATGCCTAAAATTGTAGTGAATACAAAGTTCCGAGTAGTCTTGGTCTGAATGGGAGAAGTATGTCATTTTTCTCCGTCAAGCGAAAAACATGCATCAATCTACATACGGATTATTGTACGATTACTTGAAACCTCATGAAAAGGAAGTTGATAGGGAAAGGATTCTCCGTGCTCAAATTGCTCCTCCGACACATCCGGAAAATCAACAACTTGCCTTATATGCTCAAAATAGTTATTCTCCTCAACCAGCAACTCAACCAACTTCTACAATCACACCACATGATCCTTCACAACCTCCATCTCAACAAACTCAATTGGTTCCATACAACACCAACAATACTCAAGCTGAAGCTAATGAGGAATTTGATCCGTTCGAAGCACTGCAACAAGGATTTGCTATGATTGCTAATGCCTTTAGCCGTTATACCAACAAATCCAACAACCGTATTCATTCCTCATCTAATACAAGGAATCAAGTTGTTGTGAACAATGGACGAGTTGAAGTTGAGATAATCGTGGTTATGGTCGTCCGGATGGGCGGTGGTCAAGGGTTTAATCTGTGGGTAGGAATAACAATCGAGCTCGCAGTGGTGGAACAAGGAAATGCTCGAGAATGGGTTAAATGGTCTTCGATGCTACAAGCGCAATGAGAAGGGACACTAGCTAATGCATGCCCAAAGCCAAGGACTAAGGGAAGTGCTTATTTCAAAGAGGCTCTTCTTTTGGCTCTTAAGAATGAAGCTGGTGGATCTCTCACAGGACAAGAACGAGTTTATGGCAAATCTTGACTCGGATGATGATATGGAGGACTTGCGGTGCCAATGCACCGTTATGTTGATGGCTAATATGCATGAGTTACAAATGAGTGACACGAGGCCCAGTGTATGACAGCGATGGCTTGTCTCAGTACCGAACAAACCATATTCATCTCGATCTACTATCTCCGCCAACATCCTAATCCGCAAGACTCGGATGTTCAAAATGAGCCATCCACATCTCATTCCGGCGATTTTCAACTAGACCCATAGTTATATTTGGCGATCAAGATGACCAAACGGTTTCCCTTGATAATCAAATTGACTCCGTGGTTATACTTGAAGATCTCAGTAATGATCATGTTGAGACTCGCGTTGAACACGCCGAACTTTTGCCTCATCCAGATTTTGCTCGTTTAATACAAGACCAACAAACCATAGTGGAAAAATGTCATGCCATTAATCAGGACTTGAAATGCAAAATGCACTGTTAACCAAGGATTTTGAATGTTTACAAAAGCAACTCAACTTTTACAAAACTCAAGAAAAAGCGTGAAAGCGGTTTTGAAGCGACCTTTGCCAAATCTTATCAAAGCGAAAAATATTTAGAAAGACAGATCGTGATCTAGCGCTTCGAAGAATGCTTTGTTATCCCGAAATAGAACAAGCGAAACATGAACATAAAAAGCAAATTAACGCTCTCACCTTGGAAAATCAAAAAGCTAAAGTTGAGTTGTTAACTTGTCAAAAACAGTTCTCTGCATACAAAAATCATTCAACGAAACGAATAGATGATCATCTTGAAGAAATCATCGGCTTGAAAAATAAACTTAAAGAGTTTAAAACTGTTGTTTACAAACATGGCGAGTCGGTCACAGCCATTGAAAAGTTAACTTTAAAACCCAATCCAAATGGATATGGACCGAATCTTGCTGATTACAAACCTAAGCTTTCAACCAAAATATTCAAACCAAATCACGAAGTTTCCGGCAGAATATAAAGTTGATAATTACATTATGAATGTTGTTGAATATCATCGTCAAGAGGAATTAGATCACGAAAGGCGAGAGTCGATCAAAATTAGAAAAAGTTGTTTACAACAAACCTTTTAACTATTCAAAAGCGGTCACTTTCGTCACACCATCGGATTCTTCTAACACACCAAGGGTTATCATCAAAACACACGAGTCTTCTAATGTTAATCCCCAACCAGATTATGCACAAACTTATGGTCCTTTACCTTCCATCAGTGAAGTAAATTCAAAACCCGAAAATCGAAAAATTCTTAGATATTTTGACATCTTCATGGCTGACCTCAAAATTTTACAACATGAGATAGAATATCGTTATGAAATCAAAATTGATCACTTTCAATGCGCCTCGGCGAGAGAACAAAGAGACATTTTTCAGAAAAATCTTTTACCTAACGTTAAAAATTTGAAAATTTGTGCATTAGCTTGGGAAAAGGATTTTCATAAGGAACTTGGAGTGATGAAGGTAGTTTTCGAGAAAACATAAACATCTATTTCTAATACTAAGCGTAAAAGAATTGAGAAAAGATGTTGATCGACTCTTGGAAGATGTCATATGTGCTGATGTCCATAATGTTGTGCTAGAGAATTCTTTGTCATATGCATTTGCTCATACCTCTGCTGATCTTGTTGAACTGTGATAAATGTTGAGAACACCGATAATGTGCTTGGTCGAGTCCTAAAAGTTGAAAACAAGCGATTGTCAAGCGAACTTTCAAATGCATCGTCTTAATTGGTGTCAAAAGATATTCATGATCAACAAATGCTTTTCAACACAAAATCGCTAGTTGCGTGCAAAATCTTACGATCATAAAATTGAGCAATTGGATGATCAAAGCGTGTCTTTTAAGTGTCAAATCTCAAAATATGAACAAGAACTTTTAAAAGTTAAAACGGAATATGGTGTCATATTTGATTTACTCAAAAAGACTTCGTGATGAAGCATCAAATGAACTTGATCATTATCTTGCACACACTAAAGAAGTTATGCATTTCTTTGGAAATGTTAGGTCACGAAAATCAAGATCGATTCACACTATCCTCAAGTTAAGAGAAATGTTAGGAAAGTATGAACAACTTCCGCCAACCATCATTAAGAGATTAGCCCAGTAACACTTAGTACTCATGAACCTAGAATTTCTACTCCTAAATCACAAGTAGCTAACGCGTGCTTCCTTCTCTTGAAAGCAGGAATAGTTGAGCCTTTTCCAACGTCCGACTTCACGACCTAGGAGCACTCAATCGAAGAATAGGAAGTTGCGACCTAAGAAAAGATCAATCAAGAATGCTAAAGTAGAAGAACACCCTAGGACTATGAATAAGACTCACGTTGCCTCCAATATAGATATTGCGTCACGGCAAATGTGATGTAACGAATGCTAAACCGTTAAGTACTTTTGATATTGATCATGCACCTTGTGAAATTTGTGGTAAAAGTATGAATTCCGATTGTCATGATAAATGTGTTGCTAAAGCTATCATCTCTCGTTTAAGGAATCCTAAGAACCGAATACCTCTAGGCCCACTAATCTTTCTAAGTCTGTGCTTGGTAGACCGCCATCTTTAGATTCTAAGAAGCGCATTGCTTGTCCTGTAGCTCCTTCACCTCCTAAGAATGTAGTACCACCTAGTGCATTCACTAAGACTAAAGCAAAGAGTAGTTATAGATGGCCGAAATGGATATATAACACACTAGGATTTAAGTGGATACCTAAAGCTATTGATGTTTGTATATCTACTATAAGCGCTAACGGAACCCTCTAACATTTCGGGTTCCAAATCTACTCTATTCCATCATTGTGATGCGTATTGTAATGCGGTGTCTACGATCATTCTCTGGATTGTTGATAGCGGATGTTCCCACATGACAGAAATCTTAAAGCTGTTATCAAACTTTATTGCAAAGTTCATTGGCACTTGTCGGGTTAGGGAATGATCACCCTTCGCAGCGGCTATCATGGGCTCACGGAACTATGTCAATGGGAACATCGAAATTAGCAGGGTTTACTATGTGGAAGGCCTCGGTCATAATCTTTTTCGATGAGTCGGTTTTGTGATGGAGATTTGGAGGTTGCTTTCGGGAGAAAACTTGTTTCATTAAGTGATCTACAAGGAAATGACCTTATATGCGATCGTAATTCTAGTCTCTACACTATCTCTATGAAAGACATGGTTGCTTCATCTCCCATATGTTTACTTTCAAAGGTAACATCAACAAAATCCGGCTATGGCAGTCGTCTCTCACATCTAAACTTTCAAACCATCACCAACCTTGCTCGACACAAACTAGTTGAAGGACTTCCACGGTTTCGTTATTCTAAAGATCACCTTTGCTCAGCATGTGAACAAGGCAAAAGCACTCGTGCTCATTTTCCTTCAAAGGTGGAACACAGCTCTCGGCATGTGCTTCATCTTCTTCACAAGGATTTGTGTGGCCCGATCGCGGCGTGCAAGCGATCAATGGCAAATGCTACATCTTAGTAATTGTTGATGACTATTCACGCTGGACTTGGGTCTACTTTCTTAGCAAAGATCAAGCTCCACAGATGATCATCACCTTTCTCACTGAAAATACAAGTTCATTTAACACCGTTCGACTAATCGAAAAGAATAGATAAGAGGCGAATTTGTTAATCAAACTCTTCGTGAATTCTATAAGAAAAGGGAATTCAAAGACATCGGACATCTATTGCACGCGTACACGAACAAAGCGGAATTGTCGAAGAGCGAAACCGAACGTTAGTGGAAGCTGCAAGAACAATGTTAATTAATGCTAAACTTACAGATTACTTATGGGCGAAGTTGTATCTCGCATGCTATACTCAAAACCGTTCTATGATTACAAAATGCCACAACAAAACACCTTTCGAGCTCGTCCATAACAGGAAAACCGAATATAAAACACTTTCATGTATTTGGATCTCTTTGCTATCGAATAATGATCGATGACTTTGGAAAGCTCAAAGCCAAAGCGACATTGGAGTCTTTATGGGATCTTGTGATAATTCAAAGGTTTCGAATCGGAATCGTCGTACAAAAGCGGTGTGATGGAAGCGATTCATGCTCATTTCGATGAACTTACGTAAATGGCTTCGAGTATAACGACTTAGAACCCGTCACAACCGCTTAAACTTTCCCCAAACCCCATCATCAGGTGAACAAAGCCCCCAGCTTACTCGTCAACAAATGGAAAGGTTATTTGCTCCTTTGTTGATGGCGATATTGATGAGCGTGCTCGGGTGTATCCCATTTGTTTCCATTTGCTCAACCGATCATACTCTTTAGCCGATACACTGCTACAACAACTCTACATTGCAGATGCACCTACACCGATTGACTCCACACAGCAGTTGAACAAACCGCTTCCAACAATGATGAAGTGGCGATGATATTACGAATGTAGTACCCCCACCGCGATTTTGATCCAAATCGTTCTTCAACCCGTTTGCTAATGAGACCGCTGCGCACGGATGTCGCGGAATCTTCAACAAACCATTTAAATCCTTTGAATCGCACAATGTATACCAACATCAACCCTCCACACATAGATGGACGAAAGACCATCCTCTGGAAAACATTATTGTCAACCCGAATCAACCCGATCGTTACGAGACAAGCGTCTTCACACGAGCGGTGAACATTGCATTTATGCACTCACCGCCCGCCAATCGAACCTAAAACATCAAAGATGCAATGACAAAAGACAGCTGGATTGAATCCATGCAAGAAGAACTCAACCAATTCAAACGTCTTGAAGTATGGGAACTGGTTGAAAGACCAACAGGAGTCTCGTCATTGGTCTCAAATGGATTTGGAAAAACAAATTGGATCTTTGAAGGAAATGTTATCTAAATAAGTCGCGTCGGTGGCTAAGGGTTATCGTCGGGAAGAGGGTATTGACTTTGAAGAATCTTTTGCTCCGGTTGCTCGTCTTGAGGCCGTTCGGATATTTCTAGCGTTCGCGGCTCATATGAATATGACGGTCTATCGGATGGATGTCAAAACTGCGTTTCTCAATGGACAACTTAAAGAAAGCGGTTTATGTCGACCAACCGGATGGATTCGTTGATCGAGTTTCGAATCACGTCTACAAAGCGAACAAATCTCTCGTATGGTCTCAAACAAGCTCCTCGAGCATGGTCCGATAAGCTATCATCCTTCCTCATTGCTAATAATTTCACCAAAGGTTCGGTTGACCCAACTCTTTTTATACAATATCACGGGAACATATCTTAATTGTTCAAATTTACGTGGATGACATCATTTTTGGTCTACACATAAAAAGTTTTCAATCGCTTTTGCAAAACTAATGAAGAAAAATTTTGAAATGTCCATGATGGGTTAACTCACATTCTTTCTGGTACAAGTACATCAATCACCCGTGGTATTTTCTTGAGTCGGTCCAAATATGCCCTTGAATTGTTAAACAAATTTGGAATGAAAACTTGTGACACCTATGCCACATCAATGGCTCATACCAAGCTAGAGCGATTTACATGGGAAATTGGTGGACCCTACAAAATACCGCAGTATTATTGGGACTCTCATGTATCTAATGCCAGCGACTAGCGATATTGTCTTTGTCGTATATCTTTGCTCGCGTTATCGATCGCGACCAAGCTGAAACCCACCTCTCTGAGGCTAAAAGAATCCTCCGATACATGAAAGGGAACCATTAACTTAGAGATCTGGTATCCGAAGGATTACGTTTTGAACTAATCTTTTGAGACCTAACGCAGGATGCTTAGACTCACGGAAAAGTACTTGGGAGCTTTACAATTTCTTGGTGATAAACGGTGTCATGGCAATCGAAGAAGCGAGGATTGTACATCGTCCTCAACCGAAGCGAATATGTAGCCATGTCGCATGTTGTGCTCAAGTCATATGGATGAGAACACAACTCAAAGACTATGGTTACGTATTTGAGAATCGATGTCTTGCGACAATCAGTGCCATTGCAATCTCGTGCAACTTCGTTCGGCTTTTCGAAATCAAAGCACATCGATCTTCGATATCATTTCATCAAGGACCACGTGGAGCAGTGCTTGTTGAATTATATTTTGTGGGAGTAATACCAATTGGCGATCTTCTCACCAAAGCCTTGCCTCCCGCTAGGTTTAATTAGTTGGTCCACCGGATTGGTATGAGGTGTTTGACTCAAGAGGAATTGGATGACCTCCAAAAAGCGATCTTAAAACACTGTCAAACACCAAAATCTCTTTTGTAAATAATTTTTCAAAAACAAAATACAAAAGTATAAAATCCGATAAAACAACAAAAATATTCTTCTATCTATTTTCTTTCAACATTGCAAGTACGTTTCTTCCGTCAACACTATAATCTTTCAAAATTAAATATTTTTCCGATCAAGTGTTGAGGGGAAGAATTAATACTTAACTTGCCTCTCAATCATCCGTGTACTTGCATGTTATCGTATCCCGGTTGTTTCTTTTATCAATGGTGGTAAACTTTTATGGTTAAATGACACTCCTCGGACTAAAATTTATAACCTTTCATCATTTATTAAGTTGAGGGGGAGTGTCGTCAAGTTTCTTTCTTAAAATCTTTATTTGGTAACCAAAATGGAAGTTAAAAGGCTTTGTATGAAAAAGGAAAAGGTGGAGGGACCAAACCGCTGTCAAAATGTTAAAGTTATTTTTAATAAAACACCTCCCACCTACTTTTTACTTCACATTTAATAAACACAACCATATTCATCCTACGCCTAAGATTGAACCAAGAAATCCGTTGTTTTAATAATCATTTTGTAAGTGGTTTCTGATCTTAACATGTTTTTAAGCTAAGGTTTTAATTTCATGCAAATCAACGGCTAAAATTGAGTTACAGTGATTATGTGTTCTATGCATAAGCGTATGAACACATAATCATTATGTGTGTGTTTTTGGTTATATGGATAGTGTCAAAATGCTTCTAATACATCAAGGATATCATTTTAACCATTAAAACCCACCCAGAAACACTTACTAATGATTTTTGAAAATTAGGGTTTATGAGTCGATTTGGGTTTTTCAAATGTGAAGTGTTTTGGTCTAAAAGATTGTTGGGTTATGGTCATATAAGGTTGAATTGATGATTTCCATGGTTGTTAACCACCTAGAAACACTAATTGTTTGTCAATTTGAAGTTAGGGTTTAATGTTCATAACTTTGGGTAAATTTGATTCTCACGAAGTTAGATGTTATAACTTGGTTTATAGACTCTCAACACATCTTAGAACTACCAGAATTTATTTGGTGCAATTCCCATGGCTAGAAATTATTCGCGTAAATCTTAACCCTTAGGGTTTTGACCTCTGCGTATGACTTTCTACTGTAACGTGTTATGAATGTTCATGCCATAAATTGTTGATAAAATGATGTTTTGTGTTAATTTCGATGTTTTGATGAACTTATTTCGGGCTTTGCTACGCATAATATTCGAATCAAGGTCATTTGCAACTCTACGCATAAGGATTACCCTACGCGTAGTCAAGTTATGCGTAAGAATAATTCTACGCATAACCATTTCGCGTAAGGTTCTACAATGGGACTACGCGTATCCGTGAAGGATATGCATAACGATGACCTCTACGCATAAGGTCTACTCTTACGGTAAGCCTTACGGCGTAAGGTCTTATACCTCTGGCGTAAGCTCTACGCATAAGGTCCCTTTTCCTCGGCGTAACATTTCTTACGCGTAGTTAGATCCTACTGGCGTAAGCTTTTCTCCTGGCGTATATCATCGCTACGCTTAACTTTGCCAAAACTACGCTTAAGCCTGGATTGACCTTCATAATGAATTGTTACGTGTACAAACTTGTAAATAAACTAATCATAACGTCACGAATCCAATATTGTCACTAATAAACTTAATCGTTTGATATGTTGTGAACAATAAGTGATAACATAAACTTTAAAACTTAAAGTTAACTAACTCACGAAACATTTCACGACATCATTGGACTATTGAACAAACAAGTGACTTAGGACTCGTAACAATCATTGACCTTTGTACATTCAATAGCTAGACAATAAGACCTTCCGTTGACTAACATTATGTCTTTCGATATGTTGGTTCTTTTGGCTAATGTTATTTGAGATCCGCGACATGGCTAAACTAATGATTTTGGATGCATCGAAGTTCTTACAATTGCTTGATATCTTTCGGAGGGTTATCCGAGAAAGATTGGAAAGAACAACCTTAGGGTTGACTTTGATACCCTCACTTGCTCAGAATCTTCCTGCTTGATTGTTGTGGATATTCTCGTGAATCATCCCTACCGAACATGCTCTCACACTCGCCACAGTTCGAGAGGTCTACATTCAACAATTCGGGATTCTATGCGAGGATCAGCGGTCAAAGTGCTTGATTGAATGTGACACTTAATCACAAACAAGTCATTATCACTCCTGGCGACTTACGGGCATTCTCATCATTCGACATCGCTCAACCGACTTCTTTGCTACCCTATTGAAGAGCGATCCGAAATTCTTGATAGATATTGGTTATGATGAAGCTTCGGAATCATTACTAAGCACTCTCAGAGTGAAGAATATTCCTCAACCATGGAGAACACTCTACATGATCATCACCAAATCGGTCTCACAGTGGTGGCGGTGGCTATGAGCATCCCAAGCTCATGGAACTACAAATTTTATGGTCGTTGATCAACAAGAAGGACATTGAAATCGAAGCGCCGATATGGGAGGACATGATGCTATTTCACAAGAAGCTTGGCTCCAAGATTCCCTATGTCGGATACACATCAAACCGCTGTTGATCGAGCACTTGGACTTCATCTTGACATCCCCATGAGGCTTAATGACCCAGATAATCACGACATATTGGTCGAAACCATACTATCTGTCGAGAATCAAAGAATCGTCAACAAAGAAAGCGGTTGGTTTTACTGATCACCTTCTAACCACCGAAATCAAAAGCTTGAAACATATAAAAGGTATCGGTTAGCGAAAAGAAGGCAAAGTTGGTCATCTCGATGAAAAATCTTACGTACACCTACCGAAGGACGTAAGAGGCGATCTTTGGAAGTGTTACAAGTACGAGATATTTATAGGAAGCTTCCCAAAAGGAATCCTCCTCGTAAAAGGATTGTTCCGTAAAGGAAGTCGAACCTATTCCCACACGAACCGCAGAAATCTTGTGGGCGGCTCGAAGTATCGACAGATGAAGAGATTACCTACTCGAGAATCGCAACCGTAACACCTCCGCAGATTAAACCTCCAAGTCCGCCGGTGACAAAGAAAAGGGAAGACTCTTGTACTTGTACCGCATTATGATGAAAGCTCGGATGAAGTGAAGAAGAGCAACTGGATATATCATACAGGAAGAAGTTTAATATCGTTAGTCACCTTCACAAAGCTGAAGAATTTGCTAAAGACCAAATGGGTGGTCTCGGAGGATCAAGTGGTGTTTGCCCACTCTGAACCTTCTCGATGCGGTTAATCAACCCGATAAGGGAGCCGGTGCCACCACTCTTATGCAACAACAAAAGCTTGTGGAGGATACTAGCGAATATGAGTTTGAGGAAGCTGAGAAGTCGAAAAAAGATCAAGATGTTGATTATGATACGTTTCTTCTAGATAGTCATGCACGATCAAAGGAAGAAACCTCTGAACCTCCCAGAAGGATCCGAGTCTCCTCATATCTCTTCATCATCAGATTCGCCTTCTCACTCCTCGCCACCACCATCAAAGAAGTCAACCAAATCATCATCCAAATCCGTGAAGAAACCATCTAAATCTTGGATTTCTCAAGCTCATGAGCGGATTACCAAAGGCTGTCAAACAAGTCGAGAAAGAAAAACGTGCTCAACAAAAGCTAAATTTCTTTCTTTGATCACATACGACATATGTATGCGAGCATGAAAAGATAAAGGAGAAAGGAACTTTGTTCAGAATTCATGAAAAATCACCGTCAAAAGGCTGAGCGAAATGATCGAAGGCTACGAAAAAGTACCTTAGGATACGTTCCTAAAGTCACAAAGGAGTTGTTCACCAAACAACTTTATCCAAATCTTATGCAGATCGCCAAGCAAAATATTCGATCAACGCCCTTAACCGTCACAATCAATCCAACCGATCCGATAGTTTCTCGGATAATGAATTGGTGCCAAAGCTTGTTACACAAATGTCGCGCGATCGGGACATTTACCGATGAAGGAAAGTTGTTTCAAGCATTCTTTGGACTACCAACTTCAAGAAGCTTGTAGATTTGAAGTGAAAAGTCTAAGCGTCCTAGAGGCGATGAAGACAAGGATAAGGATAAAGACTCTGCGCACCTAAGCCGAAGCGATCACGGTGAATCTTCTTTGATGCAACCTCCTCCACAACGGGCTCATGTTCAACAAACATCTCCTCCTCGTTCTTCTCTTGAAAAACCTCGGGGCGATTCGAAGTTACCACCCCGACTCGTAAAAACCGATGATCACTTTGAGTATACGGGTGGTGGCGATGAAGAGGTCCTTGAGCCCCTACAACAACCCACCTCTCCCAAACAAGTTGAAAGCCGAATCATCATCTAGGCCTTCAAAAAGAAGAAGAAGAAGCGCCTCAGAAGCGATCGTATCATGGGTAGATGACGATAAAACAAAGGAATTTGAATGGTTTGCTAATCTTGTTAACAACACTCCCTACCACGAAGAAGGTCGAATTTGGTAGACGGTTCTACATTGGAGCATGCAAAAATTCCGCAAGAAAAGTTCCATGTGAAGAAAATGACGAAATCAGTGAGCGAATCAAAATGAAGCATTTCAACTTCTAAAAGCCCTCGAAAGTGCCCTAGAGGTCGAATATCACCTTGAAAACATTGCTCGAGCTATGTCTAACAAAATGGATTGGCTCAAACCGGAAGCAAACATTGACTTCACACAAAGGGACAACCCTCCATACTACACCGATTGGACCAATACTCTACCAACACTTGACAAACAAACAGTGAACCAAGGATTCCTTTGGATACTTCTTCAACAAAGACACGGATTTTCTTCTACGGTGGCGATGATTCAAGAAAATATGCTACACGTCGTTGACACTTCAATTCCCGCCAGCATTTGTCTACACAAAGCTGCATAGCCATTGAGGGCGTGCCAATCACTTATTCTCCAACACAGGTGGGTACACCGAGATGCATTGTATGGGATTCATCATCGCGGCGAGCGCCGACGAATCTACTATAGAAGCACTGTGGGGTTGAAGTCTCAACATGCTGTGCATAGTTCTAAAGATATCGTTGCCATCATACACGTTGACCTTTAGTCTAAGTGGGACTACACATTCCTAAAGAAGATCGTAGTCAAGCGACAAGATGAACGGGACTATGCTTTCTCTAAGGTCGACTTTGAGAATTTGTCTCTCAATGACATCAAAGACATGTACCTTGCCAAGTGGTCGCATGAGACAATTCTCAACCGCAGATACAGCGTGAATTTATCAAGTCACTTCTCATCTTCATAGGACGCATTGTCATCAAGGAACGTGTAGAAGATCTCGGTGGTACATTGAATCTTATCGACGCGTGTCAACTTCACTCCTCAAAGCTTGATCTTCCGATATCAACCGCTATCTCAATATACACTCATCAACAAACCTTTCGGCGTTGTTTACCGTAGTGAACTTCAAAGAAACTACTTAATGGCGTGTAGCGAACTCCACAAGTTTGGGGATCATACTTTGAAGGCGGTTAGGGATGGATTGGCATACGAGGTTGAAGGATATTAGAAAATTGGGTCTCCTAAGCTGGAATTCTGAAAGGAGGGATGTGAGGCGGATCATCACAATGATTGATGAGCGGTTGTTTGAAGGGAGGGTTCGATGAGATTGGAGAGTTATGTCGGTGGTCGACCGGAGAAACATAACCGGATTTCAGCAGCGCCTACAGTGCACACTCACGGGAACATCAACGCACTTCACGGTACCCCTTGACTTGTTTTCTTCATATCATTTTGGATGTTTGATTAATTATGTTAATGGCTTGTGCACACATTACAATGTACAACCCGTACTTGTAAATAAAGGACCCGTGAGTGCGCCCGATTGCCACAATCCTTATAAAAGGAGCGAAAGCTTCTTACTTTTGAGTAAAACCTATCAACCCTTTCACTTTTCAAGGTTTTGCTCAAAAGAACAAGTACTTTCCCTTATGATTTTCAAAACCTATACCGTTTATATCACTTCGTTGGGGGAGTACTTGAATCAAAACTTTGTTCAAAATTGTTCTCGTGGTCATTCTTCCCCAACACTTTCGAAATGGTCATATTTATTCTCAAACGTTTCAAAAATAACACTTTAATATGCCATTTTTGAAGGGGAGAAAATATGTGATAAGAAATATGTTGTGTAAAATGCAAATGAATCTGTGTGATTCAGACTTAACCAACGAATTGACGATGCTTAACTATTAGTAACTTCGAAAAGACTTGTCTGGGACGGGTAATAATTTCAAGCTAGTTCGCTAGTGATGTAGCGTGTCTCAATGAAAGGACTTGTGCGAGTAGAATGTACCATTCGAGAAACTCTTGATAAACATGAACTCTGGCGGGTTTGACGACCTTTCGAGGATTGTCTACACCTTCAAGGTAGTTATTAGAGCCAGTTGTCACCTAAAAGCTGACAATGCAACTCTTTAACTATGCCCGTAACCGTGTCTCATGGGGATTGTCTATCTTGAGTGAATCAATTCAAAATGTAGCTCTTTTTCCTCTTTTGTGCATTTTAACCGTTAAAACTCTTAAGCACATGTAGAGGGGGAGTATTTATGCAAAATCTTATCTCAACAATGGTACTAAAATGTTTTTCATTCACAAACACTTTGAGAGATTTTTCACAACAATGGTTTTATGGCAACATAGGTTAGTCATGGAGTTATAAGGTGACTAAATTTAGGAATAACCGTCTATGATCCGCCATGAGGAGGGGATCTACCCTAGGACACCACAAATAGTTAGTATTTAGAAGTCCTTAGGTATGATTATATAAAGGAGAAAATGAGAATGGGAGAAAGAAGAAGTTGAAGAATTAAAAGAAATGCAAAGAAATGGGTGAAAAGAAATAGCCCTCAGTTATTCAACTTAGAGGAACAGGGTTCAATTCATATGCTCTTGGTTGTCACTTTGTGCCGGTATTGAAGATTAAAAGTCGTCATGGACCCGGTGGCGCATGCACTAAACCTTCTTAGCCACTCAAGTTTCTCTCAACAGAAGCTTGTTTCATTCTCACTGGAACCCTCGTAAACTATCGGCTTTCTCATAGAGATTGTTGGTATTGAAGAAGGAGACCCTCTCCCTAGTCTCCTTTCGGAAAACCAAAACGCACTATTGAGTCTAGAGCC
The DNA here is from genome assembly GCA_910596185.1 of Chrysanthemum makinoi. Classification (NCBI taxonomy): domain Eukaryota; kingdom Viridiplantae; phylum Streptophyta; class Magnoliopsida; order Asterales; family Asteraceae; genus Chrysanthemum; species Chrysanthemum makinoi. Next base: position 45,102,522 of record OU343224.1, on the reverse strand, counting down.
ACGAGATTCATCAAAAGATCTCTTAGGTACACTTGACATTTAATCACTTGATAATCAATAATAAGGTTATGATGGTTCATATCGAGTCCTTCACAGATCATAGCAATCTGTCGAGAACATTTATGAGAGGTTCACATTTATGATCCTCAGTGAATGAATGGAAACTCTGCCGGGGTCAACATTAAACGCACGGCGGGTAAACCCGGCTCCTCCGTGGATTGCGCTTAGTGGTCTCAAAGCGGTCTGATGTCGTGAGGTGATGCTGGTGTACCTCGACTCATCGAATCGTGAGGTGTACCGATTTTTGTCGTTATCTCACTTGTGGGACTCGATTCGTGAGCGGCCTTTGTAAAATTAGAGTTGTGTTTTCACACTATGCTGTTAACACTCTCGAAGTTCAAACTTGTAAGTGCGGAATCCGCTTATTACTAACCGTTTAAATGTTTTCTTCTTATGGAAGCTCAGGCGGAATGATCGTCTGATTCTTCTCATACTCACGCCAACATCATCACTAATGGAAGTTCTATCCTAAAGCAACACAATCGAGAATGATTCTTCGTCAATACAAAGAATCTACAAAGTTAAAGACTTAAAGAACTCCATCGATCTTGAATTCAAGCGTCAAAGAGCGTGTGAGTATGTTGAAGAGGCGTGGAAACATTAGCAAATGGGCAGCGAACCTGAGGCACGATGCGGAACAACAACATACTATCACTTTCCACAAAGAACAATGATCAAAGAACAAGGTTAATGATGACGTCAAAGCATAACCGTTCTAAGTAAACTATCTCTACACCGGGAGATTGTTCAAATCAAGGCAATTCTTCTCACAAGAAAGAAGAATGTGAAGAAGGCGTCAAAGCTACTATTACATCAAGCGCCTTCACGTTTTTCATCACCAACACTTGAGTGTTTGTTACTCATATGTAATAACACTTGAGGGGGAGATTTTGGAATCACTCCTAAACCTTATTCAAGTGTTAGTTACTCATATGTGATAGTTAGCTTAGTATGGCCTTTATGTTTGTTATTAGCCTTAAGCTTATGTAGAAGGCCCATGAGCTTAGGCCCAAGCCCATAGGAGAAAGGGAAGGAGTAGGTGTGTTGCCCTAGCTCCTTGCCTATAAATACCTTATGTAAACCTTCATTTGAAGGTTGGTTGTTCAAGTTTACTTTTCACTCACTCTCTACGCATAACCGTATACTCTATATCGTGTGTGTGTGTTTGGATACTTGTTCAATCGCCTCTCTATCTTTCTTATAAGCTTGTGTGGTAAACCTTGTGACCTAACAGCTATCATATGTTATGCTCCTTACTCGCCTAGCAACTTTTTCATTGCCTTAGAACCCTCTCCCTATACGGATGACCACTTCTTCTGCAACAAAGTTATGGTACCTCTATCCGATGAGAAAATGACGAGGTTCATGGTTGAAGGTAAAAGACCTCATCCACCAAAGGACTCATCCGAGGAGATGGAGGGAGAAGGAAGCAACCCCATAGGAAACTACCATCTCGAACCCATGTCTTACATTGACCAATTGTCGGACATTCCAAGCCCTTCCCAAGAGTTCCAACAAATGAAGGGGATGTTCAAATGCATTGCCAATTTTATAATGGGGAAGAAGAAGAAATGAGATGGAAGCTTGAGGGGATTGAAGGTGAAGCTTGAGGGGTTTGAAGGAGAAGTTTGAGGGTAATGGGAGGTAAGGTCAAGGACCATAATTTGAACAATTTTATGTAGCATCTTAAACAATATTTATTTTATCTTAGAACTCAGTAGTAGTCGATGGTATGGCGATAAACAAGAACATCTTAACCTAGGGTAACATAATAGGAATTTTACGACTCTTTGATATCATATCAAAAAGCCGGTCTTTCTCCTAATTGCATGCTTATATGTCACTTTTACAAGTCATGCTTACTATGCTTTACTTACATACATCAATGCTTGATGTAGAAATCACTAGGTTTGAAATTTGATGCGCGGTGCAAATCTTGCATGAGTTCTGTGAACGAAATGGTCCCAAAAGCCGGATCCCTAGGCTATAACTAGCCGGATCCTTCACATGAAGGATTTGTGGGATCCGGGTGGACAGAAATGGATTTTTAACACCTTCACATCAATCCAACCTTCCCAACCTTATTAGACTAGTTAAACATGATACATTAGGTTCACTTAAGTCCTTCTTAGGCTCAGATGATCCCACATCCACTCATGAATGACTTATGATCACATTCAAGGTATTTTTGATTTATCATTTCTTCAAAATTCACCATTTTTCTCGCTCCAATACTTCACATTGTTTCTCTCATCACAAAACACCTAGTTTGATATTTCTCTCAATTTTAGCAAATTGATTTTAGTCATCTTTATCTCAAAATAGGCTAAAAACTAATTTTTTATTTCTTGTGATTTTTAAGGAATTTTCCAAATTTTCTTTAAGTCACCATCTGATCTCTAGGATCATTTGACATCAGTTGACACTGAAATCTTAGTATCATGCTTAACCATTTATGTGCATACATAAAAACTCCATTCCTTTATAAAAATCATCATTAGATATCCTCACTCATTATGTTTGAACATTTAAAGTCCTATACTATTTAAGACATCTTAGGGAACTTAAACACTCAAGATATATATGTACTAGACCTTGGTAGAACATCATCACTCCATTTTATTTCTCTCTGAAGACACATCCTTGGATTTCAACTAGACGGATCCCCAATGTTAGGGATCCGTGGGAACTAGCTCTACAGAATAGTTGAAATTCACTCTACTAATCAATTTCAAACTATCTTTGGTAATCTAAACACTTCACTTTGCCTTAAATGACTCCCTAGGAAAGACCAACACTATAGTTGACCTTAGTACATGCTAAGAACCTTAGTGGTCTAAACTTTAATTCACTAACCTAGTCTCATCCTTTATAAACCAAGTGTACTTGTGTTCTAAACTACCATTCAAACCACCATTCAAAATCACAGACTAAAACATGCCTTACACCATGACTAAAGCATCTAATACAACCTCATCAACCAAAGTTTCCTCCAAGAAAAATGCTCATGTTGTACATGAAATTTCTTCAACCGAGTCATCACCCACCAAAACCTTAAATACTAAAATTCATCCTCAACAAACTCAACCAACCAAAGCTAGGAAAACTGCTCGTATTAGCATTCGACCATGTGGTTTGGAAAGACTTTTACCAAACACTAGCATACCCTCTAAACCAAACACACCTAGCTCCACTAAAACACCTAAACCATCATTTCTAGAACCTAGATTACACTCTTTCACCACACCTCATTCACATCCAAATCTTTACTCCTTAGATGACTCACCACCTAGGACTTCTCATTCACCATCCTTCTCATTAAATGAGGAACTACCTTCACACCAAAACATTGATGATGGAACGTCACCAACACCCGCATTCTGCTCACCTCCACCATCAAATAGTCCATTTTTAATTACAAGGAATCTCTGATCTCAAAGGCCGGACCTAATGGATACCTCCTTATTTCCATCACCACCTTCATTCTTAGTTGAACTCCATCCTACTTCACTCAGATCACCTCTACAAATCCCTCCATCCTTTATGGAACCCACTTCCCGCTCACCCGACATTTCACCTCAAAACATTCCATCTCCAATACCTCCATCTCCTATTTATGACAATAATTGCTCTAATTGTCAACATACCCAAGGGTTAGTTCAAGAAGTACGAAATGAGTTACATTTCATGTTTAATCATCTCCTTCAACTTGACCAAATCAACAAATCTACCCGTCCTTAGAACTTAGGAATACAAGCACAATGGTGCTCTTCTCTAGTCTTAGGCACAACTTAGAATTTTTAGAAAATGTACTACATGCTTATATCATTCTCTTAGTTTTTGAGATATGTGTATCATTTCTCTTGTTTCCTTGAATGAAACTACATGTTTTATGCTATATTTTTATGAGAATATGTTTGGTGCTATAATACATAACTCATTTGCATGTTTACATCATCTTTTTACATCTACATTGTTGTCAAAAGAATGCGCTACACGATTCCTCAAATTAGCCTAGACGGATCCTCGGGAAGGATCCATGGGATCCATGCAATAGAAGAATATTTTATCACTATTATGAATCTCACTTGTAGAAAATTATGCACCATATACTTGTTTCTAACCTTTGTTTTGTAGATTTTCAAAATACACATGAAGACTTTGACACCCTCAACAAGGGGAGCTTTTCGTCAAAGCAAAATATTGAAAAAACGCTAGCAACACATTCACTTAGGTTTTCTATACTACTTGATTCTCCTCTTCAAAAGGGAGCACTCGTCAAGGGGGAGCATTTCATCAAAAGACGAAACCATTGCAAAAATAATTTCAATACATTTGTTTAGCTTTCCAATTACTTGACACCCTCAACAAAGGGAATCATCCGTCAAGGGGGAGCTAAGAAGAGAGTAGTTCTCTTATCTTACTATTTATTTTCTCATTTTGTCACTTTTCACAAGTTTTTCTCAATACAATGTGTTAGTTTCTTTTCGACGCTCTTTTTGTTTCGAAAAAAAGGGGGAGAAGAGAGTAAAAACTCCAATTCAATTTTTTACGAATTTTATTTTCTTATTAAAATAATCTTACGTTTTGTCATCAACAAAATGGGGGAGATTGTTAATACAAATAAACCATAAAAACGTTTATTTATATTTTACGATCTTCTAATATTTTGTCGATAACAAACGTAAAATCATTTTAACGAAAAAAATAAAATATGTAAAAGGTTTGTGCCAATAGTTGCATCTAACACACTTTTACTAAACATAATAAAATATGTAAACACTAACAATAATATTGTTTACATCTTATAGAAATGCATATGTATAACAACTAGTGTTCACATTATATATAAATGTACATATATACTTTGTATATATTGTAATGGGTAAAAACCAAAGGCCATGACCCATGACCCATGATCCATTGACTAGGTACAATGAATGTTGTTGGGTAAAAATCAAAGTCCATAACCCATACCCATGGAGCATGATCCATAACCCGTGACCCATTGCATGACATCATGCATGAAGTCATGTTGAGTATTATCCATGATCCATGACCCAAAGTCCATGACCCATGACCCAAGATCCATAACCCAATGACTAGGTACATTGCATCTTGTTGGGTATCCATAATCCATACCCATAACCCATGGTTCATAACCTTAACACATAACCCGGTTTGCAACCCGAAATCTGGACTAAACTGACCCAGTAGCTGAATCCCTGGTTTTGCACTAGCCGGATCCCTCTTGGGAAGGATCCGTGGGAACCGGGGGATAGTAGACTAGTTTTGTCTATAAATAGTGAGCCATTTTTTCTTGCTCATACAACTTCACATATACTTTCGGTATTCTAACATCTCTAACCTCGATCGGATGCGTTCTATATACTTATGTTTGTGTGATTCTCAAGGTTCCTCTTAAAGGAGAGCCACCTCTAGAAGAGCGATGCAAGCTCAATTCATGAGTTGTTAAGCTTCAATCATCATCAAGACCAAGTGCATCTTGATAGTTCCTTCCTCCTTCCATAGAAGTGTTGTGTTGAAGGCATTAGTAAAAGGTGTCGAAGGGTTGTGTTGAAGGCATTAGTGAAAGGTGTTGAGATTAGGTATAGAAGGCATTAGTGAAATATGCCAAGGGTGTACATTCGATAGGGTGCATCAATGTAAAAGATAGATAGTTTGGTTTTAAAGGATATTGATATCCTTCTAGTGTTGTAACAAGGAGTGTGTCTCCTTTGGGTAGTTGTGTTGTGGTGTTGTGTTGGGTAGTAGTTCTCCTGTAATGGAACTTCGGTATCTAGCCTTGTACAGGATAAAGTGTAGGCTGACGTTGTGATAGCTTTGGTTCTACCTGTGGAAGAACTTGGTGTCTAGCCTTGTATTGGATAAAAGTAGGTGACATTGTGAAGGCTTCCATACAATAAGGAGCTTGTTGTGAAGTGCTTACGAACTCTCGGGTGGGGTACTCGGGGAGTGATGTAGGGCAAGGAAGGTGTCCTTGTAGCCGAACCACTATAAATACTCGTTTTGTGGTTTTGTGTTCCGTTACTCTTTATTCTTGCATTATTTACTTATATGCTTATCTATCATTATCCAACACACACAATAAATAGATTGACATAAGTCGTCCCAAATAGTTTAAAAGCTGAGTTTTAATCGGTAAAACTATCCCCATAGTTTCCACAATATGCATTAGAGAGTAGGAGTTTGTAGTATTATGTGCATGATAGCGTAATTAAATGTTGTAGATAATATATTAAACCACGAGCTCATGGACAATAACACAAAAATTTAGTTTTATGCATTTATTGTAAATGCATAAATGATTTAATAAGGCAAATAAATATTAATCTTAATCACTCATGATTAAATAATCGAATGGCCCAAACCGGACAATGGCGGATGGTGAGCTTGCTCTGCATCTGGAACTTCATATCTTGATTGTGAGCTTTCAATTTAGTCCATTACTTAAGAAAAATCATAAGTATCTTATTAGATAAGCTCATATATTTTAATATGATAATTATCTATTGATAGAATTAAACTAGAATAATACTTTAAAAATATATAATACTTGTTAAAAATACTCTTACGAGTAGCGAAAAAAAATCTTTGTGAGTGGTAATGTTGACATCTTGACTTTATGGTGAGGTTGACCATTTACCTTCAAGTTACATAAATGATCCATGTCGGTTTGCGGGAAATTTGATCCGTCCTTGCGGTAAATTACATAAATGGGTTCTTCAAAAAAATTGAACTTTTGGATTTTTCCAAAGTTCTTTGCAAAAACATTTCGAAATTTTTTTGAAACCTATTTCAACTTTTTTCAGAATTTTTGTGAAAACCGTCCATGTAAAAATATAAATAAAGTGAGCGAAAACAAGAAGCGGACGCGGTATAAATCGGATGAAAGCGATATAAAGCGGTAAAAGTATATACAAACACATATATAAAAACGTTGACAAAAAGTATATAAAAATGTTGATCGCGTGCATAAAATTAGCGGGTAAAACCAAAGAGTGGATAAAAAATATAGGGACGGTAATGCAATTTTGTTAACCCACAACCAGCGGCACCATTTGTCTAATAATTACCCTAAAACGGTGGATGCAATTTTACCAACTCATAAGGTAAAATAGTCATCAGCAGATTTTTCATTCTGTAGCATAAAGGCAAAAGTGTCAGCGTTATCTTCGCATAAAAGAAAATGTCAATATTAATACTCACAAATGTATTTTTTTATTTTTATTTTTTGTTCTATTCAAAGAGTATTTTTTAACAAGTATAATGCTTTTAAAAAGTATTATCCCATTCAACTATATCTTTATTTAAATGAAGATATCATTCAAAACTCAAAAGTATTATAAATATCCTAATCAGGAATAAGGTTTTCATTCAAAATGAAGGAAAACGTATAAAATCGGATGAAAATGTATAAAAACGGATGAAAACGTATAAAAACGGACAAAAATGTATATACAAACACGTATACAAAAACGTATTTAAAACCATGTTGACAAAAACGTATATAAAGCGTTGATACCGTGTATGAAAAATAGAGTAAAACCATAAAGTGAATAAAAAAAGTAGGAACGATAATACAATTTTTGTTAAGCCACGAGACCGTTGTAATAATTTAAAAACGGTGGATACAATTCGCAACTCATAAGATATAATAGTCATAAGAGATTTTTCAATATAAAGGAATAAAGTGTCAGCGATATCTGGCATAAAAATGAATATCAGCGTTATCACCTGAAATGAGACATTTATTTCTTCACTAAAATCCATCTTCACAAAGGGATAAATCCCCACCATCCATCTAGTAATCTAATGGTGGGGATTACTTCGATTTAATACTTAAACCTAAGTCCAGTGTTTTATTGTTTTCTTTCTTTTTATTAACTTTTTTTCTTTTTTTGTCTTTTTATTAATTTCCGTTTTTATGAATTAATTTTTTTCAGATTCGTTTTTTTTTCCATTCGTTCCATTCCGTTCCATTCCGTTCCGTCCGTTCCATCCATTCCATTCATTTCCATTCCATTTCATTCTTTTCCATTTTATTCCATTCCATTCCATTCCATCCGTTCCATTCCATTTTATCCATTTCATTCCATCCGTTCCATTCCTTTTTCCTAATAAATCTGGTTTCAGATCCGGCTTTCTTGGTTTTCCGGTTTTGGTCATACATGCAAACGCCATGGTTTCATGGGTTTCCTTATCGTTTTGGGTCCGTTTTTACGTTTTATTTCCATTTTTTAGGGCTTTTTGCGTTTTCGGTCCATTTTACATCGTCCATTTTCATCGTTTTTAAATCCGTTTTCTAGCATTTTCGTTTGTTTTAAGGCGTTCATTTCATTTTATTCATTTTACACGTTTTCCGCATATCTTTCATCCATTTATCGTTTTCTTAGTTTCAGACGTTTTGTCCCGCTATCACGTTTTCACCGATTTTCATGGTTTATATCACGTTTAAGATCCGTTTTATTTTAGATCCATTTTAGGCGCTTTACCGATGCATTTTAGGGCGTTTAAATCCGTTCCAACGTTTTTCCCGTTTATCCATTTTAAGTCCGTTTAAGGCGTTTTACTCATTTTCATTCATTTTATCACGTTTTTCCGTTTGAGGGCGTTTTCGTCAGTTTTCATCGTTTCGTCCGTTTTGTAGTTTTTACTCGTTTCGTGTATTTTCATCGTTTTCATACTTATTATTAAACTCTATTATATTACATGTCTAATATCAATTGTGATATTTTATAAAAAATACTTAATGTCTAATATCACTTATAATATTTCATAAACAAACAAGCATTTTTGCCTTTAATATCCGCGAGATATTCATTCTTTGTATGTTTATATATTAATCTTTATGTGTTTTCTAATATTTTTATAATTTTAGGTTACATGATAGTTTTGTTAACTTTAAATACGCCAATTATAAAGTATATTTTTAATGCAACCGGTGTATATCACTTTTGATATTATACTCTTAGTAGAAATAAAATGGTTAAAGTCTGCTTTAGGTGAATTGATTTTGTTCAAAAATGCTAATTTAATGCAACACTTGTTTGAATTTGAGAATATTTCAAATCTCTATTTTCGTAGTTTCTTCATTTTATTCATTTTATATTTTTATGACCTTATTATCTCTTTGATATAATTTGTAGGAAGATGAATAATATTACATTCTTCATCATGTATGTGTTATCGATTTTGATACTCAACTAAGAATGTGAAATATTACATTCTTACAAATGATAAGAGTTAGTATTTTACCAAGTATATATGAAATAATAATATATGTCACTTATTATATCATTTGTGATGATTAACGTTTTATTTATTGTTTTGAAAATATTTAGGAAGATTTTTGTGTTTTATGATAATATGAAATATAAAAAAATGTGTTTAGCGAAAACAAGAGATGTTATAATACTTTGGTTAGACTTGTAGTGGCATTTTCTTTTAATAGATCATTGTGCATGTTTTGATAAGTTTTATAGAGGATTTAAAATATCATCATTGAATAAATAAAGAAAGTATGGTTGGACAACAACAAACTTAGAAGCTCAAACACACGTGATATCACACATGATATATCACGGGTGATATCCTAAGCTTTTGATATCACGTGATATCACAAGTGATATAAGCTATGTTGCTCATACTTTCTACCGGTGATATACTTTACATGATATCGCAATTATTATCACTGATGTTATCACAAATGATATCGCGTGTGATATCATGTGATAATACAAGTGAGGTGATATCACAATGATATCATGTAATCATATCACAGTGTTTGAGAGCACTCGGTTTGTTTATAAAGTGTGATTTCAACTTAGCTGCTGTAATTTGCTGATTAACAAATTTTCCGTCAGCGATAAAACTATCGAAAACATGCACAATGTATCATTAAATAGAAAAATCCTGAAATTACTTTAAAAAAGTATCATGCATCTCTGTTTTGTTAACTTTTCTAATATTTTTATAATATCATAAAACACAAAAATATTTCCTAGTATTTTCAAAAACACAAATAACGATCATCGAGAATCATCACATTAGTAGTGATTATCCCCAGCGATAACATGATAAAGAATGTAATACTCTTCATCTTTCTTACAGTTTATATCACAAGAGATAAATAAGTGTCAAAACACAAATATCAAAATGAAAGCGTCAGCGGACAAATTGTATAAAAATAAATGAAAACGTATAAGAATGTATGAAAGCGAACAACGTCATAGCCGAACAAAACGTCTGCAAAATCAAGCGGATGGCGTATGGCAGGGAGCGTTATAAAGCGGGCAATGCGAAAGCAGGCCAGCGACTAAAATGGAATAAAAGCGTAAAAAGCGGATAGCGTATGTGAACGCTCTATGAAAACTTATAAAAATAGAGACAAAACGTCTAAAATGGACGAAAATACGCGAAAACCTAAAAAGCGGTAGCGTATGAAACGAACGTGTAAGCGAACAGCGTGAAGCGAGGCGGCGTTCTAAAATAAAACGGGCGAAAACATATGAAAACGGACGAAATCGATATAAACATGAAAGCGGATTAAAACGTATAAAGCGGGCTTTTGATATAATGAAAAACATGAAAACATAAAAACGGGCCAGCGTATGAAAATGGACTAAAGCGTGAAGCGGTAAAAAGCGCGTAAGAAAATGGAGGAAAATGTTGGAAAGCGGACGAAATATAAAACAGACGAAAAACGAAAGCGTAAAAAACGGACGAAAACGTAGGAAAATGAGCAGCGAGCGCGTTAGAAAATGGAAAACGTTGGAAAGCGGAAGAAACAGAGAAAACGGATGAAAACATCGAAAATGTATGAAAGCGAGGAAAAAACCTAATAAAAAGCGGCGAATAACGGAAAAACGTTCATTTAAAAAGCGGGAATTAACAAAAAAATTAAAAAAAAATGAAATAAGAAAAAGATGAATAAAAAGGAAGACAAAAGACAAGAAAAAAACATGAATTTAGGTTTAAGTATTAAATCTTAAATTTGTCCTTAAACTAGATGGATGGTTGAGATTTGTCATTGGTAAAATAAGGGTATGAAAAGAAAGTTCAAACAAAAGTATTAATTATTATTTTTAAAACTCAAAAGATTATTTTAAACAAGTATTGATTTATACAAATATTATCCCATTCAACTATATCTTTATTTAAATATGAAAGATATCGTTCAAAACTCAAAAGTATCATAAATATCCTAATTAGGAATACCGTTTTCATTTCATCTTTTCCACCCTAGGATTTTCAAAACTCAAAAGTATCATAAATATCCTAATTATGAAATATGTTTTGTGAATTTAATTGCTTCGGTTGTAATGCTGATTAATGTCAATTTAATTATTAAATAATTTTTACATTATAACCACATTTTCCAAAAACAAAAATAAAATGAAATAAAAATAAAAATACGAACATAAAAGTAGATATCTAAGTAGTGAAACCTTGCCGACGAGCTTGAACCTAAAGATACTAACATAATTAACAACAGCACGAACCATATGCACCACCCATGGGTCCCCTCTTGAGCCACAGTATGGGTGATAATGACCAAAGTCCCACACCCAACAATCACTGGCCCATACTCCTTTCTCCAATATCATTGATGATATTTTGTTCCAAAAAGCATAAATCCAAGGCCTAATATTCTTATTCAAATAATAATAATAATAATAATAATTGTACGAAAGTATAAGCAACACAAAATGAACAATAGAACCTTTATTCAAGCCTAAGCCACAATAGTCAGCTTAGATTAAGTTTACAATAGTATCCAAAATGTTACAAGGTTAGATTAATGTAAATGAGACAATAATCATGTAAGTACAAAGACAAGACAAGATCAATAAAATGATCAGAAAGAGGAGAAGAGTGTAACAATGACGCACACACAAGTGTTTCTAACCCTAGATTAAGGGACTTACTAAATAGGAGATTAAGTTACACAAAGACCTCCTCAACGGCTATAAATGACTCATCAGTAGAAATGGGTATAGAAACGCCGGCATCTTGGAACTTTAAACCTTTTATTATTTATCCATGATTAACCCTGTAGAATCTCGCAATGAACATAACTTGAAAGCTGCTTGATTGATAGAATGATATGTTTGCCACAGATTGATACCCCAAAGTTAACATTCCCTTAATCGATGGGCAAACATATCAAACAATATCAATTTTTCACACAAAAATTTATGCTGATAGACATGGAGGTTTTAGTGAGTATATGCGTGATTTGGTTTGAAGAGCCAATCTTTTTAGCACTTATAACACCTCTAGCAATTTTTTTCCTGATGAAGTGAACATCAATTTCAAAATGTTTTGATCTTTCATGGAAAACATGATTGACAGCAAGTTGTGCGATTTGTTATCACAAAAAGATTAACAGGGAGATTAATATCAACTTTTAGATCCTTTAAGATTTTTTGAATCCAAATGATTTCACAGGCGGCAGTAGACATAGATCTATACTCCTTCGTGGAAGATTTTGAAAGAGTGTTTTGTTTTTTACTTTTCCATGAGATCAGACAGTAATTAAAGAAAACACAATACCGTGACAGATTTTCGGTTTTCTTGCATTTGGCCCAATCAGCATCACTATATCCTTCAAGATGATTTTGAGTTCTTTGAAATTGTACCTTAGACCTTTCACTGGCTCTTTTAGATATCTCAGTACATTGAGGGCACATTCTAGATGAGATTTCAAGGGAGAATGCATATATTGAATGATAGGCTGAGTATGAGATGTCGAGTCGTGTATGGGTGAGATAGATAAGTTTCCCAAGTAACTTCGATAACGATGATGACAAGTAAAGGATCATCTGCAGTGGGAATGTATGGAAGGACAGAGTTGGGTTCCATAGGAGTGGACACAGGTTTGCACCTAAGAAGGCCAAATTCTTTGAGGAGTTCAAGACAGTATTTTTTCTTTGGGAGACAAATGTCATTCCCAGTTTTAAAACCTCAATGCCAAGAAAATATTTTAGATTTCCCAAGTCTTTAATATGAAATTTTGATTTTAGAAACTCTTTGAATAGGTTTATCTAATCAATGCAGTTTCCATGGGACAATATCATCCATAAACAAGCGAGCAATAAAATTGTTATTCTCTATTTTGGTGAACAAAGAATGATCATTGACAGATTGAACAAAATTATTTTCCTTTAAAACACTGACAAGTTTTTCATTCCATTTCCTGGGAGCTTGTTTTAGGCCATACAGGGACTTGACAAGTTTGCAAACTTTATTTTTATTGTTCTCATTACAGAACCCCTTAGGGATGGTCATATAGATATCTTCATCAAGATCTCCATACAAGAAAGCATTGTTAACATCAAGTTGGAAAAAAGGCCATTTGTTTTTCACAGCTAAAGCAATAAGACATCTAACAGTAGACATTTTCACAACAGGAGAAAAGGTTTCATCATAGTCTATTCCTTCCCTTTGATTATAACCTTTAACAACTAATCTAGCCTTGTATCTATCAACTTCACCATTGGCTTTATATTTGATTTTAAAGATCCAATGGGAGTTCTATTAGGTGGGAGATCAGTTATATCCCAAGCATGATTTTCATTTAAGGCCTCAATTTCAGAGTTTATAGCATCAACCCAATTACTATCAAGGATAGCTTCTTCATAGCAGGTAGGTTCAATACTTTTGTTAAGACTAGAAGCAAAACAATAATTATCTTTGTTTAAATTAGAATAATTAACAACCTTTTCAACACCATATTTGACTTTCCCTTCTATAATAAAGTCATTAAGATTACTGGGCAACTTAGAAGCTCTTGTTGACCTTCTAACATAGTGGTGGCAAGCCTCTTTCTTGTTCAGCAGAATCGGGTGATGTATCAGAGAATCAGAGGATGCATCAGCAGGATGTGATTCATGTGATATGGTGCCCTTAGGGTGTGTATTATCATCTATAGATGTTGCAACCGGTTCATCAATCCTAGTAGGATGACTTACCACTGTGCCATCATCATAGGATGTCACTCTCCCTTCATCATTGGGACTTATTTGTGAGTCAAAGAAGTTTTTGTGATTTAAATCTTTAGGCACATAAGTTTCAACAAAAGGTTTTGACAAAGTATTTTTCATTTTGAAAGGAAAAACAGATTCATAAAATTTGACATCTCGGAGTAAAAATATTTTTTGTTTCTAAGCTCAAGAGTTTGTAACCTTTTTCTCATTTGAATAGCCAATAAAGACACTTTTTTCAGACCTACTACCAAATTTATCCGAGATGTTGAGAATGGTGGCATAGCATAAGCAGCCAAAGACTCTAAGGAGAGAGAGTGAAGGGTCATGCCCATACACAAGGAAGAAGGGAGACTTGCCAGACAACACAGAAGAGGGTAACCTGTTTATGACATAAGCAGCATTTAGAACACATTCAGGGCCAAAGATATAGAGGTAATTCCCCTGAAACATAAGGGATCTAGCCACATTAAGGAGATGCCTATGTTTCCTTTCTGCATACCATTTTGTTGAGGTGTGTAAACACAAGAGGTTTGATGTAAAATTCCCTTTTCATGAAAGAAGTGTTGAAGTTTGTTATTGACAAATTATGTCCCGTTATCACTTCTGAATATCTTAACATTGTGTTCAAATTGATTTGCTAGCATGTGAGTAAAGTTAACAATGGAAACATAAACATCATCCTTTCCCGTAAGCATGTAAACCCAGGGCTGCCTAGAATAGTCATCAACAATGGTCAAAAAATATTTGTAACCATCTCTGCTAGTGACTTTATATGGTCCCCATACATCTAGATGAACAAGTTGACCAATTTTAGTTGATTTATGTTCACTTAAAGGAAATGGTTCCCTGGTTTGTTTAGCTTTATTACAAGTATCACGAGATGGTCGATTCAGGAGATTCCATCAAGATTAAGTTTGGACTTAAGTATATGTAGGACTTGGTCAGAGGGATGACCAAGTCTTTGATGCCAGAGATTTCTAGAAACATGACAAACAGAATGTGGAATCAATGTCAAACATATATAACCAATTACATTGTTTACCAATCCCCGCAATCCTTTTTTGATGTAAATCATGTATATAGCAATTAGATTCATTAAAGCCAACAAACATTTTATTGTCTCTAGCAATCATATGAATAGACAACAAACTGACATTGTACTCGGGAACAACCAGAACATCAAAAAGAGTTAGGTCATTATTGACCTTTAAGTCACCAATTTTAGTAATTAAGGCCTGAGTACCATTGGGATGACCAACGGTTAGACCAAGATTTGAAATGTCAACAATATTAATTAAAAATTTTGCGAAACTTGATCATATCTTGATTTGCACCGAATCAACAATCCAACCAAGACATATGTTTCGGATAAGGTTTTAGTGTTGTTGTTAAAAAATTTATCAAAGTTTATGTTAAACTTGACACTGCAATTAAAGAAGGTTCCGAAAAATTTTACTGCTACATTGGCATTAGAGAAGACACATTGTTGTCATTAAGCAGACTCATAAGTCTAGAGAGTCATTCATTAGACAAAGAGACAGGAGAGTTGCTAGCTCCATTATTAGTGGAAAGATTAGTGTTAGCGAGAAACATTGTTCTTCTGCGGAAGGATTTGGAATTAAAATTCCTTTTAACATATCAGCAGGATAACCAACCAAATCATAACATCTATCAACAGTGTGACCAGGGTTTTTGCAGTTAGTACATTTGAGATTCATGTTTGGTCCTCTTTGTTTGGTACATTACGGCATTGAAACCATAATTTTTAAAATTGTTGTTAAATCCTTTTTTGTTATCAAAATTTTTTCCACCATCAGAAGTTTTTGCAGCAAAAGCGTAGCATTGGGTTTAGCGAGCTATTCCCATGAAACATTTCGTGAGATTCTTCTCCAGAGACAACAGAGAAAGCAGTTTTGACATTAGGTAAAGGATCTCTGGTTAAAATATTGCTTCTGATGGGAACATAGGAGTCATCAAGACCCATAAGAAATTGCATTAATTTGATTAGCTGATTGTGTTTTTCAAAATGTTTTGCAGCCTCACAAGTGCAAGGATGCAAGCTAATCATACAATCAAATTGTTTCCATAAAGAGTTAAGGTTGTTATAGTAATCAGCAAAAGAGGACCCACTTTGACTAAGAGAGTTTATATTTTTATGTAAATTAAAGATAGTTGAACCATCAACCTTATCATAGGTATCTTTAAGATCATTCCACATTTCATAGGCAGTTTTAGCATATATAGCACCAGCAAATAGTTCAGGGGTGAGAGAGTTAAGGATCCAAGTAACTACAACAGAGTTGCAAGTATCCCATTGATTAGCAAGACTAGGGTTCGAATCATCTCTTATGCAAGTACCATCAATAAACCCTAACTTATTATGGTTCCTTAAGGAAAAAGTCATGGCCATATTCCATATTTTGTAATTTTCAGTTCCAGTGAGTTTGATAGTAATAATGGGTGTACCATTTGTGTTATTGGGGTGTAAATACAAAGCATCACCAAAGGATAAGCTTTTCTCAGTGGAAGAACCAACACCCCCAATATTATCATCACCAATAGCCATAGAACAAACAATAAGATAGACATATATGATAATAAATAAGACTTTGTATATAAGAAACAACAAGCACCAAGCCTGTAGACTAGGGTAAACCAGAGCAGGTATTCGTACCACTCAAAGGTGGCAGATCAAGATGTTAGTCTACCCGTTTGCACCCACAAAGACTTAAGTACTGTATGTTTGAAGAAGAGATAAGACTTAGACTTACAGAGAAATATGCAGCGGAAGAACAAATCACAATTACCCTAGATTTACTTAGTCTAGGGCTAATTGTAAGTAGAGATAACCGTGATTATAATAGCAATAACCCCAAACCACCAATTTGTTGCCGAGAGAATCAATGAGCACGAGCATTGATACCATGTACGAAAGTATAAGCAACACAAAATGAACAATAGAACCTTTATTCAAGCCTAAGCCACAATAGTCAGCTTAGATTAAGTTTACAATAGTATCCAAAATGTTACAAGGTTAGATTAATGTCAATGAGACAATAATCATGTAAGTACAAATACAAGACAAGATCAATGAAATGATCGAAGAGAGAAGAGTGTGTAACAATGACTGCACACACAAGTGTTTCTAACCTTAGATTAAGGGACTTATTAAATAGGAGATTAAGTTACACAAAGACCCTCTAACGGCTATAAATGACTCATCAGCAGAAATGGGTATAGCTTGACGAGCATCTTGGAACTTTAAACCTTTATTCTTTGTCCATGATTAACCCCTGTAGAATCTCTGCAATGAACATAACTTGAAAGCCATTAGCAATTGATAGAATGATATGTTTGCCACAGATTGATACCCCAAAATTTAACAATAATAAATCAATAAAAAAGCATCTACGATGATAAATCTTTATAAAGATTTATAATTATACCACACATCACAAGCACGTAAACTTTTTAAATTTATTAACTTATTTCCATTATAAATAAACTTGCTAAAGCTTTATAAATATATAACATAACTCACCTCATTAAATTGTGAAGAGGTCTAAGATATTTGAACTCTTCATGCCATTTAAGCATAAAATTGATGTATACTATGGTTAAGGCTGGACACATCGTGACCCATATGACCCTGTCACATTAGCTTTCTCTCCGATGGCGGAACCGACAAAATTGTCACGGTCGGTGACGAGTAAATTTTTTTATTTTTTATTTATTTATTTATTTAATTCAATTATTTTAAATAACAATTTAAAATTCATTAAAAACAAAACATTACATAAATTAAACATTAAATTGAAAACACGAATTACAGATTAACAAACTACGATACGAAAATAAAAATGAAAATATAAATTACAACAAAAGTGAGCTTTCACACTCGTCCCAATATTCTTCAAAAGCCTCAACAATCATGTCCTCTTCATACTCTCTTTCCAAGATATCAAACAAGTTGTCATGTCGGTATTGGGCTTCTTTGCTTCCACTATCGAGCAACTTCCTCTCGTAGTTCTATTTCTTCGGTTTCTCTCTGACTTCCACATCTGCTCAAGTAGTCGGAGTTGATCCTCGATAAGATTAAACGGATTAGGTTGGTGTTCTACCCGTGGAGTGTTAACGGTTCATTTTAGTTGGGATACACGAAAGATATCTTCGGTTGAGTGTTATAAACTTCATTTTCGTTGCGTTGGGTGGGGATTTGTTGTGAGAAGTCGTGTGGACTGGGGAATTGTTGTGAGAATTCGTGGTGTAGTATGGTTATGCCCAGGGGGTTGATCGTTCTCTAGGGGAATCAGAGATGCTAGTAGAGATGTATGACCAGAAGGTGAGGTTGAAAGTGATTCTTTTTTTAGATTTTTATATTTTTTAGAAAACAAGTAAATATCTCGGGGTATAGGAGTGGGGGTGGTACTTCTACCAATTTTAACTACTAATAATTTAAACTAAATACTAATTAAACTAGTGAAAATGATGAGATAAGCTATGTATTATATGATGTGTTCTTATGATAATTAAAGGTGTGTTTACTTAAATGTTGTTACTCCCTAGTTATCTCTTATTTGTCGGTTGAATTGTCACATCCTCATTTTAATTGGTGCATTGTATTCCGTGTGGTCATAAGGGGGTGCCTAATTCCCTAGTTCTATGAATCGTAACTATCCTCTAGACTATCCGGGATCGCCAAGTACTGTAATATCTCCCCCGAATACTCTATTATCCTAAAGCTACAACTCACGCAATAAACACAAGGATGGCTTAAGTGCACTCTCAAGCTTTATGCTATTTAGGGCGTTCAAGCTCGCAACAATTAAAGAAGAAGCCAGTTTTCCTTACTCTAGCGTCTACTAATTAAAACAAGAGACAACCTAACAATAATCAACAAATAGGTTTCATAGATCTAAGCAAACACAATAGTAATTTAGCTACGCATGATGGATAAGCATGCACACACATAAACAATTGAACATAGGATAAACATGGTGATATAATGGATTAACAAACTTATCTTTAGGTGTAAAAAAAGGTTTGGAACCCTAAAATACTACTCAAGTCGGACTATTAACGAACTAGGGTTTGCTCTCCCAAAATACTACTCTCTAAATGCAGAAAAATCGAATTCTATATATAGATTTACAAATGAAACGGCGTCGCCTTTTGATGTTAACGTCGTCTGGTCGCCGTCTTTAGGGTTTCTTTTGGGCCAAGTCATCGTTGGGACGGCGTCATTTAAGGAAATGTGACGCCGTCTGGCTTCATAAGGGACGTCGTCTTGGAATGGTTCTTGGATGTCTGATGTAATATAAAAAGTGCCGCCTTCCAGAAAATAGGCTTGAAGCCGTTATGTTGTAGAACCAAGATCACACCTGAGCCATCGCTTGCAATTTAATTAGAAAACCTCCTTAGCGACGGCGTCGCCCTTTGGGTTGGGACGCCGTCAGGTGCAGGATTTAGCCTTGTTTCTTGATATTTTAAAAAACTTCGAAAGCGTCAGCACAATTTATAAACGATAATAAATAGCAATGTTTACCTTAAAGAATACAATCGTTTATGTTTATAACGTGACAACCTTCTAAGATACGTTAATATATTTTACTAAGGAGCTTTCACTAAAAAAGAATTGTTAGATATTTTAAATGAATTATTATGTCTCGTATAAGATCAAAATTTTAGCTTTTTAAAAAGGAAAATGCTACATTCATAAAATGTTTATTAAGAATTTTTCATAAAATAACTTGTCATTAATAAAAATAATCTTAATCAATTCTTTTTTTGTTGTGAACAAGAATTGAGGAAATGAAAAGTATTCTTCAATTGATTATAATGTATTAGATACAATGAGTATATATAAGTTAAACATTATGGTTAAAACCCTAATAGCTAATTGAGTCATGAGCTTCTTATGGGTTATATGGACTTCCACATAATATTGTCCATAACACTCCCTCTTGGATGTCCATATTATTAATACGCTTTATGAATGCTGCCTCATTAAAAACCTTGTCAGGAAAACCCACTGAGACAAAACCATGACCAAGGACAAAAAGAGTGTAGCACGTATTGTCTCCCTCGATGATATTATATTACTTGAGCTCTTTGAGTCAATTCTTTCCAATGTTGTGACTTAGTTTCCTAAATGTTGAGGTAGGAAGTGCCTTGATAAATAGATCCACCAAATTGCTGCTTGAACGAACTTGTTGAACAATAATATTACCATTTTTCGATGAAGTCATGAGTGAAGAATTTTAATAAAATATATTTCGTCCCATCGCCCTTGATATAACATTCTTTAAGTTAAGAAATACATGATGCATTATCTTCATGCAAAACTGTTGGTGCCACCTTCTCTGAAGAATTACCACATAGTCTACGTATGTGTTGTATCACACTTCTTAGCCAAACAGATTATCGACTTTCTTCATGTAACGCTAGAATTTCTACATGGTTAGATGATGTCGCTAAGATCGTCTGCTTAACTAAACGTCATGAAATTGCGGTTCCTCCACTTGTAAATACATATCCAGTTTGAGATCGACCATTGTGAGGGTCAGACATTCTGGAAGATATGTACTCTTCTAATATAACTCAATTACCTCTAATCAATATCCTATAAGATATGGACATCCTTATTATATTATCCATAACACTCCCCCTTGGATGTCCATTTGAGTATTATGCCTCGTTAAAACCTTACTAGAGAAAACCCAGTGGGACAAAAATTTAGTGAAGGGAAAAGAGTACATACTTCCTTTATACGCTCGGGGATGTTGCCTCGTTAAAAACCTTGCAAGAAAACCCGTGGGGACAAAACCGTGGTCAAGGGAAAAAGAGTGCAAGGCGTACATTCTCTCCCCCTGATGATCACATCACTAAAGCTCATTGAGTCAATGAAATGCACATTAAAGTGCCTTGGTAAAATCACATGAATAAATATTCTCTACAGGTTGTTCGCATATTCATATTACCATATGTCATACACCTCATGCAAGTATATCATCATACTTCATAAGTTATTCATTGCCAACAAATTCAAAGTGAATGATATATTATATCATATATGACCACTAGCGAGAACTTCCATCGTTCCATACGCATTTTAGTATCACACTTTTAAATCCATATTGTGATCATCATCTGTATAAATCAAGGGGGTTTTTTCAACATCACGTGGCCTCATAAACCTGAGCGTCATTTATCCATATATTTATTTAGCATCTTTCTCTAGCTTTTATTATGTTCAAGGATTTCATCCTTAAGATATTCAATCAGAAAAATTATATTTTCTTTCAAGGTTCAATTTCTAAGCATTCAATCGCCTTTGAAGCTCTGCCAGAGTTCCATCAATATTCAAATTATCAAACTATATTACATCATATTGAAGACCAAGTCTTCTTATAAAGTAACATGAGCAAACATAGTTATTCTATGGCACAATTTTAAGTGAGTATATTCAAAGGCGATTATAACATATATGCCTAATAATATGACTGATTCAGTATAATCAAATAATGTTCTCAAGAACTTTGCTTATATGTTCTAAGCATTAAAAATCACTAGCATGCTTCTCACATTTTATATCTTATAATAAAATCTCAACATTACATGAGCTCTATTCATTTATCTTTTAGACGCATATCGATTACTTATTATATTGCCAGACTTATAAATATTATATACATTATTGGAGCCACCACATGAGAACATATCTCCTTATGATCATTTCAATGTCTTTATGAAAGTATTGCGTGCCATTAGTTATGCCTTATATATGAAAATTTTAATACTTTAATTTCACTTTCTCCTAAAGACCAATGCATATCCAATAATTTATTTACACATTCATATATATGGACTTCAAGTCCCAGTAACCATGTCTCATTACTAGAGACTTCACCCTTTTCATTACTTCTTTGCGTCTTTACATCTTGTGGCCACTCATTTATACATCTGCACTTCCCTCATGTATGATTCCATGATCCTCACCATGATTATAGCGCTATCTTATTTATTTACATAATCATTACTGTGCACATTATCGAACTAATAGTACTATCGACGTCGATTCATTACTTTTCTATTCAACACTTTACTAGACATTATATATCGTTTATTCAACTACCTTCATGTGTAGTGTCTCTTTAAGGGACTATTATGAGGTCTTATTACCTCGATTTGACCATCTTCATTTTCTTGCTTCATTTTATCTATTCATTCGAAGACTTTTATTTGGAATCGATTGTTCTATTACGCATTTTATGGAGTACTATGACTTACTATCAATCATTGGTTTTAATGTTGGGACACACATTCTAATGAAGCATGCAAGGTATGGATGATCTACTAACTTTATTTAGGTCACAAAACTTGTGCTGCAACTACTAGATTTGGAATGTAAATTGTCCCTTGAATTTTAATTTCATTTTCATTAGTGTGAGGATCAATATTTCTATATCATAATTCATTTCAAATTTCTCGCTGCTCATTCTCCCCATGAATGAATTATCAACTTCAACATCCCTTGTGTGCGTTGTGGTGGATTTACAATATAGGTTCCACACATTTGCAAAAAACTGTATATGGGAAACATATGGTTTTTGACTAGAACCATTCAAATGGGGAGGATTCATTATAATTGTTGGCAAGATGCGAATTATTTATTTATTTTATAACATGCCCCAAAAACTAAGACTTTTGTTCTCATAATTATTAGCTTTGCAATCAACTGAAGACGTTTTATAAATGTTTCAACAAAAGCAATTTGCGTATGAAGATAGGCTACATAATGTTCAACACTTATTCCAATAATCACCCATTACTTGGAAGTATTCAACACTATTTTGAAAGATATAATATGGAAAATCATGCACGCATTTTATATGTCGAGCCATTAATCACGCTAACCTTAAGTTGCGTCTTTGATGATCATTTTGAAGATGCATCGATTTTAAAAATCAAAATGATCCATATGGCGGATGTATAGGCCTACATACATCCCCTTTATATTTTTTTGAAACTTCATAGGACAAAGTCCTTACTTCAATATGGTGATAATATATTAACAATTAACTTTCATTAAGAATAACCATAACAAACAAATCAATCTTGAAAAACTCATGGTTCTTTTATACATTTCGCATCATTATTGACTCGGGATGGTCCAACCGGTCATGCCTTAATTAACAATCTTTTGCTCATAAACTTATACTTTATGACCACATGTGCTTCGATTGTACATTTTTATATAAAAAGTCGAATAATATGAAGAGTCCATATTTCTCTTATTGTCTCTTTTATATCTTTCACATAGTTTAACATCATATTCACATTAGCCTACAACATTATTAAAGAATAAAACATGTTTTATACAAAGAAGTTTTTCCGTACTATTTTTAAAAACATATATGTCGTTGATCAATTAGTTAAGTGTGACATGCAAAACACATAAAATAACAGTCGAAGGGGACATCTTATCCTAATATTAACAATCTCTACTATCCTTTAGCAAATCTTAACAAATAAATATTTTCATTTTCTTACACGAGAAGGTCAAATAATACAACAAAAGATGTGTTTCTTGTTTAATGATGCTATAGGTTAACAATTAATACTGCGCATGTGGCCATAACGTATCAGTTTATAAGCCAAGATTATTGTAGTAATTGACATGACCGGTTGGACCATACCGAGTCAATGATGATGCGAAATGTATAGAGGAACCATAAGTTTCTTCGAAGATAAAATTGATTGTTCTCAATGAAAGTTAATTGTTAACATACCATCACCATATTGAAGTAAGGACTTTGATATGAATTTCGAGAGAAAAAATATAAAGGGGATGTATGTAGGCCTATACATCGCCCATGTGGATCATTTTGATTTTTAAAATCGATGCATCGTCAAAAGGATCATTAAAGATGCAACTTAAGGTTAGCGTGATGAATGGTTCGTCTTATAAAATGCGAGCATGGTTTTCCAAATTGTATATTTGGAAATGGTGGTGAATACTTCCATATGTTGGGAAATTATTGGAATAACTATCGAACTTAAAAGTAGCCTATGTTCGTACACGAATTGCTTTTGTTGAATAGTTCATAAAACGTCTTCAGTTGATTGCAAAGCCAATAATTGTGAGAACAAAACTGTTAGTTTATGGGGCATGTAATTTTAAATGATAAAATACGAATTCGCATCTTGCCAACAATTAATAATGAATTCTTCCTATTAGAATGGTTTCGGTCACAAACTATATGTTTCCCATAGACAGTTTTAAGCAATGTAAACCCTGTATTGTAAATCCACCACAACACACACAAGGGATGTTGAAGTTGATAATTCATTAGGGAAGAATGAGCAGCCGAAATATGGAATGAATTATGATATAAAATGTTTGATCCTCACACTAATGAAAATGAACTTAAAGTTCAAGGGACAATTCACATTCCAGATCTAGTAGTTGCCCGCAGTTTTGTGACCTAAATAAAGTGACTAGATTATACATACGTTTCTAATGCTTCAATTAAAATGTGTGTCCCAATATTAAAACAAATGATTGATAGTAAGTCTATGGCACGTCGCAACGATAGACTAATCGATTTCAAATAAAAGTCCTCGGATGAAGAGATAAAATAGAGCAATAAAATCAAAATGGTCAAATCAAGGTAATAAAGACCACATAATAGTCTCTTAAAGAGAAACTAGACATGAAGGTTGTTGAAAACCCCGGGTACATGAAAAAATTTGAGATCTCAACAAATGATAAAATATAATGTCTAGTAAAGTGTGGAATCAAAACGTAATGAATCGACGTCGATATGGTAATGATTATGTAATTAAATAAGATAGCGCTATAATCATGGTGAGGATCATGAAAGCATACCTGCATGAAGTGCAGATGTATAAATGAGTGGCCACAAGATGTAAAAACGCAAAGAAGTAATGAAAAGAGTGAAGTCTCTTGTGATAAGACTAGGGGTGGAATCGAGCCGTGCCGCTCGTGAAAAGCTCGATATCAGATCGGTAAAAAGCTCGAACGAACCGAGCCTAAAAGAGCTCGAGCCCGAGCTCAAGCCTAAGTTTGGGCTCATTTAATAATCGAGCTCGAGCCCAAGCTCTATACAAAAAGCTCGTTTAGGCTCGCGAGCCTAAACGAGCCCTAGTAATATATACGTATATATATTTTCTATACGTATAATCGTGTTAATGAGCTCGAGCCTTGTGTTGAGCGAAGATAGTCGAGCTAGAGCTTTTGAAAAATTTCATGAGCGAGCTCGAGCTCAAAATGAAAGGCTTTCAACGAGCTCGAGCTCGAGCTTTTATATAAAATGAGCCGAGCTCGAGCTCACGGCGAGTCGAGCTCGTACATTTCGTTTTCACCCCTAGATGAGACATGGTTACTGGGACTTGAATTCGGTACATAAGAATGTGTAAAATTATTGGATATGTATCGATCTTTATGAGAAAGTGAAATTAAAGTACTGAAATTTTCGTGTTTAAGGCATAACTAATGGTACGCAATACATTCATAAAGACATTGAAATGATCATAAGAAGATATGTTCTCATGTGGTGGCTCCAATAATGTATATAACATTTATAAGTCTGGCAATATAATAAGTAATAGATATGCGTCTAAAAGATAAATGAATAAAGGTCATGTAATGTTGAGATTTTCTTATAAGATATAAAATGCAAGAAGCATGCTAGTGATTTTTAATGCTTAGAGCATACAAGAAAAGTTCTCGAGAACATTATTTGATTATACTGAATCAGTCATATTATTAGGCATATATGATAATGAGTTAGAATATACTCACTGAAAATTGTGCCATAAAATAACTATATTTTCCCATGTTACTTTCTAAGAAGACTTGGTATTCAATATGATGTAAGTTTCATATAGTTTGATAATTTGAATATTGATGGAACTCACGGCTGAGCTTCAAAGGCGATTGAATGCTTAGAAATTGAACCTTGAAAGAAAAGATAATTTTTCTGATTGAATATCTTAAGGATGAAATCCTTGAACATAACAAAAGCTAGAGAAAGATACTAAATAACTATATGGATAAATGAGGCTCATGTTTTATGAGGTTACGTGATGCTAAAAACCCCCTTGATTTATAAAGATGATGATCACAATATGGCTTTAAAAGTGTGATACTAAAATGCGTATGGAACGATTGAATTTCTTGCTAGTGGTCATATATGATATAATATATCATTCACTTTGAATTTGTTGGCAATGAATAGCTTATGAAGTGTGATGATACACTTGCATGAGGTGTATGACATATGGTAATATGAATATGCGAACAACCTGTAGAGAATATTTATTCATGTAATTCTATCAAGACACTTTAATGTGTATTTCACTGACTCAATGAGCTTAAGTGATGTGATGATCATCGAGGGTAAGAGAAGATACGGTACACTCATTATACCTTGACCACGGTTTTGTCCTCACAGGGTTTTCTGGCAAGGTATTAAATCAGGAAACATCCCCAAGCGTATAAAGGAAGTATGTACTCTTTTCCCTTCACTAGATTTTTGTCCCACTGGGTTTTCTCTAGTAAAATTTTAACGAGGCATAATCCTCAAATGGACATCCAAGGGGGAGTGTTATGGTTAATTATAATATGGATGTCCATATTTTATAGGATATTGATTAGAGGTAATTGAGTTATATTAGAAGATTACATATCTTT
>OU343224.1:44861456-45075632 GCA_910596185.1 Chrysanthemum makinoi | reverse complement strand
AAATTGTTTCAAAAATTGTTTGTTGATATAATTTATGTCAGGGTTTGCTACATAGATATTAATGCTTGATTTGATGATTCATTAGTCTTAGAATCTTAGTTAGTGCTTTCAGTTGATCTCTGCATAAGTAGGTTAGGATTAGGCTAATTAAATTACTTATTAGATCAATTTAGGGGTGTTTGGTTCCACTTGTTTAACTAAGTTAGAGGTTTGTTCAGTAGTTAGACTCAGTTGCTTAAGTATCCTTTAGGTCCATTACAAAAGATTTCATTTACTTGTCACTAGAAATCACTCAAAGTCAAATTTCCATTTATGCTCAATAGTTGTTCTTGTCAAGGATTTATAAGTCCAAAACTTGCATCTTGGTTTTAAAGTAGTTAAATTAGCTTGCACTAGTTCTATTTTACCTCTAAACATCATAATCGGTCGGCAATTTTGATTCAAAACTCAGATTAGTCAACCTTTCATATTTATCTTTAAAAGTCAAAAGTTGCAAAAGTAGGATTTTCACAAATCTAGGTTGAATTTTCATGGATTTATTTCTGAACCAAAATTAATGAAAATGGGATATGTCCAAGTTCAGTTGGTCTAGTTTATTATTCTCATTTTTGTTGAATTTTCTCAAGTTTCTATAAGCTCTTAAATCAGCTTCCCATATGCCACCATTTGCCCTGTGCACACACTCAGAATACACTGAGTGTGCACAGGAAACTTGCAGCCTTTGCACAAGCTTCATTCAAGCTTGTGAGGAGCTGAGATTTGGCCCATGTGTAGTAGGCTAGGTGATCTTTAGGTCCCTATATCTGTTTTTCCCTTTAGCTTATTAGGATTGCTTATGCACTAGCTTAAAGTAGCCACCATAAATACTGTTTTGCTTAAATAATCTCATAAGCTCAAATTTAGTTTAAGCTTATTTAGTAATCAAGAGTACTGTTAATTAGTTAATTTAAACTTAATTTAGCATTACCTATTCGCTCGTTCATTTGATACTCATTTGTGGACTTTGGCTTATTTTGAGGAAAGTATGTTATTATAGCGGTTTCACTGCAGTCCTCATATTCTCACACATAAGCATATGTTTTTATATTTTTCATATGTTTAGAATAATATTTTAGTATTTTCCTGAATTTTTCATATTTTTCGAAACTTTGTTTGCTATTTTTCTTATTTTAAACTAGTTTTTAAGTCTTTTTAAATAGCTTTTAATACACATAAATCAGAAAGTTTAAAAAATAAGTTTTCAATTTCTCTAGCTTAAGATAAATATAAAAGTCAAAAATATTTTTCCAGATTTTTCTTAGTTTAATTTGTAATTTTTAGCAATTTAATTAGTTTTAAATAGTTTTTAATTCATAGAAAATAGAAAAATAATCAGAAAAATACAAAATTAGTTTTGAAAATTCTCTTTATTTATTTTAGATTTTTCCATGTCATAATTTCATTTTTCTAGCTTTATTTCATATTTTCTTATATTTTAGGATATTATTAAATAAGTAAAATAGTTTTTAATTAATAATAATTAAATAAATAGTTTTAAAAATAATTTTCTTTTCTAATAATTTTCTTTTATTATTAGGATTGTAAAAATATCATTTTCATATTTGTAGGCATTTTATTTTTTAAAACTCACGTTTATTTTGTGCGTTTCGTAATTTTATTTAAGCGTGCGTTTTAGGTTTTTAAGCGTTCATCATTTTAAATATAGTGATAAGCGTTTATTTAATATAATTTATCTTTTAATTTTCTTTAATTTTCATTTAAGCCCACGTAATTTATAAACTTTCTCTTAGGTATAATTATTCCAATTCTCAAACCATTTCCCATTCAATATCACGATCACGCAGATTCGTTGTACTACAGTGTTCACACCTCGTTGGACTTAACGACCGGGGATACACTACACTAAACTCCTGGATTTAATTGCTTTGGTTTCGGTCGTCGGATTTTATTACGGTTGACCATTCACAAGTGGTTAGCTTGGTGATAAAACAGACGGTTTTCCATCAATCAAATTTTGGCGCCGTGCCGGGAAGTGTGTCTTTGCGTTTCTAGAATTTGAAGCATCGGTGTTGTTGAATATACATCCATTGTATATTTACCATCCTTGTTCATATTTTCTTATTAGTATCATATTAAAACAAAACGTTTCCCGAAAACATTTTTAAAATCGGTTTCAACAAACACAAAAACCCAAAAAGATTTTCTTTCTTATTTTTACAAAATGTTTTCAAAAATACCAAAAATATTCCTCTTTACCCTCTTACCTTTTTGATTCTTTATCCCTTTACCCTCTATCCATTTGATTCTAACTTCTTCTATTGTCATGGAATCTCCGACTACGACGATTCGGAAGCGAAGTTGAAAACTTCATACTTTATCACAAATGTCAAGAATTCGTGTTGTTCGTGATGATCCATTAATTGCGTAGGGAAATGGAACGAGAAACCGGGGTGACAAAGGACCGGACTTCCCCTCGATAATGAAGGTGCTAAATACGTCCAACCTACGGTTATCCAAAGATCTAACCCCTCAATTGCTCCTAAGCCGTCTAAAATTGATCCTAAACTTTCACAATTTACGGCTAAAAGCAAGCATGCGGATTTAGACCGTGACTAGCAAGAATGACTTGCCAAATCTTCACGTTCTCAAGAACCGACGGAGATAGAACATAAAGTGGTGGAAATTGCTAGCCTCTCAGCACACCACTTGTCCTACCTCCGGATTTTCAAAATGTTCTTCGAGAATTAATAGTCATTCGATCACCATGTTGTTTTGTTGATTCTTTGAATGAACCAATTCCTTCTAATAACTCTCAAATGGAATCGTTTATTCCTTGTGTCGGTTGTGGTGAGCCTCTTTTTGGTTCAACCGTCCAGCCGGTTACGCTGTGTACAGTGTGGTAATGATATTCATAAGGGAGTTGTTTGTTTTATGGTCGAGGAATTCATTTGATTATGATCCTAATCAGAACTCATTTAACGACTCCTCTAATTTTTCCAATTACCCACCAAGCCCGATTATCTTCATATAATCAACAAAACTGTTGTGAATTTTGTGGAGATCCTCACCAAGGATTTGAGTGTCAATCCGAAAACACGTTTGTCTATGAACAGTTTTCGGTGATGCTCGAACTTTGGTTATGACCAATATCCATATAATTGCCATCCAGACTCAACAGATTTACTGTTGTGAGAATGTGGAGGTCCCATTTCATTTCGATTGTCAAGCGAGGGGAATCCATTTCCTTGTAACAATTACGACTATCCATATCACGACCAACCTCCACGGTGCCAAATGACTCAAACTCCTCAGCAAACCCAACAAGACACTTATCTAGAGCTTCTAGAGTCAGTGAAAAGACGAGGAGTTGAGTAAAACAGCATTTCAAAATGCTCCAGTTTTCTTATGTATATTGTGGGGTCCTCATGATGATAATAAATGTCAACCTTAGGTTTTGACAAATCTCCACTCCCACAATGTCCGTCATTCAAAATTCACATGAGAAATCCATGGAAGAATTGCTAGCTCAAGAGCGGTGCGCTAAAATAAATTCCCAAATTGCCTTTGAAAAAGCTATTAAGGAATCAATTGCAAAAAAAAGCACCAGATCTAGCTCTCAATTTCGTTTATTCCTGGCGACAGTGATGATGAGGATACACTTGAAGATTCATCAAATTCATCAGTTGATATCCCAGCAGTTGAGATTCATTCTCAAACAACTGCTATCACACCCGAAGCCCCTCACATCATTGAACATGGGGATGAGCTTCTTGACACTGTTCCTGAAAAGGAATAGGACGAATTCATAAAGTCTAGTGTCGAGAACCTTGTCCCAATCCCAAGAGAGTCACGGGGAATTCTCGAGCATTTGTGTGATATCCCTACCCCTCTTGTCTTCCCAAAGATCATGTTGAGATGTTCTCCGATTCTAATGATGACGATTCATTATCTTGTGGAGACATCGTTTATGTGGAAGATTTACCTTCTGAGCTTGTTAGCTTAGAAGAAAAGAATGATGAAGTTAATGCACTGAAATCAAGATGAAGCACCGTGCAACATTAATGAATGTCAGTCTTCTCATTTCTAAAATCGAGGATTTCAAAGAAAAACCCAT
Organism: Chrysanthemum makinoi; assembly: GCA_910596185.1. Taxonomy (NCBI): domain Eukaryota; kingdom Viridiplantae; phylum Streptophyta; class Magnoliopsida; order Asterales; family Asteraceae; genus Chrysanthemum; species Chrysanthemum makinoi. The sequence continues at coordinate 45,071,518 of OU343224.1, read as the reverse complement.
TTCATCTCCTATCCCCATAAAGGATAGTGACATTTTTTCCGATGATTCTATTCTGGAAATGGAAGCCTTCGGTTTTGATAATATGGGAGAGAAGATTTGAGGGCGGTACCACTTTTCATTCTCATAATCTCTTCCGATTATGAATCATTTACATTGGAGGAGTTCCCGGTGAACCCACGATACCAATTCGAATATGATTCATTCACCTTTGAGGAGTTCTCCTGGAACTTACTCATATCATATCTCCGCCGGAGTATGATAATTTCTACTTTGATCTAGACACTCCCATAATATGTCTTGATCAAGTGAACTTACGAGGAGATTCATGAAACTATGAATTCTCCTATTGAGGATGAAGAGTTAGTCATGATTTTTATCATGATTTTCTTTCTTCTTCACCTATCCAGTGGCTTCTCCTATTGTTCACTCCTTCGGGAATGAAGACATTATTTTACCCCCGGCATTTTCATTTATCATTTGTAAACGGTTCTATGTATATCTCATCGGTGGAACTTTTCGCGTACTTCAATGTTTATACAAACATCTTGAATGAAAATCCGATGGAGATTGTCTCTTCCACTTACTTCCCCATGAACAAATTAATTCGGGGTCGAGTCAAGCTAGTGACTCGGTAATCAAAAACAGTAGTTAAACATGGGTTTTCACCCATGAGTACCACCATAGTGTGGGGGTGATGCCCCACATGTTGTATATAGAATGAATGAAAATTGTAAATACTAAAAAAGAGAATAATTGTTGTGTTTCCACACTTTGAATATTGAGGACAATATTTATTTCTAAGTGTGGGGAAATTGGCGAATTTGATCATAAATGTACCCTTTTAGTCCCTTTTTCCCCCAAAATGGCCAAATTTAAATTTTTTTTTTTTAGTGGAAGTACTATGTACTAAACACAACAAATGGTAATCAGTCCACCATGTCTAACCCACATAAGGATTGGCTAATCCAGGAGCAAACGGCTCTTGGTAAAGATATCTCAAATCCATTGACGGCTTGCAATTTGCCTAAAATTGTATGGTGTTCAGCTCACCATAACTTTAATTAGTGAAGAGTTGGCTAGCCCGCAAGTTTATGGCTTGTGGTAAAGGCAGTTGGAAAACCATAATTGGTAATTGACTCACCAAAGATAATATTGATAATTTATCTAAGAGTTGGCTAGTCCGAATAAACGGCTTACGGTAAAGACAAATCAAATCCCTTTTACAGTGGTGATTTGCTCAAAATCATTTGGTTATCATTGTACCAAGGTTCTTACTTAAACTTAAACAATTGGCTACTCCAGAAGTAATGGCTTTTGGTAAAGAGATAAAATCCATTAACTTTTCATTAAAAATTGCTAGGACTAGCAATATCTAATATGTGGGGATTGATGAGTGTCTAAACACTCATCATTTTGTACTATCTAGACTGCCCAAAAACATCTGAAAAACACTTCAGAACGCATCAAAATGATAAGAATATCACAAATAAGTGTTTTATGTGTTTTAAATGCAAAAATATCAAAATCAGATGAAAAAGGTATCAAGTTTGCATAATTGGTGCTTTTAGTCCCCAAGTTTCAAAAGTTGTCAAAACTAGTCCACTGGTAATTTAAACTTGTAAAAATATCATTCAAGGTCCCTGAAATATTCTAAGTTGTCAAAATGGTCCTTGAATGAATCTTTGGGCAAAAGGCAGAAAAGGTCCCTCAAGTTTGGAAAATGTCAAAATCAGTCCTTGGTAAGTTTTAAAAAATATAGAAATTATTCAAACTACACCTTGTACTATTCATAAATGACAAAATTGGTCCTTATAGTGAACCTTTGGAAAATTACATGTTTGGTCCCTTAAGTTTCAAAAATGACATAAAAGGCCCTTGGACATTTAAAAATTGGAAAATTAACATTTATGGTCCTTTGGTAATTGAAACTTGGCAAGTTTAACCCTTGTGATAAGTTTGGAAACATTGGCAATTTCAGTCCTTAATTTTCAAAGTTACATGAATGGTCCTTGTGTTTAGTAGCAATAACCAAAGCGGACCTATATATTAAACAAATCCAACCCAAACCAAATCAACCCAATCCTTAACCGGTGGCCCGTATTTACCCAGCCCACCCCCGTTAAATATTAAACCGGGTCAAATGGTCAAAAACCGCAACCGAAACATGTACCTGTCTCCAACTCTGCAAACCCAAAACCGCGTGGTTTTCCCACCTCTCCCCTCACCACCACTTACCCACTCTCCCCAGCTTTCCTTCCACCTCCCATACACCAAATCCCATTAAATGCTAACCACGCTGCTCAAGACTTTTTTGCAAATTTCCACATGGACGGTTTGATGATTTTGAAGATCCAATGGCTCAAGATAGGTGGGAATGACTCAGAGGGTGACAAGGACCCTAAAGGATCATTATAAATGGGGAAGAAGCAAGGAAGAAGACCAAGTAGTGTAATTTAGGTTTAGTTATGTCGAACTAGTTAGTTTTTAATTTCCAGTGTTTAAATAAGCTTCCAAGTACTTTTTTATGTAATCTTAGTGTAATATAAAACTTTTTAAGTAATCAATTTCAATTTCCAAAGTTGAATTTATGTTATACAATTTACAAGTTTATATATATTTGATTATAAGTTGATAAGGGATAATAAGCTTGTATAAGTTCTTATATAAGCTTTTAATAAGCTCATTAGCTTACTTACTCGAAACTCACTTACTCAAATTTTTACTCTCAAAAATACCTTGGTCAATGAAAGTCAACTGCTGGTGATATTGGTCATGAAAATGGAATTGGGTTGATTCTTATCTTTGAATTGGGTATTGGTGGGTGTTTTAATCTTGGTTTTAGTTGTATATGCCAATCTTGATGGACCTCAAAGTAAGTTATCATCAAAATCGTTTCAAATTGTTTGTTGATATAATTTATGGTCAGGTTTGCTACATAGATATTAATGCTTGATTTGATGATTCATTAGTCTTAGAATCTTAGTTTAGTGCTGCGTTTGATCTCGGCATAAGTAGGTTAGGATTAGGCTAATTAAATTACTTATTAGATTAGTTTAGGGGTGTTTGGTTCCACTTGTTTAACTAAGTTAGAGGTTTGTTCAGTAGTTAGACTCAGTTGCTTAAGTATCATTTAGGTCCATTACAAAGATTTCAGTCATTACTTGTCACTAGAAATCACTCAAAGTCAAATTTCCATTTTATGCTCAATAGTTGTTCACTGTCAAGGATTTATAAGTCCAAAACTTGCATCTTGGTTTTAAAGTAGTTAAGTTAGCTTGCACTAGTTCTATTTTACCTCTAAACATCATGTCAGTCAGCAATTTTGATTCAAAACTCAGATTAGTCAACCTTTCATATTTATCTTTAAAAGTCAAAAGTTGCAAAAGTAGGATTTTCACAAATCTAGGTTGAATTTTCATGGATTTATTTCTGGACCAAAATTAATGAAAATGGGATATGTCCAAGTTCAGTTGGTCTAGTTTATTATTCTCATTTTTGTTGAATTTTCTTAAGTTTCTATAAGCTCTTTAATAGCTTCCCATATGCCACCATTTGCCTGTGCACACACTAGATTACTGAGGTGCACAGCAATGGCAGCCTTTGCACAAGCTTCATTCAAGCTTGTGAGGAGCTGAGATTTGGCCCATGTGTAGTAGGCTAGGTGATCTTTAGGTCCCTATATCTGTTTTCCCTTTAGTATTAGGATTGCTTATGCACTAGCTTAAAGTAGCCACCATAAATACTGTTTTTCTTAAATAATCTCATAAGCTCAAATTTAGTTTAAGCTTATTTAGTAATCAAGAGTACTGTTAATTAGTTAATTTAGACTTAATTTAGCATTACCTAGCTTCTGTGTTCATTTGATACTCATTTGTGGACTTTGGCTTATTTTGAAAGTACTTATTCATAGCCGTTTCCTGCGCCTCATATTCTCACACATAAGCATATGTTTTTATATTTTTCATAGGTTTAGAATAATATTTTAGTATTTTCCTGAATTTTTCATTTTTCCGCCTTTGTTGCTATTTTTCTTATTTAAACTAGTTTTTAAGTCTTTTTAAATAGCTTTTAATACACATAAATCGAATAGTTTAAAAATAAGTTTTCAATTTTCCTAGGTTAAGATAAATATAAAAAGTCAAAAAATATTTTTCCAGATTTTTCTTAGTTTAATTTGTAATTTTTAGCAATTTAATTAGTTTTAAATAGTTTTTTATATAAAATAGAAAATAATCATAAAAATACAAAATTAGTTAAACTTTTATTTATTTTAGATTTTTCAAGTCATAATTTCTTTTTCTAGCTTTTTTTCATATTTTCTTATATTTTAGGATATTATTAATTTCAAAATAGTTTTATTTAATTAATAATAGTTAAATAAATAGTTTTAAAAATAATTTTCTTTTTCTAATAATTTTCTTTTATTATTAGGATTGTAAAAATATCATTTTCATATTTGTAGGCATTTTATTTCATAAAACTCACGTTTTTTGTATGCGTTCGTAATTTTATTTTAAGTATTGGTTTTGGTTTTGCGTTTTCATCATTTTAAATATAGTGATAAGCGTTTATTTAATATAATTTATCTTTTTAATTTTCTTTTAATTTGCATTTTAAGCCCTGTAATTTATAAACTTTCTCTTTAGGTATAATTATTCCAATTCTCAAACCTTTTCCCATTCAATATCACCCTATGATCTCCTGATTTAGTCTTTCAATACACCTGTTCACCTCGTTGGGACTTAACGCCGGGGGATACACTAAACTCCTTGGATTTAATTGCTTTGGTTTCGTGGCGTGCGCTTTTTATTACGGTTGACCATTCACAAGTGGTTAGCTTGTGTGATAAAACCTGACGGCTTGCCATCAATCAAATACCTTGCCAGAAAACCCTGTGAGGACAAAACCGTGGTCAAGGTAAAATGTGACCCGGTGAGCAACAAACGTAAATTTGAGACACAGTTTTGCGAAACTGGTTCTTAGTTAATTTAACGTACGTTGTAAATATGACCCGGTGAGAAACAAACTCTCTTATCATTACGACAGTATGTTAAATTATGAGAATAAAAATACAGGAATGAATAGTAAAAATTACGAGAATGAATAGTAACCTGAAAATGCAAATTGTTACAATAATAAGTTTAGTTGTATTATACTTTTATATATATAATACCCGTGTATGCAAAACGTTTTTTACATTAGTTTTTCGTTATGTATTAATACCGATTAATACATTGATTTTAATCTAAAATTTATTTCCCTTTTAATAATAATTATAGCTACATTTAATTTTAAAACTCGTGTACTCACGTGTTAAATTTAACAAGAATAACACGAGTCTTATTGAACAAAGATAGTGAAATTTTTTTTTACTTAAACTCATAAAGAAAAGTTCGATTAGTCGTTTGTATATGTGCAATATCATGTATTTAATTACATATCACAATAACTTATGTTGTCATTTGATATTTATAATATCGTGTATATACATTAATTTAATCTAGAATTATAATAATATTTATTAATAACAACAACATATAAGTTGTGTTTTAATAAAAATGATTAATTTCATATATTATCCTATTTTCATGATTAATTTCATATATACTAAAAGTGCAAGTATTAAATGCATAATGTATAAAGTATAAGAATGGGAAATTTTTAACTAAAAAGAGAGGATATATGAATTGCCCTTTAAAAATTTATAAATACTAAGAGATATAAAGTATAAAGAGGTATTTTTTAAATTTAAAAAGTTATTAAAAAAACATGAAAGGTGATACTTTTTATAATTTATTTATAATTCAACAAGTAAAATTTTATTTATTACCTCATCATTTTTTAGTTTTTCTTACAAAAGTGACAACTATATTTTTACACACGTCGCTAAGGCTGAGCAAACCAACCGAATGGACGGACGGCGTGACGGCCTCGGACTAACCCGGACACATTGAGTCGGTCCTTGTCTAGTTAGGGGTCGGTCCACAGGCGGTCTGAACAGCGGTCCTTAGTACAAACGGGCCATTTTGTCTTTTAGGACCGGACCGTCCGACGAACCCGACCGGACCGGATCAACCCGAACTGGACCGCAACGGATACCAGACCGAGCATATTATCCGGTCCTTAGTCTAGGTTTTTAGACTATTTCACTTTTGGTTTTAATCGGTATGGTCCAGCTTTAGACCGATACCCACCCTTACTCTGTCATACATGATTTTTTTTTAAGTTAAATTAAAAGAAGTTCAATTTTGGCCTTTAAAGAGTTATTGGAAAGGCTCAGATTGTCACATGGCAAAAAGATGCACTACATTAATACAATTTCAATTAATCTACATATCTATTCACCTTTTTATAAGAGGATGTTACATTCATAAAAATTTTATTAAAGATTTTTTTATAAAATATTTTGAGCATGCATTGATAGAAATATGAAAATTTGAAAAAAAAATGTTATGGATAATATTATGTGGATGTCCATATAACCCATAAGAAGCCCATAGCCCAATTAGCTATTAGGATTTTAACCATAATGTTTAACTTATATATACTCATTGTATCTCATACATTATGATCATTTGAAGAATACTTTTCATTCCCTCAATTCTTGTTCACAACATGTTATTAGCACGCTCTAATAATTGTTTATGTTCCCTAAAGGTACGTATAAAACGTTTCTCTTGTACTCGGTTCTATGTTATTGAAAACATCAATTATGATTTTTGTGTTACGTGATAAGTTTTATATGATTACATTGTTTATTTTTTATTTTTACTTAAAGTAAGATCTGTGTCTATCGGATGTGGTGAAGAAAATAAAATACAAATAAAAAAAACATCATTGCTGACTCTGTTGTGAACAAGAATTGAGAGAATGAAAAGTATTCTTCAATTGATCATAATGTATGAGATACAATGAGTATATATAAGTTAGTTAAAACCCTAATAGCTAATTGGGCCATGGGCTTCTTATGGGTTATATGGACATCCACATAATATTATTCATAACACTCTCTCTTGGATGTCCATATTATCAATACGCTTTAGGAATGCTGCCTCACTAAAAACCTTGTCAGAAAAACCCAGTGGGACAAAGCCATGACTAAGGACAAAAAGAGTGTAGCGAGTATTGTCTCCCTCTGATGACTATATCACTTGAGCTCTTTGAGTCGATGCATTCCAATGTTGTGACTTAGTTTCCTAAATGCTGAGGTAGGAGGTGCCTTGATAAAAAGATCCGCCAAATTGTCGATTGAACGAACTTGTTGAGCAATAATATCACCATTTTTCTGTAAGTCATGAGTGAAGAAGAATTTTGGTAAAATATGTTTCGTCCCATCACCCTTGATATAACCTTCTTTAAGTTAAGCAATACATGAAGCATTATCTTCATGCAAAACTGTTGGTGCCACCTTCTCTGAAGAATTACCACATGATCTACGTATGTGTTGTATCACACTTCTTAGCCAAACACATTAGCGACTTTCTTCATGTATCGCTAGAATTTCTGCATAGTTGGATGATGTCTCTGAGATCGTCTGCTTAACTAAACGTCATGAAATTGCGGTTCCTCCACTTGTGAATACATATCCAGTTTGAGATCGACCATTGTGAGGGTCAGACATTCTGGAAGATATGTAATCTTCTAATATAACTCAATTACCTCTAATCAATATCCTATAAGATATGGACATCCATATTATAATTAACCATAACACTCCCCCTTGGATGTCCATTTGAGGATTATGCCTCGTTAAAATCTTACTAGAGAAAACCCAGTGGGACAAAAATCTAGTGAAGGGAAAAGAGTACATACTTCCTTTATACGCTTGGGGATGTTTCCTGATTTAATACCTTGCCAGAAAACCCTGTGAGGACAAAACCGTGGTCAAGGTATAATGAGTGTAACGCGTATCTTCTCTTACCCTGATGATCACATCACTTAAGCTCATTGAGTCAGTGAAATACACATTAAAGTGTCTTGATAGAATTACATGAATAAATATTCTCTACAGGTTGTTCGCATATTCATATTACCATATGTCATACACCTCATGCAAGTGTATCATCACAATTCATAAGCTATTCATTGCCAACAAATTCAAAGTGAATGATATATTATATCATATATGACCACTAGCAAGAAATTCAATCGTTCCATACGCATTTTAGTATCACACTTTTAAAGCCATATTGTGATCATCATCTTTATAAATCAAGGGGGTTTTTTAGCATCACGTGACCTCATAAACATGAGCCTCATTTATCCATATAGTTATTTAGTATCTTTCTCTAGCTTTTGTTATGTTCAAGGATTTCATCCTTAAGATATTCAATCAGAAAAATTATCTTTTCTTTCAAGGTTCAATTTCTAAGCATTCAATCGCCTTTGAAGCTCTGCCAGAGTTCCATCAATATTCAAATTATCAAACTATATGAAACTTACATCATATTGAATACCAAGTCTTCTTAGAAAGTAACATGGGAAAATATAGTTATTTTATGGCACAATTTTCAGTGAGTATATTCTAACTCGATTATAACATATATGCCTAATAATATGACTGATTCAGTATAATCAAATAATGTTCTCGAGAACTTTTCTTGTATGCTCTAAGCATTAAAAATCACTAGCATGCTTCTTGCATTTTATATCTTATAAGAAAATCTCAACATTACATGACCTTTATTCATTTATCTTTTAGACGCATATCTATTACTTATTATATTGCCAGACTTATAAATGTTATATACATTATTGGAGCCACCACATGAGAACATATCTTCTTATGATCATTTCAATGTCTTTATGAATGTATTGCGTACCATTAGTTATGCCTTAAAACGAATTTCAGTACTTTAATTTCACTTTCTCATAAAGATCGATACATATCCAATAATTTTACACATTCTTATGTACCGAATTCAAGTCCCAGTAACCATGTCTCATCTAGGGGTGAAAACGAGCTGTGCCGAGCCCGATCCTGTCAGAGCTCGAGCTCGGCTCATTTTTATATAAAAAGCTCGAGCTCGAGCTCGTTTCGAGCCTTTCATTTTGAGCTCGAGCTCGGCTCATGAAATTTTTCAAAAGCTCTAGCTCGACTCGATCTTCGCTCGTTAACACAAGGCTCGAGCTCATTAACACGATTATACGTATAGAAAATATATATACGTATATATTACTAGGGCTCGTTTAGGCTCGCGAGCCTAAACGAGCTTTTTGTATAGAGCTTGGGCTCGAGCTCGATTATTAAATGAGCCCAAACTTAGGCTCGAGCTCTTTTAGGCTCGGTTCGTTCGAGCTTTTTACCGATCTGATATCGAGCTTTTCACGAGCGGCACGGCTCGATTCCACCCCTAGTCTTATCACAAGAGACTTCACTCTTTTCATTACTTCTTTGCGTTTTTACATCTTGTGGCCACTCATTTATACATCTGCACTTCATGCAGGTATGCTTTCATGATCCTCACCATGATTATAGCGCTATCTTATTTAATTACATAATCATTACCATATCGACGTCGATTCATTACGTTTTGATTCCACACTTTACTAGACATTATATTTTATCATTTGTTGAGATCTCAAATTTTTTCATGTACCCGGGGTTTTCAACAACCTTCATGTCTAGTTTCTCTTTAAGAGACTATTATGTGGTCTTTATTACCTTGATTCGACCATTTTTGATTTTATTGCTCTATTTTATCTCTTCATCCGAGGACTTTTATTTGAAATCGATTAGTCTATCAAGTTGCAGACGTGCCATAGACTTACTATCAATCATTTGTTTTAATATTGGGACACACATTTTAATTGAAGCATTAGAAACGTATGTATAATCTAGTCACTTTATTTAGGTCACAAAACTTGTCGGGCAACTACTAGATCTGGAATGTGAATTGTCCCTTGAACTTTAAGTTCATTTTCATTAGTGTGAGGATCAACATTTTTATATCATAATTCATTCCATATTTCTCGCTGCTCATTCTTCCCCTGAATGAATTATCAACTTCAACATCCCTTGTGTGTGTTGTGGTGGATTTACAATACAGGGTTTCGCACATTTACAGAAAACTGTCTATGGGAAACATATAGTTTGTGACCGAAACCATTCTAATAGGAAGAATTCATTATTAATTGTTGGCAAGATGCGAATTCGTATTTTATCATTTAAAATTACATGCCCCATAAACTAACGGTTTTGTTCTCACAATTATTGGCTTTGCAATCAACTGAAGACGTTTTATGAACTATTCAACAAAAGCAATTCGTGTACGAACATAGGCTACTTTTAAGTTCGATAGTTATTCCAATAATTTCCCAACATATGGAAGTATTCACCACCATTTCCAAATATACAATTTGGAAAACCATGCTCGCATTTTATAAGACGAACCATTCATCACGCTAACCTTAAGTTGCATCTTTAATGATCCTTTTGACGATGCATCGATTTTAAAAATCAAAATGATCCACATGAGCGATGTATAGGCCTACATACATCCCCTTTATATTCTTTCTGAAACTTCATAAGACAAAGTCCTTACTTCAATATGGTGACGGTATATTAACATTTAACTTTCATTGAGAACAATCAATTTTATCTTCGAAGAAACTTATGGTTCCTCTATACATTTCGCATCATCATTGACCCGGTATGGTCCAACCGGTCATGTCAATTACTACAATAATCTTGGCTTATAAACTGATACGTTATGGCCACATGCGCGATAATTGTTAACCTATAGCATCATTAAACAAGAAACACATCTTTTGTTGTATTATTTGACCTTCTCGTGTAAGAAAATGAAAATATTTATTTGTTAAGATTTGCTAAAGGATAGTAGAGATTGTTAATATTAGGATAAGATGTCCCCTTATCTGTTATTTTATGTGTTTTGCATGTCACACTTAACTAATTGATCAACGACATATATGTTTTTAAAAATAGTACGGAAAAACTTCTTTGTATAAAACATGTTTTATTCTTTAATAATGTTGTAGGCTAATGTGAATATGATGTTAAACTATGTGAAAGATATAAAAGAGACAATAAGAGAAATATGGACTCTTCATATTATTCGACTTTTTATATAAAAATGTACAATCGAAGCACACGTGGTCATAAAGTATAAGTTTATGAGCAAAGATTGTTGTATTAATTGGCATGACCGGTTGGACCATCCCGAGTCAATAATGATGCGAAATGTATAAAAGAACCATGAGTTTTTCAAGATTGATTTGTTTGTTATGGTTGTTCTCAATGAAAGTTAATTGTTAATATATTATCACCATATTGAAGTAAGGACTTTGTCCTATGAAGTTTCAAAAAAATATAAAGGGGATGTATGTAGGCCTATACATCCGCCATATGGATCATTTTGATTTTTAAAATCGATGCATCGTCAAAATGATCATCAAAGACGCAACTTAAGGTTAGCGTGATTAATGGCTCGACATATAAAATGCGAGCATGATTTTCCATATTATATCTTTCAAAATAGTGTTGAATACTTCCAAGTAATGGGTGATTATTGGAATAAGTGTTGAACATTATGTAGCCTATCTTCATACGCAAATTGCTTTTGTTGAAACATTTATAAAACGTCTTCAGTTGATTGCAAAGCCAATAATTATGAGAACAAAAGTCTTAGTTTTTGGGGCATGTTATAAAATAAATAAATAATTCGCATCTTGCCAACAATTATAATGAATCCTCCCCATTTGAATGGTTCTAGTCAAAAACCATATGTTTCCCATATACAGTTTTTTGCAAATGTGTGGAACCTATATTGTAAATCCACCACAACGCACACAAGGGATGTTGAAGTTGATAATTCATTCATGGGGAGAATGAGCAGCGAGAAATATGAAATGAATTATGATATAGAAATGTTGATCCTCACACTAATGAAAATGAAATTAAAATTCAAGGGACAATTTACATTCCAAATCTAGTAGTTGCCAGACAAGTTTTGTGACCTAAATAAAGTTAGTAGATCATCCATACGCTGCTAATGCTTCAATTAGAATGTGTGTCCCAACATTAAAACCAATGATTGATAGTAAGTCTATGGCATGCCTGCAGCGTAATAGAACAATCGATTCCAAATAAAAGTCTTCGAATGAATAGATAAAATGAAGCAAGAAAATGAAGATGGTCAAATCGAGGTAATAAGACCTCATAATAGTCCCTTAAAGAGACACTACACATGAAGGTAGTTGAATAAACGATATATAATGTCTAGTAAAGTGTTGAATAGAAAAGTAATGAATCGACGTCGATAGTACTATTAGTTCGATAATGTGCACAGTAATGATTATGTAAATAAATAAGATAGCGCTATAATCATGGTGAGGATCATGGAATCATACATGAGGGAAGTGCAGATGTATAAATGAGTGGCCACAAGATGTAAAGACGCAAAGAAGTAATGAAAAGGGTGAAGTCTCTAGTAATGAGACATGGTTACTGGGACTTGAAGTCCATATATATGAATGTGTAAATAAATTATTGGATATGCATTGGTCTTTAGGAGAAAGTGAAATTAGAGTATTAAAATTTTCGTATATATGGCATAACTAATGGCACGCAATACTTTCATAAAGACATTGAAATGATCATAAGGAGATATGTTCTCATGTGGTGGCTCCAATAATGTATATAATATTTATAAGTCTGGCAATATAATAAGTAATCGATATGCGTCTAAAAGATAAATGAATAGAGCTCATGTAATGTTGAGATTTTATTATAAGATATAAAATGTGAGAAGCATGCTAGTGATTTTTAATGCTTAGAACATATAAGAAAAGTTCTCGAGAACATTATTTGATTATACTGAATCAGTCATATTATTAGGCATATATGTTATAATCGCCTTTGAATATACTCACTTAAAATTGTGCCATAGAATAACTATGTTTGCTCATGTTACTTTATAAGAAGACTTGGTCTTCAATATGATGTAATATAGTTTGATAATTTGAATATTGATGGAACTCTGACAGAGCTTCAAAGGCGATTGAATGCTTAGAAATTGAACCTTGAAAGAAAATATAATTTTTCTGATTGAATATCTTAAGGATGAAATCCTTGAACATAATAAAAGCTAGAGAAAGATGCTAAATAAATATATGGATAAATGACGCTCAGGTTTATGAGGCCACGTGATGTTGAAAAAACCCCCTTGATTTATACAGATGATGATCACAATATGGATTTAAAAGTGTGATACTAAAATGCGTATGGAACGATGGAAGTTCTCGCTAGTGGTCATATATGATATAATATATCATTCACTTTGAATTTGTTGGCAATGAATAACTTATGAAGTATGATGATATACTTGCATGAGGTGTATGACATATGGTAATATGAATATGCGAACAACCTGTAGAGAATATTTATTCATGTGATTTTACCACGACACTTTAATGTGCAATTCATTGACTCAATGAGCTTTAGTGATGTGATCATCAGGGGGAGAGAAGGTACGCGTTGCACTCTTTTTCCCTTGACCACGGTTTTGTCCCCACAGGTTTTCTTGCAAGGTTTTTAATGAGGCAACATCCCCGAGCGTATAAAGGAAGTATGTACTCTTTTCCCTTCACTAAATTTTTGTCCCACTGGGTTTTCTCTAGTAAGGTTTTAACGAGGCATAATACTCAAATGGACATCCAAGGGGGAGTGTTATGGATAATATAATAAGGATGTCCATATCTTATAGGATATTGATTAGAGGTAATTGAGTTATATTAGAAGAGTACATATCTTCGAATGTCGACTCACAATGGTCGATCTCAAACTGATATGTATTTACATGGAGGAACGCAATTTCATGACGTTTAGTTAAGCAGACGATCTTAGCGACATCATCTAACCATGTAGAAATTCTAGCGTTACATGAAGAAGGTCGATAATCTGTTTGGCTAAGAAGTGTGATACAACACATACGTAGACCATGTCGTAATTCTTCAGAGAAGGTGGCACCAACAGTTTTGCATGAAGATAATGCATCATGTATTTCTTAACTTAAAGAATGTTATATCAAGGGCGATGGGACGAAATATATTTTATTAAAATTCTTCTTCACTCATGACTTACTGGAAAAATGGTAATATTATTGTTCAACAAGTTCGTTCAAGCAGCAATTTGGTGGATCTATTTATCAAGGCACTTCCTACCTCAACATTTAGGAAACTAAGTCACAACATTGGAAAGAATTGACTCAAAGAGCTCAAGTAATATAGTCATCAGAGGGAGACAATACGTGCTACACTCTTTTTGTCCTTGGTCATGGTTTTGTCTCAGTGGGTTTTCCTGACAAGGTTTTTAATGAGGCAAAGATTCATAAAGCGTATTAATAATATGGACATCCAAGAGGGAGTGTTATGGACAATATTATGTGGAAGTCCATATAACCCATAAGAAGCTCATGACTCAATTAGCTATTAGGGTTTTAACCATAATGTTTAACTTATATATACTCATTGTATCTAATACATTATAATCAATTGAAGAATACTTTTCATTTCCTCAATTCTTGTTCACAATAAAAAAAGAATTGATTAAGATTATTTTTATTAATGACAAGTTATTTTATGAAAAATTCTTAATAAACATTTTATGAATGTAGCATTTTCCTTTTTAAAAAGCTAAAATTTTGATCTTATACGAGACATAATAATTCATTTAAAATATCTAACAATTCTTTTTTAGTGAAAGCTCCTTAGTAAAATATATTAACGTATCTTAGAAGGTTGTCACGTTATAAACATAAACGATTGTATTCTTTAAGGTAAACATTGCTATTTATTATCGTTTATAAATTGTGCTGACGCTTTCGAAGTTTTTTAAAATATCAAGAAACAAGGCTAAATCCTGCACCTGACGGCGTCCCAACCCAAAGGGCGACGCCGTCGCTAAGGAGGTTTTCTAATTAAATTGCAAGCGATGGCTCAGGTGTGATCTTGGTTCTACAATATAACGGCTTCAAGCCTATTTTCTGGAAGGCGACACTTTTTATATTACATCAGACATCCAAGAACCATTCCAAGACGACGTCCCTTATGAAGCCAGACGGCGTCACATTTCCTTAAATGACGCCGTCCCAACGATGACTTGGCCCAAAAAAACCCTAAAGACGGCGACCAGACGACGTTAACATCAAAAGGCGACGCCGTTTCATTTGTAAATCTATATATAGAATTCGATTTTTCTGCATTTAGAGAGTAGTATTTTGGGAGAGCAAACCCTAGTTCGTTAATAGTCCGACTTGAGTAGTATTTTAGGGTTCCAAACCTTTTTTTACACCTAAAGATAAGTTTGTTAATCCATTATATCACCATGTTTATCCTATGTTCAATTGTTTATGTGTGTGCATGCTTATCCATCATGCGTAGCTAAATTACTATTGTGTTTGCTTAGATCTATGAAACCTATTTGTTGATTATTGTTAGGTTGTCTCTTGTTTTAATTAGTAGACGCTAGAGTAAGGAAAATTGGCTTCTTCTTTAATTGTTGCGAGCTTGAACGCCCTAAATAGCATAAAGCTTGAGAGTGCACTTAAGCCATCGTTGTGTTTATTGCGTGAGTTGTAGCTTTAGGATAATAGAGTATTCGGGGGAGATATTACGGTACTTGGCGATCCCGGATAGTCTAGAGGAGAGTTACGATTCATAGAACTAGGGAATTAGGCACCCCCTTATGACCACACGGAATACAATGCACCAATTAAAATGAGGATGTGACAATTCAACCGACAAATAAGAGATAACTAGGGAGTAACAACATTTAAGTAAACACACCTTTAATTATCATAAGAACACATCATATAATACATAGCTTATCTCATCATTTTCACTAGTTTAATTAGTATTTAGTTTAAATTATTAGTAGTTAAAATTGGTAGAAGTACCACCCCCACTCCTATACCCCGAGATATTTACTTGTTTTCTAAAAAATATAAAAATCTAAAAAAAGAATCACTTTCAACCTCACCTTCTGGTCATACATCTCTACTAGCATCTCTGATTCCCCTAGAGAACGATCAACCCCCTGGGCTTAACCATACTACACCACGAATTCTCACAACAATTCCCCAGTCCACACGACTTCTCACAACAAATCCCCAGCTCCAACGCAACGGAAAATGAAGTTTATAACACTCAACCGGAAGATATCTTTCAGGTATCCCAACGAAAAATGAACCAGTTAACACTCCACCGGTTGTAGAACACCAACCTAATCCGTTTAATCTTACTGAGGATCAACTCCGACTACTTGAGCAGGATGTGGAAGTCAGGAGAGAAACCGAAGAAATAGAACTACGAGAGGAAGTTGCTCGTATAGTGCAAGAAGCAAGAGAAGCCCAATACCGACATGACAACTTGTTTGATATCTTGGAAAGAGAGTATGAAGAGGACATGAGTGTTGAGGCTTTTGAAGAATATTGGGACGAGTGTGAAAGCTCAGACTTTTTGTTGTAATTTATATTTTCATTTTTATTTTCGTATCGTAGTTTGTTAATCTGTAATTCGTGTTTTCAATTTAATGTTTAATTTATGTAATGTTTTGTTTTTAATGAATTTTAAATTGTTATTTAAAATAATTGAATTAAATAAATAAATAAATAAAAAATAAAAAAAATTTACTCGGTCACCGACTGTGACAATTTTGTCGTGTCTGCTCATCGGAGAGAGAAAGCTAATGTGACAGGGTCATACTGGGTCACGACTGTGTCCAGCCTTAACCATAGTATACATCAATTTTATGCTTAAATGGCATGAAGAGTTCAAATATCTTAGACCTCTTCACAATTTAATGAGGTGAGTTATGTTATATGTTTATAAAGCTTTAGCAAGTTTATTTATAATGGAAATAAGTTAATAAATTTAAAAAGTTTACGTGCTTGTGATGTGTGGTATAATTATAAATCTTTATAAAGATTTATCATCGTAGATGCTTTTTTATTGATTTATTATTGTTAAATTTTGGGGTATCAATCTGTGGCAAACATATCATTCTATCAATTGCTAATGGCTTTCAAGTTATGTTCATTGCAGAGATTCTACAGGGGTTAATCATGGACAAAGAATAAAAGGTTTAAAGTTCCAAGATGCTCGTTTCTGCTGAAGCTATACCCATTTCTGCTGATGAGTCATTTATAGCCGTTAGAGGGTCTTTGTGTAACTTAATCTCCTATTTAATAAGTCCCTTAATCTAGGGTTACAAACACTTGTGTGTGCAATCATTGTTACACACTCTTCTCCTCTTTCTGATCATTTCATTGATCTTGTCTTGTTTTTGTACTTACATGATTATTGTCTCATTGACATTAATCTAACCTTGTAACATTTTGGATACTATTGTAAACTTAATCTAAGCTGACTATTGTGGCTTAGGCTTGAATAAAGGTTCTATTGTTCACCTTGTGTTGCTTATACTTTACATGGTCAATGCTTAAGCTCATTGATTCTCTTCGGCAACAAATTGGTGGTTTGGGGTTATTGCTATTGGCGTAATCACTGTTTTTCTACTTACAATTAGCCCTAGACTAAGTAAATCTAGGGTAATTGTGATTTGTTCTTCGCATATTTCTCTCTGAAGTCTAAGTCTTATCTCTTCTTCAAACATACAGTACTTAAGTCTTTGTGGGTGCAAACGGGTAGACTAACATCTTGACCTGCCACCTTTGAGTGGAATGTACGAATACTGCTCTGGTTTACCCTAGTCCACCGGGCTTGGTGCTTGTTGTTTCTTATATACAAAGTCTTATTTATTATCATATATGTCTATCTTATTGTTTGTTCTATGGCTATTGGTGATGATAATATTGGGGGTGGTGGTTCTTCCACTGAGAAAAGCTTATCCTTTGGTGATTCTTTGTATTTACACCCCAATAACACAAATGGTACACCCATTATTACTATCAAACTACGGAACTGAAAATTACAAAATATGGAATATGGCCATGACCTTTTCCTTAAGGAACCATAATAAGTTAGGGTTTATTGATGGTACTTGCATAAGAGATGATTCGAACCCTAGTCTTGCTAATAAATGGGATACTTGCAACTGTTGTAGTTACTGGATCCTTAACTCTCTCATACTGAACTATTTGTTGTGCTATATATGCTAAAAGCCCTATGAAATGTGGAATGATCTTAAAGATACCTATGATAACGTTGATGGTTCAGCTATCTTTAATTTACATAAAAATATAAACTCTCTTAGTCAAAGTGGGTCCTCTCTTGCTGATTACTATAACAACCTTAACTCTTTATGGAAATAATTTGATTGTATGATTAGCTTGCCTCCTTGCACTTGTGAGGCTGCAAAAAATTTTGAAAAACACATCATTAATCAAATTAATGCAATTTCTTATGGGTCTTGATGACTCCTATGTTCCCATCAGAAGCAATATTTTAACCAGATATCCTTTACCTAATGTCAAAACTGCTTTCTCTGTTGTCTCGGAGAAGAATCTCACGAAATGTTTCATCCGGGAATAGCTACGCTAAACCCAATGCTACAGTCTTTGCTGCAAAAACTTCGATGGTGGAAAAATTTTGATAAAAAAAGGATTTAACAACAATATTAAAAATTATGGTTTCAATGTTGGTAAAGCTCAAACAGAGGACCAAACATGAATCTCAAAAGTACTAATGCAAAAACTGGTCACAGTTGATAGATGTTATGATTTGGTTGGTTATCCTGCCGATATGTTAAAAGGAATTTTAATTCCAATCCTTCGGCAGTAACAATGTTTGCTAACACTAATCTTTCCACTAATAATGGAGCTAGCAACTCTCCGTCTCTTTGTCTAATGAATGCTCTCGGACTTGTGAGTCTGCTTAATGACAACAATGTGTCTTTGCTAATGCCAATGTAGCGGTAAAATTTTTCGTGGAACCTTCTTTAATGGCAGTGTCAAGTTTAACATAAACTTTGATAAATTTTTTTAACAACAACACTAAAACCTTATCTGAAAACATATGTCTTGGTTGGATTGTTGATTCTCGTGCAAATCGCATATGATGTTTCGCAAAATTTTTAATTAATGTTGTTGACATTTCAAATCTTGGTCTAACCGTTGGTCATCCCAATGGTACTCAGGCCTTAATTACTAAAATTGGTGACTTAAAGGTCAATAATGACCTAACTCATTTTGATGTTCTGGTTGTTCCTGAGTACAATGTCAGTTTGTTGTCTATTCATATGATTGCTAGAGACAATAAAATGTTTGTTGGCTTTAATGAATCTAATTGCTATATACATGATTTACATCAAAAAAGGATTGCGGGGATTGGTAAACAATGTAATGGGTTATATATGTTTGACATTGATTCCACATGTAAGATTTCTTCTAATAACTGCATTTCTGTTTGTCATGTTTCTAGAAATCTTTGGCATCAAAGACTTGGTCATCCCTCTGACCAAGTCCTACATATACTTAAGTCCACACTTAATCTTGATGGAATCTCTGAATCTGACCATCTCTGTGATACTTGTAATAAAGCTAAACAAACCAGGGAACCATTTCCTTTAAGTGAACATAAATCAACTAAAATTGGTCAACTTGTTCATCTAGATGTATGGGGACCATATAAAGTCACTAGCAGAGATGGTTACAAATATTTTTGACCATTGTTGATGACTATTCTAGGGCAACTGGGTTTACATGCTTAAGGGAAAGGATGATGTTTATGTTTCCATTGTTAACTTTACTCACATGCTAGCAAATCAATTTAAACACAATGTTAAGATATTCGAAGTGATAACGGACGTAATTTGTCAATAACAAACTTCAACACTTCTTTCATAAAAATGGAATTTTACATCAAACCTCTTGTGTTTACACACCACAACAAAATGGTATTGGAGAAAGGAAACATAGGCATCTCCTTAATGTGGCTAGATCCCTTATGTTTCAAGGGGAATTACCTCTATATCTTTGGCCTGAATGTGTTCTAAATGCTGCTTATGTCATAAAAGGTTACCTCTTCTGTGTGTGGCAAGTCTCCATTCTTCCTTGTGTATGGGCATGACCCTTCCACTCTCTCTCCTTTAGAGTCTTTGGCGCTTATGCTATGCCACCATTCTCAACATCTCGATAAATTTGGTAGTAGGTCAAAAAAGTGTCTTATTGGCTATTCAAATGAAAAAAAAGGTTACAAACTCTTGAGCTTAGAAACAAAAAATATTTTTTACTCAGAGATGTCAAATTTTATGAAACTGTTTTCCTTTCAAAATGAAAAATTCTTTGTCAAAACCTTTTGTTGAAACTTATGTGCCTAAATATTTAACTCACAAAAACTTCTTTGACTCACAAATAAGTCCCAATGATGAAAGGAGAGTGACATCCTATGATGATGGCACAGTGGTAAGTCATCCTACTAGGATTGATGAACCGGTTGCAACATCTATAGATGATAATACACACCCTGAGGGCACCATATCACATGAATCACGTCCTGCTGATGCATCCTCCGATTCACGATACATCACCCGATCTGTGAACAAGAAAGAGGCTTGCCAGCCACTACTGTTAGAAGGTCAACAGAGCTTCTAAGTTGCCCAGTAATCTTAATGACTTTATTATAGAAGGGAAAGTCAAATATGGTGTTGAAAAGGTTGTTAATTATTCTAATTTAAACAAAGATAATTAGTGTTTTGCTTCTAGTCTTAACAAAAGTATTGAACCTACCTGCTATGAAGAAGCTATCCTTGATAGTAATTGGGTTGATGCTATGAACTCTAAAATTGAGGCCTTAAATGAAAATCATGCTTGGGATATAACTGATCTCCCACTAATAGAACTCCCATTGGTTACAAATGGATCTTTAAATTTAAATATAAAACCAATGTGGAAGTTGATAGATACAAGGCTAGATTAGTTGTTAAAGGTTATAATCAAAGGGAAGGAATAGACTATGATGAAACCTTTTCTCATGTTGTGAAAATGTCTACTGTTAGATGTCTTATTGCTTTAGCGTGAAAAACAAATGGCCTCTTTTCCAACTTGATGTTAACAATGCTTTCTTGTATGGAGATCTTGATGAAGATATCTATATGACCATCCCTAAGGGGTTTTGTAATGAGAACAATAAAAATAAAGTTTGCAAACTTGTCAAGTCCCTGTATGGCCTAAAACAAGCTCCCAAGAAATGGAATGAAAAACTTGTCAGTGTTTTAAAGGAAAATAATTTTGTTCAATCTGTCAATGATCATTCTTTGTTCACCAAAACAGAGAATAACAAGTTTATTGCTCTGCTTGTTTATGTTGATGATATTGTCCTTATCGAAACCGCATTGATGAGATAAACCTATTCAAAGAGTTTCTAAAATCAAAATTTCATATTAAAGACTTGGGAAATCTAAAATATTTTCTTGGCATTGAGGTTTTAAAAAATGGGAATGACATTTGTCTCTCCCAAAGAAAATACTGTCTTGAACTCCTCAAAGAATTTGGCCTTCTTAGGTGCAAACTGTGTCCACTCCTATGGAACCCAACTCTGTCCTTCCATACATTCCCACTGCAGATGATCCTTTACTTGTCAACATCAATGGTTATCGGTTACTTGGGAAACTTATCTATCTCACCCATACAAGACCTGACATCTCATACTCAGTTCATTGGCAGCACAATATATGCATTCTCCCTTGAAATCTCATTTGGAATGTGCCCTCAATGTACTGAGATATCTAAAGGAGCTCAGGAAAAGGTCTCAGGTACAATTTCAAAGAACTCACGAAAATCATCTTGAAGGATATAGTGATGTTGATAGGGCCAAATGCAAGAAAACCAGAAAATCTGTCACGTGGTATTGTGTTTTCTTTAATAACTGTATGATCTCATGGAAAAGTAAAAAACAAAACACTCTTTCAAAATCATCCACGTAAGAGAGTATAGATCTATGTCTATGCTGCCTGTGAAATCATTGGATTCAAAAATCTTAAAGGATCTAAAAGTTGATATTAATCTTCCTATTAATCTTTTTGTGATAAAAATCGCTTTACAAAATTGTCAACACACTGTTTTTCATGAAAGATCAAAACACTTTGAAATTGATGTTCACTTCATCAGGGAAAAAATTGCTAGAGGTGTTATAAGTGCTAAAAAGATTGGATCTTCAAACCAAACTGGCGACATACTCACTTAAAACCTCCACGTCTATCAGATAAATTTTTGTGTGAAAATTGATATTGTTTGATATGTTTGCATCGATTAAGGGGAATGTTAACTTTTGGGGTATCAATCTGTGGCAAACATATCATTCTATCAATTGCCAATGGCTTTCAAGTTATGTTCATTGCAGAGATTACAGGGGTTAATCATGGACAAAGAATAAAAGGTTTAAAGTTCCAAGATTCTCGTTTCTGCTGAAGCTATACCCATTTCTGCTGATGAGTCATTTATAGCCGTTAGAGGGGACTTTGTGTAACTTAATCTCCTATTTAATAAGTCCCTTAATCTAGGGTTAGAAACACTTGTGTGTGCAGTCATTGTTACACACTCTTCTCCTCTTTCTGATCATTTCATTGATCTTGTCTTGTCTTTGTACTTACATGATTATTGTCTCATTTACATTAATCTAACCTTGTAACATTTTGGATACTATTATAAACTAATCTAAGCCGACTATTGGGAGCTGAATAAAGGTTCTATTGTTCACTTTGTGTTGTTTATACTTTCGTACAATTATTATTATTATTATTATTTGAATAAGAATATTAGGCCTTGGATTTATGCTTTTTGGAACAAAATATCATCAATGATATTGGAGCAAGGAGTATGGGCCAGTGATTGTTGGGTGTGGGACTTTGGTCATTATCACCCACACTGTGGCTCAAGAGGGGACCCATGGGTGGTGCATATGGTTCGTGCTGTTGTTAATTATGTTAGTATCTTTAGGTTCAAGCTCGTCGGCAAGGTTTCACTACTTAGATATCTACTTTTATGTTCGTATTTTTATTTTTATTTCATTTTATTTTTATTTTTGGAAAATGTGGTTATAATGTAAAAATTATTTAATAATTAAATTGACATTAATCAGCATTACAACCGAAGCAATTAAATTCACAAAACATATTTCATAATTAGGATATTTATGATACTTTTGAGTTTTGAAAATCCTAGGGTGGAAAAGATGAAATGAAAACGGTATTCCTAATTAGGATATTTATGATACTTTTGAGTTTTGAACGATATCTTTCATATTTAAATAAAGATATAGTTGAATGGGATAATATTTGTATAAATCGTTATACTTGTTTAAAAATAATCTTTTGAGTAGCGAAAAAAATAATAATTAATACTTTTGTAGAGACACTTTATTTTGTTTACCTATAAATTCATGCTTACCAAGGGAATTAACTTAAAATTTAGTAGGTAAAACTAAGTCCATGTTTTATCTCTTGTCTTTTTATCTTTCTTTTTTATTCACTTTTTTTTTTGTTTTTGTTTTTTTCTTTCTTATTCACGTTCTTTCTTTTTTTTTTTTTTTTTTTTTTTTTTTTTTTTTTCGCGTTTTTTTTATTCGTGTTTTTTTTCTTCGATTTCATACGTTTTCATCTGTTTTCATACGTTCTTATCCGTTTTCGCCCGTTTTCATCATTTTTCTCTCATTTTCGTCCATTTTTCTATACGTTTTCATCTTTTATACGGTTTTTACTCTTTCATACATTTTCGCCGTGTTTCATACGAACTTCGTCGTTCTTACGTTTCGTCCATTTTCTTAAGTTTTCAGTTAGTTTTATACGTTCTGACTATCACAAGTGATTTCTATTGTATTCAGAATATCACTTGTGATTATCAGTGATATTCTGAAAAACACAAGTGATATTTTGTTAATATCACTTTGTGATTTTCTGAATATCACGTTGTGATATTCTAAATATCACTTGTGATTTTGTGAATACCACTCTGTGATATTGAATATCACTGTGATATTATGAATATCATTTTGTGATATTCGATATGAGTTTGCGATATTCTGAATATCACTTTGCGATAGTATGAATATTACTTTGCGATATTATCAATATCACTTGTGATTTTCTTGATATCACTGTGTGATATTTTGAATATCACTTATGATTTTCATGTTACAAAACATTAGTTGAAAATCACTTGTGATATTTAGATATCACAAGTGATATTCTGAATATCACGGAATATCACTTGTGATATTCACAATATCACATAACATCACTTGCGATATTCACAGTATCATTTGTGATATTCAGAATATCACATGTGCAATTCAGAATATCACTTGTGCTATTCGAATATCACTTGTGATATTCGAAAGTTGAAAAGCTTAAAACCGCCGAAAACATTTAATAACGGCGGAAATCGTATGAAAACGGACGAATATGTATGAAACGTAAAAAACCGTATGAAAAGACGAAAACGTATGAATAATGGAAGAAAACGTAAGAAAACGGGCGAAAACGTATCAAAAAGGACAAAAGTATGAAAAGCGAAAACGTATGAAACGGACGAAAAATAGATGATAACGATTGAAAACGAGAAAACAAAAGAAACGTGAATTAAAAAAACAAACAAACAAAAGAAAACGTGAATATTAAAAAATGCGAATTTTGAAAAAAATTTAACGTGAATAATTAACAAAAAAACGTTTATTAAAAAAAAAACTGATTATAACAAAAAACTTGAATAATTAAAAAAAACAAAAAAAAAAAGAAAAAAAAATACAAAAGAAGTAACAAAGAAAGAAAAAAAGAAAAAAAAAACAAAAAGACAAGAAAAAAACATGGACTTAGATTTAGACATA
Organism: Chrysanthemum makinoi; assembly: GCA_910596185.1. Lineage (NCBI taxonomy): Eukaryota > Viridiplantae > Streptophyta > Magnoliopsida > Asterales > Asteraceae > Chrysanthemum > Chrysanthemum makinoi. Next base: position 45,046,717 of record OU343224.1, on the reverse strand, counting down.
TTAAATCTTAGGTTAATCCCCACCATTAGATCAAACTAAATAGATGGTGGGGATTTGTCCCTTAATAAGCATCAAAATAAGAGTAAGCATTTGAAAACTCCTCTACTTTTGTAAGTATTAATGTTGATATCTTGTCTTTATGTGAGTATTAATGTTGACACTTTTGTCTTTATATGTGTAGTGAAAAATCTCTTATGACTATTATATCTTATGAGTTGCGAAAATTGTATCCACTGTCTTTAGGGTAAATTACACAAATGGTCCCTGTGGTTTAACAAAAATTGTATTACCGTCCCTACTTTTTTTATTCACTCTTTATGGTTTTACTCGTTATTTTTCATACACGTTTTTATCAACGTTTTTATATACGTTTTTGTCAACATGGTTTTAAATACGTTTTTGTATACGTGTTTGTATATACATTTTTGTCCGTTTTTATACGTTTTCATCCGTTTTTATACATTTTCATCCGATTTTATACGTTTTCCTTCATTTTGAATGAAAACCTTATTCCTGATTAGGATATTTATAATACTTTTGAGTTTTGAATGATATCTTTCATATTTAAATAAAGATATAGTTGAATGGGATAATACTTTTAAAAAGCATTATACTTGTTTAAAAATACTCTTTTGAATAGCGAACAAAAAATAAAAATAAAAAAATACATTTGTGAGTATTAATATTGACATTTTGTCTTTATGTGAGTATTAATGTTGACACTTTTGTCTTTATGTGTGTAATGAAAAATCTGTGATGACTATTTTACCTTATGAGTTGCGAAAATTGCATCCACCGTCTTTAGGGTAAATTAGACAAATGGTGCCAGTGGGTTGTGGGTTAACAAAAATTGCATTACCGTCCCTATATTTTTTTTATCCACTCTTTATGGTTTTACCCGCAATTTTTTATGCACGTTTTTATCAACATTTTTATATACTTTTTTGTCAACGTGTTTTTATATATGTGTTTGTATATACGTTTTCGTCCGTTTTTATACGTTTTCATCCGATTTTATACGTTTTCGTCCGTTTTCTTAAGTTTTCGTTCACTTTATTTATATGTTTTCACATGTGACGAAGTTTTTCGACAAAAAATTCCGGAAAAAAAAAGTTGAAATAGGGTTTCGAAAAAAAAATTTCGGAAATGTTTTTTGCAAAAGAACTTTGGAAAAAAATCCAAAAAAAAAAGTTCTGAATTTTTTTGGAAGAACCCATTTATGTAATTTACCGTAAGGACGGTGACTGAAATTTCGCAAACCGACATGGATCATTTATGTAACTTGGAAGGGTAAAATGGTCAACCTGCTCACATAAAGTCAAGATGTCAACATTAATACTCACAAGAGTATTTTTTTTTGTTCGCTACTCAGAAGAGTATTTTTTAACAAGTATGATATTTTTTAAAAGTATTATTCCTAGTTTAATTCCTATCAATAGATAATTATCATATTAAAATATATGAGCTTATCTAATAAGATACTTATGATTTTTCTTAAGTAATGGACTAAATTGAAAGCTCACACACCGCATATGAAGTCTGCATTTGGACGAGCAGATGGGCTCACCATCTGCTTGTCCGGTTTGGGCCAATTACGTATTTAATCAGTCGAGCTGATTAAGATTAATATTTATTTGCCTTATTAAATCATTTATGCATTTACAATAAATGCATAAAACTAAATTTTTGTGTTATTGTCTGTGAGCTCGTGGTTTAATATATTATCTACAACATTTAATTACGTTATATCATGCACATAATACTACAAACTCCTACTCTCTAATGCATATTGTGGAAAACTATGGGGGATAGTTTTACCGATTAAAACTCAGTTTTAAACTATTTAGATCGACTTATGTCAATCTATTTATTGTGTGTGTTGGATAATGATAGATAAGCATATAAGTAAATAATGCAAGAATAAAGAGTAACGGAACACAAAACCACAAAACGAGTATTTATAGTGGTTCGGCTACAAGGACACCTTCCTTGCCCTACATCACTCCCCGAGTACCCCACCCGAGAGTTCGTAAGCACTTCACAACACAAGCTCCTTATTGTGGCGGAGAAGCCTTCACAATGTCACCTACTCTTTATCCAATACAAGGCTAGACACCAAGTTCTTCCACGAGGTAGAACCAAAGCTATCACAACGTCGCCTACACTTTATCCGGTACAAGGCTAGATACCGAGTTCCATTACAAAGGAGGAACTACTACCCAACACTACACCACAACACAACTACCCCAAAGGAGACACACTCCTTGTTACAACACTTAGAAGGATATCAATATCCTTTAAAACCAAACTATCTATCTTTTACATTGATGCACCCTATCGAATGTACACCCTTGGCATATTTCACTAATGCCTTCTATACGACCCTTCGACACCTTTCACTAATGCCTTCAACCCAACCCTTCGACACCTTTTACTAATGCCTTCAACACAACACTTCTATGGAAGGAGGAAGGAACTATCAACAAGATGCACTTCAGTGGTCTTGATGATGATGAAGCTTAACAACTCATGAATTGAGCTTGCACGTCTTCTAGAGGTGGTGATCTCTCCTTTAAGAGGAACCTTGAGAATCACACAAACATAAGTATATATAGAACGATCCTTTGGATCAGAGGTTAGAGATGTTAGAATACTGGGAAAAGTATATGTGAAGTGGTAGTGAGCAAGAGAAAAATGGCTCACTATTTATAGACAAAACTAGTCTACTATCCCCCGGTTCCCACGGATCCTTCCCAAGAGGGATCCGGCTAGTGCAAAACCAGGGATTCAGCTACTGGGTCAGTTTAGTCCAGATTTTGGGTTGCAAACCGGGTTATGTGTTATGGGTTATGAACCATGGGTTATGGGTAATGGATTATGGATACCCAACAAGATACAATGTACCTAGTCATTGGGTTATGGATCTTGGGTCATGGGTCATGGACTTTGGGTCATGGATCATGGATAATACTCAACATGACTTCATGCATGATGTCATGCAATGGGTCATGGGTTATGGATCATGCTCCATGGGTATGGGTTATGGACTTTGATTTTTACCCAACAACATTCATTGTACCTAGTCAATGGATCATGGGTCATGGGTCATGGCCTTTGGTTTTTACCCATTACAATATATACAAAGTATATATGTACATTTATATATAATGTGAACACTAGTTGTTATACATATGCATTTCTATAAGATGTAAACAATATTATTGTTAGTGTTTATATAAAAATGTCTTTGGTTTTATATAACTTATTTACTAAACAAGTTTTGATATAGTTTTAATATGTTTAGTAAAAGTGTGTTAGTAAACTATTGGCACAAACCTTTTACATATTTTATTTTTTTCGTTAAAATGATTTTACGTTTGTTATCGACAAAATATTAGAAGATCGTAAAATATAAATAAACGTTTTTATGGTTTATTTGTATTAACAATCTCCCCCATTTTGTTGATGACAAAACGTAAGATTATTTTAATAAGAAAATAAAATTCGTAAAAAATTGAATTGGAGTTTTTACTCTCTTCTCCCCCTTTTTTTTGAAACAAAAAGAGCGTCGAAAAGAAACTAACACATTGTATTGAGAAAAACTTGTGAAAAGTGACAAAATGAGAAAATAAATAGTAAGATAAGAGAACTACTCTCTTCTTAGGTCCCCGTTGACGGATGATTCCCTTTGTTGAGGGTGTCAAGTAATTGGAAAGCTAAACAAATGTATTGCAATTATTTTTGCAATGGTTTCGTCTTTTGATGAAATGCTCCCCCTTGACGAGTGCTCCCTTTTGAAGAGGACGTCAAGTAGTATAGAAAACCTAAGTGAATGTGTTGCTAGCGTTTTTTCAATATTTTGCTTTGACGAAAAGCTCCCCCTTGTTGAGGGTGTCAAAGTCTTCATGTGTATTTTTAAAATCTACAAAACAAAAGTTAGAAAACAAGTATATGGTGCATAATTTTCTGCAAGTGAGATTCATATTAGTGATAAAATATTCTTCTATTGCATGGATCCCATGGATCCTTCCTGTGAGGGATCCGTCTAGGCTAATTTGAGGGAATCGTGTACCTGCATTCTTTTGACAACAATGTAGATGTAAAAAAGATGATGTAAACATGCAAATGAGTTATGTATTATAGCACCAAACATATTCTCATAAAAATATAGCATAAAACATGTAGTTTCATTCAAGAAAACAAGAGAAATGATACACATATCTCAAAAACTAAGAGAATGATATAAGCATGTAGTACATTTTCTAAAAATTCTAAGTTGTGCCTAAGACTAGAGAAGAGCACCATTGTGCTTGTATTCCTAAGTTCTAAGGACGGGTAGATTTGTTGATTTGGTCAAGTTGAAGGAGATGATTAAACATGAAATGTAACTCATTTCGTACTTCTTGAACTAACCCTTGGGTACGTTGAAAATTAGAGCAATTATTGTCATAAATAGGAGATGGAGGTATTGGAGATGGAATGTTTTGAGGTGAAATGTCGGGTGAGCGGGAAGTGGGTTCCATAAAGGATGGAGGGATTTGTGGAGGTGATCTGAGTGAAGTAGGATGGAGTTCAACTAAGAATGAAGGTGGTGATGGAAATAAGGAGGTATCCATTAGGTCCGGCCTTTGAGATCAGAGATTCCTTGTAATTAAAAATGGACTATTTGATGGTGGAGGTGAGCAGAATGCGGGTGTTGGCGACGTTCCATCATCAATGTTTTGGTGTGAAGGTAGTTCCTCATTTAATGAGAAGGATGGTGAATGAGAAGTCCTAGGTGGTGACTCATCTAAGGAGTAAAGATTTGGATGTGAATGAGGTGTGGTGAAAGAGTGTAATCTAGGTTCTAGAAATGATGGTTTAGGTGTTTTAGTGGAGCTAGGTGTGTTTGGTTTAGAGGGTATGTTAGTGTTTGGTAAAAGTCTTTCCAAACCACATGGTCGGATGCTAATACGAGCAGTTTTCCTATCTTTGGTTGGTTGAGTTTGTTGAGGATGAATTTTAGTATTTAAGGTTTTGGTGGGTGATGACTCGGTTGAAGAAATTTCATGTACAACATGAGCATTTTTCTTGGAGGAAACTTTGGTTGATGAGGTTGTATTAGATGCTTTAGTCATGGTGTAAGGCATGTTTTAGCTGCTGATTTTGAATGGTGGTTTGAATGGTAGTTTGCGAACACAAGTACACTTGGTTTATAAAGGATGAGACTAGGTTAGTGAATTAAATTTTAGACCACTAAGGTTCTTAGCATGTACTAAGGTCAACTATAGTGTTGGTCTTTCCTAGGGAGTCATTTAAGGCAAAGGGAAGTGTTTAGATTACCAAAGATAGTTTGAAATTGATTAGTAGAGTGAATTTCAACTATTCTGTAGAGCTGGTTCCCACGGATCCCTAACATTGGGGATCCGTCTAGTTGAAATCCAGGGATGTGTCTTCAGAGAGAAATAAAATGGAGTGATGATGTTCTACCAAGGTCTAGTACATATATATCTTGAGTGTTTAAGTTCCCTAAGATGTCTTAAATAGTATAGGACTTTAAATGTTCAAACATAATGAGTGAGGATATCTAATGATGATTTTTATAAAGGAATGGAGTTTTTATGTATGCACATAAATGGTTAAGCATGATACTAAGATTTTCAGAGTGTCAACTGATGTCAAATGATCCTAGAGATCAGATGGTGACTTAAAGAAAATTTGGAAAATTCCTTAAAAATCACAAGAAATAAAAAATTAGTTTTTAGCCTATTTTGAGATAAAGATGACTAAAATCAATTTGCTAAAATTGAGAGAAATATCAAACTAGGTGTTTTGTGATGAGAGAAACAATGTGTAAGTATTGGAGCAGAAAAATGGTGAATTTTGAAGAAATGATAAATCAAAAATACCTTGAATGTGATCATAAGTCATTCATGAGTGGATGTGGGATCATCTGAGCCTAAGAAGGACTTAAGTGAACCTAATGTATCATGTTTAACTAGTCTAATAAGGTTAGGAAGGTTGGATTGATTTGAAGGTGTTAAAAATCCATTTCTGTCCACCCGGATCCCACGAATCCTTCATGTGAAGGATCCGGCTAGTTATAGCCTAGGGATCCGGCTTTTGGGACCATTTCATTCACAGAACTCATGCAAGATTTGCACCGCGCATCAAATTTCAAACCTAGTGATTTCTACATCAAGCATTGATGTATGTAAGTAAAGCATAGTAAGCATGACTTGTAAAAGTGACATATAAGCATGCAATTAGGAGAAAGACCGGCTTTTTGATATGATATCAAAGAGTCGTAAAATTCCTATTATGTTACCCTAGGTTAAGATGTTCTTGTTTATCGCCATACCATCGACTACTACTGAGTTCTAAGATAAAATAAATATTGTTTAAGATGCTACATAAAATTGTTCAAATTATGGTCCTTGACCTTACCTCCCATTACCCTCAAACTTCTCCTTCAAACCCCTCAAGCTTCACCTTCAATCCCCTCAAGCTTCCATCTCATTTCTTCTTCTTCCCCATTATAAAATTGGCAATGCATTTGAACATCCCCTTCATTTGTTGGAACTCTTGGGAAGGGCTTGGAATGTCCGACAATTGGTCAATGTAAGACATGGGTTCGAGATGGTAGTTTCCTATGGGGTTGCTTCCTTCTCCCTCCATCTCCTCGGATGAGTCCTTTGGTGGATGAGGTCTTTTACCTTCAACCATGAACCTCGTCATTTTCTCATCGGATAGAGGTACCATGACTTTGTTGCAGAAGAAGTGGTCATCCGTATAGGGAGAGGGTTCTAAGGCAATGAAAAAGTTGCTAGGCGAGTAAGGAGCATAGCATATGATAGCACCATCTTATCCGTATTAGAAATGCTAGCCATCTGCTTGACCATGTAGTATGCGAGGTTTAAAGGAGTTGAGTTGAGAAGGAAATAGATCATGTAAACTAGACATGCGTTAGGATGATCCTTGTTTCCAACCAAGAAAAGGAAATTCTCCCTAAGAACTTGTTCCCATTTCTTGTAGATACGGAACATCTCTGAAAGTTCCATTTGTAAGGGATCCCGATGGATGACCTTTGAGTTCCAAGTTACCCAAGTTAGGGAGGCTCTTTGAATAAAAACGGTATCCCACACCGTGGCCGGTTCTGGGAGGGGTGTGAAATAAACCTCGTGCTCATCAATCATGTCTTGAAGCTTGGCTAGTGACCATTCATTGGAATATATGCATACTCCATTGTGAGGAATACGAAGAATCCGAGAAAACTCAACAAGGGTTAAGGTGTAGTTGTGCTCATTGATGATGAAGGAAATTGAGATGGTTCCGTCATCATTCCTTATGATCCTAATGCTTTTGTAGAACTCAAGAACAAATACGGGGCATATTTGTTCATGGATGTTGAGGAGACATTGAAATTTGATTCCTAAAAAGACCTCGGGAATGTCGGAATTATTAAGAAAGGATTTTTCGACTACACGACCTTTATGAAACAACCGCTTTTGTAGCATTTTGTAAGCTTCTCGATCTTGAGGGCTAATACCTTCCTTCCGATGGTGTATCGGTTTGTAATGAGCCGTATCTTGGTAATCTTGTTATTTAGAGCTTGGCATGATTGATCCTAAACACCAAAACTACAATATGGTGTTAATTAAGTGAATAGTTCCTTTTTGAGGTTCATCACAATTTTTGATCAATACATCTCTTTTGAATTCACTTATGAGTTCTAATTTGTATTAACAATGTTTGTTTTTTGATTGGTTATCTTAGAAAATAATGTGATAGCAAATTGTGACAAACCCACTTGAATCAAAGTTCTCAAGATGTAAAAGTTGTACTACTAGAAACTAGATAATTGAAATTACAATGTAGTGAAGATAATACTTACACAAGTGATTGAATTCCTTGGAATGATGAAGAAAGATCTGCTAGGAACAGTAATTCTGGGTTTATGTTCGTATGTGAAAGAGTAAAGTAAGGAGTGGAAGTGCACAATGATTATCAAATACTTATTCTATTTTACTGATGTGCCAGTTCCCACGGATCCTTTGCAAAAAGGATCCGGCTAGTTAAAACATAGGGATCTGGCAGTTCAGCAGAGAAACAGTTTGAGTGGGTTTGATAATTTTGACACGGGAGTTTCTGATTTTGATTTTTGTCAATGGTCTTGCTCTGTATCTTAAGGTTTGTCTAAGGTTCAAGGTTTTGACGAGTCTTCGTGTTTACAAAATACTTTTGAAGAGTTTCCTTTTTACGAGTAAGCCATAAGTCAGGAAACTAAGAATCATGTTAAAATACTATTTTATCATGATATGGAAAGTTTTGAATGGAAAATATTGACATAGATTACTAATGTAATGCCAATATCTCTATGTGATAAATGATGGAACAAAACTTTTGATTAGCCAAATTTCTTTACGAGTTAAAGATGTATAATGACTAGTTTATAATTTTGTCTATGGAGATCAACCAAGAATACTATTCCTGATGATGTGTTAAATATGAAGAATGAATTTTTGGAAAAATTGTGATATTGAAGTTTAAGCCTTAAATCTACGAGTCATTTCATAGTATATGTAATAAAATTATAACACTACCTAATATAGTTTAGAAACATATATTGTTACTTTATCCACAAGTAATTAGCATGTTTTTGGATTCACTAACTATAGCAAGAAGAGCATACCTTTGCTATTCTTTTTATGATTTTTTAAAATCATAGACGCGAAATACTTCATGAGCTTTTAAAATACCTAATCGTATTTTGTAAAAGCAAATCGTAATTACTTATAATTCTTCTTTGGGTGTTCGCTTCATTTTTCCTTAGATGGAGCGAGGTCATTGAACGAATCATAGCATGAAGAATTCTCAAAAGAAAATGTTAGAATGAGCTATCACTATCCAAAATTTAAAATATTAAAATTTATAAAACATGACTTTTTGTTTTAAGAAATTTCCTTCTTTGTAGTTTTCAAACATACATGGATCGTATCAAGTTTATTAAAGTACAATATACTCTAAGAAAGTTGGTAACGAAGCCCTGGTACCAATTGTGGAAAACTAGAAGGGGGTTGAATAGTTTTACGGATTAAAACTCCGTTTTAAACTATTTAGATTGACTTATGTCAATCTATTTAATGTTTGTGTTGGGTAATGATAGATAATCATATAAGTAAGTAATGCAAGTATAAAGAGTAAAGGAACACAAAACCACAACACGAGGATTTATAATGGTTCGGCTACAAGGACACCTTCCTTGCCCTACTCCACTCCCCGAGTACCCCACACGAGAGTTCGGAAGCACTACACAGCACAAGCTCCTTAATGTGGCAGAGAAGCCTTCACAACGTCGCCTACTCTTTATCCGGTATAAGGCTAGACACCGAGTTCTTCCACGAGGTAGAACCAAACCTATCACAATGTCTCCTACACTTTATCTGGTACAAGGATAGATATCGAGTTCCATTACAAAGGAAGAACTACTACCCAACACTACACCACAACACAACTAACCCAAAGGAGACACACTTCTTGTTACAATACTTAGAAGGATATCAATATCCTTTAAACCCAAACTATCTGTCTTGTACATTGATGCATCCTATCAAATGTACACCATTGGCATCTTTCACTAATGCCTTCGACATGACCCTTCAGCACCTTTCACTAATGCCTTCAATATAACCCTTCGGCACCTTTCACTAATGCTTTAACACAACACTTCTATGGAGGGAGGAAAGAACTATCAATAATATGCAATTCAGTGGTCTTGATGATGACGAAGCTTAGAAACTCATGACTTGATCTTGCACGTCTTCAAGAGGTGGTGATCTCGCCTTTAAGAGGAACCAAGAGAATCACACAAACATAAAACTGCATAGAATGATCCTTTGGGTCAGAGGTTAGAGATGTTAGAATACTGGGAGAAAGTATATGTGAAGTGGCAGTGAACAAGAGAGAAATGGATCACTATTTACAGACAAAAATTGTCTACTGTCCCATGGATCCCTCCCCAGAGGGATCCGGCTAGTGCAAAACCAGGAATCCGGCTACTGGGTCAGTTTAGTCCGGATTTTGGGTTGTAAACCAGGTTATGGGTTATGGGTCATGAACCATGGGTTATGGGTAATGGATTATGGATACCCAACAAGATGCAATGTACCTAGTCATTAGGTTATGGATCTTGGGTCATGGGTCATGGATCATGGATAATACCCAACATGACTTCATGCAAGATGTCATGCAATGGGTCATGGGTTATGGATCATGCTCCATGGGTATGGGTTCTGGACTTTGGTTTTTACCCAACAACATTCATTGTACCTAGTCAATGGATCATGGGTCATGGACTTTGGTTTTTACCCATTACTTTACCCATTACAATATACACAAAGTATATATGTACATTTCTATATTATGTAAACACTAGTTGTTATACATATGCATTTCTATAAGATGTAAACAATATTACTTGTTACTGTTTATAAAAAAATACCTTTGGTTTTATATAACTTATTTAGTAAACATGTTTTGATATAGTTTTAATATTTTTAGTAAAAGTGTGTTAGTAAACTATTCACTCAAACATTTTACGTATTTTATTTGTTTCGTTAAAATGGTTTTACATTTGTTGTCGACAAAACATTAGAAGATCGTAAAATATAAATAAACGTTTTTATTGTTTATTTGTATTAACACATATAACTTTCAAGTAATTAATATCGACAATTAGCCATCTAGTAACAGTCACATGCTTCCTAAAAATGTATGAGTTGTCTTTCCATTGATAGAACCAAAACAACGATCATTAACGGTTAATCATTATGAATTTTGTACTTTATTCTTCTTCCCTTTTGTTTCCAATACATATTAATTTGTGAAATGGATTAAGTTGGTTAACATCTGTTTCTCGATCTAGAATTATGATATCACTAAAGTAAGTTATAACAACAATTTAACTTCCACTTCAGTCGCGGTCGTGTTAACATCAATTAATTCATCGATTGCCCTACATCAGCATCATAATCTTACCATAAGAGGAACAAAGTCATTTTGGCTTTATCAACCTCATAATACATAATTCATAATACCTAACACAACCCTATATGGTCATCATGTTACCAAGACAGTTGAGTTGAATCAAAGTAAAACTTGTTATGTTTTACAAATGTGTTATATATCAAATGTCTAAGGGTACACGAGGATGTAAATCATAAACTTGACTCACTAGTTGACAATCATCCATGTGGTGATGTTTCGTACGGGTCATCCGATATTCATCCCTATTAATACATATTAACTTTGCCCAAACAAGTAAATTATTTTTATACACAAATAAACACCAAACTTCATATTAGTCATAATTAATACTGTGCCCAAACAATACAATCGATTATGGAGCTTTGAACTATCATATTCACCAAAGAAACATGAAAATATAGAACACAATAATATAAATGATCAATATTCACAACTGATATATATTATTCATAAATAAAATTGTTTAACGTTTTAAATATCAAAATATGTTAGCCTTAATAGAAACTGATGGTCATTCACGATTAGGAACTTTGTAACGCGTCTTAGATATTGTAATAGAATAGTTAATGGGCTTGTGGATTGAGCTAAGCTAATAGGTTTATAGTTGAGATAAGCTAGTCCATTTAGATAATGATATAATCCAAGTCCAATCCAAACCAAACAAGGCCCATGGCCAAGCCCATTAGGGCATTTTCTCTTTTAGTATAAAAAAGCCATCATAAGTCTCATTTGTAAGGTGTGCTTGAGTGTGTAATGTGTGTGTTTTATGAATTATAATTCTCACTTCTATCTCTCTAGTTTATCTCTCTAACTTAGGCATATATCTTAAGTCACCAAGGTTATAACGTGATATTAGTTGAAATTTAAGGTCCTAAAATTGGTATTAATCGTCTAACAATGATTTAAGAGTGTGTGTTTATTGTTATTCATACCCTTTATTTAGAGTTTTCTTCAATTTTTTCGCGTTTTCTTTGATTCTTTCACACATATCTTGAAGCTTGAAAAGTATTAAGGTTGATATAGTTTTTAGAAGCTTAGAAATTGCATAAAGTTTAGTACTTTGTAGTTTCAAAATCGTTTTCTACTCGTTTCTAGGTTTATACCATATTACGAACATCATCAAATTTCCCGTTTTGCGTTAAATCTTTAAACTTTATTATTCTTTAAGTGTTTTTGAAGAGATTTAATTAAAAGAAACTAGAGGAAATCTGATCTTTTGAGTACAAAAACAAACTTGGAAAATATTGCTTTTTTACGAATTACATCAAAGTTTACGAGTAACTTGGTCAAAACCCTTAGTTTAAAAATATAGTTGGTCAAAACCCTGATCTTACGAGTAAGAGTGAAGCTAACGAGTAAAAGTGAAGTTTACGTGTATGAGTGAAGTTTACGAGTAAGAGTGGAGTTTACGAATTTCGTCATTGTTTACGACTTATTCAATCTTCAGTTTCGTCAACAATCAAAGCATACTCAGTACTTCCCTAGCTTGGAAAAGCTTGTGGAATACTTCGACTTGTGAACTCTTTCAAGCTTGGATAAGTTTGTAAGATCTAATTGGATTCTCAAATTCTTACAAATTTGGACCAACTTTACGAGTAAGCAAAAAGTTTTTACGAGTAAGCAAAGAGATTACGACTAAGGAGCAAGTTTACGACTAAGACCAATTTTTACGAATTTGGACAATTTTTACGAATTTGGTTTACAAATTTGTTTGACAATTTTCAGCAAAACTTCAAACGGCCATAATTTTTGAACCATAACTCCGTTTTCAGCAAATTACTTATCAAAACGACCGTGATAATGAGGATAATGACATGTTGAACTTTATAAAGTTTGTTCAAGTAAACCATCGAGGCCCAAATCGCTCCAAACAGAAGTTATTGACGTTTTTAAGTTTTTAGACCTAATTTTCACTACAGCAACCGAGCTTAATCTACATCATACACAACTCCTTTATCGTTAAATCGATCCTACATCAACTTTATCACACATAACTTCATCAATAGAAACTCAAAGAAGACATTCATGCAGCCGATACTGAAAACCGTCCTCCTATGCTAGAGAAAGGTAAATATCTTCAATGGAAAAGTCATATGCTCCGCTATATCAAAACAAAATCTAATGGAAAACTCATGATTCAATCCATTAATAATGGACCCTTCAAGCCAGAAAAATCCAAGATCCTGAGATCCTAATGCAACACCTCCTATTCAATCACATTTTCTTGATCAATCTGAATCAAAATACAATGAAGATGATAAGAAGCAGATTGAAGCAGATGACATGGCAATACACATCATCCAACTGGGATTACCACGAGAGATCTTTGCTGTAGATAGCTGTGAAACTGCTTACGATATGTGGGAACGTGTTAGAAGGCTATGTTATGGAACATAAATTGGACAACAGGACATGGAGAACAAGTTGTTAATTGAATGGGAAAAATTTAAATCAACTCTAGGATAATCCATTGAATCCTACTATGGAAGGTTTTGCAAATTGATGAATGAGTTAATCAGAAACAAGTTGACATCCAGCACTATCGTGAGTAACATCAAATTCATCAACAATCTTCCAGAAGAATGGGGACGCTATGTCAATATTTTCAACCAAACAAAGGACTTACATCAGGTGAATTTTGATCAACTCTATGATTTTCTGAAACAAAACCAAGCAGAACGTAATGAATGCATGAAAGAAATATTGGCAAAGAATCATGATCCATTCGCATTAATTGCACAGACACAAACTCCTTATATTTAGTGAACACACAACATCAACCTTCATCATCTTCCACTAACAACAACATGCAACAATACATTCCACAACCATAAACTGTTATCATCCCTCAACAACAATTCTATCCACCAAAACAACAAGTCATTCAACAACAACAATATCCACAATACTAGGAACCAGGGATCACTGACACTGAAGCTGAACAGACAGAGGCTTTATCTAATGAATTTGCTTATTTAACTAAAGTATTCAAATGACGCTATTCGACACCAACTAACAACAACCAAAGGATTTCATCAAACAATCGCAACAGGAAAGTTGCACAGCCGGGTTTGAATATGGGTCAAGGACGAAAAATAAATAATTAATAGGAAACTTAAGTTTCCTATTAACAACTTAGGGTCAGTTGGTTAATTCTACTAAGCAACTAGATACGACCGCCATTCAAAACTATCGAAGCTAGGGTAACTACCAACGAACTATGCATGCATACACTAGAAACAATTATACGGAAGCATGAAAACATAAACAAAACATTCAAGGAATCATAACTAGGCTAGCACCAAAGGTGCTTAGCCGATCATATTAAAAGAAACGAAGAATTCAATGTTTAACATAATGAAATACATGAATCGAAAGTAAAAGATAAAGTGATCGCTAATGCTTATCGTTAGGGAGTGATTTCTCCCTTAGAGATGGCTCCGTATGCTCCAAATGATATGCCTTTGGACCTCTCTTCACGTTCTCTGCCTTTGAGTTGTGAGTGAATGATCTGAAATGCAGAAATTAGGGCTGGTATTTACAGGCACGATCTAGTTACGGCGTAACTTGAGTTGAGAGTTACGCCGTAACTTCCATAATTCTTCAAATAATGCTCTCGTTAAGCAGGTTACGGCGTAACACTTGGGAAATGTTACTCCGTATCTTTAATAGAGGTTACTTTTGCTAAGATTACACTGTAATCCTTGTGAGGAGTTACGGCATAGTTGGTGGAGGCGCAAAACATTTCTTGACCTAATTGATTATGGTGTAACCTTAGTTTGGAGTTACGCCGTTATTGCCTTTAAGTTGGTCTTCTGAGTCAACGCACTAGCTACGGCGTAATGTGAGAGAGTGAGTTACGCCGTAGCTTCTTCACAGTTGGTATACTATCGTAAATCCCTTAATAAAATCTCCAAATCCACGTCTCACAAGCTCCAATGCTCGTAATTTACCTGAAAGTGAAATATAAAGGAATACAAGCGTAAGTCCATATAAATGATATAAAATATGAGCATTATTGGGGGAAATTGACACTTAAAATTCAGGACAATTTGATGTTATCAGTGACTGAGGCTGTGTCTATGATAAAGTGTTTCAAAACTAATGATGTGGTTGAACAGAAAATTTATGATGAACTTTTAAACAAATTTTTACAACTTGAAAAACATTGCATTTCACTCGAAATTGCGATAAAAAGTAAAGAAGAAAGTTTTCAACTTACCAAATTATGTAAAAACCCAAAACTTCCTGAATTCCATGAATTTTTTTTGAAATTAACACTTTGAAAACTCAGCTTCAAGACAATGACTCAAACATTTATAACTCGAAGAAACATATTTTTATCATGAATGATGAATGTAATATAGTCAAGGCTAAACTTGACATCGATGTATCTAAATCAAGAAACATCGAATTGGAACTTTGTATGGCTAGATTACTTAAGTGTAATGAGACTTTGAAAAGGCATCACATAGACCTAAATGACTCTGTCAAATAAGCTCGAACTAAGTCTTTGAAACAAACAAAATCTTTGATAGCTAAAATTGATGAACTCAAAGCTCAACAGAAGGATAAAAGTTTCGCAATAGTTTCCTTAAAAAATGAGCTTAGGAAAGCTGTAGGGAAGAGTGTGAACACTAGGTTTACAAAACCATCAACCTTGGGGAAGCCAATTTCACATCCCAATAGAGACCGGTCTGTTGTTAGACAGCCTACTGCATTTATACCAAAATACAAAAATCTTTTAAAACAAGGTTTGCCTCCCAAGTTGATGAGAATAAAGTTTTGTCAAAACTAGTCACTTTACAAGCTAATTTCCAACAAAATGAAAGATAATGCTCAGGCTAAGGCTCAATCTTCTAAGACTAGGAATGTGAAAAAGTATTCTAGTGCACTAAAGAAGTCTCAAAATAATAATCCCTCTCCTAAGATAACACTTAATGATGAAGCATCAAAAACTAGGAATAGGAATAGGAATAAGGTTACATCTTCCACTGTTCCTAAGAAGTCCTAGATCTTGCCTTAAGTGGATACCAACTGGTTGAATTTTTAAGAATGTTGGACTCACATGGATTCCTATCAGCATATTATCCACCAATGGCAACACTAAGGTTGATTGTGAAATTCCCAAAAGTCTGGATACTGTTACAGCTATAATGCCAACTATACTGTGTCTAACCTTAGGAGAGCTATAGCTGTATTGGAAAAACAACTAGAGCACTATCAAGAAAAACACAAAATATAATGATGATATGATTCTTCTTAGAAGAGAGGTAGAACATACAACAGCTGTGAATGAAGCATACCAAAAAGAGTTTGAAAAACTTAAAAAGAAAAATGAAATTGTCAATTTGACTTTAGACACATGTTATCATCAGTGTAAGTCAATTGATAAAATTTGGAATGCTCAAATACATAGTAAAGTTAAGTCTGGTATGGGTTATAATACAGTGCCTCCACCACTAAGAGGTGTTCCATCACCTCTAGGTATAGATTTAGCTCATACAGGCTTAGAAGAGTTTCAGGACCTTGAACGTGAATATGGTCCTTTAAAGGACACAATGGTGAAAAGTGAGGAAGAGGTTAAGCATGATAATGATGTTTTTGAGAGTGCTAGTGACTCATCTGTTGTTGATGAGAATGTTAAAAAGAATGTAGAGGCTTCTATCCCAAAAACTGTAAGGTATGCTGAGATGTATAGGAACAAGCCTACAACTCCTAGGGGTAACCAGAGGAGTTGGAATCATGTTAAATCTCAACAACTAGGTAGTGATTTTGTGATGTACAACAAATCATGTTATATCTGTGGTAGTTTTGATCATTTACATGCTTATTGTGACTATCATAATGGGAGAAGGGAAGTCCATGGGAATAAAAGGGTGGAGTCTAACAGGTTTCAAAATAATGTAGACCCTAATTCACATTGCAAAATGGTCCCAAGAGCAGTTCAACTAAGAAGTGGTCTCAAAACTTTTGCCACTACAAAAACTGTTAACACTGCTCACCCTAAGTCACCTATTAAAAGTGCAAAGTCCAAAACAACTTTTGCCAAATCTGCACAAACAGAGAAAAGAACTTTTCAGAATAATAAAGTTCATTATAACCAATAGTGGGTACCTAAAACCAAACCAGCAGTTTCCACTGCTCATTCAAAAGTTACCACTGCAAGGGTTGTAAACAAGAAAAGGGGGGACATGGGCAATGCTGTGAAGGCCTCGGCACGTTGGGAATGGAAACCTAAAGAAACTACCTCTACAACCAATCCCAATGGTGTATCAATGGCCTTTGATAGATTTAACTATATTGATACACGAGGCAAATCCAAGTCAATCACGGCTTGGGTCCCCAAAAGAAACTAACTCTTTCTTTTATGTGCAGGAACATCCAAGGACAAAAAGGTCAGATCAAGGATATACAAATAGTGGGTGTTCAAGGCACATGACTGGCAACAAGTCCTATCTATCAGATTTTGAACATTATGATGGACAGTAAGTCAGTTTTGGAGGAGGAGTTAATGGAAAAGTTGTTGGTAAAGGTGTAATCAAAACTGGTAACTTGGATTTTAAACCTGTGTACTATGTAAAAGAGCTTAAGTATAATCTTTTTAGTGTGTCAGAAATGTGTGACAAGATGAACAATGTTATTTTTACCAAAGATATGTGCTTTGTTCTCTCTAAGGATTTTAAGATGCCTGATGAAAGTCAGATTCTTCTTAATATTTCTAGAAAAGGCAATCTATATAGCTTTGATATGAACAAAATTGTTGCTAAAGATGATTATGCTTGCTTGGTTTCTAAGGCCACAATGGATGAATCCATGTTATGGCATAGAAGACTTGGTCATGTTAACTTCAAAACCATTAATAAGATTGTCAAAGATGGTTTGGTGAGAGGTCTACCTCAGAAAAGATTTGAAAATGACCAAACCTGTGTGGCTTGTCTTAAAGGAAAACAACATAGAGCTTCTTGCAGGTCAAAGATGGTCAAGATTGCTCACCCACTTCAAATGTTACATATGGACTTATTTGTTCCTACATCTGTGAGTAGCTTGAATCTCAAGAAATACTGTCTTGTAGTGACTGATGATTTTAGCAGGTTTACATGGGTTTTCTTTCTTAATACAAAGGATGAAACAACTGGCATCCTTAAGACCTTTATCATATAAGTAGAAAACCAATATAATTTGAAAGTGAAAATCATCAGGTGTGACAATGGGACAAAATTTAAGAATAGAGTTATGGATGATTTTTGCAGAGATAAAGGTATTAAAAGAGAATTTAGTGTTGCTAGAACTACTCAACAAAATGGTGTTGCTGAGAGGAGAAACAGGACACTTATTGAGGCTGCTAGAACCATGTTGGCAGATTCAAAATTGCCAATCACTTTTTGGGCTGAAGCAGTTAACACTGCATGTTATGTGCAAAACATGGTTTTGGTGGTAAAAACAAAGAACAAGACACCTTATGAGCTGTTTAGAGGAAGACCTCCTATTTTATACTTCATGAAACCATTTGGATGTCATGTTACAATTCTCAATACCATTGATTATCTGGGCAAATTTGATGAAAAAGCTGATGAAGGGTATTTTGTTGGGTATTCCATGGTCAATAAAGCTTTCAGAGTATTCAACTTAAGAACCCAAAAGATTGAAGAGAATCTGCATGTTGAGTTCTTGGAAAACAAAGTGAATGTCAAAGGAACTATGTGCCTATCTCTACAGGTACATACTCTTATGATTTTGCAGGTTCAGAAGAGTTTCTTGATGATGATGAACCCTACAAGGATCAAGTAGATGATCAAGATGAATTCAGTTTGCCTCTTTGGGGCTATGCAGATAATGGAGATATTCCAAAGACTGGAGATGCTTATCCTTCTAATGATTCTGGAAAGGAAGTAGGTAGCAACATGAACACTAAAGATCCTAAAAGCAGTGAAAACTCTGATTCCACTGCTAGTCCAGAAGTTTCCACTGCAACACCAGAAGTTGAAAATACAACTCCAGTTACAGAGGAAGCTTAAGCCAATGATGTTGAAATCTCAAATATGCCAAGTAAGATTGCAGTTCCTCAGACTCCCCATACTTCTATTCATAAATCACATCCTCTTGAAAATGTGATTGGGGATGTCTATTCACCTGTGAAGCCTAGAAGACAAACTAAGCTGCCTGATATTCATGGATTTATAAGTAAAATATATGAATCTAAGACTCATGAAGGCAAGAATGAATGTCTCTTTATGTGTTATCTGTCACAAATGGAGCCAAAGAATGTTTACAAGGCGCTTGAAGATGAAAGTTGGGTGGAAGCAATGCAAGAAGAGTTGCTCCAATTCAAGCTTCAAAAGGTTTGGGTGCTTTGTGATTTACCTTCTGGTAAGAAGGTAATAGGTACTAAATGGGTGTTCAGAAACAAGAAAGATGAAAGAGGAATTGTTATCAGAAACAAAGCTAGGCTTGTGGCTCAAGGATACACTTAGGAGGAGGGTATTGACTATGAAGAAGTGTTTGCCCTAGTTGCATGAATTAAGGCAATTAGGTTGTTCTTAGCCTATGCATCCTTTATGGGCTTTAAAGTTTATCAAATGGATGTAAAGAGTGCCTTTCTTTATGGGCATATTGATGAGGAGGTTTATGATTCACAACCTCCAGGTTTTGAAGACCCTGGCTATCCTAACAAAGTGTACGGGGTAGTTAAACCTTTGTATGGCTTGCATCAAGCACCAAGGAAATGGTATGAAACCTTAACTACTTATCTTATTGATAATGGGTTTCATAGAGGCAGAGTGGATCAAAATTTGTTCATCAAGAAAGACAAGAATGATATCTTGTTAGTTCAAGTATATGTTGATGATATCATTTTTGGATCTACAAAGACAGAGATGTGCAAAGAATTTGAGAAGCTAATGAAGGAAGAATTCAAGATGAGTTTTATGGGTGAACTCACATTCTTTTTGGGACTTCAAGTTCTACAAAGGCCAGATGGTATTTTCATCAATCAAGGTAAATATGTGGCTGAGATACTAAGGAAGTTCAAGTTCACTGATGCAAAGTCATCCAGCACCCCTGCAGACAAGACTACACATCAACTCTTGATGGAAAATAGTGGTGAAGCAGTTGATGTGCACATGTACAAGTCTATGATTGGTTCTTTGATGTATCTTACATCATCTAGACCAGATATTATGTTTGCAGTGTGTGCATTTGCAAGGTTTCAAGTCACTCCCAAGTTTTCTCACTTGACTGCTGTGAAGAAGATTTTCAGATGTCTTAAAGCATTTCCCACTCTGGGATTATGGTACCCTAGAGAATTTGCTCTAGATTTGGTTACTTACTCAGATAGTGACTATGCTGGAGCTAGTTTGGATAGAAAATCTACAACAGGTGGATGCCAATTTCTTGGCAACAGATTAGTGTCATGGCAGTGCAAGAAACAAACAATGGTGGCTAATTCATCAACTGAAGCAGAGTATGTGGCTGCTGCAAGTTGCTGTGCTCAAGTTCTATGGTTTCAGAATCAACTTTTGGACTATGGGTACAATTTCATGAATACCATCATCCATATTGACAATAGCAGTACCATTTGCATTATTAAGAATCCTGTTCAACACACAAAGACCAAACATATTGAAATTAGACACATTTCATTAGAGATTGCTATGAAAAAGGACTAATTCAAGTTGTCAAAATCCATACTGATGACAACTATGCTGATTTATTAAGAAAAGGACTTGATGTGGGAAGATTTCAGTACTTGGTAACAAGTATTGGACTGCTAAATCCATAAAATTTTTGTCTAATGTTCTCTGGTGTTGAGGGGAGGTTGTTGGGTACTGAAATTGTTGTATGAGTTTGTATATGTTTGCTTGTATTCCTGTTTAAGTTTTTATGAAGCATAGATGGGAGTTGATCTTAAAAGGTGTATAACTGAGATACACAACAAATGGTTATTGATTCACCATGTCTAATCCACATAAGAATCAACTAGTCCAGAGCAAACGGCTACTGGTAAAGACTTGACAAATCCGTTTATGGTTGATAGTTTACCAAAAACTATATGGTTATCAACTTACCATATTCTTTATGATTAAGAGTTGGCTAGTCCATAGCAAATGGCTCGTGGTAAAGACATATCAAATCCGTTGATAGCTGGTAGTTTGCTAAAAACTATGATAAGAGCAGTCTAGTTTTTATATGATTTTCTTTACCACTGCTCATTGAAATTTTTGTGAAAAATTACCACTGCTAGTTCACAGTTTCCACTGACAGTGTTATTTTACCACTGTTGTTCTAGCCGTTACAACTGATTATGTCAGCAACTTATTTTTTACTAGCCGTTGAAAGTAACCACTTATTTCCATATATATAGGGTTAAAATTTTAAGGAGATTATCTCCTTTCCATATTGTTATTTATCCGCTTAATATAAATACTTTCTAAAGATAGTTTTTCTTGCTCAATAATCTTAAACCCTAACCCCATATATCTTTCTCTCTCAATTGGCTAGTTATTCCTTCAATTATTACTGACATAATATCGTTTTTCATCAAAAGTTTCTATGGCACCATTAAAATTTGCAGATGAGCACAACCAAGTGGCCTACCTACAAAAGTCAAACGAGAAGAGTGGCCCTGTTTTTCATCAGATTGTGGACTTTCTCAATACTACTCATATAAGGTATGCTTTGCTTTTAAAACCCACAATCTATATCTCTCAAATCAAACATTTTTGGACTTCTGTTCAGTCCATAACACTTGAGAATGGAGATACACATGAAACAGTAGATGCTCTAAGAGCCACTGTGGATGGGGTAACTATTGATGTTACCGAGGCATCCTTGAGGAGAGTTCTCTAATTGGGTGATCTCAATGGTTTCATCACATTACCTATGCCAGAAATACATGATACTTTATCATCCATGGGGTATGATACCACTGATAAAAAGGCTACTTTCAAAAAGAGTGGTTTTTGTCCCCAATGGAGATTTTGATACATACTCTTTTACATTGTCTCAGTCCAAAGAAAACATCTTATGAGCAATTTAGTTCAACCATGGCTTACCCTTTGGTTTGTCTAGCCTCTGATAAGATTTTTAACTGGTCAAAATATATTTTTACAAGTATGACTGGCAATGTAAAGAGTTCAACAAAATTTTTAATGTATCCAAGGTTTGTGCAAGCAGTGCTAAATGAGTTTCAACTGCAACCCTATACTAATGTTTATAAAATCAGTTGCCTTAAGCCTAAAGTTTTTCAAAACATGAACAAAGATGGCAACATGATTTTTACACCTCTCCTTCCTCAAATGCTTGCAAAGATTACAACTGAACAAAACACACCCATAATCTCTGTTCCAAACATTGATTATACTCCACCTGTTTCTCACACCTATGAGAGGAGGATCAAACAACCACCTTCTTTCATGACAACACATCATGTTTCTAAACCTTTTGGTCTAGGAACAAGCAGTGGTGGTTCTAGACTTCAGCCTAGTCTAAATAGGGAGGAATCTGAGCCAATGCCCCACGATTCACCTCTCCCAACATGTCACATAGTTGGAAGTGATGAGGGCAGTGGGCAACAAATGGAATTGATGGTTTTGTGTACCAAATTAGCCAAGCAGGTTGAATCTCTACAGAAGGACCTGGCACATGTCAAGAAGCAGCATGCCAAGGATATTAAACACTTAAAAGAGGAGATTCAGACCTTGAAGGAAGAGTTGCAGGGGTTGAAAAAGCACAGGAAAACTGCAAAGTTGGTGATCTCATCTTCATCCTCACCTAATGATGGTGATTCAGCTGGTTTTGATCAAGATTTGGGCAATTCTCCCAAACAGGGGAGGAAAACTGGTGCTGAAACTCAGGGGAGGAAAATTGATTTTGAAGATGAAGGTGTTTCTAGTAAAGGTGCAGAGGAAGCTGATACTCAAGAAGAGCAACTAGAGCAAGATATTTTCTGTACTGCAACTGATTTTACCACTGATCCAATTTCCACTGCAGAGCCAAATATTCCCACTGTTGAACATAATGTTGCCACTGCAAGTGAAGAAATTGATAAACAGAAGAAAGATAAAGGTAAAGCAGTTATGGAAAGTGAAGAGCAACCTGGAAGAAAGATTTCAAAGAAAGAACAAGTTCAGATTGCTCATGATAAAGAAGTTGCTAAAAAGATATATGAAGATGAAGTTGCTGAAAAGAAAAAGCTTGAAGAATTGGAAGTTGCAAGCTTTATGGAGGCTAAAAGGCTGGATAGATTGGAAAATCCAATTTCCACTGTTCAACCTACAAGACTTAGAGAAAAGACTCCAGAGTTCAGCTATGTACCTACTGAAGAAGAAATTGATTTCTTGATTGCACATGATCCAGTAATCAAGAAAAAGGCAATTGACCTTGTAGCTGATGCATCTTTAACTGAAGAACAAAGAACTGCACAGTTAAAAGATTTTATACAGATGAAGAATAATCAAGCACTTCAAGAGGCTATTGTTTCAGTCAAGAAAGGCCAAAAGAAACCAAGACAACCAACTAAGGCACAAGTTATTGCATACATGAAGACTTACTGTTGCAATGTTGGTGGTTGGAAGAGGCATCAATTCAAAGGAATGTCTGATGATAAAGTTGAAAGTATCTACTACAGAGTTCAAAGATTTGATAAAGATTTCATTCCAATGGATTCTGAAGAAGAAGCAAGAAGGCATCCTAATTTGAAAAGAAAGGCCAAAGATAGTGAACCTCAGACAAGTAAGAAGACCAAGTTTGTTGAAGAACAAGAAGTTCCAACTGAGAAATTCACTGAAGAACAGATGACTGGAATGATTGTGATAGTAGAAGAAGATTTTTATCCAGAACCATTGCAAGTTAGACATCCTATCATTGATTGGGAGGTTTACACTGCTAGCAATTTTGCTCTAACATGGAAAATCACAAGGCTAGGTGGTGCAACTGCCTCATTCATTCAATTTGAAGATCTCATCAAAGCTTTTGACAGAGATGATCTTGACAAATTCTGGAAGTTAGTTCAAGAAAGGTTTGATGCTCAAGATCTCAAAGATATGAAGGAGATGCAGTTATGGGTTAATCTTAGAAGGCTCTATGAACCAGATGTTAATGATGATTTCTGGAAATTATCATGTACATGTCCTGGTACTAAATGGTTTTACTATGATTCATGTGAAGTTCATCATGTTTCTACAGCAAATGGAGTAGATGCATTCATGCTTGCTGAGAAAGAATATCCACTCAGAGCTGGAACTCTCACAGTAATGTTATGTACAACAATAAGAGTTCATGAAGACAATGAGAAGGTCAGAGCATTGTTACATAGGCTTCAAGATCAATGTTCAAGAGCTATTCAGAAGTTAAGGAAGAAGTAAAGTGTTTCGTTGAATTCCCCAAATCCTTGAAGATGATGCAGATTGAAGAAACTCATTAAATTGCAAAGAAATCATAAGTTTAGGGGAGGATTGTTGGGAATAATCTGTTACCACGGATAGTTGTGGTTTACACTGCTTGGATTACACTAGTAGTGGAAACGTATTACCACTGCTGGTACATTATTACCACTACTATAGGAAAACGTGTTTAGATAAGTATAGAAAAGATCTCGTGTATATTCTATATTGTTAGCTTTATACTTATCTTGTAAAGGACTCCTTGTAGTATAAAAGGAGGTCCTAGGTCATTGTCTTAGGTACTTACTTACTTAATTACTTATGAATCAAAGGCTTCAAGGTGTAACCCTAGTGATAAGCAAGATCACTCGTATTATTCATTAATAATATTGGAGCTTAAGTTTTGTGTTTAATCTGTGTTTACTTACAATACATCATACAATCCGTCTTTTAAGTATTACTAAGTAAATTCTGCGTGCTTATTAATATTATACAAAATATCATTGACACAAGGTGTGTGTCCAGATCCATCAGATAAAGTGATCGTCAATGCTTATCGTTAGGGAGTGATTTTTCCCTTAATGATGGCTCCGTATGATCCGAATGATCTGCCTTTGGACCCCTCTTCACGTTCTCTGCCTTTGAGTTGCGAGTGAATGATGTGAAATGCAGAAATTAGGGCTGGTATTTATAGGCATGATCTAGTTACGACGTAACTTGAGTTGAGAGTTACGTCGTAACTTCCATAATTCTTCAAATAATGCTCTTGTTAAGCAGGTTACGGCGTAACACTTGGGAAATGTTACTCCGTATCTTTAATAGAGGTTACTTTTGCTAAGATTACACTGTAATCCTTATGAGGAGTTACGGCATAGTTGGTGGAGGCGCAAAACATTTCTTGACCTAATTGATTATGGTGTAACCTTAGTTTGGAGTTACGCCGTTTTTGCCTTTAAGTTGGTCTTCTGAGTCAACGCACTAGCTACGGCGTAATGTGAGAGAGTGAGTTACGCCGTAGCTTCTTCACAGTTGGTATACTATCGTAAATCCCTTAATAAAATCTCCAAATCCACGTCTCATAAGCTCCAATGCTCGTAATTTACCTGAAAGTGAAATATAAAGGAATACAAGCATAAATCCGTATAAATGATATAAAATATGAGCATTATTGGGGGAAATTGACACTTAAAATTCAGGACAATTTGATGTTATCAGTGACTGAGGCTGAGTCTGTGATAAAGTGTTGGGATATGAAAGTGCTGAAGAATGACAAAGTACTAGAAAAGTCAAAGTACTGCTAAAGAAGAAGTCAAAGTACTGCTGTCGAAGTCAAAGTACTGCAAGGCTAAAAGAACTGTTATATTCGTTTATGGAAAGCTTTGTAATTCTAGAATATTCTTTATTAAGATTACTTGTCGTACAAGGATACAAATTGTAAACCGACTAGGGTTATCCTTAAGTCTATAAAAGGACCCCTAGATTGGCATTAGAGATATATGTTTTAGAATCCTAAAGTACGCATATTATTAGAGTTTTAGAGTGTTCGACATTATTAGAGTTGTTAAAGAAGTCTGCATAACAAGCAGAATTAGAGTTATTAATATAATCGTTGAAAGTTAAAAGTTATATTCTTCTTAGCTTTGTTAAGTAAATTCCGCATACTTGATAAAGATTATTCAGTGTTTCATTGTTAATAACTAAGTATTTATCCGAGGTTATTAAACCCTTAACAAGCTATTTAAGTTAGTTTGGTTAGAGTACATCGATCCAACAAGTGGTATCAGAGCTTGTGTGGAAACTCTGACTAAGAAGAAACCCTAAAACCTAGTTAACAAAAATCTGAAGATGTCGACTGAAGCTGTTCGACCACCATCCATCACCTCACTTTGGATACCTATCATCAAGAAGGGAGAGTACGACCTATGGAGCATGAAGATGAGGCAGTACATTGCAATTACAGACCATGAACTGTGGAATGTAATTGTCAATGGTAATGAAGTTGTTCCAAAACCTATTGATATTCCTGGACAACCCAAAGCACCTAAGGCAGTCTTACCAGCAGCTACATTAAGGAATCAAGAGAAGGAACTCGACATTCTCTTGTCTGCCATTCCAGATGGTCATCTACTCAAGTTCCATGATGCTAAAGATGCAAAGCAACTCTGGGCTGCTCTCAAAACAAGGTTTGGAGGTAATGATGCTTTTCAAGAAGATGCACAGAAATCTGTTGAAGCAGCAATTTGAAACATTCACTGTTGGAGAAAGAGAAAGCCTTGATGCTGCTTATGACAGATTCCAAAACCTTCTCAGTATGCTGGAGCTATACAAAGCAGAGGTTTCAGTTGAAGATGCTAATCTTAAGTTCTTAAGGAGTTTGCCATCGACGTGGCATGTGATAGCTATTGATCAGAGGACAACCTGGTCTGGATGTTAAGGACTTTGATGATCTCTACAATCATCTGAAGGTGTATGAGCATGAGATGAATGGCCAAACCAGTTCCAAATCTCATAGTATTGCCTTTTTGTCATCTGAAAAGAGGGGCAGTACTTCCACCAAAAGTACTGCTTCTCCTACTCAAAGTACTGCTGCTCAAAGTACTGCTGCCTACACTACCCCTACTTTTGCTCAGCAACCCGCACCATCTAATACCATCCACTCAGATGAAGTTGTGTGCTCTTTCTTTGCACAGCAAGCTACTCTGCCTGTTACCTATGAAGAAGATCTCTCACAGATTTAAGAGGATGCACTTGAAGAAATTGATATCAGGTGGCAAGTTGCTATGATCACTGCAAGGATCAAGAAGTTTATGAAGAAGAATGGAAGAGGCATAGACTTCAAACCAAAACAGGGAATCACTTTTGACAAATTCAAAATTGAATGCTTCAATTGTCAAAAGACTGGACATTTTGCAAGGGAATGCAGATTTGCTAAATATCAAGCAAACAGGATGACTGAGAAACCAAAGCTAGAGCTTAAAGAAATTCCTATTACTGAAACAAAAGCTTTGGTTGCTCAAGAGAGTTTATCAAAGGTTGACTGGAGTGCTGAGTTTGATGATGAACCAGTAACCTACTGTATGGTAGCTATGGAGGAGTCAGTAGAAAAGTTTGATTGGAGCACAGCCTTTGATGAGGAAATTGAACATGCTGTTTTGGAATCCAGAGATGGTCTAGGAAGCTATTATTGGAGCATGGAGAGTGAAGATGATCTTGTTCTACTTGCAATGGTGGCTACTTCACCAAGTTCACCCCCTATCTCTGAGGGCAACCCAGAAGAGCAGCTTAAAGATCATCTTATTGTGGATAGTGGTTGCTCTGGAAGCATGACAGGAGACAAGGAGATTCTGTCAGATTTTAGGCCATATTGTGGAGGAAGAGTTGCATTTGGGAATGATGCTAGTGGAGGAAGAATTAGTGGAAAAGGAACCATCAAGACAGGAAGCATAGATTTTGAGAATGTTAGATATGTGAAGGAGCTCAAGTTCAACCTTTTGTCAGTCTCTCAAATATGTGACAAAAAGCATCATGTGTTGTTTACTGACACAGAATGTCTCATACTTTCACCTGATTTCAAACTTGATGATGATAACTTGGTGATACTCAAAGTACCAAGAATCAATGATGTGTACAGTTTGGATATGAAGAGTCTTCACTCTTCTGAAAGAGCTACATGTTTAGTAGCAAAGGCATTCCTTGAAGAAGCACATCAGTGGCATATAAGATTGGGCCATGTAAATTACAAGAATATCAACAAATTGGTCAAAAGAAATTTAGTTAGAGGTTTACCTTCAAAGACTTACAAGAATGATCACTCTTGTTTGGCATGTAAGAAGGGTAATCAACATAAAGCTTCTTGCAAGAAGCTTGAGGAAAGGTCTGTTAGAGAACCATTGGAGCTGTTACATATGGATCTATTTGGTCATGTATCTGTTACAAGTTTGAACAAGAAGAAGTACTGCTTAGTAGTGACAGATGATTGCAGTAGATTCAGTTGGGTATTTTTCTTGGGATTTAAGGATGATACTTTTGATGCTATTCATGATCTTATTATAGCACTTGAAAACCAACTGAGACTGAAAGTTAGAGGTATTCGATGTGACAATGGAACTTGATTCAAGAACAAGCTTATGGATGAATTTTGTGCTAACAAAGGAATCAAGAGGGAGTTCAGTATTTCCAGAACACCATAGCAGAATGGTGTTGCAGAGAGAAAAAATAGGACTCTGATTGAAGCAGCAAGAACAATGCTTGCAGACTCACACTTACCTATTCAATTCTGGGCTGAAGCTGTAAGTTCTGCTTGCTATGTACTTAACAAAGTATCAGTCACCAAACCACAGATGAAGACACCTTATGAGTTGCTGATGGGAAACAAACCTAATATTCATTTTATGAAGCCTTTTGGATGCCCTCTTACTATTCTTAATACAATTGATCATTTGGGTAAGTTTGATGGCAAGTCAGAAGAAGGTTATTTATTGGGATATTGCACCAACAACAAGGGCTTTAGAGTGTACAACAGAGTCACCAATTGTCTTCATGTTGAGTTTTCAGAAGATCAAGAAATTCAGAAGGGTAAAGGTCCTGATTGGATGTTTGATCTTGAAGTTTTGACTCCTTCAATGAATTATGTTCCTGTTAGAGAAGAGAATCAACCTGTACACAATGGAGAAGAGGTACAATATGTTGTTCATGGAGTCCATATTAGACCAGATGCTGTTCATGATGAAGAACCTAAAACTGCTGAGACAGACAAAAGTACTGATGAGCCAAAATTCTCATTGTCTGCTGAGGATCAATCTAATCAAGATGAACTTAATCAGATGCTTCTTCAAGATGTCTTAGCACATTCTTATATTGATGACCAAAGAAAAGCTTATGAAGAAGCAAAGAAAAAGAACAAGACTGCAGAATACACTCACAGTACTTTGGACAGTACTTTTGACCAAAGTACTACTGCACCAGTTACCAGCACTTTGGATAATTTGGATGATCCTACCATGCCTGGCTTAGAAGATACTGATGATGAGTTTGAAGATGAAGGTATTTTCTCAGATTCCAATGAAGATGCTGATTTCACTAATTTGGATGATACTTATGGAGTTCCACAATCTCCAAACTTAAGAATTCATAAGAATCATCCTTCTGATCAAATCATTGGTCCTTCTACTTCTGGAGTGATGACAAGACACAAAGCTAAGAGTTTTACTAAACCTCATAATGCTTTACTTAGCTTTTTCTATAAACAAAATAAATTTGAATCATAAGGACCATCAAACATGTCTGTTTACTTGCTTTATCTCTCAAGAGGAACCCAAGAATATTGCTCAAGCATTGACTAAAGAGAGTTGGGTTGAAGCTATGCAAGAAGAACTGCTACAATTCAGACTTCAAGAAGTTTGGGTATTATGTGATCTTCCTGATGGTAAGAAGGTCATTGGTACAAGATGGGTGTTCAGAGTCAAAAGAGATGAAAGAGGGAATGTTATCAAAAACAAAGCAAGGTTAGTTGCACAAGGCTACAGACAAGAAGAAGGAGTTGATTATGATGAAGTGTTTGCTCCTGTAGCAAGAATTGAAGCAATTCGAATTTTCCTTGCTTTTGCATCATATATGGGATTCCAGGTTTATCAAATGGATGTCAAGAGTGCCTTTTTATATGGCAAGATTACAGAGGAAGTATATGTCAAGCAACCTCGTGGTTTTGAAGATCCTAAACATCCAAACAAAGTCTACAAAGTTGTCAAAGCTCTTTATGGCTTACATCAAGCACCTAGAGCTTGGTATGTAAGGCTCTCTACCTTTTTATTGCAACATGGTTATAGGAGAGGAGCTATAGATAAGACTTTGTTTATAAAGAGTGATAAGAAGGATATCATGCTAGTTCAAGTGTATGTAGATGATATCATCTTTGGTGTTACCAAACAGTCTATGGTCAAGGAGTTTGAACAACTGATGCAGAATGAATTTCAAATGAGTTCAATGGGTGAGTTAACTTTCTTTTTGGGACTTCAAGTTAAGCAGTCAAAGGAAGGAATTTTCATAAGTCAAGATAAGTATGTAGCTGACATACTTAAGAAGTTCAATTTTGATGAAATGAAGCCTGTTACTACACCTATTAAATCTATCAACTCATTGGGCAAGGATGAAGATGGACAACCAGTTGAAGTCAAGTTATACAGATCAATGATTGGCTGTCTTATGTAACTTACTGCATCAAGGCCGATATCATGTTTCTTTGTGTGTTTATGTGCAAGATATCAAGTCTCACCAAAGATCTCTCATATGAATGCAGTGAAGAGAATTTTTAGTTATTTGAAACAACAACCTAAGTTGGGGTTGTGGTATCCCAAGGATTCTCCTTTTCACTTGAATGCTTTTTCAGATTGTGATTATGCAGGTTACAACTATGACAGAAGATCAACAATAGGTGGATGCCAATATCTTGGAAGAAGATTAGTTTCATAGCAGTGTAAGAAGCAAACAATTGTAGCAACATCATCAACTGAAGCAGAATATGTGGCTGCTGCAAGCTGTTATGGACAAGTGTTGTGGATGCAGAATCAACTCTTGGACTATGGGTTCAATTTCAAGAATACTCCTATCAATATTGATAATGAGAGTACCATTTGCATTGTGAAGAATCCAATTTATCATTCCAAGACCAAACATATTCAGATTAGGCACCACTTCATCAGAGATTGTTATGTGCATAGGCTCATTAATGTTGTCAAGGTGCATACGGATGATAATGTAGCTGATTTACTCACCAAAGGATTTGATGTTTCAAGATTTACTCACTTGGTGGTGAGTATTGGCATGATTAATTACTGAGCTACATTTAAGGGAGGACTATTTAGTGTTTGTATATTCCTATGCATTGCTTGAGGGGAGGATATTCATGTTTATTTGCTGTATTTGCTAATGTCAAGCGGAGAATGGAAAAGTACTGCTTTTTAATTTTATGAAAGTATTGCTTGGAAAGTACTGCACACGTGGAAAGTACTGTTTGTCTTATTGAAGTACTATTCCAACGGTAATACTGAGGGGTAACTACTACTAACGGTAACTTTGTTATTAATGGCTGTGATTATTTAAATCTCACCTATAAATAACTGCTCTCCGAATTTCCCTCTCATATTGATATCTCATAATCTTTTCCATATTTCTCTCACTATCACCCATATTATTCGTCATATCACTTTCTGTGTAAACATATCATCAATGGCAAATCGTAATACCATTTATAAACATAACATGGTGGCGAATTTAGACAAGCCTGAAGCCAATGAGATCTTTCATCATATCATTGATTTTCTAATTGGGTCACCGATTAGTTATGTGCTCTTAGTGGAACCAGATGTTATTGAGCCTTGGATTCAACAATTTTGGGAAACTGCTAGGGTTCATATGGAGAATGATGATTCGTATATTAAAGCTACAGTTGCTGGGAGAACTGTAAAGGTTACTAAAGCCCCAATTCGGGAAGATTTAGTATTTGATGATGAAGAAGGGGTTGTTTGTTTTGATAAGCAACTGATTTGGGATACGTTTAGGGACATTGGTTATGAAGGGTGCTTAACTGAACAAACATTCAGGAAACCCTTATTTTGTCCTCACTGGAAGTTTTTAGTACATGTATTGCTTCATTGTATTAATGCTAAAAGTACATCATGGGAGCAATTTGGGTCTAACATAGCATCTGCTATAGTGGGTTTGGCTACCGATCGTATTTTCAACTTTTCAAGGCTAATCCTAGATGGCATGCTTTCACACATCTCTCATGGTTCAAAATGGTTGATGTATCCACGGTTTATTCAAGTATTCCTAAATAAACAACTTTCAGATGCACCAGTTACCAGCACTTTGGATAATTTGGATGATCCTACCATGCCTGGCTTAGAAGATACTGATGATGAGTTTGAAGATGAAGGTATTTTCTCAGATTCCAATGAAGATGCTGATTTCACTAATTTGGATGATACTTATGGAGTTCCACAATCTCGAAACTTAAGAATTCATAAGAATCATCCTACTGATCAAATCATTGGTCCTTCTACTTCTGGAGTGATGACAAGACACAAAGCTAAGAGTTTTACTAAACCTCATAATGCTTTACTTAGCTTTGTCTATAAACAAAACAGGCTGAATCATAAGGACCATCAAACATGCTTGCTTCCTTGCTTTATCTCTCAAGAGGAACCCAAGAATATTGCTCAAGCATTGACTAAAGAGAGTTGGGTTGAAGCTATGCAAGAAGAACTGCTACAATTCAGACTTCAAGAAGTTTGGGTATTATGTGGTCTTCCTGATGGTAAGAAGGTCATTGGTACAAGATGGGTGTTCAGAGTCAAAAGAGATGAAAGAGGGAATGTTATCAAAAACAAAGCAAGGTTAGTTGCACAAGGCTACAGACAAGAAGAAGGAGTTGATTATGATGAAGTGTTTGCTCCTGTAGCAAGAATTGAAGCAATTTGAATTTTCCTTGCTTTTGCATCATATATGGGATTCCAGGTTTATCAAATGGATGTCAAGAGTGCCTTTTTATATGGCAAGATTACAGAGGAAGTATATGTCAAACAACCTCGTGGTTTTGAAGATCCTAAACATCCAAACAAAGTCTGCAAAGTTGTCAAAGCTCTTTATGGCTTACATCAAGCACCTAGAGCTTGGTATGTAAGGCTCTCTACCTTTTTATTGCAACATGGTTATAGGAGAGGAGCTATAGATAAGACTTTGTTTATCAAGAGTGATAAGAAGGATATCATGCTAGTTCAAGTGTATGTAGATGATATCATATTTGGAGTTACCAAACAGTCTATGGTCAAGGAGTTTGAACAACTGATGCAGAATGAATTTCAAATGAGTTCAATGGGTGAGTTAACTTTCTTTTTGGGACTTCAAGTTAAGCAGTCAAAGGAAGGAATTTTCATAAGTCAAGATAAGTATGTAGCTGACATACTTAAGAAGTTCAATTTTGATGAAATGAAGCCTGTTACTACACCTATTAAATCTATCAACTCATTGGGCAAGGATGAAGATGGACAACCAGTTGAAGTCAAGTTATACAGATCAATGATTGGCTGTCTTATGTATCTTACTGCATCAAGGCCTGATATCATGTTTGCTGTGTGTTTATGTGCAAGATATCAAGTCTCACCAAAGATCTCTCATATGAATGCAGTGAAGAGAATTTTTAGTTATTTGAAACAACAACCTAAGTTGGGGTTGTGGTATCCCAAGGATTCTCCTTTTCACTTGAATGCTTTTTCAGATTGTGATTATGCAGGTTACAACTATGACAGAAGATCAACAATAGGTGGATGCCAATATCTTGGAAGAAGATTAGTTTCATAGCAGTGTAAGAAGCAAACAATTGTAGCAACATCATCAACTGAAGCAGAATATGTGGCTGCTGCAAGCTGTTATGGACAAGTGTTGTGGATGCAGAATCAACTCTTGGACTATGGGTTCAATTTCAAGAATACTCCTATCAATATTGATAATGAGAGTACCATTTGCATTGTGAAGAATCCAGTTTATCATTCCAAGACCAAACATATTCAGATTAGGCACCACTTCATCAGAGATTGTTATGTGCATAGGCTCATTAATGTTGTCAAGGTGCATACGGATGATAATGTAGCTGATTTACTCACCAAAGGATTTGATGTTTCAAGATTTACTCACTTGGTGGTGAGTATTGGCATGATTAATTACTGAGCTACATTTAAGGGAGGACTATTTAGTGTTTGTATATTCCTATGCATTGCTTGAGGGGAGGATATTCATGTTTATTTGCTGTATTTGCTATTGTCAAGCGGAGAATGGAAAAGTACTGCTTTTTAATTTTATGAAAGTACTGCACACGTGGAAAGTACTGTTTGTCTTATTGAAGTACTATTCCAACGGTAATACTGAGGGGTAACTACTACTAACGGTAACTTTGTTATTAATGGCTGTGATTATTTAAATCTCACCTATAAATAACTGCTCTCCGAATTTCCCTCTCATATTGATATCTCATAATCTTTTCCATATTTCTCTCACTATCACCCATATTATTCGTCATATCACTTTCTGTGTAAACATATCATCAATGGCAAATCGTAATACCATTTCTAAACATAACATGGTGGCGAATTTAGACAAGCCTGAAGCCAATGAGATCTTTCATCATATCATTGATTTTCTAATTGGGTCACCGATTAGTTATGTGCTCTTAGTGGAACCAGATGTTATTGAGCCTTGGATTCAAATATTTTGGGAAACTGCTAGGGTTCATATGGAGAATGATGATTCGTATATTAAAGCTACAGTTGCTGGGAGAACTGTAAAGGTTACTAAAGCCCCAATTCGGGAAGATTTAGTATTTGATGATGAAGAAGGGGTTGTTTGTTTTGATAAGCAACTGATTTGGGATACGTTTAGGGACATTGGTTATGAAGGGTGCTTAACTGAACAAACATTCAGGAAACCCTTATTTTGTCCTCACTGGAAGTTTTTAGTACATGTATTGCTTCATTGTATTAATGCTAAAAGTACATCATGGGAGCAATTTGGGTCTAACATAGCATCTGCTGTAGTGGGTTTGGCTACCGATCGTATTTTCAACTTTTCAAGGCTAATCCTAGATGGCATGCTTTCACATATCTCTCATGGTTCAAAATGGTTGATGTATCCACGGTTTATTCAAGTATTCCTAAATAAACAACTTTCAGATGTACCAAAGCCTACAAGTCTTTTACCTGTTGTGGTACAACAAGCCAAGATTTTCACTTTCATGGCTAGGAAGAGTGATTTATTCACTGGAAGGGACACTCCATTAACTACTTCTATGATGGAAGTTGTTCAAGTTGTCAGAGCTGATGCTGCAGAGGATGATGACAGAGAAGGTACTGCCTCTACCCAAGGTACTACCTCAGAAGGTACTGCATCAGAAGATACTGTATCACAAGGTACTACTTCGCAAAGTACTGAAGAACAAGATGATGTTGCAGTTTCACCTTCACCATCTCCACAACTATCTGTTCCTGATTCTCAACGTGAATAACATTCACCAATTAGAGGAGATGATCCAGCTACTATACCCCCTGAAGGTTTGGTGTTGGATAATTATGTTCTGACAAGGGAGTTAGTCAGATTGAAGAAAACAACTGAGGCTCAGGCTAAACAAATTAAGAAGTTGAAGCTTAAGTTTCGAAGACTCAAGAATTTTGTCTAGCCATTGGTTCAACATCATCGTCTATGGGTCAAGTCTCAAAGAAAGCAAGGCAAGCCTGTTAGGCAATTTCAGAAGAAAACAAAAGGCAAGAAGGTTCAACAACAATCATCTTCATTCCAATTGGGGAGGAATTTGGAAGATAAGAATTTGAATGAAGAATCTGAAGCTGAACCTCAAGGTACAAATATTCAAACTCAAGATACTGAAGAACAGGTTATTCAAAGTACTGAGGAGCAAGTTATTGATGTTCAAGTTCAAAGTACTGATGATCAAGGTACTGCTGATCAAAGTACTGCTTTTCATGGAACTTACAGACAAGGGTTAATTTCACCAAGGTTGATAGATTTTGAAGAAGAAGCTGGTCCTTCAACTGTTTTAAGTGAAGAGGAAGCTGGTCCGTCAACTGTCATACTAGAAAAGGAAGCTGATACACCCAAACCTATACATACTGCAAGTGATGATGAAACTATTTCTGAGATTTTGCATTATTTATCAAGGCCAAGGGGTGTTAACATTCCAGGAGTGCAAGAAGAAGAACAACCAAGAGCTTCTCAACCTGTTATTGATCCAAAAGATAAAGGAAAAAGTATATTGGTAGAAAAAGAATAAAAAGAAACCTACTTTAGCATATATAAGGGCTGCTCAAGTTGCTATGAATGAGGAAGCAGCTAGAAAAATTCAAGTTGAATTGAATGCTAAGGATAGAGAAGCTGCTGAAATTGAAGAAGCTCAGAATAGAGAGGCAGCCAAGAAATTACAAGAGGAATTGAATGTTGAAGATACTGAAGTATTAGAGTCACCTATTCCTATTTCTTCTCTACCAAGAAGACCAAATCTTGCTAAGGAAAGGAATGCAATGATGGCTTATTTAAAGAAGAAAGGATATATTGGATTGAATAAGTTGAAATATATTGCAATGAAAGAGTTGTATGATGCTGTCAGAGAAGATTATCAGAAACAAGTTGATAGTATCAAAGATTATAAAGATGATGATGCTTACAAAGAAGAAGAAAGAAAAGGAAGTTTAAAAAGAAAAAGAATTACTGAAGTTAAAGATCAACAGTCATCAAAGAAAGTTGAATTAAGATCTGAAACAAATGATGAACTGAGGAATTACTTAAGGATTGTAGATTTTGAGTATTCTAAAGATGATGCTGAATTGAAGATGAACAAATCTCCAATAACTACTTTTGAAGTTGTAGAGTCAAAAGAAGAAAATTATCTGATGTTTCACAAGGAAGATGAAAGTTTCAAGGTGTTCAATATGCTATGGGATTTATTGCATATAATTGATAGAGTGGATTTATTTCATTTATATCATGTGGTGAAAGAATATTTTGAACACAATCAATCAGAAGGATTTGGTTTAGTCTTGCTTGGAGATCTCATAACTGTTTGGGAAACTAAAAAACAAGTACTGCTGAGATCTGGAAAAACCAAGAAGATTGGGAGATTACTTGCTGGAGATTCTTTGAAGAATCTGGAGTACATGTTCTAGAGCTAGAAGATGGGACAATGATTCACATGTTAGCTGATAGAAGATATCCTCTTACATCAGATCTTATGAGGAGGATGCTGGAGCATGGAATGTAAGTTGAAGAAGATAATGAAATAGCACGTCGGGTCATCAAACTGTTTATTAGATGGACTACAATTGCTGATGATGATGAATAACTGGTATGAATCTTAATTGATTAAATTTTTGATATATCAGTAGTTTATTCAAAGTACTAATGATCAAACAGTACTTTAATCAAAGTACTGCTTGCAGTTTTTAAACCAGTTACTGATTTTGAAAAGAAAATTTTTGTTAAGTGTTAAATTTTTTGAAACAAAGGTTATAATGAAATAAATGGTTTTTGAGATGGTAAAACCAATAGGTTATCAATCCACCATGGTTACAAAAGGATTGGCTAATCCATGAGCAAACGGCTCTGGTAAAGATATCTCAAATCCGTTTTATAGTTGACAACTTGCTAATAAATTGTATGGTAATCAACTCACCATATCTGTAATGTGAAGAGTTGGTTAGCCCACAAGAAAATGGATTGTGGTAAAGGCTGTGGAAAAATCATTATATGGTAATTAGTTCACCATGATGAAAGAACTAGCTAGTCCAAAAGGGTACAACTTTTGGTAAAGACAACTCAAATCTGTTGATAGCTGATGATTTTCTAAAAATCATATGGTTATCAGTGTACCATGATCTTATACATCAAAACATTTGGCTACTCCAGAGTTAATGGCTTTGGTAAAGAGAACTCAAATCCATTAAATTTTCAATGATTCATCTCTCACAGGAGTTTACACACCTGGAAGTGATGAGAATAGACTGGAACTTAACTGAATTAAATATACAAATTGTCTTATGTTGCTGAAAAAATGGAGCTTGCTGAATGTTGCTGAAAAGAGATTACTAATCAAGGGTGCTGTAAAGAATAAATTCTAAAGAATACTTTGATAAATTATGATATAAGCACATAGTCTACAAAGATACAATCCAAAGACAAAGACACAATCTTTCCTTGAAGATGAAGCTGTTAAAGATAAATTCACAAAGGAACTTGAAGTCAAGCAAGTAGAATTCAAGTTAGGGGAGGATTGTTGGGATATGAAAGTGCTGAAGAATGACAAAGTACTGGAAAAGTCAAAGTACTACTAAAGAAGAAGTCAAAGTACTGCTGTCGAAGTCAAAGTACTGCAAGGCTAAAAGAACTGTTATATTCATTTATGGAAAGCTTTGTAATTCTAGAATATTCTTTATTAAGATTACTTGTCGTACAAGGATACAAATTGTAAACCGACTAGGGTTATCCTTAAGTCTATAAAAGGACCCTTAGATTGGCATTAGAGATATAAGTTTTAGAATCTTAAAGTATGCATATTATTAGTGTTTTAGAGTGTTCGACATTATTAGAGTTGTTAAAGAAGTCTGCATAACAAGCAGAATTAGAGTTATTAATATAATCGTTGAAAGTTAAAAGTTATATTCTTCTTAGCTTTGTTAAGTAAATTCCGCATACTTGATAAAGATTATTCAGTGTTTTATTGTTAATAACTAAGGATTTATCCGAGGTTATTAAACCCTTAACAAGCTATTTAAGTTAGTTTGGTTAGAGTACATCGATCCAACATAAAGTGTTTCAAAACTAATGATGTGGTTGAACAGAAAATTTATGATGAACTTTCAAAAAAAATTTTACAACTTGAAAAACATTGCATTTCACTCAAAATTGCGATAAAAAGTAATGAAGAAAGTTTTCAACTTACCAAATTATGTAAAAACCTGAAACTTCATGAATTCCATGAATTTTTTGAAATTAACACTTTGAAAACTCAGCTTCAAGACAATGACTCAACCATTTACAATTCGAAGAAACATATTTTTATCATGAATGATAAATGTAATATAGTCAAGGCTAAACATGACATCGATGTAACTAAATCAAGAAACATCGAATTGGAACTTTGTGTGGCTAGATTACTTAAGGATAATGAGACTTTGAAAAGGCATAACATAGACCTAAATGACTCTATCAAATAAGCTTGAACTAAGTCTTTGAAACAAACAAAATCTTTGATAGCTAAAATTGATGAACTCAAAGCTCAACATCAGGATAAAAGTTTCGCAATAGTTGCCTTAAAAAATGAGCTTAGGAAAGCTGTAGGGAAGAGTGTGAACACTAGGTTTACAAAACCAGCAACCTTGGGTAAGCCAATTTCGCATCCCAATAGACATCGGTCTGTTGTTAGACAGCCTACTGCATTTAGATCCAAAATACCAAAATCTTTTTAAACAAGGTTTGCCTCCCAAGTTGATGAGAACAAAGTTTTGTCAAAACTAGTCACTTTAGAAGCTAATTTCCAACAAAATGAAAGATAATGCTCAGGCTAAGGCTCAATCTTCTAAGACTAGGAATGTGAAAAAGTCTTCTAGTGTACTAAATAAGTCTCAAAATAATAATCCCTCTACTAAGATAACACTTAATGATGAAGCATCAAAAACTAGGAATAGGAATAGGAATAAGGTTACGTCTTCCACTGTGCCTAAGAAGTCAAACACTCCTAGATCTTGCGTTAAGTGGATACCAACTGGTTGAATTTTTAAGAATTTTAGACTCACATGGATTCCTATTAGCATATTATCCACCAATGGCAACACTAAGGTTGATTGTGAAATTTCCAAAAGTCTAGATACTCTTACAGCTAACCCACTTAAATGCACACATACTTGTGTTGTTAGTGCAGGTATTCCTCAATCATTTGTAGGTACATTGATCAATTCTTTCAAGAAAAGACTCATGGTCTGGGTGCGTAAGGAATAGAGGCCTCATGGTTCAGGAGCTCCAGAATGTCAGAATTGATGAGCATGTACTATGATTCCTGACCACTTCAGCTCAGGACTCGTACCTTAACACAATTTATTTAAGAGTATTTCCAATTCTGGTATAATCTATACAGTTTCACACGTTGTAAATATTTTTCAAAACAAAAACCAAAATACAAAATTAACAACAAAAACCCATAAAAATCTGAAAATTCCAAAAATAGTTTCAAAGGCATGTCTTCTGGTATCGATAACATCTACGGTCCTAGAAATGTCATTCAATAATGAAACGGGTCTTTAGATGATGTTCGAGCAGAAGTTTATATGAGTTTCTCAAAACATGCCTATATAAATCTTTTTATATGATTTATGAGTAATGCATTTGGTTTTCACTTAACATCTAAAAGTGTTCTTAATCAATTGGAATCAAGGGTGCATAAATTTTTCATACTAAATCAATGACTACTCACGCTTATTTAAAACGAGTCATTGATTGAGGGGGAGAGTAATGCTCAAAATTTATGATTATCATTCAAGCTGCCTTAAATTATTGAATTCTATCCTAACTTTCATATCTAATGGGGTAATAATCTTGCATTTAGTCCGATATGGTCTCATGTGCTGATTAGGTGGTATATTTAGGACCTTGACTGCTATCTGCTAATTATTTCCTGGATATTCGTATAGTTATAATCATGTCATTCCTTATCCTGATTTGCTTTTGTGTGTTTATCTTGTATATCTAAATGTCCATAAACTAAATTTTAAGCATTCAAACTGAATATAACATGATAAATGTACACCTATGGAAAGTAAGGGGCTAAATTGTATAATGCATGATAATAATTGAGGTTGATAGTGCGATTTTTCAAAATGAAGGGCCAAAAATGTCAAGTGATGATAATCATTGCGATTTGTCTATCACAAGGACCAATATTGTCATTTTCTGAAACTTGTGTGTTACATATAAATTGCAATGCGTTTTGATTGGTCAAAACCTTTCCATCTCAGTCAAACTGTTTCTCCTCACCCATCCTTCACTGCTATTTGTCCTTTTTTTTTTATCTTTTATGCTTCGATCTTAGGTATTTTGAATAATATATATTGCATCCTCTATTTCCTAAGTCGTGACTCTTATTGCCCTGTTTAGGTTGATCATATTCCGAGCCCCTTCTAGAAATATAGGTTTATTATCTTCTTTGTGTTTGATTGCTGGGTTTAGATCTTAAATTTGTTGTATTTACCTGTTATTGATAGTAATTAGGTTTCCTTGAATTATTTGCACTGATTATGCGATTTGAAGCACTTAGGTTTTGATTTTTGGGTGTCACACTATGATGATGTTTCTGTTAATGATTAATGTGTTGGAATTGAGTTGTGTTTGATTTCCTGTCTATCACTTTTAATAAGTGTGATAGTAATTGTGGTTTGGTCATAGTTTTAATCTGTTAATGTATTTGTTCTTTCCTGATATTTGGTAGAAGTGTTCTTGAATGCGTTTTGGATAAAGCTTCTTAGATGCGTTCTGATGAAAGTGTTTCTAAATGCGTTTGTTAAGATAATGTGCCTGGTTGCGATTTGGTAGATATTCTTGGATGCGATTTGAAAATACAGGCTTGAGTACGTTTTGACATATATGATCTTGACTACGTTTTGAGTAGATTATGCTAGGTTTCCTTTTATTGGAATTCGCTTAGTTGCGTTATGATACCAAATTTGTTGTTGTGACTTGTCTAATCAATGTCTTTTGTCTAAATAAGCCATGTTTCTTTTTGTGTCAAATCGCTGCTCATGCTGTTGGACTATAAAAGAATATTTTAATAAAATGCAGGTCACACCATGCCCATATTTTAATTTCACTGCGATTTGTCATCCTTGACAGCGTTTTGTGTCATGCGACCTGGGTCGTTGTTTTTTGCCATAGTTATGCGTTTTGACCTAGTGCGTTTTGACTTAGTGCCTTTTGACATAACACGTTTTGTCCTGTACATTTTGTATCCTCTTTGCATTTTGATTGGCTACGCATTTTGTCTTGTGCGTTTTGTGTCAACTCTGCTTTTTGATTGGCTATGCATTTTGGCTTAGTGCGTTTTGATTTAGTTGCGATTTGATCATGTCTCTTTAGTATGTTGTGATGCTTTTTGTACCCAAATGTCTTATCTATGTTGCATTTTGACCTCTTGAGATTTGTCATATTTGACTTGATCATCACAAATCGGAGTTTTGTGTATCTTGTAATGGTGATCAAAGTGACATAATCCCGGGAGTGTGCTTTATCTCTTTAAGTGCTTTAGTTCTATGACTATGTCTTAGGTTACCAATGCCTTGGTGTTCGATCTCATATGCTCTTATCGCCTAAGCTGTATTTGACATCTAACATTATCATCATGCATATATCTTTCTTTGTGGATGTGATTGGTACAGATACTATGGCTGACATCATTGCACCGGTTAACCAAGCCACAACTGCCCCACCTAGCACACGTATTGATGATGAGATTCTTCCTTATGCTGACTGGGTGCCAATTGGGCAAAGAAACTGCTTCATAGACGTGGAAAAAACTCAACCAAACCATATCTACAAAATTGCAGTAGACATACTGAAGAACACGAACTCCTTTGGTGCTCTTACGTTATGCTCCACAATCCTGTCAATCTACATTCAGCAGTTTTGGGATACTGTCAAATGGGATAAGATCACAGCAATGTATAGCTGTCAACTTGATGATACATGATATGAAATCACCAAGGACATAATCCGTGAAGCCCTTCAAATCACACCCGAAGATTCAACTCACCCTTTCACTCCTCCACCAACCACCAATGAATTGATCAAGTTTATCACTGACTTAGGATATCCTTCTGTCATCAACATCATTTATGCAGTTATCATTAATGAAAATTTTCAACCATGGAGGGCAATCACCACTATTCTCAACCTATGCCTAACTGGTAAGGGTTCGAAAGACCAAGGGATCCAATTCTGCAAATCTTGTGGGGAGTGGTAAATTAGGCCAACATTGACTATGTAGAACGAATCTGGGAGGAGTTCACGCAATCGATTCACACCTTCATCGCTGACAGAGTAAATATATCACAAAATGTCAAGGGCAAGAAAACGGTGCATAAGCGGGTGATTCCTTGCATCAGGTTTTCCAAACTTATCATCAAACACCTTCAGTACAAGCATCAGTTCAATCCAAGGAGCGAATATGCTCTTCATCTTGCCACATCTGAGCATATTCTTGGAAATCTAAAATTTGTTGCTAAAGGTTCGAATCAAGAGATTTTTGGCAAGGTGGTTCCAGATGCTCTCATCACGGATGATATTTTCAATGCCAAGTACTTCCAAGATTATGTGGACAAAGCAACCAAGTCTATTGCCAATGAATCACCTAATCTAACACGAACAAAATCAACAAAAAAAATCATCAAAGTCATCCAAAGGATCATATGCCACCCTTCCTATGAAAGGACAAGAAAAATATACTACTGCTGATCCATCCACACAAAGCAAGAAGAAGAGAAAAGGTGGATCGAGAAAGGGAAGAGGGTTTAAGAAACAACAAACTAAGCCTACCCTCAAGGATGTTGATGTTGATCTTCAAAAAGGCATTGATGCCAAGGAAGGGTGTGACCATTAGTGAACCAGACTCCAGGTTATGTCACTCGCTTCCAGATGTTGAAGGTAAAGGAAAGGGTAAAGCAGTTGAGGAAGTTGAGCAAGTGGCTCAGACACTATTGAATATCTCTTCTCCAGCTCCCAAGACCACAAGTAAATTAATTCTCCAGAAACGAAGCACGAAATCATCAACAGCCAAGGAGTTAAGTGGACTTGAAGAGGAACGTTCATCAACTTCTGAACTCAATATCGACTCCAGTGACACAGAGTCTTATACTCAGGAGAACGACGGTGGAATTGTTGATATGAATTTATGATAAGGATTTAAAATGTATGCTTTTAGGGGATAATTTAAGCTCTATTTCGACACATTTTATATCCGTTACTGATTAATTTCTTTCCTTTTCACCTTTTAGGTCTTTTGAAAGAAAAAAGTTGGAATGAAGCATATTTGAACGAAAAGGAGCAAAAACATGAAGTAAATGGCAACTTCAACATCGAAGACACTCAAGGCTGATCAACAAAACCTGACGGCGTCCGATCCAAAGGGCGACGCCATCTCTCTATAAAGACTTGATTAGAATGTGCCCACGACGGCTCACTGGAATTTCTAGTCC
The DNA here is from genome assembly GCA_910596185.1 of Chrysanthemum makinoi. Taxonomy (NCBI): domain Eukaryota; kingdom Viridiplantae; phylum Streptophyta; class Magnoliopsida; order Asterales; family Asteraceae; genus Chrysanthemum; species Chrysanthemum makinoi. The sequence goes on along the minus strand of OU343224.1, from coordinate 45,002,520 downwards.
TAAAGCCTGACTGTGTCATGCCTAAATTAGTGTCACTCACACTTTTCACTCCAGACGGCCCAGATCTAGAACTCAGACGACGTCGCAACTAAAGACCGACGGCGTCACAGCTATCAAGTGACGCCGTCCCATCGATGACTTGGCCCAGATGAAACCCTAATGATGGCGAACTGAAGGCATCGCATGCAAAAGGCAACGCCGTTGCGATTGTAATTCTATATATAGAATTCAATTTTTCTGTATTTTAGGAGGTAGAATTTTGGAGAGCGAACCCTAACTCTGTTGTAGTCCGACTTGGACAGTATTCTAGGGTCCCATACCCTATTTTACACATCAAGATAAGTTTGTTAATCCAATTTATCATTATGTCTACCCCATGTGCAATTGATTATGTGTACGCTTGCTTGTCTATCATGTCTAGCTAAATTACTTGTGTGTTTTCTTAGATCTATGAAACCTAGTTATTGATTGTTGTTAGGTTGTTTTTTTTAATTGATATAGGCTTAATAGTGCAAATTAGGCGTTCGTTGTATTTATTGCGTGAGTATGCTTGATGATGATAGGGTGAACGGATGAAATAGCTTTGTCTTGCTGATTCCGTGAATCATATACGAGAGATCATCTCATAGAACTAGGGGATACGCACACCTTACGACTGATAGGAAAACAACGCGTTAAGATAAAGGACGTGACAATTCAACCGACCATTAAAAGATAACTAGGGAGTAATAGTATCTAAGTGAACACATCTTTAATCATCATACGAGCACACCTTAATTAAACATAGCTATCCACCCCCAACCAATTGCCCCAAGATTTTTCCTTAGCTTTCTTAAAAAAGCATAAAAAGATAAAAAAGATCCATCCTCAACCCCATCTTCTCGTCATAAATTTCTTTCTAGCATTTCTATTCTCCTATAGAACGATATCAATCCCCGAGGCTTACCCCATACTACACTACAACGATTATTTTTATTGCCTGGAGGGTTGAAAAGCATGCTCGTAGAAAAGGAGGCTTTCTCCACCCCGAACACTCCGTATCAAGTTTTTGGCGCCGCTGCCGGGGAATCGAATAGCTGGTTAGACTTCTATCTCGTTTAGGTTCCCTTGCTTGATTCCTATCAAGTAAGATTTTTTTCTCTTTTTCATTAGCTTTCTTGTATTTTATCCCCCTTCTTTATGTTTTGTTCGTAACCTTGTCACTTATCATCATGGGTGACAATCCACCACCAAATAATAATCCCCCACCAAACAACCATCCACCACAAAACCCACCACTTGATCGGACCTATGCCAATCTACTTCGCACTCGTATCTTTAGTGAAATTGGAGAACTTAAGAAATTGAATAGGATAATTGAAAGGGCACTTGAGAAAGCCCTTAAAGAAACAACTAGTACTATAGATAGCAATTCAACCACGAGTGATGATTCGGATGATGAACTTGGGGAAGGAGATTATAAAGTATTAGAAATTATGGAGGGTAGTGAGGAAGAGGAGCTTAATGAGTATTTTAAGTCATATCCTAATGGAAAGGAAATCGCCTATCATTATAACGTTGTTAACTATCCGCGACCACCTTTCGAGACAAGCATAAAAAAGGGTGACCCTAGAAACATTAAGATACCATGCATGATATGATACTTGTATAAGGATCACACTTACACAGATTATAACGCACCCATGAACGTAATGTCTAGGCTCTATTACAATTGGATCATGAGCGAAAAGCTAGGACCTAGGAGAGACCCCTTTTATCCTAGGAAATTAAGTAAATATGTTGGGAGAGCTAGAGGGTTGCATGTCTTTGTAGGTAATTTCACATATAGGTGTGACTTCATGATCTTGGAAGATATTAAGGGCATCATTGATCGATTCCTAGGAGATGTGATACTTGGAAGACCATTTATTAAGGAATCCATGATGATTTATGATCAAAAGGAAGGAATAGCCAAGTTCTCAAATGGGACCGAATGTGTTAAATATATAATGCCTTAAAAAAATAAAAAGTTTACAGGCATTGATGAGTTAGACGTGGACAATATTCCGGATTTTGAGGATTGTGAGGATAAAGTTTATTACACCGCTTGACTAAAGTTAGGCTCCGAATACATTCGTGATGATGGAAGAGTCAAGGCATTTGAATGTGTTATGACCTTATATATACCAACCTTATCAAATACCCATGTTATGAACACAAGAATACCACGTTAAACCCAAACTGTTATGCGTAAATAAAGAAAGATTAAGATAAGAACTTGGTGACTTGAATATGAATTCGTGTATGTTAAGAGAGGTAAAGGAAAGAAGATGAAAACAATAAGTTGTATATTGCTTCAAGGAAAAACACACACACACACACTCAAGCACACCCCTCAAATGACATACTTGAGGGGTATTTATATAGTACAAGACAAGGATGCCTAAGGCTTGGCCATGGGCCTTATATGGGCTTCATTGGTTGGTTGGACTTGGATTTGATATAAGGCTAGCTTATCTTAACTTATAGCCATTTAGCTTAGCCCAATCCATGAGCCCTTTGACTATTCTAGCACGATATCTAACACACGTTTACAAAGTTCCTAAATGTGAATGACCATCACTTCTAATAAAAACTATTAAGGCTAACAATCTCCCCCCTAAGGGGTGGTCATTCAAATGATGCTCCACTTGATTAGGTCTTTACTTTTCTTGAGCTTGAACTTTGCGTGTAGATATAGAATAGTCTTGATTCTTTGTTCCATCATGCTTTGTGATCATTAATGTGGTTTTGCCGTTTTCAACTTCGTTGGTTAGGTATCTCCACGTCTTTCTCCACCATGCTCACACTTCTATTTGACTTTGAATTACCAATGATGAAGTTCTCGAGTCTTTAAACTTTGTGTAGCCTTTGATTATGATGAGAACTTTCATGTGTTGTTGGTATGAGCATGTGGAGCCTGCGATCCATCCGCTCCGGAGCTTCCATAAGAAGAAAACATAAAAACAGTTAGTAATAAGCGGATTTCGGCACTTACAAGTTTGAATTTCGAGGGTGTTAACAGCATAGTGTGAAAACACATCTCTAATTCTCACAAAGGCCGTTCCTGGAGTCCCACAAGTGAGATAACGCGATATACGAAGTACATCTACTGATTCGGATAGTGTGAGGTACACGAAGCATCACCCCGACGTAGACCGTTTGAGACACACTAGTAATCCACGGGGAGTTACCGAAGTGACCTCTGTCAGGCGCTTGATGTTGACCATGGCAGGAGTTTCCATTCAATCAATGAAGATCACAGAAGTGAAACTTCTCATAAATGTTCTGGCAGATTGCTAAGATCTGCGTAGGACTCTAGAATATATCACTTGTGTCCTTATTGATGAACAACAAGCGATGTCATGTCATGTGTTCCTATGAGATCTTTTGATGAATCTCGTGGCTCTAGACTCAATAGTGCATTTTGGTTTCCTAAGCGGAGACTAGGGAGAGGGTCTCCTTCTTTAATACCAACAATCTCTAAGAGAGAGTCGATAGATTATGTAGGGTTCAGGTGAGAATGAAACAAATCCTTTTAAGAGGAATTGAGTGGCTAGAAGGTTAGTGCATCGTCCTGGGTCCATGACGTCTTTGTCTTCAACCGGTGTCATCTTAGTGACAACCGTAGCATGATGAATTGAACCGGTTTACGCCCTAAGGTTGAATATGGAGGGCTATTTCTTTTCACCCTTTTTCATTACATTTCTTTTAATTCTTCAACCCCTTCTTTCTCCTTTCTCACATTACTCCTTTTTTCAATCATACCTAAGGACTTCTAATACTAACTATGGGTATTGTCCTTGGGTAGATCCCTCCGACTCTGGCGGATCATAGGACGGATTTCCTATCCTTAGTCACCTTATAACTCCGTGACTGTCCTATTGTTTTGTAAAACCATTTTCTTGAAAATCTCTGAGTGTTTTGATAGAAAACATGTTTGAGAACACTAGAGTTTTATATTTTCAGAAACACTCCCCTTCATGTGCTTATAAGTTTTTACGAGAAATCTGCATAGAGGGTAGAGTTCACACTTTTTGAATTGATCGACTTTAAATGAACTAGACCGATTCGAGATACGTTTACATCACTAGAGAACTAGCTTGAAATTATTACCCGTTAGGGTCAGTCCATAGAAAGTTTCTCTAGAGATGGTACAGATTCCTCGTCAATTCATTGGTTTCAAGCGAGTCGAGCTCTTTTGAGATTCAAACACCGATCATTAAACATTTTGATCACATTTTAATCACGTTTCTCCCCTCAAAAATAGCATATCCATGATGTTTTTGAAACAAAATGATTAAAAAGATATGTTTTTAGCATTTGGAGAAAGCTGATTTAGCATGAATTTTGAAACAATTTTTGGTTTTATACTCCCCCTTAACGAAAGCATATTTTTCATACAAAAAATTTAGAATCAATTAAGGGTTAGAGGAGTTATCTTGGTACCAAATGTGAGAGATTTTGAAAAATCTTTTTGAAAATTTTTGAATCAATGGTACGCATAAGATGATGATTTAGAAAATCTTTTGAAGATAATTATAGAAGAATTATCTTCATTTGTTTTAGGATAAGTGCTCGATATTTATGAAAATCGATTTTGCGTAGCACTTTCCTTTCTTTAAAGATCGGGTTGCAAGATGAAATACTTACAAGCCATTATGTTTTTAGGAATAGTGCTTGAAAAATATTTAAAACCTTTGATTTTGATAAGCACTTTCCTTTCTTTGAGCGGTCTGACTGATGTGTCCGAAGCCATTATATTGAAGTCGGGTTTCGCCTGAAGTATCGAAAGCCATTATGTTTTTAAGAAATTTTTGAGAAACGACATGTTTTAGAAAACATTTTAAAGAACTCTCGCTCAAGCATCTGTACATACCCCTATCATTGTTGAATGACATTTCTAGAAACGTACAGAATATCGATTATACAAGAGACATGTCGTGAGAAGAATATTTTTGGATTTTTGATTTTATATTGTTTTTGTATTTTATGAAAATTTTCTATTTTTGTATTTTTCTTTTGTTGGTTTTATAAAAGAAATGGAAAATCAAAGATAGAAGATAGAGAGAATGAAGAAGAAAGAGTTTACAAATTAGAACCCTCGGTAGGTTGAGATATTTGATTCACTGCAACCAAAGAAGAAGAGTTTTCACAAATAACAGTGTTAGAAGTACAAGATTCCTCACTGTGAGGGTGATCACTATCAACGGTTGTAGTGGTTTTTACTTCCTTATCCTGATGATTTTCACTATTATCGTGTTGGAGCAAGTATCAAAAATCTTTCTGTGGGAATCCATCTAAGACCTATTGTCTTTGAAAACTTTTCCCGTGGGTTTCCACCTAAGGTAAGATCTAGGAGTTGTTTTCTTATCAGATGCAGCGGAAGACTCTTTTTAGAAAAACTACGTCCTGAAGAGATCCACCTATTAGGTTTCTTTTTGTTTGACATTTTATCAACGGGCTTGTTTCTATTTGGTGTCTTAGTGGATTGTGCCTTGGCACGAGAATTATCTTTCTTGAGATATTGTAAGGCACATGCATCATGGTTAGCTGAAAAGACACATTTTTTACGTAGTAAGACAAATTCAATATTCTTGTTTAAAACAGCGGCTTTAACTTTGTCACTACAGTCTTTTGGAAATTGATTCTTGTTCGAAAAGACTTAGAATTCCTAGTGTTGTTTTCTAAGGGCATAGCATTTCTTTTTGCGTACTACTCTTAGATGCAAGCCAATCCCTAGTCTTTTGTAGAGTGTTCCTAGGTAATGGTTTACTACTACTAGCAATGCCTTGAAATCTTGTAGAATTCATCACCCTAGATGTTGCACATAAAATTCCGTCTTTTGAGTCATTGCCTTTTTCCAGCTTCTTCTAGATAGTGATTGTTGACCATGTTGTTAGAACCAACAGATTCTTTAACCGAATTTTTGGTCACATTCGTTTACTATTCTAGAGATGCAGGTGTAAACACTTTTCTTTCACAAAAGCGCTTTTTTCAAAAACTTTTGATAATTCTCTTTTTAATAGGCAAAGTCTGTGGAGTGACTGTTTTTGACAAATCATTTTTCTCATTGACTTTTGGAGAAACTGAAAATAGACATTTTGGTTTGAAAACCGGTTTGGGAACATTTGTTTTCTCCTCAGTCAATGGTTTTGCAAACTTAGTATCCACAGCCTTTCCTTTTAGACTTTCCGTGAGCACTCAAAGATCATTTTGCTCTTTCATGTCCTTGTAAGCACGCTCATACGACAGTTTGTCATACTTGCATTCCTCAGATTTTCGATCAAGTTGTTTAAAATAGGACACGTTTTCCTTTTCAAGTTTTTCAAGAGCATTTTCATATTTTGAAACAATTGCGGAGGTCTCAGACTGGAGTCTTTCATGATCTTCAATAGAATATGTTTGTAAGATAATGGACATGATATCGGTAGTCATAACATCTTCGAAGAGAGAATCATTGAGTTTTCCAAAACTTTGATGTGTTCAATACTTTCATTAGCTTGCTTTACCAGGGGTTTATGGTCCTTGACAAAGTCACTCGTTTCTTTCAAAAGTGCTTGTTCAACATGAATTACCCTGCAGCGATGGCATTGGTGAGGCAATTTGAGTTTCAAAAACTTTTTCATTCAATATCAAAACTATTAAACGGATGTTTGTTGTAATATTGGTTTTAGTTTTAACAATCTCTTGAAGATACCCAATTCTAGTTTTAACGTCATCTAAAATGCTTCTAGTATCACTTGTGTTAAAAGGATTGTTTGAAGACATTTGTTCGATTTTAGAAAGAGATTTGGAAACTACAACTGGTTTTGGCTGGTTTTGGCGGTGTTGACACTTTGTTTGAAACACTTGGTGTGGTGGAAAGCGTTGATTGTTCTTTTTGATTAACAAAAGTAATTCCATTAATTTTGTTCTATTTGTTATAATCAATGGTTTAAGATCGGATTCTTTTGTTTCATTTTTGATCTACTCTCCTCGGATAGTTCCAACGTTTCAAGAGAATCACGAACAATTATGGGTTCATGCAAAGGTTTACCATTGTTCAACACATTCGAGATTCGAGATTTCGAGCTTTCTTGAGGAACGAAGAAGTGGATTACCAAGTGCCATTTTATGTGAAGTATGAAAACGCCGATTTACTTGGTTTGAAAGCATCTTGTTTGTTTTATCTGAATGACCCGTTGTGCGAAGCAAATTGTCCAAGCTTTAATTTTTCTCATTTTTATCAAGAATTTCATCAAGAAGAGAATCTTCTCCTTTTGAAAAATCAGCAATCAACTGTTTCTTCTCTTTTTCAAGATCAGAAAACAGTGTTTTTGTTTAGAAAGTTGGTCATTTAGATCAGAAATTTCCTTGTTTAAAGATTTAATTTTCAAGTGAGAATTCACATCAAGTGTGTTATACTTGATTTGCAATTCTTTTTCTCTTAAAACAGAATCTCGATAACCAATTTCTAATTCGGACATTTTGTTTGTATGAAATTCATAGGCTTTGGCATGCTCCTTGTAACTCTCAAGCTCAGCGGTCAATTTTGCATTCGCGGCCTTAACTTCGCGATTGACCGTTCTAACTTTCTCAACTTCAATGCCACATTGATTGATTAATGATTCAAAATAAGCGCGTGTTTCCTCATCAGTCTCAGTATTTTGTGCCACACAGCCTCCATTAGGATCCACATATGGAGTTTCAGAGTTAGTATTGCTACCTTCGGATTGTCAGTATGTATCATAAGTAGGTCTTGATGTCATAGAATCTTGTTCATCATGAGTAAACTGACTAGAAACATTACTATAATTTGGTACCTCATTGAGTGGATGCATTGTCATAGGCGGAGGTGTATCAAAAGTACCACTTGATGTTGTGTCCTGCGGATTGATTCTATGGTGGAGGAGGTTGCGATTATTTTTTGCTATCCGCCGTTTTGGATTCATGAATCGTATTACGCATCGATCAATTCAATTCCCGACTCTTCTTTACTTGCTAACATCAACATGTCTTTGGAGCCTTTCAAGCCGTGGGTCGTTTGACACTAGATTACGAACTAAAATAACACGAATTTTGGCTTTGAGTTTCACGAGGTAGCATTCGAGCGAGATCATATACTTGATTATTCCCATGTTGATATCCCATATTCGATTCATAATCGACCCCCTTGATGTCCAACAGCGCCTGCATATTGCATCGATTCCCCATTTGTATACGTAGCAAATCATTAGATTCCAATAACATCAACCATTTGTCCTTATTGACCCATATTGCATACCGGTTGAGCAAAGCTGCGGATTATCACGATGAAATCCATTGGTTGTTGTTATTTGGTGTAGTGGGACTAATGTTTACTTCACTGAAGAATCCTTTTAAAAACGATTATGAGCGATCTTCACGAGTTGCCATTGTGGTATGTATGATAAAGTTGATGTAGGATCGATTCAGCGATAAAGGAGTTGTGGTTGATGAAGATTAAGCTCGGTTGAGGTGTTTAGAAAATTAAAATTTTCGTAACCTTGGTTCTTAGTCGAAAAAAATTTTAAGCCAAAATTTGAAATTCACTTTAAAATCAATTATAAGATTAGGTATGAAAATTTGAGTTATATGACAATTTTGTGTAAATTTGACAGAAAAATTTGAATTTAGGCCCAAAATTTGAATTTTGACCAAAATTTTCACGGTTAAACCAAAATTTGAATCTACGTAAATTTGACGTTTAGTATCTAAAAAATTTAAATTTTACTCAAGTTTTCCGCCAAAAACTCTTTTTAAACCTTAGTAGAAAACATAGAGTAGAAAGCGAGATTCAGGTAGGAAATGGTTACAGTAGGATGAAACTAGTAGGATATTATCGCGTGGGATCTTAGGTGTAGGATCTTATCTCGTAGGATCTTAGGCGTAGGATTCACTTAAGTAGGATCTTATGCGTAGAAAGTATCTTGCAGTAACCTTAAACATCGCGTAGACAAAGTTACTTTCGTAAACCTTTGCAGCGTAATTGTGAAGTTATCGCGTGAGAGTTACTAAATAGCTTTTAGCTTATCGTAAACTATGGTTAAAAGAACCAAAATCCTTTACCTTTGTCCGCGTAGGGATATCCACAAGTCGAAGTGTTCCACACACTTATCCAAGTGAGGAAGCCTTGAGGAAGTAGCGGTTTCTTCGAAGATTCTTCACCAAAAGTTCTGATAGAAAACTTATGGTAGTTGACTTTCTTACGAGTAGAACTAGGGTTTTGACTTACTTTCGTAAAAAATTTCCCAACGATTCAAACAAATTAAACTCTTACGGATATCCCAAAAACACTAGAATAACACAAAATGTTACCTACCCAAAGTGCTTAGAAAAGTTACGGTAGAAAACTAGGGTTTTGACTTTTTGACTTCTACTCGTAAGAAATTTCTAATGATTCAAATGATTTAAGCTTGCACGGATATCCTAAAACACTCCAATAACACAAAATGTTGACCTTTTTCACAAAGTGCTTAGAAAGTTATAGTAGAAATGACCAATAACCAAATACGAGCTTAAAAATGAAGAAAAACGGTAAAGCTCGAACTTTTGCAAAGAAGCTGAAACTTTAGCACCAAATAAACCTTAAACCACAAGAATCTTGAATTTTTTTTTTTGGTGAAAAATGAAAGCTTTCAAATACAAAAGCATTGAGCTTATCTGGCGTAACCCTTCAAAACAAACACAAACACTCCTAAACCATTGTTAGGCGATTGATACCAACTGTTATGACCTTATATATACCAACCTTATCAAATACCACGTTATATGAACAAAGAATACCACGTTAAACCCAATTTATGCGTAAATAAAGAAAGATTAAGATAAGAACTTGGTGACTTGAATATGAATTCGTGTATGTTTAGAGAGGTAAAGGAAAGATGAAAACAATAAGTTGTATATTGCTTCAAGGAAAAACAACACACCACACACTCAAGCACACCCCTCAAATGACATACTTGAGGGGTATTTATAAACACAAGACAAGGATGCCCTAAGGCTTGGCCATGGGCGTGTATATGGCTTCGTGATTGGATTGGACTTGGATTTGATATAAGCTAAGCTTATCTTAACTTATAGCCATTTAGCTTAGCGATCCACGAGCCCTTTGACTATTCTAGCACGATATCTAACACGTTACAAAGTTCCTAAATGTGAATGACCATCACTTCTAATAAAAACTATTAAGGCTAACAGAATGGGCATCTAAAATATCCGGAACTTAGGAGCACGACTTCGAGTCTAGCTACACGACTCATAAATAAAGAAAAGCGCTTTGTGGGAGGGAACCCACGCTTAATTGTTTGCCTGTTTTGTTTTTCAATTTTTGTGTGTTTTATATCTCTTTCATTGCTGTTTATTCTTATGTTACACTTTGTGAAAATGCTTTATTTTGTTTTTAACATAGTCTTAATTACATATAAAGGTATTTTACAAAAAGATAAGTGTAGGGAAGATCACATAATTTTTTAAGAACATGAACATGAGAATTACAACTATTGAAATTTATATGTATGTTTGTTTGTTAGAGTCAAATGCTTGTATCAAGTAATACTGGATGTTTTGCAGAAATTTTTCCAGGTTTTAATGATGTAATTTTTCTAGAATTTTTCCAGAAAAACGCATGGCAGTACTACTTTCGAAGGGACATACTGCGGCGTCAAGCAAAACGGCGGCGTCATGCTATGTAGAAACAGGATAATCAGTTTTTGTTTTCTGTGCAGTTTGTAAATTTTTGGAAATTCCCAAGTTTTAATTTTCTAGAAAAACTGCAAACTTCCATTCCACAAGCATTATATCTTACTTTTTTTCTAGTGTAGTAGTGTGTCATATATAGTTTTACCACCGATTACGCAAAGGTGTCATTTATTTTCTTATAAGTTTGCATGTTATATAGGGCAAGAAGAAGAAACACACATTGGATGAAGCTTATTATTTATACATTCTTCTGGAAAGAGGATTTAACCGCAACTTCATACATATTCTACCAAGCTAATCAGGGGAGTACTAGTTTCTTTTTCTTACTTACCTTCCTTTATCATTACTTTGATGCTTTCGGGGTACATTGGGGACAATGTTCAGTTTAAGGGTAGGGAGGGAGAATAAAACGGGAAGTTTGAAACTATTCACTCCCTTGATCATTTGTCTTGTCATTAGTAAACTCTGTAATAAACTATGAGAAATATTTTTAGGGCAATTTTAGCACCAAAATTAAAATTTTTTATGACATTTACAAGATAAACTTTAGTCTTAATAAAGTGTCTCATGGATAGGAATTATATGACTAGCACAAAAACCGTTTACCACTCAAATTCCACCCCAAAAATGTGAGGTTCGCCCCTAGATCTTTAGGAATAAAGCATTTACCTTTAATGCTTAGTGAGGTGTACGGTAGTATAATAGATTCTAGAACTTGTTTTGTGATGCATTACAAGATCGCTAGTGAGACTACACTTGTGTATTTAGGAATAACTAAATGATAAGAGGCACTAGGATAACCCCTGTTTGAAAACGGTATTATAATTACATCTTCCACAATGGTTGAGTAATTACCCCACAACCTTGCGATGTACTCATCTTTGTACCGCGATACCCTAGTTAACCCCTCAGAGCCTATTCCGTTCGCGGTTCTCGTGATGTTTTGGTTTTCCAGAATATCAATGAAGAGCATTGTTTACAATCCACCCCCCAAATGTACACAAATAAGCCTTAGCCTACCTTGTATGCACTCATCTTTAGTGTATTAGTTTTATCATTACTAAACCCTTAGTTCAATTATCTAGTTACTTGCATTGTTGCGAAGTTGAGTCATATCTTTTGTACACAGTTTTGGGACGATTGGGACTCATGGGTGAAAACATATTTTATGGAGTATACGGGAAAGAGCGATAAATTCAAATTCCCTTTGTCTACGTAATTAAATACTCCAAGTGTTTTGATCTTTTCAAATCGGGTTAATTAGTGTTGAGAAATAAAAACTCAAGTGTGGGGATGCTCCTATAAATCCCTTATATTTTGATGTTATCATAGAGGATGGTAGAGTAAAAAGGTATGGAAAAAAATCGAAAAAAAAAAGTGTCAAAAAAAAATACGGGCTACCATTCTACATCTATCTTAATATTTATGTCTGTTTTGTTTCAAGTTATCTAGTGTTAGTGAGTCGAGTCTCGGCTTAGCAACGCCACGCTTTACATTCTTGTAACATAAGATTTTTGACTTGCCACTACTAAATATCCTCTATCCAACAAAACCCTTTGTTTCCCTACCCTAAGCCTAACATTAAAATCCTTGTAAAGACCTCTTAGATAGTTGTTCCTATGTACTATGCCAGGTAATGAGTGTTTATCTTCCATTTCCATTCATATTATATTTCATATAAACTCGAGAGATGAGAGAATCCAAAAACCACTTATGAGGTGCTAGTATATAATTTCCATGCTTGTTATGACTATTGTGGCACTTTTTCTTGTTGTAGATTATTTTAAACCAATGCTTCGTGCCCCCTAACTTATAAATCGATTGGTCAAAAGCATTTGCTTGAGGACAAGCAAATACCAAGTGTAGGAATGTTTGATAAGGATTTAAAACGTTCCCTTTTAGGGGGTCATTTAAGCCCTATTTCGAAACATTTTATATCTGTTACTAATTAATTTCGTTCCTTTTCACTTTTTAGGTCTTTTGAAAGCAAAATGCTGGAATGAAACATATTTGGACAAAAAGGAGCAAAAACATGAAGAAAATGGCAAAGTCAAGATCGAAGACACTCAAGGCTAATCAACAGAACCCGACGGTGTCCCATCCAAAGGGCGACGCCATCTCTCTATGAAGACTTGATCAGAATGTGCCCACGACGGCTTAGTGGAATTTCTAGTCCTAAAGCCTGACGGCATCATACCTAAATTATGGAGGGCGTCACTCTCACTTTTCACTCCAGACGGCCCAGATCTAGAACTCAGACGATATCGCAACTAAAGACCGACGGCGTCATAGCTCTCAAGTGACGCCGTCCCATCGATGACTTGACCGACGGCTACCTGATGGCGTAGCATGCAAAAGGCGACGCCATCGCGATTGTAAATATATATATATATATATATATATATATATATATATATATATATATATTCGATTTTTCTGTATTTTAGAATGTAGAATTTTAGAGAGCAAACCCTAACTCAGTTGTAGTCCGACTTGGACAATATTCTAGGGTCCCATACCCTATTTTACACATCAAGATAAGTTTGTTAATCCAATTTATCATTATGTCCACCCCCATGGTTGCTTGTCTATCATGTCTAGCTAAATTACTTGTGTGTTTTCTTAGATCTATAAAACCTAGTTATTGATTGTTGTTAGGTTGTTTCTTTTCTTATTTCCAAAGCACTCTTCAAAGGAAGGGTCCAAAAACAAGCACACAGGCAGAGATAGGTTCACACCCTACAACAAGAGCGCCAATCATGGACTCTTGGCGAATCTGTCCAAATCTCCAAGGGAAATACTTGCTACGGAAAGGGCTGCGAAGGCATTCGAACCTCCCCTCGTACGACAAGTAAAGGTAGAAGCAGGAATACAACTAAGTATTGCTATTTCCACGAAGAATATGGCCACGACACCAACAGTTGCCAAGAACTCAAAAGACAGATAGAAGAGGATGTAAAGTCTGGTCAGCTGGGGCATTTGGTGGAGGGTAAAAAGAAAGGCAATGAAAAGATCTCCGACACACAGTTGGGGAAAGACACTAAGCCTATTGAGGCTTCTATTCTCATGGTTCACAGGGATGAGTCTGGGTTGAAGAGAAAAGTAGCGGAAAAAGGATTATGCGGGGTAGGGGACGTAACTTTCCCTTCATTCGCTGGTAGGGTTCTTTTGAATGACCCCGTGGTCCTCAAGGTCCTAATTTCCAACAGAGAAGTAAACTAAGCCTACCTGGATTGCGGAAGCTCCTGAAAAGTCATATATAAGCACTGTTTCCTGAAGCTCAAGCCTTCGATAAGGTCGAAGAGGGTAGAATCGAAGATACCTTTGGTAGGATTCTCAGGGGAACACTCATGGTGTTGATCCCAGTTGAGCAAACGATCTAATATAGAAACTGACTTAGAACAAAAGCTTATTAAGTATTACGCGGAATTTAACACTTAATCTTAAGAAGAAGAACAGTTAACATTCAACACCTCAATATTATTTATTAATACCAATACTCTTACAGTATTAGGGTTTTTCAACCTTGAAGTGTATCGACCTTAGATATAAAACTTACGTATATCTAATCTAACCTAGGACCTCCTTTTATAGACTAAGGAGTCCTTTACATAATACAATACGTAACCTTCAAGATAAATATCTTTTCCATATTTATCTAATATAATAAACTAAACCGACTATACAAGACTAGCAGTGGTTACAATATATTATCCGTGGTTACACACTACTACTAGCCGTGGTTTGTCTTCATCAGTGGTTCCATCCTTCTGTCCGTGGTTATATCAACTCTATCCGTGGTTCCAGTACTTAGAGTAATTCATGATTCAAGGAACCAAAAACCCAACAATCCTTCCCTAAACTGGATACATTCCAACAGAATTCTCAAGTTTCCTTTAAGCTCAAAACATCTGAATTGGAGGACGTAGCCAAACACTTATGTGATTTAAGAATTGTCTCATATTTCCTCAATAAATCATAAGCTTGACCATCATAGGGTAACAGCATCTTGATAATACCAGGCTTCAACATCTGAGAAACAATTCCTGGAGATTTATTCAGCTGAGGATAATCACCTTCTACAAGCATGTGAATAACTTTTCCAGAAACAGTTAAAACACAAACTCCACAAGTTTGATATAAAAACCATCTTGTTACAGTACCATTTTAGAGTCCTTTCCACTCAGGTTCATCATGATTTGGTTCAAATAAAATCTTCAAATTATAATAGACCAGTCTCTCATGATAATCATTTGTATGTACTTCACCAAACTTAATCTTGTAAATTCTACAAAGATTCATCAAATCATCTCTTTCAAAGTACTGAAGCATTTGTGAAAATTTATTATACTCATAAACTTCATTGTTGAGTCTTTGAATTTTCCAAACTCCTTCACTTCCATCATTAAGGTGAAACTCATAAGAAACAATTTGATTAACATCTTCAACTTCTTTTAATCTTTTAGAATCAGATGTCTCTTGAATCTTAGACTTTCTCTTTCTTTTACTTTAAATCCACTCATCATCTTTCTTAGAATTCATTGGACAGTAATCATCATAATTAATCTTTATACATCTTTCATAAATCTCAAGAATTCTTTTAAATGAACATCTATTAAGATTTTTAGAAATGTGAATGCCTGAATTCTTAATAATTTTCATTAGTACATTCCTCAACTATGCAAGTGAAGGAGGTTTCTTTCTTATAACTTGTTTCCTTCCTTTACTGACCTTCCTTGCCCATTCACCCAAAAGCCTAGCCTTTTCCTCATCATCCAACAAATTCCATTCTTGTGCAGTATATTCATCATGTATTTGTTGAGAAGCTTCAAGAAAGTTTTGTGATTCATACCATGTAGCTAACATTCTCTGAATAGCTTCCTCTTCTTTCTGCTTTCTTTTCTCTAAAGCTTCTTTTTCTTCAGCTACCATGTTCTTTGCATACTCTGCATCATAAGCTTCTTGTTCTGCTTTAGACTTAAACTTCAGCTCTAGTACTGCAACCCCTTTACCTTTTCCAATATCAGATTGAACCACTTTCTTTTTAAAAGGTTCACCAATAACTAAACTTTTTCCTTTGGGTTTGGGTTTAGTTGCAGTAGATTGAACAGATAAAACAGGTGCAATGATAGGTGTAGAAATAGATGAAGTTTTACTTAGATTTATCAATGTACTTGCAGCTTCTTTCTCAACTTCTTTAGACTTAGGTGGTGATACAGAAAGAGTTGTGACAACAGTGGAAGTGGTTATGATAGCAGTGGGTATGATAGTAGTAGGTATGATAGTAGTTGGTGTAATAGCCATATCTGAAACTGCAGCAGTGGTTACAAGAGTACTAACCATGGTTTCAGACATACCATCAGTGTTTGTGTTCTTAACTACATCTTCTACAACTTTCTTCACATTTTCAAGAACTGCCTCATTCCCATCTTTATCAGATACCAAAAATGTTTGATCTCCACTATCAACATCTTCTTCCATAAATACATTAACAACTACATCAACAGCCTCCCCTGAATTCATGCCTTCACTCCTCCCCTGTTTGGATACATCCTTCATATTCAGAGCTGGAGAGGAGTCCACCTTCTTTTTCTTTCTTCGCATAGCTTTCAAAATAGCAACTCCAGGTCGTCTTACTTTTTCCAAAACCAACACTCTGTGCTTCAATCTCCTAATATCCTTTCCATGAAACACAGCCAACTCCTTTAGATTCGAGATCGTCTCCTCCATCTTGGTACATTTAGCCGTCAATTCATTTAATCGTTCAAGAATATCCTCCCCACGTCGACCTGTGTGAACTGGTCCGAGAGGTGGTTCATTTGAAAAGTAATCATGTACAAACTCAGAATCCGTCAATTCATGTTCATGTTCCAAACAATCCTTATCACTTCGAGCTGTGTTAACTTCTCTGAGAGGTGAATCCTTGGATATAGTAAACATAGCATCAGACCGAGCCTAAACAGCTATGCACCCTGTAGTAGCCAATTGGCTAGGGATTCCTCCACCTGTGTTAAGTTCCAAAGAACTCTCCACATTAGAAGTTGCCAAAGGTTGGGTCTTATTTATGTTTCCACTATTTTGATCAGCATCTAAATATGAATCAGTAGTGGAAGCCCTTCCAATCATGTCACCTGCATCATCTGTGACAGCCTCATTAGCAACACCACTAGCCTGAGGTAGCTCAGTGCCCTTCAGTTTCCTAGTCCATACAATAGGTGTATCAGTGGTTTGAGTTTGACTAGAAGTGGGTTGAGATACACTATTACAGGTGTACTATCAGGGTGTTGGGGTGCATCAGCAGTGGTTTCAGTTGGTGCAGTGACTATAGGTTGAGATTCAGAATCCTCATCAAACTCAAGATCAGTAGGCAAAGTAAGCATATGAGGAAATAAAGGAACATCTATAATCTGTACATTTTGTGGCTGATTCCTCATATGTGCAAAAACTTTAGGAAGCATATGATGTACTTCATACTCCTGAGTATGCTCAACAGGCTCCTCTATTTGACTTTCCACAATCAGTTGAACAAACCTAGGATATAAATAGTATTTACCCTTCTTCCTAATGTTTTGTACTAGCCCCTCATATATCATCTTAGACCAATTGAACTTTCTTCCATCAGACAAACAAATAATAGCAGTAGAAATTTTGGAAGGAAAGTCATTAAACCCTGTTGTCTTATTACTCATACACATCAATAAGGTATGAATAAGAAACTTCCATTGTTGTGAAAACAAACTCTTAAAATATTGTACCTTATCACCTCTGTGGGTATAACCTAACCTTTCCAAACCAGCAACAATCTCAACATCTGAAAGATTATCAACACCATCAGAATCATCAAACTTTAAAACATCCCTAATGATCTCCTCAGTAACAGAAATAGCATGCGCATCCACAACAGTGCTAAACACCTCGACTCCATCAACCTTTTCAAGCTTAGCATTCCTCTAGAACTGATGTATGTAGGCTTTAAAAATGGTTGGTGTGACAGTTAAGGCATAGTGAATATAACTGTGAACAAGGAAATCAATCATTTGATGAAACCCTTCAGATCAATCATTCTTGGTGAGAATAGCAACAAGGTTATGTGTAGTGGAATACTTTTCAGCCATTGTGATGAATGATGGTTATGATGTGGGATTTGTGAATTATGCAAAGATAAGTGATTAGGGTTAGTAGTGAGAGCCAATTGAAGTGTTTTGAAGATCAAATAAATGACCCATCCGTGATTTGGGGGAAATAATATACGTTTGCAAAAGCTACCAATCAGCCCCTGTAGTATCCTCCACAAATCAAAATGCTATCCGCGGTTTCAGAACAGCTATCCGCGTTTAGTCATACACCATCCGTGGATACAGAGTTAGACTTCAACCAAACATCCAAGAATTATAGCAAGCAAATCTGTGTCATTAGTAAAGAGATCTCACAAAAATATGAAGGATTACACAATCTTTCTCTCTTTTTTTTTTGTTTTTGTTTTTTTTTAAACAAACACAAGCAGCTAACACACCAGCTCCTATGTACACAAATCCTTCATACCTGCAAGACAAAAACACAAAACAAACACATAGAAGAAGGTTATTGAAGTCAGTGGTTAGAAAGAGCCATCAGTGGATCCAAATGACCTATCCGTGGTTAGAACATGTAAGTCAATATGGTCAACTTTTTGGATTAATATTAGTCCAACGCCCAAGAATCTCATTAACTCCTCAACCACATTTAACCTGCCCCTCATTTACTTCCATAACCCATAACTTTGCTTATATAAAGAAACCCAAATCTCATATAACGCACATACCAATTAAAATCAAACCATAATTTCTCCAAAATCACCAGGCAACTATCAATCACCATGTGGAACCCCAGTTGGAATAAACCAGAGGTTGTTGATCTAACATCCTCCTCATCCTCATCGTCAGCAAGTGAAGATACTAACCCATGGCAGTTTTACCTCCCTCCACAAGAACCAAGACCAAGAAAATCCCCATTTCTTCAATCATCAGAAGATGATAGTGTGGTGGATCCAAGTGAGGCATCTGAGGACTCTGAAGACTCCTCAAAGAAGAGAACTTCAAACCCCCAACCTTCATCATCCCAACCCCAACCAAGACCACGAACAAGAAACCCACCACTCCCAAAGGATAGAGAGGTGGTTCTTGGTCTTCCAGCACCAGGTTGTGGTGCTTCTTCACATATCGTAAGGGGGAAGGGAAAAAGGAAAATGGAATGATGCTTTTTGGTGAAACCAGTAGATGTAAGTATGATATGACTATGTCCTTTGTGCTTCATCTACTGTGTTCATCTTCATCATCTTCGTTTTCATCAATCCATCCTTCCCATTTTGATCCTTAGCATCTTCGTCGTACCGGTCATGCATATCACAAATGCATATCCAGCAACTGGAATGAACGATATGAGCAAGGATAGTAGTAGGAAATCATGTATAGAAGTAGTCTTGTAATTTGCACTTGAAGTTGAATTGTAAGCTGTAAGCTGTAAACTGTTTTGATGAATGAACAATTAACTTCAGTTCTTCTTTAGCTTCTATAATGATCTTTCTTGTATCTAAAAAATAGTTAGTGGAAACACAGAACAACTAGCAGTGGTTTGATCCAAACTATCAGCGGTTAGAAACAAACTATCAGTGGTTAGAAACAAGAATAGCAAAACTAAGATAACATAATAACAGTTCAATACATATACAAACTTTTACAAAACAAGTTGAGATTTAGAGATTAATCATTCCAATGCTAACAACAAGGTACTGAAACCTCCCCACATCAAAAGCTTTGGTGAGAAGATCAGCAACATTGAAATCAGTATGGATTTTTACCATTTGAATCAACCTTTTCTCATTACAATCTCTAATAAAATGATGTCTTATCTCAATATGTTTAGTTCTAGAATGTAAAACAGGATTTTTAATGATGCATATTGTACTGTTATTATCAATGTAAATCTTAGTATGCATAAAATTGTACCCAAAATCCAGCAATTGATTCTGAATCCAAAGAACTTGACCACAGCAACTAGCAGCAGCCACATATTCAGCTTCAGTTGTAGAATTGACCACAATAGTTTGCTTTTTACACTGCCATGAAATAAGTCTGCTTGCCAAAAACTGACATCCTCCAGTAGTAGACTTCCTATCCAAACTAGCACCAGCATAGTCACTATCTGTGTAGGCCACCAAATCAAAAGGAGAATCCTTTGAGTACCAAAGGCCCAATCTAGGATGACCTTTAAGATACCTAAAGATCCTCTTAACAGCATACATGTGTGAGGTATTAGGTGTTACTTGAAATCTTGCACACACACATACTGAGAACATAATATCTGGCATAGATGCAGTGAAATACATCAAAGATCCAATCATGGATCTGTACAACTTCTGACCAACTTTGGGACTGCCATCATCAGGTAGCAGTGGTTTTTGAGTCTCCATTGGTGTACTAGCACTCTTCACATCCTGAAACCCAAACTTATTCAAAACATCTGCTACATACTTGTCTTGACTAATGAAGATACCATCAGTCCTTTGTTGAACCTGTAGCCCCAAAAAGAAAGTGAGTTCTCCCATAGAACTCATCTGAAACTTATCATGCATAAGCTTCTCAAAATCTTTGCATAGCTCTTTATTGGTTGAGCCAAAGATGATGTCATCTACATAAACCTGAACCAATAAAATATCATCTTTGTGCTTCCTAATGAACAAAGTTTTATCAATCAGCCCTCTTTTAAACCCATTGTCCATCAAGTAAGTGGACAGGCACTCATACCATGCCCTATGAGCTTGATGCAAACCATACATAGCCTCCTCACCCTGTAGACCTTGTCAGGATGATTAGGATCTTCAAAACCAGGAGGTTGAAAAACATAAACCTCCTCATCAATTGTGCCTTACAAAAATGCACTTTTAACATCCATTTGATACACAACAAATTTTTTGAATGAAGCATAAGCTAAAAACAATCTAATAGCTTCAATTCTTGCAACTGGAGCAAACACTTCATCATAATCCAAGCCTTCAGTTTGTGTGTATCCTTGAGCAACCAACCTTGACTTGTTCCTCACAACAATACCTCTTTCATCCCTTTTGTTTCTGAACACCCATTTTGTCCCAATTGCCCTTGAAGTTTGAACTGAAGAAGCTCCTCTTGCATTGATTCTACCCATCCTTCTTCAGATAATGCTTCTTCTACTCTCTTGGGCTTCTTTTGAGACAGAAAACAAGCAAACATGCAATTTTGCAGATCTTTATGACTGTTTCTTTTGTGAAGTGATCTTGCAAAGAACCTGTCACACCCCCAAATTACCTATTTTGCAGCGGAATGGAATTCCTGGGGATTGACTGTCATAGCATCACAGTTACAGATATATTGAACGACCTAAAGTGTCGTTTGGAAAACACATCGTTTGATTTAATAAAACAATCAGAGTTTACAAAGTGTAGGTCCCAAATGAAAATCATCTTGTGCGGAAATATATTTGTTACAATTCAAACGATGTTTTAAAGTATGTAAAACCCAAGTGAGACGCGTCGTCACCGCGACTCCATGATGTGTCCAAATGTATGCCATGAATTGTATGCCTTAGATACCTGAGATAAAACATGCTAAAAAGTGTCAACACAAAGGTTGAGTGAGTTCATAGAGTTTGTGTTGAAATGTAAAGCCTTTCAAAATCGTTTATGCAGCAAAGGCATTGTAAATCCACCCAGTTCCAAGTTCCGCCCATACAAAACTTGCAACCTGTGTGTTCACAACCCACTGCCAAAATGTATATAGTTTATGTGCAACACATGATGTCAAATGAATTCACAATAGTACCTAACTCGACGTAGAACAATAGCACTTAATCAATAGGACTAGACTCAATGTATCAGTAGTCAACTGATTTAGAACATTATACGACGTAGAACTGTAGCACATAATCAATAGCACCTAACTCAATGTATCAGTAGTCAACTGACATAGTACTTTATTCGACGATGTATCAGTAGTCAACTGATTTAGAACGTTATACGACGTAGAACTATAGCACATAATCAATAGCACCTAACTCAATGTATCAGTAGTCAACTGACATAGTACTTTATTCGACGATGTATCAGTAGTCAACTGACATAGAACCTTATACGACGATGTATCAGTAGTCAACTGATATAGAACTTTATACGACGTAGAACTATACCAAACAAACAAGCACAACTAATATAGTACCACATTCAGTTTTGAAACAATGGTGATCATGATAGAAGATATCCTTAAAATATAAAGTACTTGTGAAAATAATTGAGCATGTATCTCCCCCAAAATAGTTCCAAACAATTGAAAATGGGGCTATGAAAACTCACTTGGACAATGATGCGATGGCAAAAGTGAGTACACCGAAATGTAGCGTGAATCTTGAAAATGACCTATTATGAATGATATGATGTGTAATGAGTTATGATGTAATGTTATGCATGCATTTCGTATGTTATTTATACCACTTGTGAGTTTTGAAAATAATACTTATCGTCGAAAAATACTCTTTTGACGTCTTAACCATTCTTAAATTACTTTGCAAGTATTTACGCCAAAATGTCATCCTACAATGGTTTTGTAATGATTTATTGTGAAATTTCAACTTTTCGTCGTAAAATAATGTCGTCGGAAATTTTATAAAAGTGACAAAAATGGCTTCGAAAAACTAGTCGTAAAATGGTGTACGTCGATCGTTAGGAAACGAACTCGACGGTTTTGGAAAGTTTGTATCAAAATCCAGAAGTTTCAGTTCAGGAGTTTTCGTCATAAAGGTCTCGAACATAAAGATAATAAGGGTTAAAGATGGTGATTTTGTCTAAAATGTTGGTTAAAAATGAGTTTCGGCAAAGTTTAAGCGACCATAAATAATTTATTACAACTCCGCTATACAAACGGTTGATCGTTTTGAAAAATATGCTTGGCGATCTTGATTTTATCAGAAGACATCTCGTTCCAAAAAGTTCTACATCCATGTTAAAAACAGCCCTCAACATGGTCGTTTTAGTTACCGTAACACTTGTCTCGTAAAAATAATATAGTTTTTCAGAAAATAATAGTTACGGCAAGTTTATGAAAACGTGCATATCTTTGTCGTTTCAAATCCGTTTTCTACGTATAATACGTCCTTAGCTTCGTATCGAAGTATACTAATATATTTTTGATAAGTCGAAATAATTTGTGAAGCTTAAGGCTCGTTTTTGACTCGTACAAAATAATAATAGTATGCTGAAATTACAGAAAATATATATTTCGACGTCAAACTTGAAAAATTCATAACTTCTTCGTTATAACTCCGTTTTAATCCGTTCAAGCGGCCACGGATTCGTTTTAAAGTATATTTTCTAATTATCTAGGCCAAAAACTCATGTCTACTGTCGGATTTTCCAGAAAAACAAAATAAGATCAGACCACTTTATATACTTGTCGAAAATAGTTTTTCTCGTACTAAACCTATTCCAATCCCTTCAAATCAACTCCAAAGCTATACTAATCCTACCATACACCTTCTTAGGGTGTCATGGGTTCCTAAACATCATCAAGACCAATATATAACAAGGGATAGATTATAGGATGACCTTTATATATATAAAACTCTAAAAACAATGTAAAAATGGTATAAATAAACATAAGTCTTGCATGCTTGCTAAGAAAATAATGAAATACATATGAAATGAAAATGAAAGATATAAAATGAAAGTAATATGCTTACAAGCTACTATGATGAGGTGATTAGAACAAGGATTAACCTAAACACCCTAGGTTTTTATTTCAAAACCTTATTAAGAGTGTGATCTAGATTGTATTAAACTTGATCTTGTAAAATTTTTGTGATCCCTTGGAAAACCCTATGATGGCCGGTTTTATGGAGTGAAGAACAAAGAGAGAAAGTTTGCTACTAACACTTGTGAATTATTATAAATGAATGAAATGAGTGAACTTTTACTTGGAGTGTGGATATAAACAATCAAGAAGAAAATAATTCACCAACTCATAAATGAAATCCCTCCCCTAAGGGCCGGATTTTTGGGGTTGTGTTTCACAAATAATATTTTTTTTTTCTTTTATGTATATACTTGTGTAATTGTTAAAAATGTAGGAAAAATGTATAAGTAAAGGTAACTTGTAAGACTTTATATATATATTAGTGTATTTAAGGTAGTTTTAGGTAATAGTAATTTTTAATAAGTCCAAGTAAAGTATAATGAGATCATAAAAGTTGTAAAAATACATTCCTTGTAAAAATTGATTGATATAATAATTATCGTGTAGTTTTTAAGAAAAACGTTGTAACAATATAAATTTAACGATTTATATACAAAATAAATTTAAAACACTAGGTAAACTCAAAATATAGTTTTTATAAACTAAATGTAAGTATAAAAATATATCGGGATCATTTTTGGAAGTAACGGATTAATGTTAAAAATAATAACTCACGCGATAACATTTATTTAATATAAAATTTACGCGTTTAAGGTGAAATGCAAAAATCATGAATGAATCGTTATGAAATGATGAATATGGAGTATGAGAAATGACCGGAAAATGAGAATTGTGACATGTTCAAGAAAGGGCTCAGTGTTCTTAACCTTGCTTCTTGTTTGTACTGGAGTATTCAAGTTTCCAAGTATTTGTTCCTTGGGATGAATCTTGTGAATCCTTGTTGTAGTGATTGGACTCTCATGAATGACAGTTTCCAAATTAGACGAATCAGCATTGAAGAAATCATCCATGTCTTCATTATCAGTAGGAGTATCAATTTCAATCAAAGCAGGCATATCAGGATCATGTGGATACTCCTCTTCACCATATAATGGCTTTGTAGTTGGCCCAAAGAAAGTACTACTATCAATACTTACAGCAGGGATTTCACTTGTGATAACAGTGGTAGAAGTTGTTGGCTTAGCAGTGCTTGCATTATCTCTATCCGTGCTTACATTTGGCTTAGCAGTGCTTTCAGAATGCTTAGCAATGCTTTCAGAATGATTTTTCTTCTGTTCAATTTCTTCTATCAACACTGAATTATCTTGCAACAACTCATCCTTATCTTGATGATGATCAACATTTCCTCCAGTATTCAAGACATCATCATCAGTGGGACCTTGCTTATCAATGATGGGTGAGACAGAACTAGCTTTCCACTTTTCAAACAAATAAAACTCTTGAGGAGAATCAGCTTCTTAAGAAATTGCTTCTGCACCAGAATCCTTTTGAGTACCTGCATCAACATTAGTGGAAGTTCCTGCAATGATAGGCTCATAATTCATAGATTTGGTTAGCATATCAATGTTAAATAGCCAGTTTGGTCCTTTGGTCTCAACACAAGGAGTCTTTTCACTAAATTGAACATGTAAGTTCTCTTCAACAATTTTAGTCCTCCTATTTTATACTCTAAAGGCTTTACTATTTGAAGAATAGCCTAAAAAGTATCCATCATCAGCTTTTTCTTGAAACTTGCCTAGGTAGTCTATGGTATTCAAGATAGTAACAGGACACCCAAAAGGTTTTAGGAATGCAATCATTGGCTTCCTATCATGTAACAGCTCATAGGGGGTCTTGTTATGAGGCTTCACTACCTTACTTCTATTTTGCACATAACATGCAGTGCCTACAGCTTCAGCCCAAAAGGTAGTTGGTAACTTAGACTCTGACAGCATAGTCTTAGCAGCCTCAATTAGTGTTCTGTTTTTCCTTTTAGCTACACCATTTTGTTGTGGTGTTCTAGCAACACTAAACTGTCTTTCTATACCTTTATCTACACAAAACTGATTCATCACAGCATTCTTAAACTCAGTTCCATTATCATATCTGATTATCTTGACTTTATGATTTACTAGATTTTATGTCTTAGTAATGAAACTCTTGAGAATTTCACTAGTTTCACTCTTAGCAGCCAAAAAGTAAACCCAAGAAAATCTACTATAATCATCAGTGATAACTAGGCAATACTGCTTATGGTTCAAACTCTTGACAAAGGTAGGTCCAAATAAGTCCATATGAAGCATAAACAGTGGTTGTGTAATGGTGTTGACAGTTTTGGACTTACAAGAAGCTCTATGTTGTTTTCCTTTTTGACAGGCCACACACAGTTCCTTACACTCAAAAACCTTAGAAGGTAACCCTCTCACTAAGTTGCCTTTTACCAGTTTATTGATTGTTTTGTAATTGAGGTGACCTAATCTTCTATGCCATAACTTAGACTCATCCACAGATGCTTTAGCAAACAAACAGGTTAAAGACCTATTAGGAATTACATCTTTAAGATCAAAACAATATATATTTTCCTTCCTAGGTACCCTAAGTTGTATAAAATTCTCATCAGGCATCTTAAACTCAGGAGACAACACCACACACTCAGTTTCACCAAAAAGTACCCAGTTTTTCTTATCACACATTTGAGAAACACTGAATAGATTGTACTTAAGTCCCTGTACCAAGTAGACTTTTTAAAAGTCTAAATTCCTTGTTCTGATTGTGCCTCTTCCAAGTATCTTTCCTCCCTTTGGATCATTGCCAAAAGCCACATATCCTTCATCAAAAGCTTCAAAATCTTCCAGGTTGCTCCCATCCCAAGTCATGTGCCCAGAGCAACCACTATCAAAAACTCCTTTGTCTTTTAGCTCATCTTGTAGATTGCCCTGCACATGATATTAAACAAGTTAGTTCCTTTTGTGGACCCAAGCCAATACTGACTTGGGTATGCCCTGTGCATCAATATAATCAAATTTATTTAGGTCCATTGATGCACAGTTGACATGATGTAAAACCTTGGTCTTAGGTTTCCATGGCCAACTAGCTGAGGCCTTTCTAGCATAAAAATGATTTCCAACCACTGTGTCAGTTATCACCTTTGGAATTTTTAAAACTTCTTTGTTATCTTTGGTGATTTTTGGCTTATAAGTGGTTTGATTTTGCTTAGCCGTGTTTACACTTTGCTTAGCAGTGGTTGGAACTCATTTTGGAGAAGCAGTGACAATTGATTTTGTATTCCCTTTCCTCATTAACACTGCTCTAGGAATCATGTTTCCGTTAGGATGAGGGTTTGTTTTCTTTGAAAAGCTTTGGTGATTTACCCTCCTCCAATGATTACAAACCTGTGGTCTGTTTTTATAACAATTTCTCTGTAAGTGCTCAAAACTACCACAGTTATAACAAGCTTTCTTGACACATTGAAACTCATTACCTAACCTGTTAGTTATTAGGCCATTAAAGTTTCTCTGATTACCCCTAGGTATATATCTTTTCATCTGTTCCCTAGGTACTTCCTTGTACTCTACCACTTTCTTAGTAATTTGAGCTCCAAATCTAGGCACAAGGTTGGCTTGTCTAGTATCAACTTTCTTAAGAGGTTCTAACTTTTCAGGCTGTGTTGATACTTTACTATCTTCCTCAGAATCTGATTCCCAATCTTCAATGATGGGAGCATCAGATGACTTATCAGAACCTATCTTAGGTGATTCATTCTTTTTAGTCTCACCTACAGGTTTGTTGAAACTAAATTCACTGCTAAATGAGAGCTCTTTTGGAGGTGGTGCATGTTGCATAAGGGTAGGTGGTGGCATATCATTGTAACCTAGGCCAGTTCCATCCTTGAACAATTTTTGACCTATTGGTTTATTTACTAGATCATAAGCATATTGTGTTTTAGCAACCCTAACAACATGTTTTTCTTTTTCTTTTAGGGCTTCTACTTTTACACTCTCAGCTTGTTCTAGTTTCTCTTTAAGCATCTTAATCTCCCTATTCTTAAGATCAATTTCTCCACCTAGCATATTAATTTTATCAACATACTCAAACTCACATTTGATACAGCAATTAAGCCTCTCTTCCACACTTTCTAGACCAACTCTATAACCTAGGTTGTCCATAGACAGTCTTTCAACTTCTTTTCTTAAACTCTCAGTGATAGCTTTTTGAGATTCTAAGTTATCTTGACATGACTTAAAAGAATAAGTAGACTCATTAGATACCTCAGAATCGGAACCAGAAGATGAAGCATATGCCATAAGAGCAAAGTTATGCTCTTTTGAAGCTTCACTAGCAAGAAAAGCTGCATTGGGTCCTTCTTCAATTTCATCACTCCAGTCATACTCACCAAGACCCTCTTGAGCCACCAATGTTGAAGAAGGAGTAGACTCTTCAGTGGTCTTCTTGACACCTTCAATCCTCTTAGGAGCTCGACATTCCCTTGCAAAGTGACCCTTCTTCTTGCAGTTAAAGCACTCCATCTTGCTTTTGTCGAACCCAGCTCTTCTTTTAGCATCATACTTGACATATCTACCAGTCTTCTTCAGAAATTTCCTTGCTTGGAGAGTCAACATTGCCATTTGCCATTGAAGATTAATCTCCTCAAGATCATCAGGATCAATTTGATCTAGATCTTGATTCAATACATCAACACTGGTGGTTAAATCAGACAGAAAAGCACAAATTATACCATCACTGATAGTATCACTAACCATGGTATTGTTTGCAATAGCTGTGGTTATTCCATAGGCAGCAGTGGATACATCATGTGAACTTTTGTGATTAGTTGAAACAAAGGAAATGTTCTGATTAGCAGAAGATGCACCAGCAATGTTATTCTCAGACTCATAGACTTTCAAGTTGTTATAGAGATTGTCCAGAGTCATCTTATCAAAGTCCACCTTATTTCTCCACACAATCGTATGAACAGCCCATTCTGGAGATAAACTTCTAATGAACTTCAAATTTATATCTTCTTGAATAACATTATAGTCCACTGACTTCAATTGGCTGATCAGTTTTTGAAGCCTGTTGTAAGTGCCATCAAGTTTTTCTCCACTAAGAGCAGTGAAGTTCTCAAGTTGCTGCTTGAGCATATTCTTCCTTGATTTCTTTGTAGCTTCATTACCAGCAAACCTTGTCTCAAGAGCATCCAGTAACTCTTTAGCAGACTCATATTGTTCAAAATCCAAAGCATATTCATTAGGTATTCCCATAGAGAGAATACTATGAGCTTTTATCTCCATCTTTCTCTTAGCCTTGTCAATCTCACTAACAATGGATATTTCTTTGCCATCTTCACCCTTCTTAGGAAGAGTATCACCTTTTTCCACAACATCCCAAAGAGCATAATCAATCATGCGAATATATTTCCTTATTCGCATCCTCCAGATTTGGTACTCACCATGCTTGAGCATGGGCACCTTTGAAGCAGTAACCATGTGTGTTTCGTCAGACATCTTATCTTACTTGTTCAAAACTTAACTTGACCTCTTCTTGATTACAGTTTGTAGATCACAAGCTCTGATACCACTTGTTGATCCCAGTTGAGCAAACGATCTAATATAGAAACTGACTTAGAACAAAAGCTTATTAAGTATTACGCGGAATTTAACACTTAATCTTAAGAAGAAGAACAGTTAACATTCAACACCTCAATATTATTTATTAATACGAATACTCTTACAGTATTAGGGTTTTTCAACCTTGAAGTGTATCGACCTTAGATATAAAACTTACGTATATCTAATCTAACCTAGGACCTCCTTTTATAGACTAAGGAGTCCTTTACATAATACAATACGTAACCTACAAGATAAATATCTTTTCCATATTTATCTAATATAATAAACTAAACCGACTATACAAGACTAGCAGTGGTTACAATATATTATCCATGGTTACACACTACTACTAGCCGTGGTTTGTCTTCATCAGTGGTTCCATCCTTCTGTCCGTGGTTATATCAACTCTGTCCGTGGTTCCAGTACTTAGAGTAATTCATGATTCAAGGAACCAAAAACCCAACACATGGCCCCTGGGAGAAGTCCCTTTGGAGGTAACAATTAGATAGGGAAAGTTAACAAGAACATAAACCTTGGTTTTCGCAATTGTAAGGTCCGATTCTCCCTACAACCTGTTGATAGGAAGAACCGCCATGCAGAAGATGGGTATTGTGGTCTCCACCATAAACGCAGCAGTCAAATTCCAAACACCCTACAGTATTGGAACGGTATTCTCTAGCTACAATACGAAGAGACTAGATGATGTGGGAAAAAGAGTCAGACAAAGCCCTGAAGAAGTTCCGAAGGATATTCTTAGTTGTGTCGATGCCGAAGAGCATATCGTAGTAAATGACCTCCATCCAGAACAAACTGTGGTCGTTGAAAGACAACTCCCTGCCAGCTTTAAGGCAGAATTGGAGAAGTTACTCAAAGCTAACGTAAACATCTTCGCATGGACATACTCAAATATGACAGGGGTCCCAAGAACCCTCATCATAGATGGAAATCCCTTCAGTACCGAACACAAGATCAACGAGTTCAAGCACATAGAGCCTTTGAAGCAGAAACACTGAAGCCTTGCACCAGAGAGAAATGCAACAGCATGTAAGGAAGTGGACGAGCTCGCACGAGCAGGTATACTAAGGAAAGGTAAGTACCAAACCTGGGTAGCCAACCCGGTGATGGTTAAGAGTCATGACGGAGGGTGGCGAATGTGCGTGGATTTCACCGACATCAACAAAGCCTGCCCGAAGGACTGTTATCCTCTACCAGAAATTGATTGGAACGTGGAGTCCCTATCAGGATTCCGACTGAAATGTTTCCTGGACACTTACAAAAGGTATCAATAGATACATATGGCAGAAGAAGACGAGGAGAAAACAACCTTCTTCATAGGAAAAGGCATGTACTGCTACAAAAAGATGCCCTTCGGTCTAAAAAATGCAAGTGCCACCTATCAAAGGCTAGTAGACAAAGCCTTCAGCAAGAAAATAGGGAGGAATCTCGAAGCGCATGTAGATGACATGGTCATCAAAATCAGAACAGAGGAAGACCTACTCTCCGACATAAAAGAAACCTTCGATCAGCTCCGTGCCATCAACATGAAGTTAAACCTGAATAAAAGTTCTTTCGGTGTGGAAGGAGGACAATTCTTTAGACATCTGATTACGAAGCAAGGTATCAAAGCCAACCCTTCGAAGGTCAAAGCCATCATAGATCTACAGGATCCTAAGTTCCTTAAGAATGTGCAAAGTTTGAATGGAAAGCTAGTAGCCCTCAGTAGATTCCTATCGAAGGGCGTGGATAGGTCTTTACCATCCTTCAAAACACTTAAAGGCTGTACAGACAAAAAGACATTCCAGTGGAGTTTGGAAGCGGAAGATGCTTTCCAAAAGCTAAAAGAGTTTATAGAGATACTACCTACAGTTACTGCCCCAATCAAAAGCGAAGTGTTGTTCATGTATATCGCATCATCCTTCGAAAGTATCAGTGTTGTGTTGTTGGCAGAAAGGGAAAAGAAGCAAATCCCTATCTACTGTGTTAGTAGAGTCCTTCAAGGAGCTGAACTAAATTATCCAGAGCTAGAAAAATTAATCCTATCCCTGGTTCATATTGTAAGGTACCTTCGAAGGTACTTCCAAGCTCATCCCATAACTGTGCTCACTGATAAACTGATCAAGCATATATTGTCAAAGCCAGAGAAATCTGGAAGAATAGCCAAATGGGCTATCGAGCTAATGGAATATGAAATCGAATACAAGGGTAGACGCTCAATAAAGGGGCGAATACTAGAATACTTCTTAGCGGAGACACCCTCCGAGCCCAAACAGAACAACAAAGCTGCTGAAAAGAAGCCTGCGAAAGTGAACGATGTATGGAAGCTTTACATTGATGGGGCTTCTAGCTCTGATGGATCAGGTGCAGGTTTAATGTTAGTCAGCCTAGAAGGAAAGGAGAATACTTATGCACTCCATTTCGAATTCGATGCTACTAACAATGAGGCAAACTACGAAGCACTGCTAGCAGGCCTCCGACTGGCTAAAGACGTGGAGGTACAGAATTTGGCTATCTTTTTTGACTTACAACTGGTGGCAAACCAGATCAAGGGCTCCTACGAAGCAAGACAGCCTGTCATTAAGCAATACCTAGATAAAGCCAAGGAAATGATCGAAGGATTTAATTCCTACGACATATAGCACGTTTGAAGAACCAGAATAAGAAGGAGGATGCGCTAAGTAAGTTGGCCTCAATGGCATTCGCATATCTCACAAAGGATGTTGTGTTCGAAGTATTGACAGAAAGGTCAATCATCAGAAAAGAAGTATCCGACATCATCCTGGAAGAAGAGTCAAGATGGAGGACTCTGATCAGGGAATATTTGATAAGTGGCATCCTATCAGAGGACCCAAAACTGGCATGAAAGGTCCGAATAAAAGCACCACATTACAGGATCATGGGGAATTATCTATACAGAAGGTCCTTCTTGTCTCTATGGCTCCATTGTGTGGGACCCAAGCTAGCTTCGAACATCATTCAAGAGGTGCATGAAGGATCTTGTAGTTTGCAAGCAGGACCTCGCTATGTTGTTTCCAAGATAATGAAGATAGGGTATTATTGGCCTTTAATGCACAGGGACGCTATGGACATAATCCAGAAGTGTGAAGCCTGCCAAATCCATTCTCGAGTTCCAAGGATACCTAAGCAAGATATGACCTCTGTTACATCCGCATGGCCTTTCAGCCAATGGGGGATAGACATAGTTGGTCCTCTACCAATAGCTCCAGGAGGGGTTAAATTTCTGGTCGTAGCCATTGATTACTTTACAAAATGGGTCGAAGCGAAGCCTTTAGCATCAATCACAGGAAAGCACATAGAGAAATTCACGTGGGAGCACATCATATGCCGATTCAGAGTCCC
Source organism: Chrysanthemum makinoi (assembly GCA_910596185.1). Lineage (NCBI taxonomy): Eukaryota > Viridiplantae > Streptophyta > Magnoliopsida > Asterales > Asteraceae > Chrysanthemum > Chrysanthemum makinoi. The sequence continues at coordinate 44,970,101 of OU343224.1, read as the reverse complement.
TCACATCATCATGTCAGATAATGGGAAGCAGTTTGCTGAAGGGGATATTTCTCGTATTTTGCAGAGGTTTAAACATAAAGCAGTCATTCACTTCTGTCTACCATCCTTAGGGTAACGGGCAGGTAGAAGTCATTAAACGAGATGTCATTAAAGCCATAGAACGGAGGCTCGGTCTTAGCCACCATGGTTGGGTAGATGAGCTACCCCAAGTACTCTGGGCTCACAGAACGCATACGAATCTATGATACCTTTGGAAGTAAGTGTTGAAACGGAACGTGTCATGAACTTCAAAGCAACAGAAAATGAAGAAAGACTCCATAGCAACCTGGACATACTTGAAGAAAGAATGGAAATCGCCTCAATACGGGAGGCTATTCACAAACAGAAGATTGAAAAGTATTACAACAACAGGGTTCGACCATCGACATTCAAGGCAGGCGAATATGTACTCCGACTTAACAGTGCAAGTAAAGTTGAGTATCAGGGAAAAGTAGGGCCCACATGGGAAGGACCATACGTCGTAACAGAAGCATATGGCAACAGAGCCTACAAGCTGGAAACCCTCGATGGAGAAACTATCGATAGGAATTGAAATGGAAATACCCTTCATAAGTTTTACATATAGAACTTACAATGTCAAAGGACATTTTTTACTTCATTTTCAATCAATGTATTTTCATTCTTCTCACTTAGGGAAAGAAGCATTAATGGTAGGTATCCTAGTTTTCATTTTCTAAAATGATGTAATCCTCCTTACCGAATTAATCATACAACATATTTTCCCTTAAATCTCTTGTTTCATTCTAATACAACAAAGATTTGTCAGCCAATTCGTTTTATAAGTTTCAATGTCGAAGGGATGTAACACGACAAACAATAAGTCTTGAAAATGTGCATAACATCCATCTAAACTTCACATTAACTTTCCTAAGTGGTCTTAAGGTATTCCAAGCCTTATGCTACCCAAAGGATGAAGACGGAGTGGGTCGCGACCCTCTTTCAGCAATGAAATTATACGATTGCTATATTCTTGGTGCAGAATTTACACAAAATGAGGCTACGAATCTACCATACGCCCTAGGTTGTAAAATAAGTTACGTGCATATGAAATTTATGAGAAGAATCAAAATTAACCAAAATGAGACAAAGTCTCCAGTAGTAGATATTTTAATTTATGCTAGTTCACCTAGCAATAGGCCGAAGTCTTAACGATTTGTTCACAAACATTGTCTAAAATAAGGTCATCGCCTTAACCAACACACAAATAATTGTTTCATCAGGCCTAAGCCTGGAAAGAGACATAGAAAAATTGTTTAAAACAGGGTACATACCACCTTGGGGATCGAATTACTACCAACAGGGCAGCCTTCATCCAATTTTGGAATGATTCGGATCAGCAGATCTGGGGGATGGAACCTTGGCAGATGGAGTATTTTTGCTGGGAGAGATAGGCTGCACCTTCTCGGGCATCTTCGATAAGAGATCTTAAATGGATGTTGTGGGGTCCTTCATCGCCTCAGAAAGGAAAGGGAACTCTACAGTAGATAAGGCATTACCAGCTTCGTCATATTCCTTCTCAGCAGTAGACCGGTAATAGGGCACATCCGAAAGCACCACCGGTTTGCCTGTAGCTCCTACCTCCTCAAGTGTGGTGCACTTACCATAGAAGATGACCGCAATAGGGCACTCAGAGATCCTGAACTAGAGGTTTCTTATTGAAGTCCTCCATCGCTTCCTCACACTTGGCTTGCAGATCTGCATATTTTTTATCTCTTGCCTTCTCCTTAGCAAGCATTACATCCATCTCTTCCTTTGCAGTCTTTACATCACTAAAGAGCTCTCTTGTCCGAGTATTTAACTGATTATCAAGCACAGCTTGCCTTGTGTAACTCTTGTCATGCATGTCACAAAGCGTCTCCAAGGACATGTTGTCTAACACACCTTTCCAACCAGGCGGGGTCACATGCTCCACCAGCAAGTGACAAGCCGATGGGGTCGGAAGCTCATTCGTGTCAGGAAGACCTATAGCAGTCATATGATTATCAGACTAACAAACTATAAGAAATTTTTTATAACAAGAATGCAGGCTTACCATGAATATCTTCATCACTGGGCCCTTCGATAGCAGGAAACACCACTGCTTTACCCTGGGCACTTTTCTGACGAGTTGTACAAGACGAAGGGGTTGGCAATACTAACTTCCTCTTGGAAGCAGACTTTGCAGCTTTGGCACTCGTACCCTTCCTACTCCGGACTCTATCAGCAATGCCGGAGGACCCTACAATCACAATCTGGTCCTGAGAGACATGGTAATCAAAATCCGCAACATTCTCTAAAAGTTGGGTCTCTTCCTCAAGCTCCTTTCCCTTCGAAGGCTGTGCAGATGAGATAGGCTCAATCCTTTAGGCGTCAACGTCATTATTATTCACCAATACAGATGGGGAGCCAACACCATAGCCGCCCTCCTTAGCCTCATTGGGAATAAAGCTAACCTCTTTAGCACCACCAGACACAACGAAGTTGCGGAAAGCCATTCCTGCAACAAGAAAAGAGAAAAGATAAACATCAGCATATAAGTTCATAAATCTTAATTTAATTTGAAAAATACATACTTTCTCCATAATATACTATTTCAGGATGCAATAGAGAACCCTCCCAAATATCGGCAATACCAGCCCTAAACAAGATTAGCTATGGGAAATCTGGCAATCAGCTGGATGACGACACAAGCGCTGATACAATGGGTCCCTCCTCACTGTATAGGGCAACGGATCATTGAATCTCTTCTCGTGAAACTGAAACTCTGGGTCCAATAATGCAGGGTATTCGGGAGGTACAATGATGTTCTGGATATAGAAGAATATCCCTTTTCCAGTTCCTGATGTTGGTAAAAGGTCTCCCAATCAAATGAGGAACATCATGCTTACCTCTCTTGGCTAGAGTCAACCAATCTCCTCCAGGGTATCGGTTTAAAAACCCTCTAAGCACAGTTAATGATGGTTCATACCCATTTGCTTTGCACATTACAATGTGTAGTAAGCTTGGCTAAGCCAAAAGGGTTAAATCTAGATATGTAATGTATCCTTAGATTGGAGGTAGTAAAAGCATGAGTGTACAGACCCACATACCCTTTTGGTGCATCATAAATGCCCTGGCGTCTACTGGGAAGCATTATCTTAAATTTTTTTAGGATAGGATTGTCTGTGAGGAAGGCCTGAAGCTCTTCCTTTGGCAAGGTGCAAGTTTGTTGTCTTATGGTAAACTTTGAATTAGTACCCATTGTAGAAAACTAGAAGGGGGGGGGGTTGAATAGTTTTACCGATTAAAACTTGGTTAATCTATTTGAACGTGTGTGTTGGATGTTGATATACAAGCATATAGATAAATAAAAGCTAAGATAAAGAGTAAGAAGCACAAAACCACAATGCGAGTATTTATAGTGGTTCGGATACAAGGACACCTTCCTTGCCCTACTCCACTCCCTGAATCTCCTACTAGAGAGTTCGTAATCACTACACAACACAAACTCCTTGCGGCGGAGAAGCCTTCACAATGTCGCCTACTCTTTATCCGATACAAGGCTAGATACCGGGTTCTTCAACGAGGTAGATACAAAACTATCACAACATTGCCTACCCTTTATCTGGTACAAGGCTAGATACCGAGTTCTATTACAAAGGAGGAACTACTACCCAACACAACTCAAATCCTATCCCTAAGGAGATCCACTCCTTATGAGAACATCAACAAGGATATCAATATCCTTTGACTCAATACAACTCTATCTTGTACATCGACACACCATATCGAATGTACACCTTAGGCACCTTTCACAAATGCCTTTCACTCGACTACTAGGCACCCTTCACTAATGCCTTTTGACTCGACTTCTAGGCACCCTTTAGTAATGCCTTTTGACTTGACTTCTAAGCACCCTTCACTAATGCTTTCAACACGGACGTTCGATACCTTTCACTAATTCATTTACTTTGACTCTTCGACACTTTTCACCAATGTCTTCGTCTTGACCCTTTAGACATCTTTCACTAATGTCTTTGACACTACACTTCTAATGAGAAAAAATAGAACTATCAACAAGATACTATTTGTATTCTTGATGATGATGAAGCTAGGCAACCCATGGACTTGAGCTTGCTCGACTTCAAGAGGTGGTGATCTCGCCTTTAAGAGAAACCTAGAGAATCACACAAACACAAAACTACATACAAAGATCACTTGGATATGTGGTTAAAGAGTTTACAACTCAAAGAGAAAATATATGTGAAAGGGGTAAGTTACAATGAAAAGATGGCTCACTCTTTATAGAGTAAAATGTACTAATGTCCCATGGATCCCTTACTTGAGGGATCCATCCAGTGTAAACTGGGGGAACCATGGGACGGTCCTCTTTGCCCATGGGTCATGGATTATGGGTCATGGGTCCTAGAATTTGGACCATGGGTATCCAAGTAGATACGATGCATCTACTAGATGCAATGCATCTAGTCCATGTGTCAAAGGTTAGCTCTATGGGTCATGGATAATACCCATTATGACTTATGCATGATGTCATGCAATGGTTTATGGGTTATGCTCCATGGGTATGGGTCATGGACTTTGGGTTTTACCCAACTACATTCAATGTATTTAGTCAATGGGTCAAATACTTAAACTCTACCCATTGCATTACCCATTACAATACATACTAATTATGTATATATCTACCCAATATGTAAACACTAGTTGTTGTACATATGCATTGCTAAATCATACAAACACTATTACTTGTTTACTTGGTTTTATATGAAAAATGTAAGTGTGTTAGTAAACTATTGACTCAAACTATTTACGTATTTTATTTGTTTCGTTAAAATGATTTTACGTTTGTTATTGACAAAACATTAGAAGATTGTAAAATATAAATAAACATTTTTACGGCTTATTTGTATTAACACCCATTATGGATTTATGCAACACAAAAGCAAGAAAACTTAATAGTGGAGGAGGAATACTTTACCTTTTGATCGGACACTTGATCGGAAGCACAAGATTGTATTGTAAAATTTTGGGCGTGGAGTAAAAAGTGATTTAGGGTTCACTGTTTTATGCATTATATACCATATTTCATTTTAAATCCTGGCCATATGCGTGTCACTTGGATCACCTAACATCCGGACTTCAAACCCAATTAAAAATTGAAACGACATTTTGGGATTACCGAGAATGGGGTGGTTTGGCTAAGTATCCTTGCATTAAATGCGCACTAAGAACATATCCAACTTACGCCTTTTGTCCAATTTTGTGACAAAGGGGGTTTCGTACATATTTTTTAGTCGTAAGCAGTAGATCCTCGTTCGTACATATCACTTTCGACTAGGGGGCTTGATGACGTACCCTCCGATCAGGTCGAAGGACTCCCATTCGGCTTCAGTCGAATCTTCATAACGAATGACTAAGTTAATCTTCCTAAGTCATCGATGGCATAAAACCATTCATCATTGACATGGTTACTAATGGGGAAATCGTCCATAGAAGGCCTAAGCCCTTCGGGGTTTGACCATGGAAACACTAAGACATAGGAGAACTTGACTTGCTCTTACCCACATTCGCACTATCTCCTTAGCTTTCCCGCCAAGACAGAGAGAGTGGGGATGAAGCCCTAGCGGTTACCATAAATCAAGGGACGCCCCCATGATCTCCGAAACATGTGCAAACACTATCCAAGCCTATTTTTCTACCTATAAATAGATTGGATGAGTCATTACTGATGGTATGTTCATGCAAAACTACATTTCACACTCTTAACATTACTTACAATACATAACACATACTTACTCGCACACCAAAGGTGGTTCGCAGGGTCCAACCCCTGCGCAGTCACTTAACGAAGTGTCTTCTATTTCTTATTGCAGATTGGATACAAGTTTGGCACATGCATAACACCCCTCATCCCCTTCGATCACCATCGAAGCCCTGGTCGTACGATTTATTGTACAATCAAAATTCTTGATCACAAATTTTCAATTTGGGGACCAATTCATTGTAGATAAACCGTCTGATACTGAAGCTAATAAAACAAAAGAAGAAAAGGAAGTTGTATCCATGTATTCTGTCACCATTCAATGGGATACATCTACTGTTCCACCTATGATGGTTCCTACACCAACACCGTCAGTTGCTACACCTTCAACTGCACTTCCACCTCCTATAACAACATTGGCTACTACAACAACCATTATTACAACCGCACTCCCACCACCACCACCTACAAGCAGTAACGTCGAGCTACAACTGGAGGATGCTTTGAAACATCTTGAAGCCCTCGACAAGCAAAACCTATCAAACAAATTTAAACATCACGATCTTCGCTTGTCAAAGCTGGAACATCTTAACTTCGATCATGAAGTGATTAATGCAATTGAGGATCAAGTTAAAGATGCGGTCGAATGGGAAATGAAAGCTCCTATGTATACAAGGGTCAGATATCTCCCTACTTCAGACATGAAAGAGATTCTCCAACAATGTATGTATGAAACTGATGAATACAAGGAGCACGAAGACCACACGCTGCTATACAACGCTCTTTAGAAGTCTATGGACCGTGATAACTATGTTCAGTATTGGAAGGATATTAAAGAAGACAAGGAAAAGAAGAAGAGGAGATATGATTTCCCAAAACCACCATCGGGGGCTCCTCCACATCCACCTCCTCCTCCACCTTCCGGTGGTGCAGGTTCTTCGGGAACCAGTGGAACTTCTGGCAGTTCCAAGACTACAAAGACTAATCCACCACCTCCTACTCTACCAAAGCAATGACTCAGGATTCATGGGGGAAGCCGTTGCTGAATGTTCTAAGTCATCTTTGTCTGCTCCAACCAAAGCAATGACTCAATATTGGTGGAAGGAAGAATGACATGCAACTCCATAACCTACTTGGAATATTCTTGCATCTTATCTGATCACTCCGGACCAAAACTAAGCAAGTGCCATTGTTGTCAACCATGTTTCCCCACCAGAGGACTCACTGCTGAACATTACCAGGGATGTGGGTAGCTTCATGAAATGTTGCTGTGAGAAGCAAGGGATCACAAAGCTTACACCAAAATAGTTCTAGGGCCCTGGTTATGATATTGTCAAGGTCTTTCATCCAGACATGGCTCACTTGCTGTATCAGATGGAAGAGTGTTACAAGCTGTTAACATATCAAGTGGACAACAATACACTCAATTTCGATGTCATCAAGCCACTCCCACTAGGAGGTTCACCTGGTCAAGTTGCTATTCAATTTGAGTTCTTCTTCAACAAAGATTTGGAATATCTGCACTTCAGCAGCAAGGATAGCAAGCATGCACTCTCAATCTCTAAAATGAAGCATACAAATTATCCTGATGCAGGGTTAGAATAGATGGTTCCAGATCTATTTTGGGCTGATAAGGAGTATGAGTACGATGTTGCTGCTTCGTATGGGACCTCACACTGGTGGTTTCACAAAAAGCGCTTCTACATTGACAGAAACAGTGATGAAAAGAGTAGAAGGGTTGTTCGAACGCAACTGCGTATCTTGAGTGTAGTTAGTGTGGAGATCTTTACTATGTACGGATATGAATACTTGAAGAAAATTGTCCTCCGCAGAGCTGATTAGAAAGAACATGTAATAGAGGAGACTAACGTCAAAAACTTGTACCCCAACGATTTTGAAGATCTTTATTTGTTGAACCTCCAAGGCCATCTTGATCATCTACCTCGTCGTGACAAGAAGACTCTTGCTACAGCAGTCAATTTATGGATAAGAGGTTTAGTCATTAGACAAAGAGTTGGTGACTTTCGGCTTGGGATGGAGAGTTACCAAACTCAAGTCAGTCTAAATAAGCCTCGATGGGAAGCTACATGGTTCGAATTCAAGCATGACTCAGTAATCAAATCTCCACGAGCTGATATCTTTACTCACAAATACGGGGCCAGAATGATCGTGAGGCTTAATGAGTTATACAAGTTTAGTGATGGTACTCTTCGTCAAATTGAAGAAGCTTTGGATTACCAGGTGAAGGAGTACAAGATCAGGATGAGTCCAGGGACGGGTACTAGGTTTTGGACTGCAAAGGATGCGGAAATGAGTGAGGCCTTCATATCTGCTATCGGGAAAAGGCTCAAGACAAGGAGAATCTTCTGAAGCTTGGTAAGTTTTGTAGGTGGAAGAGTTCGCGAGGGACACTACAAACTTCTATAGAGAACTGAATGATCATATCCTTTCTGAAATTCTCTTTCTTAGAAATTTTGAGTGTGGTGTGGTTTTGTAATATGAACATGTATAACTTTGCAATATCAAGTAGTGTTAGGTTTGTGGCTTGTAATCTCCCTCTCAAATTGAGGGGGATCACTGTAATGTTTCTTGTCAGAATAAATTTAATTATACCACATTTTCTCCAAATTTTTCTAACATATTTAAATAACTTGGGATCCAAAATCTCAAAGGATTTAAATTTTTGATCGGGGGAGAGAATGTGATATAAATATGGAATCTGATAAAACATGATCCTTTACGACTCAAAGTATAGACTACTCTTCAATATGTGCTAAACCTTTTCAAAAATTGATGCACATATTAAGGAGGAGCATTTCAAAATCTATTAAACTATCAGGGTACTAAGGCATCAATGTTTTATCATAACTACCTTGATTGATTTTAAATGGTTTTCCCATGGCAATTGTGATCGTGAAAAGTGCTTTAAAACACTCCTTCCTCCATGTGCTAAATTATTTCAAAAATGCACGATGCATATGTTTAGGGGGAGCATTTATAAAAACTAAAACAAGCATTCCTTCCTCCATGTGCAAAATGATTTTAAAATCCTACGCACATGTTGAGGGGGAGCATTTATGAAAGAACAAAACTATTGAGGTACAAAATGCTTTGATTTCATATCACAAGTACCTTGATTGATTTTCAAAATGATTTTCATTTGGTTTCAAGGCGGAAAGAACTGTACCACAAAGAACGACTATTTTAGTTGATGTATTGGAGTTATAAGGATGGTAAGGTTAGGTATTAGTTCCCACGATCCCGCCAGATTCGGAAGGATATACCTAGGGACAATCCAATAGATAGTGTAGAAGTTCTTAGGTATGATAAAAAAAGGAGAAAAGTGAGAATAAGGGAAGAGTGCCGACTGAGATAGAGCTAGAATTGGAACAAAGGGGTCTAAGAATGAAAAAGAAATGAAAAGTGAAAAGGGTGAAAAGAAATAGCCCTCCAATTTTTCAACCTTAGGTCAGAAACCGGGTTCAATACATATGCTACTGGTGGTTACTAAGGTTACGCCGTTATTGAAGACAAGACGTCATGGACCCAGTGACTCACAGAGACTAAACTTCCCAAGCTACTCAAGTTCTCTTAAAAGAACTTGTTTCATTCTCACGGGGAACCTACATAATCTATCGACTTTCTTTTAGAGATGGTTGATATTAAAGAAGGAGACCTCTCCCTAGTCTCCGATTAAGAAACCAAAGTGCACTATTGAGTCTTGAGCCAAGAGATCATCAATAAATCTCATTAGGACACACAATTCATGAAGACTTGCTATTTCACACATTGTGGAAAGTAAGAATATATATTGAGAGTCCTACGCATTATCCTTGTGGTATTACCAGAATATCAGAGTGATATGATAAATATTCATGGTGAAGATGGAAATCCTTCTAGAGCGAACATCAAACAAGCTCTTGGGGGGTGACATGTGAGATATTTTCAAAAGATAAAGCTTGTGACAACTCGATAGAAAAAATGAGGCGATTCAATTTTGAATCAACCTTGGTACAGGTTATAAATTGATGGATACTTTTGGAAAAACCTTTTGATGTGCAGATAAAGTGTTTTCTAGCACATCGACTGCGCATTAATGTTTTAAACAAAAGTATTTTTGGACAAATCTTGATTTAATTCATAAAACCTTTGTCGTATTGCAAAAACTCTTTATTCAGCAATACGCGATTGTTTATCAAATCAATTTCTCATTAATCAGTGAATGTCTATTCACTGGTTCACTCACTCTGTGTTGTCTGCTTTGAGATGTTCCGGTTTGAGAGAAACTAGTACAGTTGCGAAACCTTGTCAAGGAGATTCTTCGGAACTCTAGCTGATCACATGTAGTATTTATACTGATCAATAGGGAACTGTGGTTCTTGTTACCATATTCAACGAAAGTGAACATAGATTGTAGCTGATGACCGATGAGACATCAATTCATAACCGCATGCTCACATCTCACACTCATATTTGAAGAAAATCATGACTATCAAAACATACAACAAAGCTTTCGCAACTCTGATAAAAAGATGTCATGCTCCAAAACTGTGAGCATGGCGGTCCAAAATTCACAACATCACATAATAGCAACACTTCATAAGATGAGCTAGAGATTCTATGTAGATGATGATTTCAATGAAAGCTCGTGAGCACATGACAGATGAAACATTCATGCCAAAGAAACACTACTGAAAATGCAAAGTTAATTATATGGAAGTTTCAAAGTCTACGAGCTCGAGTATGAAGTTTAAGATAGAATGCTAGGATTTAAAATGTAATCCATGGGGTGACCTCCCTTATGGGGAGATTGTTAGGATTTAGTAAATCCATCTTGAAGTGTCGGTCACCCCAACCATAGTCTAGCATAAGTTATCTCATAGACTCAACATTATTTAGTAAGTTTATATTAGTATAAGTAACACCGTGGAAGAAGGACGGGTCTTTACCCACTGTATTCCTGATCCACAGCCCGAAGGAGGGCGTAGGAAAGTTGTATAAATAGCCCTCTACCCACAAGGGAGAGGTTTTGATGTTCAAGGTATCTAAATGTGCAATTTTGTTTTTCTCTCTAAACATCCCTTTCTCTCTCTTTATCTCTCTAGAACCTCACGTCCCAAAGCACTAATCATTTGTGGTTTTATGATATCAATAATCTTACACAAAGGGCGACGCTGTCACTTGTTGATGATTTTGATAAAAGTCCAAGGGATGGCTTAGGTGATTTTTTGGTTCTAAAGCCCAAAGACGTCAAGTGTTAAATTTGTAGGGCGTCACCCCTTGTTTTACACCAGACGACCAAGGAACAAATCCCAAACAACGACCCTATTAAAGACAAAGGGCGTCACACTCATCAACTGACGTCGTCCCAACGATAACTTGGCCCAAAAGAAACATTAAAGACGACGACCTGATGGCGTCACCAGCAAAAGGGGACGTCGTCGCACTTGTAAATCTATATATAGAATTCGATTTTCAGCATTTAGAGAGGTAGAATTTTGGAGAGCAAACCCAAACTCGTGTGTAGTCCGACTTGGACATTATTTTTGGGTAACATACCCTTCTTTACATTATACAATGAGTTTGTTAATCCATCATATTATTATGTCTACCTTATGTTTAATTATTTGTGTGCTAAATTACTATTGTGTTTACTTAGATCTATGAAACCTAGTTATTAATTATTCTTAGGTTGTCTCTTATCTTGATTGGTAGATGCTAGAGTAAGGAAAACTGGCTTCTTCTTTAATTGTTTCGAGCTTCAAAGTCCTAAATAGCAAAAAGCTTAAGAGTACACTTTAGCCATTGGTATGTGCTAAAACACATACCTTTTCATTATCAAAATCAGACCCAAAATAACCAAGAAAGAGTTGTTTATTGCTAATATTTGCTGTTTTCTTGAGTTTATGCTTGTGTAGGTACGGATATGTCAAAACGCACAAAAGATAGCCAAATCAGACGAAAATCCGAGCACAAGAGATAAAGAGTGCTAAAGCTGAGCCGGAAGGTCAAAATTGTGCATCTGTGAAGATTTTCATGCTGAAAAGATAATTTCTGAAAGATATGTTCAAGATTAAAGAATTGTCAGAATCAGTCCCTGTACTTTCATCATTTGGCAGAATCTACCCCTAAAGTTTCAGAATTTACAAATTCAGCCCTTGGTTATTTGAAGAATGACAGGAATGGTCCTTGGAGTGCATATTCATAATTACACTTTTAATCCCTAGATTTTCAGCTTGTACACTTTTGGTCCTTATAATACACCTTGGATTTAATTCTAGTCCATATCCATCACTTAACTAAACCTTTAGGCCCAAATACCCTTTAGCCCATTATTCTACCCGGTTCAAACCAATCCTCAACCCGTATACCCAGGTCAACCCCAACCATTTACCCGATCAACAATTAAAAAAAACGAATTATATTAAAAAATCCCATCCCCGCCTTTTTCACCCCCAAAACCCAAACCCAGATAAACCCTAAATTACCCCCACGAACAATTAAGCTAATACACTCAAATTAAGGGTATAATTGTCCTTTCACTGACACAATCTGACACATGTGACTGCCAGGTCACTAATCCGTGTGTCATTCCCAAATCCCTGGCCTCTGATTGGTGCAACAAACGTGGCAAAATGATCTAAGGGCCAGAAGTGAAAAGATGAGGTGTGTATGTGATCCAAGGGTTGTGATATGTTCAGAGAAAGCACAGATAGTCTTCCAGATCCTTCTCAAGACCTCAAATCTTGGCTATAAAAGCCCCTGCTGATTCTACAGAAGATGATATGTAGAGTAGGAGTAGTGTAGAATAGTTCTGAGTAGTGTAGTTTATTTCAATCCATTTCTGTATTTCAAATTTCTGTTTGTACTCAGTTTTTTTAATAAATTTTGTTTTTAGTCTAAATTCTCATTCAATCCAATTTTTGTTTTATTTTTTTAATTGTTTCATTCTACTTCAGTTGCTCAAGTTAGCTTATTCTTAATCATTTACAAGCTTGTTAATCTTCAATGAAAAAAAAAAAATCATTTGAAAATAGTTAAACTGTTTTAAAATCAATCTCAGAGGTTACATTTGATATTATAAGCTCTTTTAAGTTCTTAAATAGCTCAATAAGTTCTTGTTAAATAATCTACTCAGAATTCACTCAAAATTTCACTTTGGTAAAAAAAAAGTCAAACTGCAGCCATTAAGCTCTTTTGGATCTGATTTGCTGATATGGAGTTGGATTTGGGTTAATTCAGTTGAATTGGGGTTGATAATAGTTTAGGTTACTGTTTCATTGATTTCATGAGCAAGCCATTGTGGCTGGACTGCTGTAAGCACTTAATCTCTTCTATCTGTCATAGTTATTGAAATTTGAAGAATAGCTTAATTAGTGTTATCAGTTGCATAGTTTAGCTTAAATCTCAGTAGGGTTATTGTTGTTATCTTCTAATAACATTGCTATCTTACTTTTGAATTTTCTGCTTTAAGCCTTAAATTTGCATCAGATTGATCATAGAAGTTTTAGGTGTGATAATTGTTTCATTTAGCTGAGATATTGCATATTGGATTTAGTTATAGCATAGCTGTGGATCAGATCTTGGAGTTAGAGGTTTAAATTGCACATCCGTATTTAGAACTAGTGTTTGGATCAGTTTACTTAACTGAGTTGGAAGGCTTGTTTGTGGTTGAGTTCTGTAGCATTTATCTATATTAGATTTATTGTAGTCATTTAGTTCATCTATTAGTATCTTAGAACTCAAATAGTCAAAATTTAGTTTAAACTGCTCTTGTGTTCAAATCAGTTAGTATCAACTAGTGAAACTTTGCACATTAGGATTAGAATCAATATAGGTAGCCTAATTCAGTCATATTTCATCTTTAATCATCATTTACAATCATTTTTCAAAGTTCAAAGTTCATCTAAGTCAAAATCTCATTTCTGTGTTAAAAGTCAAAAGGTGAAAATTATGGTTTTTATAAAACTTTGTAGATTTTTCATTTGTTCGATTCTTGGTCAAAATAATTGAGATTTTTGGAAAATCAAGTTTTGTTGGTCTAGTTTTGATAAATCATTTTTGGAGTGTTTTTGGAATTTTTCTTAAGCTTTAAACAAGCTGCTCTATTAGCCCCCATATGCCCTGTTCACACTCAGCAATAACTGAGTGTGAACCTGGCCATTTGCAGCCCTTGCACAGGGTTCATTTTAGCTAGTTAGGGTCCCAAATTTGGTTTATCAGTCCTTTGCTTGGTGGTCTTGAGTTCCTTATTTCTGGTTTTTAGTTTAGCTTATTTGATAAGCAGTTACATGAACTTAAAGTAGGGCCTGTAGGGCTGTTTGGATTTGGTTTTGGAAACCTGTTTTGTGCTTAACTTCCCCCTAGCTTGTGCTTTTTAAGTTCAAATCTGTTGCTGAAGCTTTATCTTGGATAGTATAGGTTAGTTTTAGGCTTAGTTAGCTTATGGTAGCTTCTAGATAGCTTATAGCTTGTTTCACTTAGCTTATTACATCAGTTGTGTGCCCATTTCATATCTCTTGTGATCATTAGTTGTTTCTGTTATTTTTCATTGATTCTCAGCAGCATTTTATTATATTCTGGAAGTTTTCATATTTTTCCATGGTATTTTCTATTTTTCTACATTTAATTTCATTTTCTAGGCTTTTTAATTACTTTTTAATACAAATAAATCAGAAAAGATTCAAAAAAATAATTTTTCAATTTTCATAGATTAAGATAAATATAAAAAGCAAAAAAATAATTTTTCCAGATTTTTCCTAGTTAAATTTATAATTTTTAGCATTTAAATTAGTTTTAAATAGTTTTTAATTCATAGAAATTAGAAAAATCATTAGAAAAATAAAAATTTAGTTTTGAAAAGTCTTTTGAGTTATTTTATGTTTTTGAAAAATAGTTGCATAATTTTCATAATTTTTAGTATTTTTAAATTAGTTTTAAAAGTTAAAAATTAGTTTTTAATTCAAATAAATAAAAGAAAAATCTTAAAAATTAGTTTTAATTCTAAAATAGTTTTAAAATGTCATTTTTAGTATAAAATTAATTTTAGATCATTTTTAGGATTTAATTTAGACGTAGTTGCATTTTAATTTGCGTTTCATTTATTCCCGTAATAGCACTTTAGCGTAGATTTGCGTTATTAGCCATAATTCTTAGGTTTTCCCCATAGATTTGATTCCCATTTAATTTCCCTTGCACGGTAGATTAGGAATTCCCAAATTATCCTTTTTCACCATTCAAATCACAAAAATCGGGACGAGAGTTAAAAATTCCATTCATCCCTCGTTCGGAACGATCACGGGACTCAAACCTAACACGTTTGAGTTACCCAAATACTACAAACTTCTATTATTGGTTTCCCGAGCGAATCAATTTTTGGCGCCGCTGCCGGGGAGGGCATGTAGTGAGTTTTCGTATTCCGTCTCGAATCGCGTGCATTTGAAGATCCTTCCTCGAGTGAAGTTACCGTCGTTTTTGTGTATAAATCATTTTCAAAAACCCAAAAACATCTAAAAACACCAAAACATTCTTCCTAGAGTGTTTACAAAACCATAAAAAGTAAAAAACCAACAAAAGAAACTGAAACATCAATTGTTATGTCGGCTCACCTCAGAAGTACAACCTATACACGGTGTATAAGGAAGTCTTGACATTAAATTGCAGACTGAAGAAAGATCCACTCTTCTTTCCCGCTCCGATGCGCGTACTTTTGGGAGCTACCGAGCACCGGTTGACGCGAAGGTTACAAAAATATTGTGTTTTCAAGGTTTTCTTAATTATAAAAACCCAAAAAGATTTTCTTTTTCAAAATATATTTTCTAAAAAACCAAAAATATTCTTCTTTCTCCTCTAAACCGATAATTCTTTCTTCTTAATCCTCTATATGTTTAATTCTCATGGATACGATCAATTATCGTCATTGTTTTCATTGCCAAAGCCGTATGGACGAGAATCAATATCGATGTTTGAAATGTATTTGCGACTGGTGCGGGAAAATTGTCGAGATGGATTTTGTAATGTATGCCAGAACTTTATTAATCCAAATCCAGATCTCGCCCGTCTTTATGCACGTTTAGAACAAAAGGGAACTCTTCATACTGATGACGACATAATAGCATGGTGGAAAAATTTGATTGAAGAACCTTCGATTCCTACTCCTTCTCCGGTAAGGGAAATGGAATATGTTTCTCAGCCCGAGATGACTCCCGTTCTAGAATCCGAGCCTATCACGGAAATGGTGGAAATAGATAACTCTTATCCGGATAATTCTTCGATTTATCAGCTCATGTGCATATGGTGTAGAGGACCCGAATATGGTGGGAATTGTCCCGCTTGTAGCAATGGAAAATCAAGAACCGAGTTTCACCACAATCCTTACTATGAGACAACCGATTTCCCTAACCAACCTCTGTACCATGAGCCGGAGACATACTCTTGTGAGTATTGTGGTGGTCCTCACCAAGGTTTTCAATGTCAAGTTCAATTTAACAATTCGACATTTGATTATGAACCTTACCCTTATTCGTCACAACCATCGTACTGTTGTGAGTATTGTGGAGGTCCGAACGTTAATTCCGATTGTCAGATGCAAAATCCGATTGTTTACGAGCAAGTTCCTTGTAACAATTACGACTATCCTTATAACCCACCTCCACAATACCAAGAAGTTCAACCACAACCTTCCCTAATGTCTAATCCAAAATTTCTGGAAGCAATGATTGATCTTAAGAATCTTCTTGATAAAATTACCCACGGAAAGGAAGCTCCTCCTCAGAAAACTTATGGTGAATTACTCGCTGAAGAGCAAGCCGCTAAAATTAGTTACCGGAGACCTTTCGTTTACGATTCTGATTCTGAGGACGATTATACTCCTCCGAGTGGCAATCCCACTCCCGTTTCTGAGCCTTTAATTTACGACCCTTCCCCTTCACTCACGCCGGTTGAGAGAAGTGACATTTTTTTGGAAGAGGTCGATGATCATATTTCTACGGACATTATTGAACCCGTTGACTCTCTCATAATGGGGGATGAGCATCTTAGTACTATTCCGGAAATGGAATCGTCTGATGTTGAGGTCCTTGTCCCAATCCCAATTGAGTCCGAGGTTGTTAATGATATTTGTGATGAGCCTTCTCTTGATATTTCGAATGATCATGATGAGATGTTCTCCGATTCCGATAATGATTCTTATGGAGACATCGACTTTGTCGACGATTTACCTTCTGAACCCGTTCACATAGAAGAAGTAAATGATTATGAGCCGGAAGATGAAGAGATTGAGCCCGATGATATTGAGATCGAGGATGAAACACTACGTGAAACATTGTTGAATGTTCATCTTCTCATTTCCAAGATTGAAGCCTTAAAAGATAATTCGAGTTCGCCTCCTATCTCCGTTAAAGATAGTGATTTCTCTCCCGAGCTTGAGATTTTCCGATTTGATGAAGAGATTAGTGGCAGTCCCACTATTGTCGATGTTTATCCTCCGATTCTTGAGCGATTCTACTTCGAGGCTAATGACCTGATCATTGAGGATGCTATTGATGACTTGATACCGCCGGGTATTGAGGATGTTTTTTATCCCGAGGGGGATATGGTTGTTCTTGATGGTTTTATTGACTCTCCTTTCTCTGATGAGTCCACCATCCTTTATCCCGTTGAGCCGACATGTGAAGACAAAATCTTTAAACCTGGGATATTCATTGATGAGTTCTTTGTTAAAAACATTATCCGAGATAAGGATCCTCCATTGGATGCCTTTAGTATTGAGCCTAAACGTCTGATACCTTACCATGAGCTCCCGTCTTCTTTGGAGTTTTCTCATTGTGATCCGTCATCCTTTCGTCCACCCGCAAAACCACCAGATGATGGATCGTTATTTCATGATAAACCTTATGTGCTGAAGCCCGACATTTTCTTTCCCTCCCAAGCCACCCATTCTCTTTCCCTCCGGAGTGAGGATACCATCTTTGATCCGGGTATTCTTTCCGTTTGTTTCCCCAAGGACAAATGAATTCGGGGACGAGTCAGGCTAGCGACTCGGTGACCAAAAACAGTAGCGCTTCGTGGGAGGCACCCCAAGCTTATCTCTATCTTCTTTCTATTTTCTCTAATAAGTGACGTGAAGGGGTTAGCCTCTTCTATTTCTCATGTTTGGTTGTTTGTGATGTTGTGTTTAGGATTTTTCCCGATATGAAGACTCTCGTGCTCGAAGTTTGTCTTTTCTCCACTCGAGTTTCATGATCGATGCTGATGGAAATCCGATATCCGAAATCTTATCGACTAACGTTTATCTTTGAGCATACTTAATAAACGGCTTTTAGATTTTCGTTATTACCCTTACCTTTAAACATTGAGTACAATGTTTCGTTTTAGTCTGGGATGGGTAATATTCGATTTGATTTGACCGCACTTGCTTGTTTTTTTTGTCGTGTACTATCGTAACCCCGTTTTTCCTTAAAAAATGTAAAAATTGTGCAAAAATGTGAAAAATTTAAAATTTTTTGAAAGCTTTTGTTAGTTTTATGATAAAAAAGTCCTTGCTAGTCTCTTAGAAGTTTCTTTAAATATGCGTTTTTCTTGAAATAGCCTTTGCTAATTGCTTCGACAAGAGGCTATAAAATGCGATTCTAGCTCACAAGGCCAAGAATTTGCAAGTCTCCCTAAGTGATTTTAAATATGCGAAGCTTAACCAAGAATTTGCGAGTTTCTAACAAGTGACTTTAAAAATGCGAGACTTGAGATTATTTGACGAAGCATTTGCTAAGTTAATATATGTTTTGAAACCTTGTTGACTTTCATCTGGTGAGAGTAGGAATAGAATTCTGACTTGACCGGGCGTGTTGAGCCCTAGCTTGTTCCCTTAACCATAGATAATTTAATTATCGGCTAAGCATCCGCGGATCTCATTATTTGGGATTTTAAATTTGCGGAGATCGAAGAGTGATAGAGTTACTTATGAGTTTAGATGCTAAGCGTGGAGTAGTTGGTTCTCTTTAGAGCTCATCGAAGGTACTTATGGCTTTTTGTTCCCACAAAATTGTTTCACCCAATTTCTGTGAATAAATAATTAGAGATGTTGAGTTTTTGGCGATAGTTAGTTCATTATTCTTCTTTAGAGAATCCTTGCCCATGAGAGTTGGGTACACATCAAGGTACTGTCAGTGTTGCAGTGTGTAATAGACAATGATTCGATAGTTTGTGCTATTGTTTCTATTGTTATAAAAGCCGTAGGATTCGGAGTTTGGCACAAAAATAAACATGAAATAAAGCCCAAATGTATTAAAGTTGAAAAATCCAAAGCCATAAAAGTTTTCTATGTCCGACGGTACCCCGTTGTCATGGACTTCTAAAAAGGTTGTGGAAAATCCAAAGTCATAATAAGACTTCTGATAAAATGGTAATCCCGTTGAGTTAGTGGTTGAAAAGACCAAGGGCCTAAATTCCAAAAATGCAAATGTGCTGAAATAAGTGTTAAGCCAAACTTTGAATCCGGGATATATCTCCCTAAATCGTGCGAAATTAGGACCTTGATGTGGACCTCATTCTTGTGTGCAACGGTTTTCGAGGGAAGGTGGATAACTAATTAGCGACTTAGCTTTATATCTTTATCGGAATAAAAGCTATCAAAACGAGAAATTTGAAGAAATTCATTTCTCACAAAAATAAAAAAATCTAGAGGAAAATAGGAAAATGGGAGCAAAAGGTAATTACACAAGTAACTTCCATGGGTAGTGTTAGCATCTAAAATCATATTTAACAATGATTTCGATTTTACGCTTAGTTTGGGGACTTGTGAAAAATCGGGGACGATGTATTCTATCCGTATGGTCACTTCACGCTGTGTTGTATTTCCTACTCCGTGATCCTAATGTGTCGTTTGAAAATTGTTGGAGTTATTTATCGACATGAAAGTTCAACAAACCGTCACTCATAATCGGAATATGCTTAATCGTAATATCTACATGTGAATAAAAAGGTAAACGGGACGTTTTTAGAATTAAGGGTTTCTTAATCTCTTTTGAGGAATCTTTGCTACTTCTCATAGGTTTAGTAGAAAGAAATTGAAATCCTTGGTTGATTGCATTGCGTGGGGACACGACAATGGTCTCGTCTGGGGTATTTTGGTATGTGCTAAAACACATACCTTTTTGATGGATCTAGGACACTCTCCTTGTGTCAATGATATTTTGTATATTATTATCAAGCAAGCGGAATTTACTTAAGTAATACTTAGAAGACGAATTATATGATGTATGAGAATAAACACAAGTTAATACAAAACTCAAGCTCCAATATTATTAATGAATAATACGAGTGATCTTCATTTATCACTAGGGTTACACCTTGAAGCTTTTGTAGGTAATATTGCAATATGATATATAATTAAGACAATGACCTAGGATCTCCTTTTATACAACAAGAAGTCCTTTACAAGATAAGTATAAAGCTAACATAATAGAATATACACAAGATCTATTCTATACTTATCAAGACGCGTTTAACCTTATCATAAACTGATAGCAGTGGTAATGAAGAACTTGTAGTGGGAATACGTTTCCACTGCTAGTGTTAAACCAAGCAGTGTAAACCACTACTATCCGTGGTAACGGATTATTCCCAACAATCCTCCCCTAAACTTATGATTTCTCTGCAAATCAATAAGTTTCTCCAATATGCATTAACTTCAAGGATCTGGGAATTAAATCAAACACTTCTCTTCTTTTCTCTTAACTTTTGTATAGCTCTTGAACACTGATCTTGAAGCCTTTGTAACAATGCTCTGACCTTCTCATTGTCTTCATTGACTCTTTTGTGTAGGCTTAACATTATCTGAAGAGCTCCAGCTTTAAGTGGATATTCTTTCTCAGCAAGCATGAAAAAGTCTTCTCCATTATCTGTAGAGACATGATGAACTTCACATGAATCATAATAAAACCATTTAGTACCAATACACGTGAATAAGGTTTTCCAAGAGTCATCATCAAGCATTTGGTTCAAAAGCCTTCTAAGATTTACCCATAACCGCATCTCCTTTGCATCTTTGAGATCTTGAGCATTAAACCTTTCTTGAACTAATTTCCATAGTGTATTAAGATCATCTCTGTCAAAAGCTTTAATAAGATCTTCAAATGTCATGAATGATGAAGTTTCACCTCCCAGCCTTGTAATCTTCCATGTTGGAGCAAAATTGCTAGCAGTGTAAACTTCCCAATCAATGATAGGATGTCAAATTTGCAGTGGTTCTGGATAAAAATCTCAGTCTTCAATCACAATCATTTCAGTCATTTGATCTTTAGTGAACTTCTCAGTAGGAATCTCCTTCTCAGTAGACTTTGTATAATCTTCATCAACCTTAGTCTTCTTAATAGTTTGAGAATCACTTACTTTAGCCTTTCTCTCCAATCTAGGAATCTCTCTTTCTCCTTCTTCAGAACCCATTGGAATAAAAGATTTATCTTGTTTCACAGTTCTGTAGTAAGCCTTTTCAACTTGATCATTAGACATTCCTTTAAATTGATGCTTTTTCCATTTACCAACATGACAACAATAAGACTTCATGTATGCAAGTATTTGAGCCTTGGTTGGTTGTCTTGGTTTCATCTGACCCTTTTTGACTGTTCTTCATTAAAATAAAATCCTTTAACTGAGCAATTCTTTGTTCCTCAGTTAAGGATGCATCAGCAACAAGGTCAATTGCCTTTTTCTTGATTTCGGATTATTAGCCACCGTGAACTGAATATCTTCTTCAGTAGGAACATAACTAAACTCGAGCTTTCCTTTCATAATTGTAGGTTGAACAGTGGAAATTGAATCTTCAAGATCTTCCATTCTCGTCCAATCTTTTAGCTTCCAAAAAGCTTAGAACTTCCATTTCTTTCAATCTTTTCTTCTCAGCAACTTTCTCAGCAATTTGATCTTCTGCTATCTTCTTAGCAAATTCTCTATCATGATCAATCTGAACTTTTCTTTTCTTTGAAATCTTACCTTCAGATTGCTGTACATCTTCCATAACTGCTTTACCCTTGTCAGTCTTCAATTTATCAAATTCTTCACTTGCAGTGGCAATATTTGGCTCTGCAGTGGAAATAAAATCAGTGGTAAAATCAGTTGCCGTTTGGAAAATGTCTTGATCTTCAAGTTGCTCTCCATGAGTTTCAGCTTCTTTCGCTCTTTTACTTGTATCTCCTTCATCTTCAAAATCAATTTTCCTCCCTCAAGATCAAAACCTGTTTTCCTCCCCTGTTTGGAAGAATTTCCCAAATCTTGATCACTAAGTCACCATCGAAGGTGAGGATGAAGATGGAATCACCATCTTTGCATTGCTGCTGTTGTGCTTTTTCAACCTCTGCATCTCTTCCTTTAAAGTCTGAATCTCTCAGTAATTGTTGAACATCCTTGACATGCTGCTTCTTAACAATAACCAAGTCCTTTTGTAGAGACTCAATTTGCTTTGCTAATTTGGTACATAGAACCATCAATTCCAATTGGTTTCCACGCCTCAAAGACTTCCAACTATGTGACCTGTTGGGAGAGGTGAATCATGGGGCATTGGTCCAGATTCCTCCATAGTAGGACTAGGTGGAAGTCTAGAACCACCACTGCTTGTTCCTAGACCAAAAGGTGCAGAAACTTGCTGTGTTGTTATGAGAGGAGTTGACTGTTTAGACCTTCTCTCATAGGTTCTTGGAACTGGTGGTGTATAATCAATGTTGGGAACATCAATTATAGGTGTATTTTGTTCAGATGAAATTTTAGCAAGCATTTGGGGTAGGAGAGGTGTAAAAATCATAATGTCATCTTTATTCAAATTTTGAAAAACTTTAGGCTTTAGGCAACTGATTTGATAAACAGTAGTATGAGGTTGCAGGTGAAATTCATTAAGCACTTGCACAAACTCGGATACATTAAAATTTTGGTTTTACTTTGTACATTGCCTTTCATACTTGTAAAAATATAGTTGGACCAATTGAAGATCTTATCAGTGACTAGACAAACCAAAGGATAAGCCATGGTTGAACTAAATTGCTCATAAGATGTTTTCTTAGGACTAAGGCAATGTAACAAAGTATGAATCAAAAATCTCCGGTGGGGACAAAAACCACTCTTTTTGAAAGTAGCCTTTTTGTCAGTGGTATCATACCCCATGGATGATAAAGTATCATGAATGTTAGACATAGGTAATGTGATGAGACCATTGAGATCATCCAAGTGAAGTACTCTCCTCAAGGATGCCTCAGTAATATCAATAGTTACTCCATCTACAGTGGCTCTTAGAGCATCTACTGTTTCATGTGTATCTCTATTCTCAAGTGTGATGGACTGAGCAGAAGTCCAAAACTGATTGATTTGAGAGATATAAATTGTGGTTTTAAAAGTAAAGCATACCTTATATGAGTGGTATGAAGAAAGTCCACAATTTGATGAAAAACAAGGCCACTCTTCTCGTTAGTCTTTTGTAAGTAGGCCACTAGGTTGTGCTCATCTGCAAATTTCAAAGAAGCCATAGAAACTTTTGATGAAAAATATTATTATGTCAGGAAGAATTGAAGTAATGACTAGCCAATTGAGAGAAAAAGATATATAGGGTTAGGGTTTAGAATTGATGCGCAAGTAAAATTATCTTTAGAAAGTAGTTATAATATAGAAAGAAGATAATTTACTTAAAATATTAACCCTATATATATGACTATCAGTGGTTACTTTCAACGGCTTGTGAAAAATAAATTACCGACATAATCAGTTGGCTAGAACAACAGTGGTAAAATAACACCGTCAGTGGAAACTGTGAACTAGCAGTGGTAATTTTTCACAAAAATTTCAAAGAGCAGTGGAAAATAAAATCATTAGAAATCAATATCGCCCCAATATAGTTTTAGCAAACTATCAACTATCAACGGATTTGATATGTCTTTACCATGAGCCGCTTGCTATGGACTAGCCAACTCTTAATCATAAAGAATATGGTGAGTTGATAACCATATAGTTTTTGGTAAACTATCAACCATAAACGGATTTGTCAAGTCTTTACCAGTAGCCATTTGCTCTCGACTAGTTGATTCTTATGTGTATTAAACATGGTGAATCAATAACCATTTGATGTGTATCTTAGATATACACCTTTTAACTCCAACTCCTCATCAAAACTTGATATACAAACTCACAAAACAATTTCATTACCCTACTGCCTCCCCTCAACACAAGAAAACATTTATGGATTAAGCATTCCAAGATTTGTTACCAAGTACTGAAATCTTCCCATAGCAATCTCGAATGAAATGGTGCCTAATTTCAATATGTTTTGTCTTTGTGTGTTGAACAGGATTCTTGATTATGCAAATGGTACTGCTATTGTCAATATGTATGATGGTATTCATGAAATTGTACCCATAGTCCAAAAGTTGATTTTGAAGCCATAATACTTGAGCACGCAACTTGCAAAGAACAATATACTCGCTTCAGTTGAAGAATTAGCCACCATTGTTTGTTTCTTGCATTGCCATGACACTAACCTGTTGCCAAGAAATTGACATCCACCAGTTGTAGATTTTCTATCCAAGCTAGTTATAGCATAGTCACTATCGAGTAAGTAACCGGATCTAAAGGAGAATCTTTGGAGTACCACAATCCCAGAGTAGGAAATGCTGTAAGATATCTGAAAATTTTCTTCACAGCAGTCAAGTGAGAGAACTTGGGAGTAGCTTGAAACCTTGCACAGCACACACAAAGAAACATAATATCGGTCTAGATGATGTAAGATACATCAAAGAGCCAATCATAGACCTATACATGTGCACATCAACAACTTCACCACTGTTTTCCTTAAGAAGTAGATGTGTAGTCTTGTCACAGGAGTGTGGATGACTTTGCATCAAGAAACTTGAACTTCCTTAGTATCTCATCCACATATTTATCTTGATTAATGAAAATACCATCTGGCTTTTGTAGTACTTGAAGTCCCTAAAAGAATGTGAGTTCTCCCATAGAACTCATCTGAAATTCTTCTTTCATCAGTTTCTCGAAATCTTTGCACATCTCTGTCTTTGTAGACCCAAAAATGATATCATCAACATACACTTGAACAAGCAAGATATCATTCTTGTCTTTCTTGATGAACAAAGTTTGATCCACTCTGCCTCTATGAAACCCATTTGCAAGAAGATAAGTAGTTAAGGTTTCATACCATTTCCTTGGTGCTTGATGCAAGCCATACAAAGCTTTAACAACCCTGTAGACTTTGTTAGGATATTCGTGGTCTTCAAAGCCGGAGGTTGTGAGACATAAACCTCTTCATCTATCTCCCATATAGAAAACACTTTTACATCCATTTGATAGACTTTAAAGCCCATAAAAGATGCATAGGCTAAGAACAACCTAATTGCTTCAATCCTTGCAACAGGGGCAAACACTTCTTCATAATCAATACCCTCTTCTTGAGTATATCCTTGAGCCACAAGCCTAGCTTTGTTTCTGATAACAATTCCCCTTTCATCTTTCTTGTTTCCGAACACCCATTTAGTACCTATTACCTTCTTGCCAGAAGGCAAATCACAAAGCACCCATACCTTTTGAAGCTTAAATTGGAGCAGCTCTTCTTGCATTGCTTCCACCCAACTTTCATCTTCAAGTGCCTTGTAAACATTCTTAGGCTCCATTTGTGACAGAAAACACATAAATAGACATTCATTCTTCCCTTCATGTATTTTAGACTCATATATTTTACTTATGAATCCATGAACATCAGGCAACTTTGTTTGTCTTCTAGTCTTTACAGGTGAATAGACATCCCCAATCACATTTTCAAGTGGATGTGATTTATTAATAGTAGTGTGGGGAGTCTGAGGAACTGCAATCTCTCTTGGCATATAAGAAATTTCAACATCATTGGCTTGAGCTTCCATAGTAACTGGAGTGTTGATTCCCACATCTGGTGTCATACTGGAAACACTTTGCCTTAACAAGAGAATATGAATTTCCACTGCTTTCAAAATTATCAACATTCAAATTACTATTTCCTTCTTTTTCCAAATCACTAGAAGGATGAACAACTCCGCCAGCTTTGAAAATCATTATTATCTGCATAGTCCCAAAGAGGTAGACTGAATTCATCTTGATCATCTGCATCCTCTTTACTTGGTTCATCATCATCAAGAAACTCTTCTAAACCTACAAAATCAAAAGAAGATGTTCCTGTAGCAACAGGCACATAATTCATAGTATTTGTTAGAGTATCAAGATCAAACAGTCTTTTCTGGACCGTTCCTTTGGCATTGACTTTTTTTCCGGGAACTCTACATGCATTCTCTTCAATCTTTTGGGTTCTTAAGTTGAATACTCTAAAAGCTTTACTAACCATGGAATACCCAACAAAATACCCTTCATCAGACTTTTCATCAAACTTGCCCGGATAATCTATGGTATTGAGAATAGATACATGACACCCAAATGGTCTCATAAAGTCAAGGGTAGGTGGTTTTCCCTAAACAATTCATAAGGTGTCTTGTTCTTTGTCATTACCACTAAAACCTTGTTTTGCACATAACATGCGTTGTTAACTGCTTCACCAAAAAGTAATTGGCAATTTGAATCGGCCAACATGGTTCTAGCAGCCTTCTATCGGTGTCTTGTTTCTCTCTCTCAAAGAACACCATTTTGTTGAGGAGTTCTAGCCACACTAAATTCTCTTTTAATACCTTTATCTCTTCAAAACTCATCCATAACTCTATTCTTGAATTCGGTTCCATTGTCACACCTAATGATTTTAACTTTCATATAATATTGGTTTTCTACTCGTAATAAATATCTTGAGGATACCAGTTGTTTCATCCTTAGTTCCAAGAAAGAAAACCCATGTGAATCGCTAAAATCATCGGCCACCACAAGACAATATTTCTTATGATTCAAGTCGCCACGATGTAGGACCAAATAAGTCCATATGTAACATTTGAAGTGGATGAGCAATAGAGTTAACCAACTTTGACCTGCAAGAAGAACCTCTCGTGTTGTTTGCCTTTAAGACAAGCCACACATGGTTTGATCATTTTCAAATCTTTCTCGAGGTAGACCTCTCACTAAACCATCTTTGACAATCTTGTTAATGGTTTTGAAGTTAACATGACCAAGTCTTCTATGCCATAACATGGATTCATCCATTGTGGCCTTTGCAAGCAAGCAAGCATAATCATCTTTAGCTACAACGTTGTTCATATCAAAGCTATAGAGATTGCCTTTTCTAGGAACTTTAAGAAGAATCAATTTCATCGCATCTTAAAATCCTTAGAGAGAACAAAGAACATATCTTTGGTAAAAGAACATTGTTCATCTTGTCACACATTTGTGACACACTAAAAAGATTGTACTTAAGCTCTTTTACATAATACACAAGTTCAAAGTCCAAGTTACCAGTTTTAATAACACCTTTACCAGCAACTTTTCCATTTACTCCACCTCCAAAGTGACATACCGTCCATCATAATGCTCAAAATCGAAAGATATGACTTGTTGCCAGTCATGTGCCTTGAACACCCTACTATCCGTATATCCTCGATCCGACCTTTTGTCCTTGGATGTTCCTGCACATATGAGTAAAGAGTTAGTTTCTTTTGGGGACCCAAGCAATGATTGACTTGGATCTCGCCCGTGTATCAATATAGTTAAATCTATCAAAGGTCATTGATACACCATTGGGATTGGTTGTAGAGGTACTTCCTTTAGGTTTCCATTCCCAACGTGCAGAGGCCTTCACAACATTGCCCATGTCCCCCCTTTTCTTATTAAAACCCTTGCAGTGGTAACCTTTCAATGAGCAAAGGGTAATCTGCCTGGTTGATTTTAGGTACCCACTGTTGGTTATTATTAACCTTTTTAGCTTGAAAGGTTCTTTTTCCTGTTTGTACAAATTTTGTAAAACTTGTTTTGGTGTTTGCACTTTTAACAGGTGACTTATGGTGAAAGTGTTAACAGTTTTTGCAGTGGCAAGTGTTTTGAGGCCACTTCTAAGTTGAACTACTCTTGGGACCATTTTGCAATGGGAATTAGGGTGTACATTATGTTGATACCTGTTAGTCTCCACCCTTTTATACCCATAGACTTCCCTTCTCCCAACATGATAGTCACAATAAGCATGTAAATGATCAAAACTACCACAGATATAGCATGCCTTATTGTTCATAAATCACTACCTAGTTGTTGAGATTTATCATGATTCCAACTCCTCTGGTTACCCCTAGGAGCTGTAGGCTTGTTCCTATACATCTCAGCATACCTTACAGTTGGTCTAGGTTTATTAACTGGTTTCCTAGGTTCCTATGTAACAGTATTAACAACTTTTGGTATAGAAGTCTCTACATTCTTTTTAACATTCTCATCAACAATTGATGAGTCACTAGCACTCTCAAAAACATCATTATCAAGCTTACTCTCTTCCTCACTCTTCACAACTGTGTCCTTTAAAGGACCATATTCTCTTTCAAGTTCCTTAAAGTCTTCTAAACCTGTATGAGCTAAATCTACACTTGGAGGTGATGGAACACCCCTTAGTGGTGGAGGCGCTAAAGATATAACCCATACCACTTAGCTTTATTATATATTTGAGCATTCCAAATTTTATCAATTGACTTAGACTGATTATAACATGTGTCTACAGTTAAATTGACATTTTCAATTTTCTTTTGGAGTTTTTCAAGCTCCTTTTGGTATGCTTCATTCACAGCAGTTGTATGTTCTACCTCTCTCCTAAGAAGAATCATATCATCATTATAAATTGACTCATTTGCCTGATAGTGCTCTATTTGCTTTTCTAATACTGCCATAGCTCTCCTATTAGATTAGCCACAAGATAATTAGCAAGTATATAATTCTTGCCTTTCATTAGAGTACGATCATTAAGTCTTTCAACTTCTTTAGTAGCCCTACATGTTTTAGAACGACTATCAAAGTTTTGTACCTCGAATCGAGAAAGCCATGAGAGCAAATTCAGTAGCAACAAGAGCAGCATTAGAATGTTCTTCTTCTTGTTCATCAACCATGAAACTCCAATCATAGCTTACACCATCAATAGCCAACATTGCCTTTGATTCTTCCACAGTTGGTCCCTTATTTTGCTTGTACCAAGTAGACCTGTTGTCCTTGGTCTTTGGTCTTCTACATTCTCTAGCAAAATGTCCAAACTTGTGGCGGTTAAAGCACTCCACTTTCTTCTTATCAAAGCCTGCAGTATCATCACCATTAATGTGGATAGGCTTGCCGTCTTCTTGTAGAATTTCTTAGCCCTCATGCTAAGAAGAGCTATCTGCCATTTTATATCCATCTCCTCCAAGTCATCTTCATCAATTTTCTTTATGTCTTCATGAGTTAAGATAGAGCCATCAACTTGTGTGGAGATAAAAGCATAAAAGGTAGGATCTCCAATACTAGCAACCTTCTTCTTTGAACCTGCAGTGGTAACATTAACATTACCATTGGAAACTTTAGAACCCTAGCAGTGGCAATATCATCATCACTTTCATCTTCGAATCATCACTGTCAACGAATTTGAAAACAATGCCAAGCTACTAGAGCTTGTACCAAGTTTCCCCGCCTTCTTCAACCTTTGCTCAATAAGTTTGAAGTTGTTGTAAAGATCATTGAGCTTCATTGTTTCTATGTCTGATTTGTTTTCCCAGATAGTAACATTGGTTTGAAACTCAAGGCAAACTTCTTAGAAACTTCAAATTGAGGTCTTCCTTTTCTACCTCAATGCCAAAACACAGTTAATGTGTAAGAATCTTCTCAAGTTTGGTAAAAATGCTATCAAGTGAGTCATTGCTTGAAGCAGAGAAGTTTTCATAACTTTGCTTTAACAATGTCTTCTGAGTCTTCTTTGTTGCATCATTACCACCAAACACCGAGCAAATCTCTTCAAACAGTTCTTTAGCAGTCTTGAATTTTTTGAATGCAATAATCTGGTCTCTAGGAAGAGTCACCAGAATGAGACTTCTAGCTTTAAGATCATTCTTCTTTTGAGCTTTTCAGATTTGATTCGGCACGAAACTTTCACAACATCTATGTCACCTATTTTGGAAGTAGTGGTCACAGACTTGAAAGAATCACCAAGTTGAATAATCTCCCACAGAGCATAGTCCTATATGAGGAAGTATTGCTCAATCAATATCCTCCACATCTCAAACTCATTAAGCTTAAGCTTAGGAGTCCTGGGTGTAGAAGAAGAGTTTGATTGGTTGTTTTCCATCTCCATTGTCTTGAGTGAGTGAGTCAAGCTAATTCTTTGGATCTTCTAAAACAAAATATCGAACGCGCTCGATACCACTTGATGGATCTAGGACACTCTCCTTGTGTCAATGATATTTTGTATAATATTATCAAGCAAGCGGAATTTACTTAAGTAATACTTAGAAGACGAATTATAGGATGTATGAGAATAAACACAAGTTAATACAAAACTCAAGCTCCAATATTATTAATGAATAATACGAGTGATCTTCACTTATCACTAGGGTTACACCTTGAAGCTTTTGTAGGTAATATTGCAATATGATATATAATTAAGACAATGACCTAGGATCTCCTTTTATACAACAAGAAGTCCTTTACAAGATAAGTATAAAGCTAACATAATAGAATATACACAAGATCTATTCTATACTTATCAAGACGCGTTTAACCTTATCATAAACTGATAGCAGTGGTAATGAAGAACTTGTAGTGGGAATACGTTTCCACTGCTAGTGTTAAACCAAGCAGTGTAAACCACTACTATCCGTGGTAACGGATTATTCCCAACACTTTTCATTATCAAAATCAGACCCAAATCAACCAAGAAAGAGCCGTTTATTGCTAATATTTGTTGTTTTCTTGAGTTTATGCTTGTGCAGGTACGAATATGTCAAAACGCACAAAAGATAGCCAAATCAGACGAAAATCCGAGCACGAGAGATAAAGAGTGCTAAAGCTGAGCCGAAAGGTCAGAATTGTGCATCTGTGAAGATTTTCATGCTGAAAAGATAATTTCTGAAAGATATGTTCAAGATTAAAGAATTGTCAGAATCAGTCCCTGAACTTTCATCATTTGGCAGAATCTACCCCTAAATTTTCAGAATTTACAAATTCAGCCCTTGGTTATTTGAAGAATGACAGGAATGGTCCTTGGAGTGCATTTTCAGAATTATACTTTTAATCCCTGGATTTTCAGCTTGTACACTTTTGGTCCTTATAATACACCTTGGATTTAATTCTAGTCCATATCCATCACTTAACTAAACCTTTAGGCCCAAATACCCTTTAGCCCATTATTCTACCCGGTTCAAACCAATCCTCAACCCGTATACCCAGGTCAACCCCAACCATTTACCCGGTCAACAATTAAAAAAATGAATTATATTAAAAAATCCCATCCCCGCCTTTTTCACCCCCAAAACCCAAACCCAGATAAACCCTAAATTACTCCCACGAACAATTAAGCTAATACACTAAAATTAAGGGTATAATTGTCCTTTCACTGACACAATCTGACACATGTGACTGCCAGGTCACTAATCCGTGTGTCATTCCCAAATCCCTGGCCTCTGATTGGTGCAACAAACGTGGCAAAATGATCGAAGGGCCAGAAATGAAAGGATGAGGTGTGTATGTGATCCAAGGGTTGTGATATGTTCAAAGAAAGCACAGATAGTCTTCTAGATCCTTCTCAAGACCTCAAAGCTTGGCTATAAAAGCCCCTGTTGATTCTACAGAAGATGATATGTAGAGTAGGAGTAGTGTAGAATAGTTCTGAGTAGTGTAGTTTATTTCAATCCATTTCTGTATTTCAAATTTCTGTTTGTACTCAGTTTTTTTTAATAAAATTTGTTTTTAGTCTAAATTCTCATTCAATCCAATTTTTGTTTTATTTTTTTAATTGTTTCATTCTACTTCAGTTGCTCAAGTTAGCTTATTCTTAATTATTTACAAGCTTGTTAATCTTCAAAGCAAAAACATAAAAAAAAAAAAAAAAAAAAAAAAAAAATTATTTGAAAATAGTTAAACTGTTTTAAAATCAATCTCAGAGGTTACATTTGATATTATAAGCTCTTTTAAGTTCTTAAATAGCTCAATAAGTTCTTGTTAAATAATCTACTCAGAATTCACTCAAAATTTCACTTTGGTCAACAAAAAGTCAAACTGCAGCCATTAAGCTCTTTTGGATCTGATTTGCTGATATGGAGTTGGATTTGGGTTAATTCAGTTGAATTGGGGTTGATAATAGTTTAGGTTACTGTTTCATTGATTTCATGAGCAAGCCATTGTGGTCGGATCGTTGTAGCACTTAATCTCTTCTAATATCTTTCATAGTTATTGAAATTTGTAGAATAGCTTAATTAGTGTTATCAGTTGCATAGTTTAGCTTAAATCTCAGTAGGTTTATTGTTGTTATCTTCTAATAACATTGTTGTCTTACTTTTGAATTTTCTGCTTTAAGCCTTAAATTTGCATCAGATTGATCATAGAAGTTTTAGGTGTGATAATTGTTTCATTTAGCTTAGATATTGCATATTGGATTTAGTTATAGCATAGCTGTGGATCAGATCTTGGAGTTAGAGGTTTAAATTGCAAATCCGTATTTAGAACTAGTGTTTGGATCAGTTTACTTAACTGAGTTGGAAGGCTTGTTTGTGGTTGAGTTCTGTAGCATTTATCTATATTAGATTTATTGTAGTCATTTAGTTCATCTATTAGTATCTTAGAACTTAAATAGTCAAAATTTAGTTTAAACTGCTCTTGTGTTCGAATCAGTTAGTATCAACTAGTGAGACTTTGCACATTAGGATTAGAATCAATATAGGTAGCCTAATTCAGTCATATTTCATCTTTAATCATCATTTACAATCATTTTTCAAAGATCAAAGTTCATCTAAGTCAAAATCTCATTTATGTGTTAAAAGTCAAAAGGTGAAAATTATGGTTTTCATAAAACTTTGTAGATTTTTCATTTGTTCGATTCTTGGTCAAAGTAATTGAGATTTTTGGAAAATCAAGTTTTGTTGGTCTAGTTTTGTAAATCATTTTTGGAGAATTCTTGGAATTTTTCTTAAGCTTTAAACAAGCTGCTCTATTAGCCCCCATATGCCCTGTTCACACTCAAAGAATAACTGAGTGTGAACCTGGCCATTTGCAGCCCTTGCACAGGGTTCATTTTAGCTAGTTAGGGTCCCAAATTTGGTTTAGCAGTCCTTTGCTTGGTGGTCTTGAGTTCCTTATTTCTGGTTTTCAGTTTAGCTTATTTGATAAGCAGTTACATGAACTTAATGTAGGGCCTGTAGGGCTGTCTGGATTTGGTTTTGGAAACCTGTTTTGTGCTTAACTTCCCTCTAGCTTGTGCTTTTTAAGTTCAAATATGTTGCTGAAGCTTTATCTTGGATAGTATAGGTTAGTTTTAGGCTTAGTTAGCTTATGGTAGGTTCTAGATAGCTTATAGCTTGTTTCACTTAGCTTATTACATCAGTTGTGTGCCCATTTCATATCTCTTGTGATCATTAGTTGTTTTTGTTATTTTTCCTTGATTCTCAGCAGTATTTTATTATATTCTGGAAGTTTTCATATTTTTCCATGGTCTTTTGCTATTTTTCTACATTTAATTTCATTTTCTAGGCTTTTTAATTACTTTTTAATACAAATAAATCAGAAAAGCTTCAAAAAAATAATTTTTCAATTTTCATAGATTAAGATAAATATAAAAAGCAAAAAAATAGTTTTTCCAGATTTTTCCTAGTTAAATTTATAATTTTTAGCATTCAAATTAGTTTTAAATAGTTTTTAATTCATAGAAATTAGAAAAATCATCAGAAAAATACAAAATTAGTTTTGAAAAGTCTTTTGAGTTATTTTATATTTTTGAAAAATAGTTGCATAATTTTCATAATTTTTAGTATTTTTAAATTAGTTTTAAAAGTTAAAAATTCTTTTTTAATTCAAATAAATAAAAGAAAAATCTTAAAAATTAGTTTTAATTCTTAAATAGTTTTAAAATGTCATTTTTAGTCTAAAATTAATTTTAGATCATTTTTAGGATTTAATTTAGACGTAGTTGCATTTTAATTTGCGTTTCATTTATTCCCGTAATAGCACTTTAGCGTAGATTTGCGTTATTAGCCATAATTCTTTGGTTTTCCCCATAGATTTGATTCCCATTTAATTTCCCTTGCACCGTAGATTAGGAATTCCCAAATTATCCTTTTTCAACATTCAAATCACAAAAATCGGGACGAGAGTTGAAAATTTCATTCATCCCTCGTTCGGAACGATCACGGGACTCAAACCTAACACGTTTGAGTTACCCAAATACTAAAAACTTCTATTATTGGTTTCCCGAGCGAATCAGCCATCGTTGTGTTTATTGCGAGAGTTTTAGCTTTAGGATAATAGAGTATTAACATAAGGCGTCACACTCATCAACTGACGTCGTCCCAACGATAACTTGGCCCAAAAGAAACATTAAAGACGACGACCTGATGGCGTCACCAGCAAAAGGGGACGCCGTCACACTTGTAAATCTATATATAGAATTCGATTTTCAGCATTTAGAGAGGTAGAATTTTGGAGAGCAAACCCAAACTCGTGTGTAGTCCGACTTGGACATTATTTTTGGGTAACATACCCTTCTTTACATTATACAATGAGTTTGTTAATCCATCATATCATTATGTCTACCTTATGTTTAATTATTTGTGTGTATTCTTGCTTATTTACCATGAGTAGCTAAATTACTATTGTGTTTACTTAGATCTATGAAACCTAGTTATTAATTATTTTTAGGTTGTCTCTTATCTTGATTGGTAGATGTTAGAGTAAGGAAAACTGGCTTCTTCTTTAATTGTTTCGAGCTTGAAAGTCCTAAATAGCAAAAAGCTTAAGAGTACACTTTAGCCATCGTTGTGTTTATTGCGTGAGTTTTAGCTTTAGGATAATAGAGTATTCAGGGGAGATACTTTGCTTCTTGGCAATCCCGGATAGTCTAGAGGAGAATTACGATTCATAGAATCGGAGAATTTAGGACCGCCCTATGATCAAAGGGAATACAACGCACCAATTAAGATGAGGATGTGACAATTCAACTGACCAATAAAGATAAGTAGTGAATAAGAACATCTAAGTAAACATACTTTTAATCATCATAAGAGTACATGTACATTAACATAGCCTATCATTAGTTTAAGTAGTTATTAGTTTAATTAGTTAGTAGTTAAAATTGGTAGAAGTACCACCCCCACTCCTATACCCCTAGATATTTACCTTGCTTTCTAAAAAACATAAAAGACTAAAAAGAATCTTCCTCAACCTTACCTTCTCGTCATACACCTCTTCCAAGCATCTCTATTCCCCTAGAGAACGATCAACCCCCTGGGCTTACCCATACTACACTGCAACGATTAGGTACACTTCCTAGAGGGTTTTAAAGCTTAATGAAGTCTTTCGACCCCAAACTTATGCTATCAAAGTATTATCAAGTAGATTCTGCATACTTGTTAGCATTAACCTTTTTTTCATTCACAATTGTTTTGGAATCATTCAAGGCAATTTACTTATACAAGCTAAGTAGATCCAAGGTTTGGGACTCATAGTTTTCATGGATGATTTTTGGTCTTTGGGGATTCGTTCTCTTCTACCCCCTCCCATTTAGACATAAATTGGGAGAAGTGTCACTTTATGGCTAAAGAGGGTATTCTCCTCGGGCATAAGATTTCTAAGAGTGGTATCGAGGTTAATCGTGCAAAAGTGGATGTTATTGATAAATTACCTCCTCCCACCATGGTTAAAGGAATTTGGAGTTTCTTAGGTCACGTCGTCTTTTATCGAATATTTATTCAAGACTTCTCCGAAATAGCCCAGCCTACGACCCATCTCTTGGAGAAAGATACTCCTTTTTTATTTTCCAAGGAATGTATGAAGTCATTTGAACATCTTAAAAAGAAATTGATCGAGGCTCCTATTCTCGTGGCCCCTGACTGGGACATACCGTTTGAGATCATGTGTGATGCTAGTGACTATGTGGTAGGAGGAGTCTTGGGCCAATGAAAGAACAAATGGTTTCAGCCTATACAGTATGCGAGTAAGACTTTATCGGATGCTCAGACACATTACACCACTACAAAAAAAGAGTTATTAGTGGTGGTGTATGCGTTTGAGAAATTTCGTTCTTAACTTGTCTTGTCTAAGACAATAGTGTATACGGATCACTTGGTTTTAAAGTATCTATTTTCTAAACAAGACGCTAAGCCTAGATTGCTCTGATGGGTTCTCCTCCTCCAAGAATTTAATATCTGAGTTACGCGATAAAAAAAGGAGCATAGAATCTTGCAGCTGATCATTTAAGTAGACTCGAAAATCCTCGTAAAGGTGATCTCGATGAGATGGAAAATGAACCCCCGTGGTTTGCCGATATTGCAAACTACTTAACCGGTAATGTGCTTGTTAAAGGGATGTCATCCCAGCAAAAGAAAAAATTATTCAAAGATATTAGGCATTATTTCTGGGATGATCCCTATTTGTTTAGAATATGTGCTGATCAAATAGTTAGGCGGTGTGCGAACGGGAAAGAAGCTTTGGATATTCTAGAAGCTTGTTACCATGGTCCTGCCGGAGGACATCATGGCCTGAATTGCACTGCCAAGAAATTTTTTGACTCTGGTTTCTGTTGGCCCATGATTTATCGTGATGCCCATGCATGGTCCTGCCGGAGGACATCATGGCCCGAATTGCACTGCCAAGGAAAAATCTAACAACAATACGAAATGCCTCAAAATTCTATCCAGATTTGTAAGATCTTTGACGTTTGGGGCATTGACGTTATGGGGTTGTTCCCGTCTTCACGAGGCAACAAGTATATACTTGTGGTTGTCAATTATGTGTCGAAATGGGTGGAAGCTAAGACTTTAACCGCGAATGACACCCGAGTTGTCTTGAAACTTCTGAAGCAATTATTTTACAGATTTGGAACCCCATGGGCCATTATTAGCGATCGAAAAACGCATTTTTACAACAATCAATTTGCTAGGGTGATGGAAAAATATGGTGTTAACCATAAGCTTTCTACCTCATATCATCCTCAGACTAGTGGCCAGGTGGAGGCGTCTAATCGCGGTTTAAAAAAGATATTAGAAAGATCGTGGTTGAGTATCGTGCTAAGCTCGTGTACGGTAAAGCTTGTCATCTACCCATTGAGCTTGAGTACAAAGCTTATTGGCTCTTGATATGTACAAATTTTGATCTTAAAACTGCAGCTAATCACCGAAAGATTCAATTGAATGAATTAAATGAACTTCCTTATCAAGCCTATAAGAATTCTTTGATCTATAAGGAAAATACAAAGAAGATTCACGACTCAAAAATCAAAAGTTGAGAATTCCATGTCGGTGATCATGTTCTTCTTTTTAATTCTAGGTTGAAGATTTTCTCGGGAAAAATGAAATCTCGTTGGCCTGGCCCGTTTACTATTACCGAAGTGTTTCCATATGTAACTGTTGAGTTATCCCAACCAGACGGTCCTAAATTCAAGGTAAACGGGCATTGGATCAAGCACTACCATGGACGGGACATTCCAACTTTGGATGTCCTAGAACTCCATCTTTCCCCCGTGGAAAACTAATTCGGGGGGCTAGTTAAGCTAGTGACTCGTTAATAAACAAGCGCTTCTTGGGAGGCAATTCTTGTTATCTATCTATCTATCTATCTCTCTATCTAACTCTATTTTCCTTTTTTTCTAATAAGCGTGTCGTGGTTTTTGGATAAGTGTGGGGTTGTGTTTTCGCTATGTGTGTTTGTAGGTTCCCGTTTTGCTTATAGAATTTCCTATGATCGAGAATACCTCCTTGCTTGTTCTCATACCCTCCAACACTCGGTCTCCTATCATTTTCATGTTATATCTAGATAACCCTTTGTCATAAATAAAATGATTTTTCACCTATCACACATAGAATTTTTGAAACATTCACCATTTTCAATTCTAAGTGTGGGGTTAATACCAATTGTTAATACCCCTTTATCACTTATACCTTATCACAAACCCAACACTTATATCACGTTAAACACAAGGATGTTATGCGTAAGATGAAGCAAAGAAAGATTAAGATAAAGATCTTGGTGACTTGAATATGAATTCGTATGTATGTTTAGAGAGGTAGAGAAAAGAAGATGAAAACAGTAAGTTGTATATTGCTTCAAGGAAAAACACACACACACACACTCAAGCACACCCCTCAAATGACATACTTGAGGGGTATTTATAGTACAAGACAAAGGATGCCCTAAGGCTTGGCCATGGGCCGTATGTGGGCTTCGTGGGATTGGATTGGACATGGATTGATATAAGGCTAGCTTAACTAAACTAATACCCATTTAGCTTAGTCCAATCCACGAGCCCGTTGACTATTCTATCACGATATCTAACACACGTTACAAAGTTCCTAAACGTGAATGACCATCACTTCTAATAAAAACTATTAAGGCTAACAATCTCCCCCTAAGGGGTGGTCATTCAAATGATGCTCTACTTGATTAGGTCTTTACTTTTCTCGAGCTTGAACTTTGTGCGTAGATATAGAATAGTCTTGATTCTTTGTTCCTTCATGCTTTGTGATCAGATAATGTGGTTGTTTGCCATTGTCAACTTCGTTGGTTAGGTATCTCCACGTCTTTCTCCACCATGCTCACACTTCTATTTGACTTTGAGTTTCCAATGATGAAGTTCTCGAGTCTTTACACTTTGAAGATTCTTTGACATTGACGAAGAATCATCTTTAACTTTGAGTTGCCTTCGATTTTGATGAGAACTTTCATGTGTTGATGGTATGAGCATGTGGCGAGTCTGCACGAACCATCCGCTCCGGAGCTTCCATAAGAAGAAAACATAAAAAAGGTTAGTAATAAGCGGATTCCGGCACTTACAAGTTTGAATTTTGAGGGTGTTAACAGCATAGTGTGAAAACACGTCTCTAATTCTCACAAGGGCCGTTCCTGAACTGAGTCCCACAAGTGAGATAACGCGATATACCGGGTACATCACAGTTCGGATGAGTCGTCGAGGTACACAAGCATCACCCCACGACTGTAGACCGTTTGAGACACACTAAGCGTAATCCACGGGGAGTTACGAAGTGACTGCTGTCGTGGGCGTTTGATGTTGACCCCGGGGAGTTTCCATTCAATCACGAAGATCACGATGTGAAACTTCTCATAAATGTTCTCGGCATTGCTAAGATCTGCGTAGGACTCTATAATATATCACTTGTGTCCTTATTGATGAACAACAAGCGATGTCATGACAAGTGTTCCTATGGGATCTTTTGATGAATCTCGTGGCTCTAGACTCAATAGTGCATTTTGGTTTCCTAAGCAGAGACTAGGGAGAGGGTCTCCTTCTTCAATACCAACGATCTCTAAGAGAAAGTCGATAGATTATGTAAGGTTCCCAGTGAGAATGAAACAAATCCCTTTTAAGAGGAATTGAGTGGCTAGAAGGTTTAGTGCGCGCCATGGGTCCATGGCGTCTTTGTCTTCAATACCAGTGTCATCTAGTGACAACCAGTACCATATGTATTGAACCCGGTTTCTGCTCTAAGGTTGAATATGGAGGGTTATTTCTTTTCACCCTTTCATTACATTTCTTTTTAATTCTTCAACCCCTTCTTTCTCCTTTCTCACATTACTCCTTTTTTCAATCATACCTAAGGACTTCTAATACTAACTATGGGTATTGTCCTTGGGTAGATCCCTCCGTCTCTGGCGGATCATAGGACGGATTTTCCTATCCTTAGTCACCTTATAACTCCATGACCGTCCTATTGTTGCCATAAAACCATTTTCTTGAAAATCTCTCAAAGTGTTTATGATTGAAAACATGTTTGGAACACTTTGAGAGTTTTATATTTTCGTAAACACTCCCCTTCACATGTGCTTATATTGTTTAAACTTAAATCTGCACATAGAGGGTAGAGTTCGCACTTTTTGAATTGATCAGCTCGTGATAGACAATTCCCACAAGACACTTACGTTGCTTTCAGTTAAAGAGTTCCATTGTAAGTTTTTAGGTGACAACTAGCTCTAATAACTAACTTGAAGTTGTAAAAACTTCTTGAAAAGAAGGTTAGACCCATGTAAGTGCATGTCTATCACAAGTTTCTCAAATGGTACATTTTGACTTTGATTACTCGTCAATTCATAGGTTTCGATGAGTCGAGCTCTTTTGAGATTCAAACACCGATCATTAAACATTTTGATCACATTTTAATCACGTTTCTCCCCTCAAAAATAGCATATCTATGATGTTTTGAAACAAAATGATTAAAAGATATGTTTTTCGAAAAGCATTTGGAGATAAACTGATTTAGCATGAATTTTGGAACAATTTTTTGTTTTATACTCCCCTTAACGAAAGCATATTTTTCATACAGAAAATTTAGAATCAATTAAGGGTTTAGAGGGAGTTATCTTGGTACCAAATGTGAGAGATTTTGAAAAATCTTGTTGAAAAATTTCGAATCAATGTACGCTAAGATGAAGATTTAAAAAATCTTTTGAAGATATTGAAGAAGAATTATCTTCATTTGTTTTAGGATAAGTGCTCAATATATATGAAAATTGATTTTGCGTAGCACTTTCCTTTCTTTAAAGATCGGGTTACAGTAATCAAGTGCCAAGCCATTATGTTTTAGGAAAAGTGCTTGAAGAATATTTAAAACCTTAGATTTTGATAAGCACTTTCCTTTCTTTGAAGCGGGTCCCGAACCGATGTGTTCGAAGCCATTATGTTGAAGTCCGGTTTCGTATGAAGTATACGAAACCCATTATGTTTTAAGAAATTTTTAAGAAACGACATATTTTAGAAAACATTTAAAGAACTCTCGCTCAACCATCTGTACATACCCGTATCATTGTTGAATGACATTTCTAGAAACGTACAGAATATTGATTATACGAGAGACATGTCGTGAGAAGAATATTTTTGGATTTTTGATTTTCTATTGTTTTTGAATTTTTTGAAAGTTTTATATTTTTATATTTTGCTTTTGATGGTTTTTCAAATTTTGTATTTTGTTTTTCAAAAAATATTTACAAAGAAGATTTGAAGAAAGAAGATTAAGTCATGTCATGTAAAAGTGGAGTTAAGAGTGGAACTAGAAAAGGATTTCCACATGCGAAATTGGCATAAAGTTCTTCTTTACCACATGGGGTATATGAACCTTCAACACTTTTACAAGTACCTGCATCCACAGAAGAAGAATTTTCACAAATAACAGTGTTAGAAGTATATGTTTCCTCACGGCGAGGGAGATCACTATCAACGGTTGTAGTGGTTTCTACTTCCTTATCCTGATGATTTTCACTATTATCTGTGTTGGTGCAAGTATCAAAAATCTTTCCTGTGGGAATCCATCTAAGACCAACTTGGTTGAAAACTTTTCCTGTGGGTTTCCACCTAAGGTAAGATCTAGGAGTTGTTTTCTTATCGATGCAACGAAGACTCTTTTTTAGAAAAACTACGTCCTGGAGAGATCCACCTATTAGGTTTCCTTTTGATGTTGATCTTGTCACCGGGTTTGTTTCTATTTGGTGTCTTAGTGGATTGTGCCTCGGCAAGAGAATTATCTTTCTTGAGATATTGTAAGGCACATGCATCATGATTAGCTGAAAAGACACATTTTTACATGTAGTACAGACAAATTCAATATTCTTGTTTAAAATAGCAACTTTAACTTTGTCACTACAGTCTTTTGGAAATTGATTCTTGTTCGAAAAGACTTAGAATTCCTAGTGTTGTTTTCTAAGGGCATAGCATTTTCTTTTGCGCAACTACTCTTAGATGTAAGCCAATCCCTAGTCTTTTGTAGAGTTTTCCTAGGTAATGGTTTACTACTACCGCAGCCTTGAGCTCTTGTAGAATTCATCACCTTAGATGTTGCACCTAAAATTCCGTCTTTTCGAAGTTCATGTGCCTTTTTCTAGCTTCTTCTAGATAGTGATTGTTGACCATGTTGTTAGAACCCAGATTCTTTAAGCTGATTTTTGTCACATTCCGTGTACTATTCCTAGAGATGCCGTGTAATCACTTTTGGTGTTTCAAAGAATCGCTTTTCCTTTTCAAAACTTTTGATAATTCTCTTTTTAATAGGCAGGAACTGTGGAGTGACTGGTTTTGACAAATCATTTTTCTCATTGACTTTTGGAGGAGGTGAAATTGACATTTTGGTTTAAAACCTTTGTTTTCTCCTCGGTCAATGGTTTTGCAAACTTAGTATCCACACCTTTCCTTTTGACTTTCCAACTGAGCTCTCAAAAGATCATTTTGCTCTTTCATGTCCTTGTAGGCACGCCTCATACACGAGTTTGTCATACTTGCATTCCTCAGATTTTTGATCAAGCTGTTTAAAATATGACATGTTTTCTTTTTTAAGTTTTTCAAAAGCTTTTTCATATTTTGAAACAATTTCGGAGGTCTCAGACTGGTGTCTTTCATGATCTTCAACAGAATATGTTTGTAAGATAATGGACATGATATCGGTAGTCAGAACATCTTCGAAGAGGGAATCATTCAAATTTTCCAAAACTTTGATGTGTTCAACACTTTCATTAGCTTGCTTTACCAGGGATTTATGGTCCTTGACAAAGTCACTTGTTTCTTTCAAAAGTGCTTGTTCAACATGAATTACCCTCGACTTGATGGCGATTAACGGAGGGCAATTTGGGTTTTAAAAACTCTTTTGTTTCGTCATCATGACGAGTAAACCAGATGTTAGTTGTAATATTGGTTTTAGACTTGACAGTCTCTTGAAGATAGCCAATTCTAGTTTTAACGTCATCTAAAATGCTTCTAGTATCACTTGTGTTAAAAGGATTGTTTGAAGACATTTGTTCGATTTTCGAAAAGGATTTTGAGACAACTACAGGAGTTGCAACTGGTTTTGAAACTAGTTTTGAAACTGGTGTTGACACTTTGTTTGAAACACTTGGTGTGGTGGAAAACGTTGATTGTTCTTTTTGATTAACAATCGGTTATAATCAATCGGTTTAAGATCTGGATTCTTTTGTTTCATTTGTTCCATTAATTTTGTTCCATTTGTTATAATCAATCGGTTTAAGATCTGGATTCTTTTGTTTCATTTTTGATCTACTCTCCTCAGATAGTTCCAACGTTTCAAGAGAATCACGAACAATTATGGGTTCATGCAAAGGTTTTCAATTGTTCAACACATTGAGATTTCGAGCTTTCTTGAGGAACGAAGAAGGGTCGTTACCAAGTGCCATCTTATGTGAAGTATGAAAACGTGGATTTACTTGGTTTGAAAGCATCTTGTTTGTTTTATCTGAATGACCCGTTGTGAGAGGCAAATTGTCCAAAGCTTTAATTTTCTCATTTTTATCCAGAATTTCGTCAAGAAGAGAATCTTCGCTTTGAAAAATCAGAATCAACTTTCTTCTCTTTTCAAGATCGAAAACGGTGCTTTTTGTTTAGAAAGTTGGTCATTTAGATCTAAAATTTCCTTGTTTAAAGATTTAATTTTCAAGTGAGAATTCACATCAAGTGTGTTATACTTGATTTGCAATTCTTTTTCTCTTAAAACAGAATCTCGATAACCAATTTCTAATTCTGACATTTTGTTTGTATGAAATTCATAGGCTTT
This sequence comes from Chrysanthemum makinoi, assembly GCA_910596185.1. Lineage (NCBI taxonomy): Eukaryota > Viridiplantae > Streptophyta > Magnoliopsida > Asterales > Asteraceae > Chrysanthemum > Chrysanthemum makinoi. The sequence continues at coordinate 44,926,652 of OU343224.1, read as the reverse complement.
GGCGTGCTCCTTGTAACTCTCAAGCTCAGCGGTCAATTTCTTATTCGCGACCTTAACCTCGCGATTGACCTTACTCACTTTCTCAATCTCAATACCACAATTATTGATTAATGTTTCAAAATAAGCACGGTTTCCTCATCGTCTCAGTATTTTGTGCCACACAGCCTCCATTAGGATCCACATCTGGAGTTTCAGAGTTCGTATTGCTACAACTCGGATTGTCCAGTTATGTATCATAAGTAGGTGTCGATGTCAGAATCGTTCATCATGAGTAAACCTGACTAGAAACATTACTATAATTTGGTACCTCATTGAGTGGATCTGTGTCATAGACTGGAGGTGTATCAAAAGTACCACTTGAGGTTGTGTCCTGCGGATTGATTCTATGACCGAGGTTGCGGATTTTTGCTTTATCTCGCCCGCTTTGGATTCATGAATGCGTATTCTCGAGTCAATTCAATTCGACTCTTCTTTCGTGCTAACATCAACATGTACCTGGAGCCTTTCAAGCTTCGATGCGTTTGACACTAGATTCCGAACTAAAATAACCTGAATTTTGGCTTTGAGGTTCGAGGCGATTCGAACCGAAGTCATATAACGATTATTCCCATGTTGATATCCCATATTCGATTCATAATCGACCCCTTGATGTCCAACAAACCGCCTCGCATATTGCATCCGATTCCCCATTTGTATACCCGTAGCAAATCCATTCTGATTCCCAATAACATCAACCATTTGTCCTTCTTGACCCATATGCATACTCGGTTGAGCAAACTGCGGATTATACGATGAAATCCATTGGTGGTTGTTATTTGGTGTAGTGGGACTAATGTTTACTTCATTGAAGAATCCTTTTAAGAAAGCAGTTATGAGACGATCTTCTTGAGTTGCCATTGATGAAGGTATGTATGATAAAGTTGATGTAGGATCGATTCAACGATAAAGGAGTTGTGGTTGATGAAGATTAAGCCCGGTTGAGGTGTTTCTGAAAGTCGTACTCGTAACCTTGGTTCAAAAAATTTTCGCCCAAAATTTGAATTTCACTATAAAAATCAATTCTAAGGTCGTATGAAAATTTGAGTTATGACAATTTTGACGCCAAATTTGACCGAAAAATTTGAATTTAGGCCCAAAAATTTGAATTTTTGACCAAAATTTTCACCGTTAAACCAAAATTTGAATCTCGCGTAAAAATTGAACGTTTAGTCTCCTCAAAAATTTAAATTTTACTCAAGTTTTCCCGCCAAAGAGCTTAGGCGTAGACCAAAGAAGTTACGAGTAGGATATGGTTACGAGTAGGATGTAGTTACGAGTAGGATCTTATGCGTAGGAAGCTTAGGCATAGGATTCCTTAGGCGTAGGATCTTATGCGTAAAAAGCTTATCTTACGCGTAACCTTAAGCTTATGCGTAGACAAAAAGTTACTCGTAAATCTTACGCGTAATTTTGAAGTTATGCGTAGAGTTACTCGTAAGCTTTTAGCTTATGCGTAAACTATGGTTAAGAACCAAAAATCCTTTACAATCGTCACAGTAAGGGATATCCACAAGTCGAAGTGTTCCACACACTTATCCAAGTGAGGGAAGCACTGAGTAACCGTTATAGCTCAAAGATTCTTCACCAAAAAGTTACGAGTAGAAAACTTATGAGTAGTTGACTTTCTTACGAGTAGAACTAGGGTTTTGACTTACTCGTAAAAATTTCCAACGATTCAAACAAATTCGCTTGCACGGATATCCTTAAAACACTCGAATAACACAAAAATGTTAACCTTTTTCACCCAAAGTGCTTAGAAAAGTTACGAGTAGAAAACTAGGGTATTGACTTTTTGACTTCTACTCGTAAGAAATTTCCAACGATTCAAATGATTTCGCTGCACGGATATCCTTAAAACACTCCAATAACACAAAAATGTTGACCTTTTTCACCCAAAGTGCTTAGAAAAGTTATGAGTAGAAATGACCAATAACCAAATACGAGCTTAAAAATGAAGAAAAACACGTAAAGCTACGAACTTTTTGCAAAGAACTGAAACTTTAGCACCAAATAAACCTTAAACCACAAGAATCTTGAATTTTTTGGTGAAAAAATGAAAGCTTTAAGCGTTTCAAATATGTAAAACGTGAGCTTATACGCGTAACCCTTCAAAACAAACACAAACACTCCTAAACCATTGTTAGGCGATTGATACCAATTGTTATACCCTTTACCACTTATACCTTATCTTTATCACAAGTACCACACGAACCAAACACAAATACGTTATGCGTATGAATAAGAAGAAAGGAAAGAACTTGGTGACTTGAATATGAATTCGTGTATGTTAGAGAGGTAGAGAGAAGAAAGATGAAAACAATAAGTTGTATATTGCTTCAAAGGAAAAACACACACACACACACACTCAAGCACACCCCTCAAATGACATACTTGAGGGGTATTTATAGTACAAGACAAAGGATGCCCTAAGGCTTGGCCATGGGCCGTATGTGGGCTTCGTGGGATTGGATTGGACATGGATTCATATAAGGCTAGCTTAACTAAACTAATACCCATTTAGCTTAGTCCAATCCACGAGCCCGTTGACTATTCTATGACGATATCTAACACACGTTACAAAGTTCCTAAACGTGAATGACCATCACTTCTAATAAAAACTATTAAGGCTAACACCAATGATTTTTAAACATTGAGGACAATGTTTAGTTTTAAGAGTGGGGTGGATTCTACCGAAATATGACTTTCCTGCTTTTTTCTGGGCCCCACATAACCTCGTTTTTAACCAATTTATGTTATATATATTTTTTTTAAAAAAACTATTTTTTGTATAATAAGTAGGCTAGAACAAGGGAGATTCTGACTCGACTGAGTATTGCACACTAGCTTTTCTCTTAGCTTTCGAGACTGAGCGTTTGCAAAACATAAAAAATTTGCAAGGAATGAAAAAGGATAAAGTTGAATATAAGTTAGATTCTAGTCGTGGAGCAGGTGGTTCTCTTTAGAGATCATAGTGGTTAAATTATGGCTTTTTGCTCCCCACAGCTAAATAACACCATAGATAAAGATGCACGGCTTTTACGAATATTAGTTTTTACTCCTTTTCTAAAGAATTCATGCATATGAAATATGGGTACACATCAAGGTACTACTAGCGTTACGGGGAAATAATACAACTGATTCCTGATAGTTTGCTACTATTGTTTTGGATGTTGAAAGACCGTAGGACTCGGGGTTTGGCACCTAAAAAATTTTAATAAACAAAAGTCGTAATAGACTATTGTTTCCTGATGGTTCGTTCCCGTTGTCTCAGTTATTTAAAGGGTAGAGGTAAATGTCATAATAATCCAAAGCTGATAAAAGTTTTATGTTTCCTGAAGATTCACTCAAGTTGACTCAGACTTCAAAAAGGTGGAGGAAATCCAAAGTAGAAATACGACTACTGTTTCTTGACGGTTCGCTGCCGTAGTCTCACTTGTTTAAAGGACTGAGAACTAATTTTTCTTAATTATAATATTTAAAAAAGCCAAAACATCGACTAGGGGGATATCTAAATAAGGCTTCTGTCTCTGGACTCGTATATGAGTTGTTTCGAATGAAATAAAAAGGATATCCCCTAAATCTTCTTAAACTATGACCTTGATATGGACCTGATTTTTATATGCGGCCATTCTCTAGGGAAGGGTTTTAAACTAATTATTTTTTAAACCGGGTGCCTTTATATGACTATAATCTATCGAAATAAAAAAAAAAATAATAAATAAATAAAACTTGTTTTTCAAAATAAAATCCTTAGAGGAACTAGGAATAAGGGAGCAAAGAGTAGCTGAGCATACACAATTATCATCTATGAGTAGTGTTAGCATCTAATTTTATATTTTGCTGTGATTCGTTTTAAGCTTGGTTTGGGGATTGTGAAAATCAAGGATGATTTAAAAATTTTAATTTTATCTCCTGGAAACACCCACTTTGCGTGTTTCCCATTCTTAAATTCTTTATATAATTTGAAAAATCTCTTGTTATCTATTAATGATTTCATGGTTAAAACGGGGCGCTTTAAAGCAAATGATTTTTGTAACCCTTGATGAACATCTTTCTGTTCTTGTTTGATGTGAGGGATTTTATTTAAGGTGGTTTTAAAGATTTTCTTTCACAAAGTGTGTAATAAAAATTGCGTGAGGGACCAACAATGGCTTAAGTGTGGGGTATTTTGATGTGTGCTAAAACACACATTACTAGGCTAGTACTTTCTCTCTACTGATTGTCTTTCATTTTAATTATGCATTTCATTTCATCTCATTAGTTTAATAATCAATCAATCAAAACCCCTTTTAAAATCAGTGACATTAGAACTAAGATAAATACTCGCACATATCTCTTGGACAACTTCGACTTTACCAATTACTACACTACACACGACCAGGTTCTCTGATTGTTAGTGCATTAGGTAGACCATAGGTAGACGAGAATATCAAACTTCTTGATGCTGGTATCATTTACCCCATCGAGGATAGTCCTTGGGTGAGTCCAGTTCAGTGTGTTCCAAAAAAGGAGGAATGGCCATTGTGACTAACGAACAGAATGAATTAGTTCCTACTAGAACTGTCACCAGATGGCGAGTATGTATTGATTATCTTAAATTAAACAAAGACACCAGAAAAGATCATTTTCCTTTACCCTTTATTGATCAAATGCTTCAAAGACTAGCATGAAATAAATTTATGTGTTTACTAGATTAATTTTCAGGATAATTCCAAATTCCTATTTATCCATCCGATCAAGAGAAGACCACTTTCACATGTACTTTTGGAACCTACGCTTACAGCCGTATGCCTTTCGGTCTTTGCAATGCCCCTGCGACTTTTCAAAGGTGCATGATGCCATATTTCAAGACATGCTTGAAACCTCTATGGAAGTTTTAATGGATGATTTCTCAGTCTTCAGAGACTCATTTGTTGATTTTCTTTCAAATCTTGATAGAATTATCAAAAGATGCAAAGATGCTCATCTCGTTCTAAATTGGGAAAAATGTCACTTCATGGTGACCGAAGGAATTGTGCTTGGTCACATAATTACCACCGCTGACTAATGTTAAAGCAATTAGAAGTTTTCTAGGACATGCCGGTTTTTACCGACGTTTCATCAAAGATTTTTCCAAAATTTCTCGTCCTATGACGAATCTTCTTGAGAAAGACTCTGTCTTACACTTTAATTCAGATTGCATTAAAGAATTCAAAACTTTGAAAGCCCAAATGAATAGTACACCTATTATTATATCACCTAATTCGTCTCTACCATTCGAGCTCATGTGTGATGCAAGCGATTACACTGTAGGAGCTGTTGTAGGACAACGAGAGGGTAAACACTTACATCTTATATATTTCGCCAAAAAAACACTTAATAATGCTCAACAAAACTATACAGTTACATAAAAAGAATTATTAGCCGTAGTTTTCACTTTCGACAAATTCAGATCTTATCTCGTGATGTTGAAAATGATTGTGTTCATTGATCATTCAGCACTCAAATATGTGTTCACAAAACAAGATGGGAAACCACGTCTTATTAGATAGATTTTACTACTCCAAGAATTTGATATTGAGATCAAAGGTAAGAAAGGAGCAAAAAATCTAGCTGCTGATCATTTGTCTTGCCTTGAGAATCCAAATTTAGAAGAATTAAGGGAAGATCAAATAGATTATTATTTCCCTGATGAGACTCTCATGACAGTTGGCACAAGCGACGATAAAGAAATTCCATGGTTTGCAGATTTTGCAAATTATCTCATAGGAAGAATTCTTAGAGAAGGATTAGCTCATGCCCAACGTAGTAAATTCTTTTTAGAACATAAAAATTACTTTTGGGAAGATCTATAACTTTTTAAAATGTGTCCCGATGGGATGATCAGAAGATGTGTTCATGGTTCTGAAAATCAAAGAATTCTTGATGAATGCCATTATGGCCTAACTAAGGACACTATGGTCCTTGCACTACAGCTAAAAAAAATTTTGATTCTGGATTCTATTGGCCAAAAAATTTCAAAAAATCTCATACTCTCGTTCAAATTTTTGATGCCTGCCAAAAATCCGGTACCCATTCTCGCAGAGATGAAATGCCACAAAACAACATTCTAGTATGCAAAAAAATTTGACATTTGGGAAATTTACTTCATGGGCCCTTTTCCTAACTCTCCAAATACGAATACGTCCTTGTTGCTATCGATTATGTTTCCAAATGGGCAGAAGCTAAAGCTTTACCCACAAAAGATGCACGAGTTGTGATTAATTTTCTTAAAAAGCTTTTCGCTCGTTATGGAATTCCAAAAGCTTTGCTAAGAGGTACTCACTTCTGTAACAAACAAATGGAAAAAATCTTGAAATGATATGGAGTTCATCATTGGTTCACTACAACTTATCATCCTCAAACAAGTGGCTAAGTCAAAAACAACAACATAGCACTAAAAACGATACTTGAAAAAACAGTCAAGGATAATCCTTCTGTTTGGTCGAAGAAGCTTGATGATTCTCTGTATGCATTTCATATGGCTTATAAAACTACAATTGGTATAACACCATACAGACGTTTTTAAGGAAAAACTTGTCATTTGTCGTTCGAAATCGAACATCGCGCTTACTGGGTTCTTAGAAATTGTAACCCCGATCTCAAAATAGCTGGAGTAAAAAGATTCTTGCAATTGCATGAATTAGATGAGTTAAGACTCCAAGCTCATGAGAATTACAAGCTTTACAAAGCCAGAACCAAAGCTTATCATGGCAAGAAACTTTGGATTTGGAGAGAACTCAAAGTCAGAGACAAAGTTTTGCTTTTCAACTTGAAATACAAGTTTAAAGCTCCTAAGCTAAAACCAAAATGGTACGGACCATACATAGTGAAACATGGATTTGCATCCAGGTTTGTCGAATTATATGACAAACAAGGTGGAATTTTCATTGTTAATGGGTACCATATTAAGCTATTTCATGATAAGGAGCAGTTGAATGAAATATCAATTGAAGAAAATTCGCTCGTATATGATGTTATTCCGTTCATGGCACCCTTTCAACCAGATTACACAAAATTCATGCCATAGACTTAAAAAAATAGATTCATCTACGATGTTCTTCCAAAATTTTTGTGGAGTCCCAAACCTTGGATCTAGAACACTTAGCTTGTAATGAGTAGTTGCCTTGGATAGTTCCAAAACAACAAAGAGAAACTTTGTTATGAATACACACAAGTATGGGGAATCTACTTGAATGCACTTAGAAGATTAAAGTAAACAAGTAAACACATAATGTAACATCCAAATGCTTCAACATTATTAACCAATAATACGGATACTCTGAAAGTATCAGGGTTACACCTTGAAGCTTTACTTATAATGGCTAGGGTTAAGCGAAATGCTAGTATGTATGTATTAAACGTATCATATCTTCTATAAGGATAGACGATATGCTATTACAAAACATACACGACATTCTATACATAGAACAGTACTAACTCTAACACTATCAGTACTAACTCCAACACTATCAGTACTAACTAGTTAATACTCTTGGATTATAACTATCAGTACAAACTTCCAATGCTAAGAGTACTAACTGCAATTTTAAATTTCCCAACAATCCTCCCCTAAACTTGTGATTGGGTTTCTGAATCACAAGTTTCTTGCTGCTGAGAGGATTCTTCCAAACATCACTTATTTTTGCTAGGTCTTCCAAAGATGTAGATATCTGTTCCATTGCAGGAAGTCACAAGATGCAGTCCACAAGAATCCAGTAATGTCCAACTAAGTTCTTCATCACCAGTCTGAAATCTCCATTGCTCTCCATTTGCATCAGGTTCAAAGATGTTCTGAAGTTCATACAGCAGCTCCACATTCTAATCGTTATCAGGATCCTTTTTCTTAAACCTATTTTTGACCAGTTCCCAAAGTTTGAGCAAGTCTTCCTTGTCAATGGCGGTAAAAAGATCTACCAAGTACAGAAATGCACTTGTTCTTCCTACAGCTCTGTAAAGCCTCCAATACCTCTTTCCCTTCATAGTATATATATCCCAGTTGATGATTGGATACCTAGTATTGATAGGCTCTGAATACATGGCGTCTTTAGGGGCTTCAATTAACATCATTCTGTTGAACTCTTCTTCAGTCAATCCACCTTCATGATCTGTGGAATTCAGCCTTTTGGTGAAAATTGAGAAAGCACCTTCTTCAGCTGCCCTTTTGTAGTTTCCTATGGGCTGTGACCTTTCAAGTGTATCACCCGACTGCATAGGAGTGAAGTTAATAATTCTTCTCTGGATTCTACCAACAGTTCTTTGAAGAGTCTTCCAAGAAAGCTGATCCAACTGCTTCAATGTTATCTTATCTTCACCCTGATGCTTAATATACTTGACCATATACATCTTCTGCTGACTTTTGATAGGAGGTTTATGCAGATCTTCAATCTCCCTTTGCTTTCTGAATTGGCTTTGTCTTCTTGCAAGTATTTCACATGAACAACAAAGCTGCTTCATTGACACTTGTTCCTTCATCTTGCTGCAAATTTTGTTGTACTTCTTTTGTAGCTTCCACTTTTGCTCTCATTCCATCCCATGTCTACCAATCCACTTCTAGCTTAGCAACCTTTTGTTTTTCCTTAGCTGCAGCTTCTTCCTATTTATCTTCCTCAGCCCACTGTTCTGCAAGTTTCTTTGCAGCATCCTCATTGAGTCTATCCAGCTCTGCTCTAGACAATTTCTTCTTCTTTGGTTCCTCTTGCAGGATGACCTTGCCTTTGTCTTTAGGGTCAATTGTTGGAGCTAAAATGGTTGGTTCTGAGATAGCTCCTTCTTGGATTACAACACCATTTTCCTTTGGCTTGGTTGCTGACTTTGGCTTCTTTCTCAAATACAGAACAGGTGGTTTCTTGTAAACAGGAGAGATAGAAACTGATTTCTTCAAACTTTGTAACCCCAGAATAGCATGCTTCTCCCTTTCTTCATTATCACTATCCTCTTTATGTATTGTGGTAGTGATGGTCGTAGCTTCTGTAGTGGTTAGATCTTGTAATTCTGCAGCTACTTGATAAGAGTTAATACGGGTACAGGAACCTCAGGAGTACAAACTATAGTACTAACAATACTAACTACAACACTAACAGTACTAACTGGGATAGTACTGATAGTGCTTGCAGGAGTACTAAATACTTCTTCATCATCTTTCTTGGCCTCAGTATCAACCTGAACTTCCTATTCTTCATAAAAAGGATTTTCATATGCCCCTCCTTGCCAATCACCAGACTTCTGTCTTCCCTAAATGTCTGAACTCCTCCCCTGTTTGGTAGAATCCTCATTGGAAGTACTAGACACCAGAAACTTTGATTTTCTTTTCTTTGATGCAGTGGCTGGAGTGGTCTCTGCAGAAGGCTGTGAAAGAATTCTGACTTGATGCTCCAACTTTTTCATCCTGAGAAGCATCCTGGTATGGACTTTGGATGCATTCTTCTTGGTTTCCTCCAAGTCACTTTCCAGCTTTTTAACCTTCTGAGATAATGACCTATACAAATTCATCAATTCCATGAGTGTCAAGCTGCCCTCATCACTTCCAGTTGTGTTACATGTTGAGAGAGTTGGGTCATGGGGAATTGAGTTGCCCTCCCAGACCTAGCCTGAGCAGAAGCAGCCCCCCTTTTTAGCCTTTTCCTGGGTCCACCGTGTGAGGCAATTTCACTAGGTGTTGGCATGGGTTTAGTCTTACTGATGTTACCACTGGGCTCACTAGCTTCTTCCTGGTTGAATAGTGGCAGCCCTAGCCATTCTACCTCCTTCATCACCTAACGTAGGCTCATCTGATTCAGTTTGAGTAGGAGAATAGGTTTGAGCTGTCCCACTTCCCTGTCTGGTATGCTGTTAGGAATTAGAAATTCCAGGTATTAAAGAGTCGGTCACCTCAAGTATATGTAGTCATTAGAATGCTCGTAGTCATAGTTATATTTAGTTAAGTAGTATTTTGTTAAGTAACACCGTGGAGGACGGACGGGTCTTTACCCACTGTATGCCTGATCCACAGCCCGTTGTGTGGCGTTTTATGTAAGACTATAAATACTCTCTACCTCCCAAGGTAGGGAGTTGGAGCTCATAATAAGAATTTTCTTTCTCTCACTAAAGTTCCCTAAACCTCTAACTTTCTCTCTCTAGAATTCCACTTATACGCCTACTTTGTGTTATGGTTTGATGTGTATGTGAAAACCAATATCCTACAATTGGTATCAAGAGCCATGGTTAGATCATATCTTGCACATCTTTGGATTTCTAGTGGTTTTTAGGTGGTTTTGAGTTTGAAAAAGTTTAGTGGTTTGTGCATCATTTGGTTGATTTCTTGTGTTAAAGCTTGGATTTTGTTAGTACTTTTATGTTTAGAATCATCACAAGTGTTTAGGTTTTCATTTGGTAAGCTTGAATCATCTTGGTTGGGTTGTTTTTGGATTGAAAAGTGATGTATATGTGGTTTTTCTTCAGTGCGACTTGATATACGGATCTCTTTCTTCGTAGCGACTTGCTTCACAATTTTGTAGCGAGTTACAATTTTGGAGCTAGCGACTTAGACCTAGCGATTAACATGACAAGTAGTGGACTCTCCACTACTGTAGCTTAATTTGGTGGTAGCGACTTGGTCAGTAGCGAGTTGCTCTTTAGCGACTTGAAGTTTTAGCGACTTGAGTAGCGAATTGTTGCCAAAATTTTGCTAGCGACTTGAGGCTTAGCGAGTTACTACTTAGTGACTTGCATTTGTCTAGCGACTTGGGACTTTAGCGACTTGGGGTGTAGCGAATTAGGTGTTAGCGACTTGGTGCATTATCTTCTAGCGACTTGGGTGATTGTTTACGGTTTTCTCATGATTTAGTAAAATCCCGTGAAAGAATCTATTTCTGGTTTAATCATAGAGTTATAAAATCCCGTATAATCTGTTAACATGTCTACCAACGTTCCTACTATCATCTCCACTGTTTTCGAGGATGTTCAGCTGGTTCGTATACTGTCCCACCCATGCTTGACAGAACTGACTACGATTCTTGGGCTCAACGAATCAGATTGTACTGCCTTGGAAAGGAAAATGGTGTCAACATTCTCAAATCCATTGATGATGGACCGTATCTCTTGTATACGAGGAGTAAAGGTCTATCTTCATCTATCTCTTGTATATATCTATTCGAAAATCAAAATACAAAATTATAAAACCTTCAAAAACCATAAAAATCTGAAAAATTCGAAAAATCTTCAAAAATATTGTCTTTTTGTCATGCGTTTTCTCGTTCGATAATATCTACGGTCTTTGTGCTGTCATTCAAAGAATGACACGGGACTTTAGATGTTGTTCGAATTCCAAAAAAAAAAAATAAATAAATAAAAATAAAAAGAAAAAAAAAATCAAAAAATTATTTTTGGGAGAAGGAGAAACAATGGTTTATTGTCATTTCAGGCAGTAACCCGCTTTTTCAATGAAAGAACAGAGCCATACTTTATCATGTTTTCAAAATTCCATGCTCTGATTTTTTAAACATTTATCTCATTGAAAACTAATCGCTTTGAAAAATAACTCAGTCTCTATTTTTGATAATCATCTGGACTTATTTGTCAAAATATCAATCTCTCAAACAACAACCTATGTCATTGATTGAGGGGGAGAATGATTTCAATTAAATTAAAAGTTATTTGGCATTCAATTGTTTTCAAAAGATATTCAAGCATGTTTTATCAATGGAGTCTAAAGTCTTAAAATCCGATCATTATCAGTTAAAACGCTTTCATAATCAAGTCACAATTCTCCTTAAAATCTTTCAAAATCAATTTAAATCTATAAGAGATCACAAATCTCAAATGATTTGATAATTGTGATAGGGGGAGAATGTGTGATTTAAATTGGATTTAAACTGATAATTCGGTAAATGGTTTTATAAGGATGTACAAGCTCTCCTTCCCACATGTGACAAACGATTTCAAATTTTCCATGCACATGTTGAGGGGAGCATCTATCTTAAACCTATGATTTGAAACGTGATAACTTATCTCAAGGTGCAAGTTCCCTCTAGTATGTGCAAAACTCTTTTCAAATCTTGAGGCACATATTGAGGGGGAGCAAAATCATGAAAACCTCATCCTTCCCAAAATGCTTTATCTACTTGATTCGATTAGGGAAGTGATGTTGATATTTTTGAAAATGGTAATCAAAGAAGTTAATTCTTTCTCTTGCCTCCGTGTGGAAAACTATTTCAAATACTTGATTCACATGTTGAGGGGAGTTCTTCTTCTTAAAAATATCAAAAACAATTCAGGTACAAAATGCTTTGATAAAATATCATAAGTATCCGGATTGATTTTCAAATGGTTTTCAATTGGTTCCTATGGCCGATGAACAATACCAAAAAGACCGACCAACTTTACATTATGTATGGTGATATAAGGACGATAAGGTTAGGTATGTGTTCCCATGATCCGCCAGAACCGGAGGGATCTACCCTGGGACTATCCACTAGTTAGTGTAGAGTTCTTAGGTATGATGATAAAAGGAGAAAATGAGATATGGGAAGAGTGCGGACTAAGACTGAGCTAGTAATGGAATAAACCCAACAAGGTTCTTGCTATGAAGTCTCTGTAAATCAAGGGGTTGAAGAATGAAAAAGAATTGAATGAGAAAAGGGTGAAAATAAATAGCCCTCCAAATATTCAACCTTAGGCGTAAACCGGTTCAATTCAAATGCTAGATGGTAACATCGGTATTGAAGACAAGACGTCATGGACCCGGTGGACGACTGCACTTCAACTTTCCAAACCACTCAAGTTCCTCTTAAAAGGACTTGTTTCATTCTCACGTGGAACCGACATTATCTATCAACTTTCTCTTAGAGATTGTTGATATTGAAGGAGGAGACCCTCTCCCTAGTCTCCGATATAGGATCCAAATATGCACAAATTGAGTCTAGTGCCACGAGATCATCAATAAATCTCAATAGGACACTTTCAATGAAGACTCTCTGTTTCACACAATGTGGAAAAAGAGATTATATCTTGAGTCCTACGCATTATCCTTGTGGTATTGCCAGAACATCTGAGTGATGTGTTTACATATTCATTGTGAAGATGGAAAGCCTTCCGGAGCCAACATCTAACAAGCTCCTGGTAGGTGGCATGTGAGATCTATTATACAGACAACCATGTGACAACCGAACGTAAACAATGGGGCTTATTCATTCTTTTGAATCAATCCTGGTTCAGGTTATGGATTGACGGATACCTTTGAAAACCGGTCTTTGTGCTTTAAAACTCTTTTCATTAGCACGTCGACCGGTACTAATTTTTCAAATCAAAAGGTGTTTTATGATTGATAATTGATTTTCATTAAAACCTTCGTTATATTGCAAAAACAATTTCTATTGAGCATTACACGATTGTTGTTCAAATCTCTTTTCATCAATCGCTGGACGAACTTCATTTGGTTCACTCACTCGTGTTGTCTTCTTTGAGACGTTCGGTTTGAGAACGCTAGAGCATGCGAAACCACTGTCAAGGAAATTCTTCGAATTATACGATCATAGGCGCGATTGTACCGATCAACGGGGAACCGTGGGCCGGGTACCTCAATTCAACGAAAGTGATCAAAGACACTTTCGTGCGCTTTATTGCTAATCGTTGTATGCGTGTACACCCGACGCGTTGCGTAAATGATCGTAATGGAGCGGTCAATCCATAGCCGCATGCTCACACAACACATTCATATCAAAAGATATCATGATTGGTGCATCAATGACTTGATATTCTAACTCCATGCTTCGCTAATGCCGCCAATATCATAAATCAACTAAAGCTTCCGCTACTCTGATGAGAAGATATCATGATCCCGAATGTGAGCATGTCGGTCCGAAAGTCACATCATCACATAATACCAACACCACAATGGATGTATCCGAGATTTTCTACTAGCTGATGATCTCAAAAGTGGCCAACATTATTATCACGTGGATCAGGAAAAGACCTCCACTTGGATTAACCAAACATGCAATGAGTGGAATCAATGACTACGAGCTTTGGAGCAAAGTACTACATCAAGAATGCAAGATCAATTGTTAATGTAATATCTGATTGTATTCAATGTCATTTTAGTATATGGTTGAGGTGACCTCCTTTAGGGGGAGATTGTTAGGAATTAGAAATTCCCGATATTAAAGAGTCGGTCACCTCAAGTATATGTAATCATTAGAATGCTCGAGTCATAGTTATATTTAGTTAAGTAGTATTTTGTTAAGTAACACCGTGGAGGACTGGACGGTCTTTACCCATCTGTATGCCCGATCCACACCGTTGTGTGTGCTTTATGTAAGACTATAAATACTCTCTACCTCCCAAGGTAGGGAGTTGGAGCTCATAATAAGAATTTTCTTTCTCTCACTAAAGTTCCCTAAACCTCTAACTTTCTCTCTCTAGAATTCCACTTATACGCCTACTTTGTGCTATGGTTTGATGTGTATGTGAAAACCAATAACCTACATATGCCTACTGGCTGATTAATGTTGGTGTGTATCTGATTGAGCTCCATCTATGGGTGTGTGTTGGGATCCATCTGTGCTTGATGGTCCTTCACCCTCTACAAGTAACATTGAGGAAAACAAAGGCACTACAGTCCCACTATACCCCTTCACATCCCTTTACATATTAGAAAAAACTTTCGATGTGAGGATTTTGGGTGGATAAACGTTTTTGTGAGAATGCAAGTTTTTTTTTCAAAGATCCAAAAATAATTGAATAAACCTGGGATACATCAAAAACTTGTTTTCATTACCAACATTTTTAATCATACCCTCAAAAATATAGTTTGAAAAGTTGAATACCCTGCTTTTTGTAAGGCAAATCAAGGCTGTGGCTACATTATTGGGGAAAGCATCCCAGCCAGTCCTTTTATAACTCAAAGAATGCAAGAGGGTATGAATGAGAAACCTCCACATGGGGAAATTGGTTTTTCTTAAAATTAAAAGTATTATCATGTCTATACCCCATCGATGAAAGTTGTTCAAGAATTTCAGAGGCTGGGAAGGTTTTAATACCTTGAGCATCTCTAAGATGAAGATGTTCTCTAAGAGATGTTGCAGTTATAACAATTTGAATGCCATCCACTGTACCAACTAATTGTTGTACCCCTTCATCAGATGTTCAGACAATATCAGTTTACCAAAACTTTCTAACAGGGGTACATAAGATAGTAGGGTTAAAAAGTAAAGCAAACCTTATGTGGCTTCTGTTAAGAAAAGCTACTATCTCAGAGAACTCTGTATTACAATCTGGTAATTCCAAGCACGCCACCATGTTGTGCTTTTCAACAAAATCAATAGGAGCCATTAGCTATAAGAGTTAGGGTTATGTATGTGGGTTTAGTTCGCAAAAGTCTTTAGAGAATTGTGGTTGATTGCAATTGAGAAGTTATGCATATATAGTAAGAATTCTTGAATTTTGATTGGACCGCCATGAATATATTGTTGGTAAAAAGTAAAGATTAGCCAAATAGGAAACCTTTATATAAAGAAACCGGCGGTAACAACCCAATTTGCAAAGACAATTAATGCATAACAGATTTTGGTAAAAGTACTAACGGCTAGTCATCAGTACTAAAATTGGCTTATCAGTACTAACTTATAACCATCGGTATTAAGTGTACCCATCAGTATTATCTTATAGTTTGAAATCATAATACTGTAACCCCATTTTGAAGGGATTAAGTGTAGTGACAGACACTTAATCAAGGTTCGGCCTCATATGGCCTCAGGTTTGGTGAAAACCAATGGTTTCAGTGCTAAGCACTGCCTCTGTTAGGATTTAGTAAATCCAGTTATTAAAGTGTCGGTCACCTCAAGTGTATGTAA
This sequence comes from Chrysanthemum makinoi, assembly GCA_910596185.1. Classification (NCBI taxonomy): domain Eukaryota; kingdom Viridiplantae; phylum Streptophyta; class Magnoliopsida; order Asterales; family Asteraceae; genus Chrysanthemum; species Chrysanthemum makinoi. The sequence goes on along the minus strand of OU343224.1, from coordinate 44,910,765 downwards.
TCGTTAGAAAGCTCGAAGTCATAGTTATTTTAAGTTAAGTAGTATTTAGTTATGTAACACCGTGGAGGACGGACGGGTCTTTACCCACTGTATTCCTGATCCACAGCCCGTAGGTGGCGTTTTATGTAAGACTATAAATACTCTCTACCTCCAAAGGTAGAGAGTTGGAGCTCATAATAAAATTTTCACTTTCTCTCACTAAGTTCCCAAAACCTCTAACTCTTTCTCTCTAAAACCTAATAGTATACGCTTTGTGTGATTATGGTTTGATGTGTTTGTGAAATCCAATGTGTAACAATTGGTATCAAGAGCCATGGTTTCATCATCTCTCTTACATATCCTTGGATTTCTAGTAGTTTTATATGGTTTTTGGGTTTGAAAAAGTTTAGTGGTTTTTTCATCATTTGGATCATTTCTTGTGTTAAAGTTTGAATTTTGAGTGTACTTTTGTGTTTAAAAGCATTGTAAGTGCTTGGGGTTTGATTTGGAAAGCTTGAATCACTCTGGTTGAGCTTGTTTTGGATTGAAAAGTGTGGTTTTGAAGTTTATCATCTTAGCGACTTGAGTCTCGGAGTGCTTTTCTTCGTAGCGACTTGCTTTAGTAATTTCCAGCGAGTTGTAGTTTAAGTCGTAGCGACTTGATCTTAGCGACTTGTGTGACACACGGTAAATTTTCACCAAAATTTAACTGATAATTAGTAATTTATTATTACTAAGCCTAAGTCATTAAGCATACACAAGCTTTGCCTGATCATTTGAGTAGTTAACTCGCATACAGTAAGTAACTGCATCACTTTTGCATTCATATCATTTTATGAATATTTTCATTTTGTCTTATGATTTAAATTATAAGACGAGAGGGTATCTCGTTTTCCCTAGTTACTGACATTGCACGCGTACCGACACTATGATAAGGGTTTGATAAAACAAATGACAAACACCGTAATGAAAAATATTACAAAGATAACAATATCTCCAATGCGTGACCATAAGATATTACACTTAAAAGTTATCAAACAATGATACCTCGGTCACAATGTAATATCGCGGGACATAAAGTATATAACATACTTACACGTAAACATGAACTTTTAAAGACTTAAATACAAGTAGAACACAAGTACATGCACACAAAATAAATTACAAGTATACATTACATGTATCCTCACTTTTACTTACATTACCATTTTAGACCTTTATTATTATTACACTTATAATACATTTCCAAGAAAAGGTTTTATAAAAATTGGATATACTCTTCTTGTCTTTCTCCTTCACTCACGACAAAACACACAACCACAAGGAGAAGAAATCAAGATATCATATCCCCATCTCCTTCCTCTAGCCCTGCGCACTCCCTAGGCCGAATCTCCCAAAAGAAGAATGCTCAACATGTCTAAACCTTCACTTCATCATCCCTCTTACCATATCTATGAAAGTTCTTATTTCACAAATCTTTCTTTTGATACCTTGCAATCCCACGCATCAATCCAAGAGAAGAATCAAAGCAAAAATCAACCAAGGAATCATATCTTTACATTTTTAGCTTAAGCTAAAGGTCCAAGGTGCTCTCAACTTTTGGAAGATAGCCAAATTTGGCTTCAAGCCAAGAGCAAAGAGAAGAAAGTTAACCCAACTCCTCCTCAATCCACTCCTATATCTCTAGTCGAATTTCAAAGACCCCAAACTCAGTTTCAAAGTCAAATCTTACCAAAAACTAGGGTTTACACAAGTTAGGGTTTTCAAAAATTGATTTGGGGGTTTTGAAATTGGAGGTGTGGAGAAGCTAATTCAAGTCTCATTTGGTCCGAAACCAAGTACTCATTCTCGTACTCACGCCACGTCTTCAAGTTGAGGTTATGAGTTTTTCTTTGTTGTAATATTCCTTGTTGTTGCTATGAAGTTTAGTTAAAATCTTGTACTAAGATGATGTTATAAAACTTTTATTATGTTTATGTCCTTTAAATTTCCTATGTCGAAAATAAATTATCCCTTGAATGTGTAAAGGGTTTTGTCGAGGGCTTGAAACAAGAAAAGTAGAGGTGGAGTCTTTTGAATGTGGCTATGATAAACTTTGCGTCTGGTCGAAACCATTAAACCAAGAAACTAGAAAGATTGTGTTTGTGCTAGTATAACTTTAGTACTAGTAAACGACCTTAGTAACATGAAACTCGTATAGTCGTTTTGTTCGCAAGGGTCCGTTTGGTTTCTTGTCGAGACAGGGACAAGAACAAGATAGATGAGTCAAGCTTTTACAAGTCTACTAGCAACCCATGTCGAGACTCACATTTTCCGTCGACATTCATGTCATTTAAAAGTATGTCGAACCTTGATTTTTAACTTTGCTTGAACATGAGAAACATGCTAGTCTTTCATTGTCTTGTGACTCAAATCTTAGAGGTGAACCATGTGTCTAAGCCTCTATGTACGCCTAGGGAGAAACCCAAGTCAAGAGTGCTCATGTGTTAAAATGTATTTCGAGAAGTCTATACTTGTCTAGTAATGTAAGAGTAAAATGGTTAACGATTAGAACCAAGTCGAGTAGTACTCTACTAACAAGAGGTACTTTCACTCCTTTTGCTCTTATGTCCTAGTTAATGATGTTAACCAAATCTCGTTCGAGTCAAGTCTCATACTTAGTCATCTTCCTTGTTAGCTTATCTTTAATAAGTGCTTAGTAGTCATCAAAATAGATATGCTTGAGACTATGAAAACGAGTCGACAACTACATCTTGGTAGTACCATGGTGATGAATCGTATTCACTAGTCGAGAGACTCGACATCATAAGTTAGAGCATGAACAAACTAAGTACACTTCGAGTCATGTAACTTATGTTAAACTCCTATAACTAAATTGAGAATCCTTTTGGCAACAACAACCTGGGAATGAGTAACATTTCAAACTATTGGTTAACAAGTCAGTAATGATACAAGTTGGTCAAGCCTTGTTTTCTTTTTTTTTTTCTTCCATTCGTGTAAGTCACAAATGGGCCATAGCCCAAGTTACAATACTTGATCTTAATAAAAGAGATGACAAGTTAGTTTGGGCCCTGGTCCAACCCGCATCCACTGCTGCAAACAAGACAGGGGCAGCCACATGTAGCATCAATATAACTAATATTACATCGTGCCAAAGTCAGGAACGCGAAACATAAACCGGTTGTTCACAAATAACTATACTCTTTTCCGCGTAATCAAAATTCCTTAACTAAGATATAAACATACTTATACCGGCAAATAAGCAAGTGTAAAGGTATTAATACATAAATCAAATGCTTTAAAAACATGGATCACTTGAATGTGCCTACGTCAATATGTACGCATAGACATATTTAAAACAAGTAAAACTATTAGTCAGAAATGAAAAAGGTTAAAAAAAATAAGTTTTGATAAATAAATAGAGACCGCTACGTCATTTTATCATATATTAAGTTCAAAAGTCTTCAAATATAACTTGAATATTTTCTAAATGCAAATAGAAAATAAATAGATTATATATTTTTGACAACATCATTTGGTGTCAACTTAAATGAGTATATACACATTGATATAACTTACTAGTGGAATATTGTAAGTATTTTTCATTTTCAAACTTTGGATATTAGAATCATATTAATGACAATATGAAAAGTATGTATACTTTGTATACTTACTAGTAAAACTATATTAACAAATTTTGCAAACTTACGTCGATATTAATACAATTATATTGAACTACTTAAAGTAAGCAATACTTAAAAACGATGAACTAAAACATTTCCCTCCTTATCTAGGTCGTGTGTCGGTGCCGTTTCACAACAATCACTAATCCCACATTTCGGATTGCACTCTTGCTAAGGTGAGTTTCATAGCCCCACTTTTACTTGATAAATTGTTTTATACATTTTGCGGTGAGAAATATGCAAAACATTTTATGGACCAAAACTATTACATGATTACTATTACGTGGTTTAGCCTAAGCCCTATGTCCCTAGAGAATGCCCTTTTTCATGAACCGTCAATTCCCCATTGGGAAACGCGAATGTTATAAATAGATCTATTGAGGGTGACTCCTCCGTTCGGTTGGCCATACTTAGGTCAAGGCGAAACGTATACCATGTCGGAGTCAAGTGTTGAGGGACAAAACACTTGCTATGGGCCCCTATATTGTATGACATCTTTTAGCATACAGAACCTGTCGTAGTATCGGTTGCATGAACTTAGAGCTAACGTAATAGACTTTCATCCATATATCATTATATTCGTTGTAATGATTATATGCCTTTGCTTATGGTCCAAGCTTACTATTTTAATTCAAACCTATGAACTCACCACTTTTAGTGACCTTTTAGCATATTATCTCAGGTGTTTAAGATTTTTTCATGAAGGCAAGGCAAGAAGCGGATGTATGGTCGTAGTAGTATTAAAGAAGTGTTTTTACACAAAAATGATGTTTTTACATTGGGACCACTATATCTAATGGGATGTACCCATTTATTTAAATTATGTTGTAAGACAGCGTTTTAAAACTATTTTATAAAATCAAACGGAGTATGTATTCCGTTCTTTATTACTTGTGTTATGATTCACCCAATTCCGTAACGCTCCCGAATAACACGTATGCTTCCGCTAAACAAAATTTGGGGGTGTTACAGATTGGCATCAGAGCCTAAGTTGTAGAGAACTAGGTACATATAAACCGTAAACTATAACTACTTTTCACCAAAAACATCATACTACTCACGACATTGCGCTTGCCTTACTTGCCATTTTCTTTAAAGTTCATTTAATAGGATTACATGTTTTATTTCCTATTTACTTATGCACTATTTCATATCCATCATGAGCATATTTTTCCACATACTTACACATATGCACCGCCTTGTCACAGACTATGCCTTCCCCAGCCTTTCCTCACGATGTTCAGGAGGACATCCTACTAGCTCACTCACCGACCATTCGTCAGCTTGCACACTTAGCTACGATCCATACGTACAGGCCACACTAGCCCGACTATTGCACCTACTCCACCTATACCTACCCTCACCACCACTCCATCACTCGTTGAGAGTACCGGATATCGAGCGGTATTCATATGTGCCTGCACTAGCTTCTCGGATGACCCGCGTTGCCTACATGGGTCCTTCTACTACTCGAGTCACCGACACCATCACCCACTGAGTCACCACCTCATCGAGACTCAGGAGATCTCTGATTCTTACTCGAGGAAGACCGGAAGAAGATCCGGAAGAGGATCCCGAGGAAGAACTACGAGCCTATACCGACCGAGAGTGTCCCTGGCTATGTTAGCATAGCAGCAGATGTGAGTACACAGTGGTCGGAGATTGTCCAGAGTATCTGAGAGTTTGGACAGAGCTCGGGATGGCTCGAGATTGAGCGATGACATGGATATTGATGCGCCATTTGGGTTAGGCGAGCCGCATTTCTCCACATCGGGAGGAGAGTAGTGAGGTTGATTGGAGAGATATTGATTGCTTGATCAGTTCAGTACCACTTATCACTAGTCCGAAGCTGAGTCCGTCATCACCTTCCTTTGTACCATCTGCAGCGTGAGACATGGAGCCTTGAGCGCCACTAGACACTTGAGACCATTGAGGAAGCTGCACAGTTGAGAACCTGACCGAGCAGACCTATCGGGATCTCCGGATGGTGATCCGACTCTCATTGAGAGGATATTTATCCGTTGGACTCTCAGGAGACTCGCTAGGAGTCCATTACGATCGCTAGAGAGGATCGATCCAACACGCTTGCAAACTTGCGAGCAGCGTGTTGAAGGTTTAGACCGAGTTACGGACCTATTGTATGAGAGTGTGGGCTCGAGACACGAGAGGATGCGGGGTTTTAGGGTTGAGACTCGGAGTTAAGGACGCCGAGAGTTGGACGGAGAGTACGAGCCTTGGGTAGAGGTCAGGCTCAGATACACGGACGACTAGAGGAGCTAGAGAGCGTCCAGTGGATTGCTAGAGATACTGTCAGAGAGGGATGGCAGAGGACTACTGGTTTAGAGTCTATGTTAGCATCGCAGATGAGACGTATCGCGAGTTTGGAGGATTCACACGAGTGATTGCTACCATTGAGCGACTCCGTACCGAGCGTGGACATCCTTAGATTCCATTGCATGATGTATTACACTAAACTGAGCTATAACAGTTAGTGTTAGCTATTATTCTCGTATTTCCATTGTATTTCCATGGTATTCTGTTGTATTCCGTTGTATTTCGGTTGTACTCCAGCTAGTATTTCATCATGTACCGTAGGAACCTTGTAACCGAAATTCCATCTATGTCAAACTCATTTTCCTATCCAATTATCTTTACTTTTATAGATTGCTCATATGATCTATCTACGATAACCACACTATTACGTGGCACTTACCTTGTCTAAAAGATCATATATCTTATCACCCTTCTTACTGCATAAATGGCGCCAAAACGAAGATCTAAACGTACCAACCCTGGTGGAGCCTCCAATGCTCCAATCCCAGCGAGAGTCACTCGCAACCAAGCTGCAAATGCTACTATTCCAAACAGAGTCACACACGATCGGGGCCAAGCCTACTCCGCTAGGGCTACTCCAATCCAACCTATCATGAATCAAGCCATGATCGACCAACTAGTCAATGGCGTAAACGCTTTAGGCTGTAAGCAAATCATTCGTCTACTAATGCCGAACTTCAAGACCACCCACTCACAACCGCACTTGTACTTATCAAGACTTTCGTAAAACCATGACTGGAAGCTTTAGTGGAACCGAAGGAGCTGTCGGTCTAACTAGATGGATCAAAAGCTCGAGACGTGTTCGAATCGCAATTGTGAAGAAGATTCTAAGGTTAAGTATGCATCATTCACTTTCACCGGATCTTTGCTTTGACCTGGTGGAACAATTTTCTGAAATCCGCTAGTATCGATGTTGCCTATGCCATGCCATGGGAGAAATTCAAGGAAATGGTACTTCGAAAGTACTGTCCTCGTAATGAGATTAAGAAGCTCGAGCATGAGTTTTGGAACCTCAAAGTTCAAGGCACCAATATGGTCGCTTATAATCAGCGATTTCAAGAACTAGCCTTATTGTGTCCTGAAATGGTTCCCACGAGACCGATTGTTGGAGAGATACATCGGAGGACTGCCTCAACCTATCAAGGGCAATGTAACCACTTCTAAGGCTGTTGATCTTCATGAAACCATCAAAGTAGCCAACAAACTCATGGACCAAGTGATTGAGGATTCCATGGACAAAGTGGTTGACAATAAGAGGAAATGGGATGACCATTCTCAAGGTTACAACAACTATGAATATCGTGGCAACAACAAGAGGAACAACCGCAACAATCAAAACAAGAGGCAAAATGTTGCTAGAGCTTATGCAGTGAATGTCGGGGAAAGAAAACCGTACTCAGGGACTGCACCATTGTGTAATCGATGCACACTGCATCACAAGGGGCAGTGTACCGTCAAGTGCCGTAATTGTCAGAAGATCGGACACTTAACCAGAACTGCAGTCCAAGTCATTGGCGACAGTTCAAACAGCTCCACTCAGGACCCAAGCTAATATAACTTGCTTTGGTTGTGGTGAAAAGGGGCATTATAAGAATGAATGCCTTGAAAGACCGAAACCAAGGCCGTGAAGGAAATCAAGGAAACCGAGGAAATCCAGGAAGCCATGGGAATGGCAGGATTCAGGGAAATGTTGGGGAAACGAGTAATCAAGGAAATGGAGAAGGAGCTCGTGGGAGAGTCTATGCCGTAACCAAAGTGGAAGCTCAGGAAGACCCGAATGTTGTGACGGGTACGTTCCTTATAAATAACCGCTATGCATCCATATTGTTTGATACGGGAGCCGATAGGAGTTTTGTTTCTAATACATTTAGTCCACTACTCGATATTGCCCCAACCGCATTAGTAAATGCATACAACGTGGAACTGGCTAACGGTAACATAGAAAGGGTAGATACCATCATAAGAGGTTGCACCCTTAACCTGTTAAACCACCCATTCAATATCGATTTGATACCAGTAGCATTGGGTAGTTTCGATGTTATTGTCGGAATGGATTGGTTAGCAAAATATCATGTTGCCATCATTTGTGACGAGAAGCTCGTTCGAATACCCTATGGAGATGAAGTCCTAACAATAGAAGGAGACAGAAGTGACAGAAGAAACGCCGAGATGCATGTCATTTCCTGTACCGAGGTGTTAAGGTGTATCGAGGAAGGATGTCATATCTTCCTAGCACAAGTCACCGGAAAGGACGAAAAAGAAGGGGAAGAAAACGTCCGGAGGGACGTGCGATAGTAAAGAATTCCCGAAGTCTTTCCCGAAGACTTGCCAGACTCCGCCGATCCGACAGGTTGAATTTCAGATCGATTTAGTGCCTGGTGCCGCACCAGTGGCAAGAGCACCTTATCGGTTAGCTCCAACGGAACTTCAGGAGTTATCAAACTAGTTGTCGGAACTTGCGGAAAAAGGATTCATTAGACCAAGCTCATCACCCTGGGGAGCACCAGTCCTGTTCGTCATGAAAAAATATGGAACCTTCAGGATGTGCATCGACTATCGTGAGTTGAATAAACTAACCATTAAGAACCGTTACCCACTACCGAGAATCGATGACTTATTCGATCAACTGCAAGGTTCGAGTGTTTATTCAAAAATCGACTTAAGGTCTGGATACCATCAACTAAGAGTTCGGGAAGAAGACATTCCCAAAACCGCCTTCAGAACTCGTTATGGGCATTACGAGTTCCAAGTCATGCCTTTTGGGTTAACCAACGCTCCAGCTGTGTTCATGGACCTCATGAACCGAGTGTGTAAACCCTACTTGGATAAATTTGTGATCGTATTCATCGACGATATCCTAATATATTCCAAGAGTGTGAAAGAATACGAGGAGCATCTTAGATTGATCTTGGAATTGTTGAAGAAGGAGGAACTGTATGCGAAGTTCTCAAAGTGCGAGTTTTGGATACCCACTGTGCAATTCTTAGGTCATGTAATCGACAGTCAGGGCATACATGTAGATCCCGCTAAGATCGAGTCAATAAAGGATTGGGCGACACCCACAACTCCTATAGAAATACGCCAATTCTTAGGACTTGGATACTACGAAGATTTATTGAGGGTTTCTCAAAGATTGCCAAATCTTTAACCAAGCTAACCCATAAAAACGCCAAGTTTGACTGGGAGAAAAAGAAGAAGAAGCTTTTCAACTCCTTAAAGAAAAGTTGTGTAGTGCACTGTTCGGCCTTACACGAAGGTAATGAAGACTTTGTTGTTTATTGCGACGCTTCACATAAGGGCTCGGAGCGATAATGCAAGAGAGAAGGTAATAGCATACGCCTCTCGCCAATTGAAGACTCATGAGAAGAACTACACGACACACGATTTGGAGTTAGGATCAGTTGTGTTCGCACTCAGAATTTGGAGACACTGCTTGTATGGCACAAAGTGTGTCATATACACTGATCACAAAAGTCTACAACACATCTTGGATCAGAAAGAACTGAACATGAGACAGCGCCGATGGTTGGAATTACTCAGTGATTATGACTGCGAGATTCGTTACCATCCGGGTAAAGCGAATGTACTTGCTGATGCTCTCAGTAGGAAAGAGCGACCAAAACCTCTTAGAGTCAGATCCTTGGGTATGACAATTAGTTCACCTCTTCCAACCAAGATTCTTGAGGCTCAATTGGAAGCACTCAAAGAGGAAAATCGTCCGAATGAGAACCTTTACGGAATGCCAGAAAGTGAAAATGGATTCGTTAAAAGGTCGGATGGAACTTTGTGTTTCAAAGAGCGAAGTTGGATACCACTCTACGGAGGAATTCGCGACATCATTATGCATGAATCCCACAAGTCTAAATACTCCATCCACCCAGGATCCGACAAAATGTACCTTGATTTGAAGAAATTGTATTGGTGGCCTAACATGAAAGCCGACATTGCAACATATGTCAGCCGGTGTTTAACTTGTTCAAAATTTAAAGCTGAACATCAGAGACCGTCAGGCCTACTAGTACAGCCCGAAATCCCCGAGTGGAAATGGGAACGTATAACAATGGACTTTATCACTAAGTTACCTAAAACCTCTAAAGGCTACGATACTATTTGGGTAATAGTTGACCGTCTCACCAAGTCAGCACATTTTCTACCGATGAAAGAAAGTGACGGAATGGAAAAACTTGCACAACTATACATGAAGGAAATCATCGCACGCCATGGTGTACCAATTTCCATCATTTCGGACAGAGATAGCCGTTTCACCTCAAACTTTTGGAAATCACTTCAAGATGCTTTAGGGTCTAATCTCGACATGAGCACCGCTTACCATCCTCGGCCCGATGGACAAAGCGAGAGAACAATCCAAACACTGGAGGATATGCTAAGAGTTTGTGTGATAGACTTTGAAATGGCTGGATAAGCACTTGCCATTAGCCGAGTTTTCCTACAATAACAGCTATCACACAAGTATCAAAGCCGCACCATATGAAGCATTCTATGGTCGGAAATGTAGATCACCGTGTGGGCGAAGTTGGAGAAAGTCAACTTCTTGGTCCGGAGTTAATTCAAGAAACTACTGAGAAGATTGTGCAAATCAAAAGCCGACTACAAGCGGCTCGTGACCGCCAAAAGAGTTACGCGGATAAAAGGAGGAAACCACTTGAGTTTCAAGTGGGGGATAAAGTTATGCTCAAGGTTGCGCCATGGAAGGCGTAATTGCTTCGAAACGTGGAAAGTTAAATCCTCGTTATATTGGACCTTTCAAAATTCTTGCTAGGATCGGACCGGTAGCATACCGCCTTGAATTACCACAAGAACTTCATTGCACGCGTGTTTCACGTGTGCAACTTAAAGAAATGTCTTTCCGACGAAACTCTTGCTATTCCTTTGGAAGAAATCCAAGTTGACGAAAGATTGAATTTTGTCGAGGAACCCATCGAAATTATGGATAGAGAAATCAAACGGCTTAAGCAAAGCCACATCCCGATTGTCAAAGTCCGTTGGAACTCTCAAAGAGGTCCAGAATACACGTGGGAGCGTGAAGATCAATTCAAGCGCAAATACCCACACCTTTTCTCTACTTCACCAAGTAATCCTAACTGAAAACCGAGGACGGTTTTCTCTTCCAAGACGGGGAGGATGTGACACACGGTAAATTTTCACCAAAATTTAACTGATAATTAGTAATTTATTATTACTAAGCCTAAGTCATTAAGCATACACAAGCTTTGCATGATCATTTGAGTAGTTAACTCGCATACTGAGGTAACTGCATCACTTTTGCATTCATATCATTTTATGAATATTTTCATTTTGTCTTATGATTTAAATTATAAGACGAGAGGGTATCTCGTTTTCCCGATTCGACATTTGCACGCGCATCGACACTATGATAAGGGTTTGATAAAACAAATGACAAACACCGTAATGAAAAATATTACAAAGATAACAATATCTCCAATACGTGACCATAAGATATTACACTTAAAAGTTATCAAACAATGATACCTCGGTCACAATGTAATATCGCGGGACATAAAGTATATAACATACTTACACGTAAACATGAACTTTTAAAGACTTAAATACAAGTAGAACACAAGTACATGCACACAAAATAAATTACAAGTATACATTACATGTATCCTCACTTTTACTTACATTACCATTTTAGACCTTTATTATTATTACACTTATAATACATTTCCAAGAAAAGGTTTTATAAAAATTGGATATACTCTTCTTGTCTTTCTCCTTCACTCACGACAAAACACACAACCACAAGCAGAAGAAATCAAGATATCATATCCCCATCTCCTCCCTCTAGCCCTGCGCACTCCTAGGCGAATCTCCCAAAAGAAGAATACTCAACATGTCTAAACCTTCACTTCATCATCCCTCTTACCATATCTATGAAAGTTCTTATTTCACAAATCTTTCTTTTGATACCTTGCAATCCCACGTACGAATCCAAGAGAAGAATCAAAGCAAAAATCAACCAAGGAATCATATCTTTACATTTTTAGCTTAAGCTAAAGGTCCAAGGTGCTCTCAACTTTTGGAAGATAGCCAAATTTGGCTTCAAGCCAAGAGCAAAGAGAAGAAAGTTAACCCAACTCCTCCTCAATCCACTCCTATATCTCTAGTCGAATTTCAAAGACCCCAAACTCAGTTTCAAAGTCAAATCTTACCAAAAACTAGGGTTTACACAAGTTAGGGTTTTTAAAAATTGATTTGGGGGTTTTGAAATTGGAGGTGTGGAGAAGCTAATTCAAGTCTCATTTGGTCCGAAACCAAGTACTCATTCTCGTACTCACGCCACGTCTTCAAGTTGAGGTTATGAGTTTTTCTTTGTTGTAATATTCCTTGTTGTTGCTATGAAGTTTAGTTAAAATCTTGTACTAAGATGATGTTATAAAACTTTTATTATGTTTATGTCCTTTAAATTTCCTATGTCTAAAATATATTATCCCTTGAATGTGTAAAGGGTTTTGTCGAGGGCTTGAAACAAGAAAAGTAGAGCTGGAGTCTTTTGAATGTGGCTATGATAAACTTTGCATCTGGTCGAAACCATTAAACCAAGAAACTAGAAAGATTGTGTTTGTGCTAGTATAACTTTAGTACTAGTAAACGACCTTAGTAACATGAAACTCGTATAGTCGTTTTGTTCGCAAGGGTCCGTTTGGTTTACTGTCGAGACAGGGACAAGAACAAGATAGATGAGTCAAGCTTTTACAAGTCTACTAGCAACCCATGTCGAGACTCACATTTTCCGTCGACATTCATGTCATTTAAAAGTATGTCGAACCTTGATTTTTAACTTTGCTTGAACATGAGAAACATGCTAGTCTTTCATTGTCTTGTGACTCAAATCTTAGAGGTGAACCATGTGTCTAAGCCTCTATGTACGCCTAGGGAGAAACCCAAGTCAAGAGTGCTCATGTGTTAAAATGTATTTCGAGAAGTCTATACTTGTCTAGTCCGTAAGAGTAAAATGGTTAACGATTAGAACCAAGTCGAGTAGTACTCTACTAACAAGAGGTACTTTCACTCCTTTTGCTCTTATGTCCTAGTTAATGATGTTCACCAAATCTCGTTCGAGTCAAGTCTCATACTTAGTCATCTTCCCTTGTTAGCTTATCTTTAATAAGTGCTTAGTAGTCATCAAAATAGATATGCTTGAGACTATGAAAACGAGTCGACAACTACATCTTGGTAGTACCATGGTGATGAATCGTATTCACTAGTCGAGAGACTCGACATCATAAGTTAGAGCATGAACAAACTAAGTACACTTCGAGTCATGTAACTTATGTTAAACTCCTATAACTAAATTGAGAATCCTTTTGGCAACAACAACCTGGGAATGAGTAACATTTCAAACTATTGGTTAACAAGCTGTAATGATACAAGTTGGTCAAGCCTTGTTTTCTTTTTTTTTTTCTTCCATTCGTGTAAGTCACAAATGGGCCATAGCCCAAGTTACAATACTTGATCTTAATAAAAGAGATGACAAGTTAGTTTGGGCCCTGGTCCAACCCGCATCCACTGCTGCAAACAAGACCAGGCCGCAGCCACTGTAGCATCAATATAACTAATATTACATCGTGCCAAAGTCAGGAACGCGAAACATAAACCGGTTGTTCACAAATAACTATACTCTTTTCCGCGTAATCAAAATTCCTTAACTAAGATATAAACATACTTATACCGGCAAATAAGCAAGTGTAAAGGTATTAATACATAAATCAAATGCTTTAAAAACATGGATCACTTGAATGTGCCTACGTCAATATGTACGCATAGACATATTTAAAACAAGTAAAACTATTAGTCGGAAATGAAAAAGGTTAAAAAAAATAAGTTTTGATAAATAAATAGAGACCGCTACGTCATTTTATCATATATTAAGTTCAAAAGTCTTCAAATATAACTTGAATATTTTCTAAATGCAAATAGAAAATAAATAGATTATATATTTTTGACAACATCATTTGGTGTCAACTTAAATGAGTATATACACATTGATATAACTTACTAGTGGAATATTGTAAGTATTTTTCATTTTCAAACTTTGGATATTAGAATCATATTAATGACAATATGAAAAGTATGTATACTTTGTATACTTACTAGTAAAACTATATTAACAAATTTTGCAAACTTACGTCGATATTAATACAATTATATTGAACTACTTAAAGTAAGCAATACTTAAAAATGATGAACTAAAACATTTCCCTCCTTATCTAGGTCGTGTGTCGGTGCCGTTTCACAACAATCACTAATCCCACATTTCGGATTGCACTCTTGCTAAGGTGAGTTTCATAGCCCCACTTTTACTTGATAAATTGTTTTATACATTTTGGGGTGAGAAATATGCAAAACATTTTATGGACCAAAACTATTACATGATTACTATTACGTGGTTTAGCCTAAGCCCTATGTCCCTAGAGAATGCCCTTTTTCATGAACCGTCCATTCCCCATTGGGAAACGCGAATGTTATAAATAGATCTATTGAGGGTGACTCCTCCGTTCGTTTGGCCATACTTAGGCAAGGCTAAACGTATACCATGTCGGAGTCAAGTGTTGAGGGACAAAACACTTGCTATGGGCCCCTATATTGTATGACATCTTTTAGCATACAGAAGCTGTCGTAGTATCGGTTGCATGAACTTAGAGCTAACGTAATAGACTTTCATCCATATATCATTATATTCGTTGTAATGATTATATGCCTTTGCTTATGGTCCAAGCTTACTATTTTAATTTAAACCTATGAACTCACCAGCTTTTAGCTGACCCTTTTTAGCATATTATCTCTGTGTTTAAGATTTGTTCATGAAGGCAAGGCAAGAAGCGGATGTATGGTCGTAGTAGTATTAAAGAAGTGTTTTTACACAAAAATGATGTTTTTACATTGGGACCACTATATCTAATGGGATGTACCCATTTATTTAAATTATGTTGTAAGACAGCGTTTTAAAACTATTTTATAAAATCAAACGAAGTATGTATTCCGTTCTTTATTACTTGTGTTATGATTCACCCAATTCCGTAACGCTCCCGAATAACACGTATGCTTCCGCTAAACAAAATTTGGGGGTGTTACAACTTGTCTATTGAGACAAGCCGACAAACAGTACAAGTTAGTGGAGGTTCCACTTCGGCTAGCGACTTGGTTGGATTAGCGACTTGCTTCTATTATTTCTAGTGACTTGGCTTTATAGTTCTTGGCGATTTGTTCAAGTAGCGACTTGTGTTCAGCGACTTGATTCACAGCGACTTGTAATTAGCGAGTTGTTATTTAGCAACTTGTGTTTAGCGACTTGGTTCACATCGAGTTGTTCTTTAGCGACTTGTCTGCCTAGCGATTTGGTTCTTTAGCGACTTGTGTTTAGCGACTTGGGTCATAGCGACATGTACTTTAGCGACTTGGTGACTTAGCGACTTGTCTCAAGGGTTATAGCTACTTGGTAGATTTTTGTTTCTAATCCGGTTTTCTATTGATTTAGTAAAATCCCGTGAAAGAATCTATTTCCCGGTTTAATCATAGAGTTATAAAATTCCATGAAATCTGTAAACATGTCTACCAACGTGCCTACAATCATCTCTATTGTAGCTGAGGACGTTCAAGTAGCTGGTTCAGATACTCGTCGACCCATGCTTGATAGAACTGACTACGACTCATGGGCTCAACGAATCAGACTGTACTGTCTAGGAAAGGAAAATGGAGTCAACATTCTCAAGTCAATTGATGAAGGACCTTATCAGATTGAGACTACAAGAGACATAATTGATACTGCTGCAGATGGAACAATGATGTTTGGATTGGACAGACCAAAGACCAAAGACGTACGTTTGGATTGGACTCAAGTCATAGCGACATGTACTTTAGCGACTTGTTTCAAGGGTTATAGCTACTTGGTAGATTTTTGTTTCTAATCCGGTTTTCTATTGACTTAGAAAAATCCCGTGAAAGAATCTATTTCCCGGTTTAATCATAGAGTTATAAAATTCCATGAAATCTGTAAACATGTCTACCAACGTGCCTACAATCATCTCTCGTAGTGAGGACGTTCAAGTAGCTGGTTCGTGATACTCGTCGACCCATGCTTGATAGAACTGACTACGACTCATGGGCTCAACGAATCAGACTGTACTGTCTAGGAAAGGAAGATGGAGTCAACATTCTCAAGTCAATTGATGAAGGACCTTATCAGATTGAGACTACAAGAGCCATAATTGATACTGCTGCAGATGGAACAATGATGTTTGGATTGGGAGACCAAAGACGTATGATGAGCTTAGTGATAAGGAGAAAAGAGATTCGATCGATATCGGGCTTCAAACATTATACTTCAGGGTCTTTCAAAAGATATCTACAAGCTTATCAATCACAACACTGAAGCCAAGGCGGTTTGGGATAATGTCTAGATGCTTCTCTCGGTTACAATTAACTAACGAAGCAGAGAATCACAACTGTATGATGAATTTGAGCACTTTAAGATGAAACCAGAAGAAAGTGTTAATGAATATTACGTGAGATTCCACAAACTTGTGAATGATATGAGGAATATCAAAATGACCATGCAAAATATTCAGCTGAACTCAAAGTTTGTGAACAACATGAATCCCGAATGGCACAAATTTGTCACCTCTGTGAAACTAACCAAAGGATTGAAGAACACCAACTATGAGCAACTGTATGCCTTCCTTCTTCAGAATGAGAGACATGCTATGTTTGATCGAAGGATTCTTGAACGGTTCAAATCTAAACAGGGAGAAACAAGTTCTTCAAATGATTCAACAGCTTTTTACACAAATGTTGGAATTACCACCAAAGCTTCTCAAGTCATACCCACGGGTAATGGTAATCACAAACTCATTCCCAATCTGAGGTTCAAGCAAGCTGATGCTGATGCAGTCATGGAACACTTCATCAATCAACTGGCTCTTATGGTTAAACTGTTAGGAACTAGAAAATTCAGTCGTTAAAGAGTCGGTCACCTCAAGTATATGTATTCGATAGAATGCTCATAGTCGTAGTCATAATATGTTAGTAAGAGTTTGTTAAGTAACACCGTGGAGGACGGACGGGTCTTTACCCACTATATGCCTGATCCACAGCCCGTAGGTGGCGTTTATTTGTAAGACACTATAAATACCCTCTACCTCCCAAGGTAGAGGGTTGGAGCTTCAATACCATTTTTCTTTGTTTCACATAGTTCCCAACTCTCTTCCCTTTCACTCTCTAGAAATTTCTCTCTCTAAACCTTGTTGAACGCCACTTGTGATTATGGTTTAATGTGTTTGTGAAATCCTATTTCCTACAATTGGTATCAAGAGCCGTGGTTTGATCACCTCTCTTACATATCCTTGGATTTCTAGTGGTTTTAGATGGTTTTTGAGTTTGAGAAAGTTTAATGGTTTTTGCATCATTTGGATCATCTCTAGTGTTAAAGTTTGAATTTTGAGTGTACTTTTGTGTTTAGAATCATTTTAAGTGCTTGGGTGTTTATTTGGTAAGCTTGAATCACTGTGGTTGAGCTTGTTTTGGATTGAAAAGTGTGTTTTTTGAAGTTTTTCATGCTAGCGACTTGGTTCTCGTAGTGTATTTCATCATAGCGACTTGCTTCAGTAAAAGGTAGCGAGTTGTAGTGTTAATTGGTAGCGATTTTGTCCTAGAGACTTGTCTATTGAGACAAGCCGACAAACAGTACAACTTAGTGGATTCTCCACTACGGCTAGCGACTTGGTGAAGTTAGCGAATTGCTTTCAATTTCGTTAGCGACTTGTACTTAGTATTCTTAGCGACTTGGTGTTAGTGACTTGGAACTTAGCGAGTTGCTCTTTAGCGACTTGACTGTGTAGCGACTTGGTGCTTTAGCAACTTGTGTCCAGCGACTTGGATCTTAGCGACTTGGATCTTAGCGACTTGGTTCACAGGAAATTGGGATCTTAGTGAGTTGCTACTTAGCGACTTGTTGCTTAGCGACTTGGTTCAAGAATTCTTAGCGACTTGGTTGACTGTTGTTTGTAATACGGTTTTCTCTTGATTTAGTAAAATCCCGTGAAAGAATCTATTTCCCGGTTTAATCATAGAGTTTTAAAATCCCATGTAATCTGTTAACATCTCTACCAACGTACCTACAATCATCTCCACTGTTGCTGAGGATGTTCAAGTAGGTGGTTCAGATACTCGTCCACCAATGCTTGACAGAACTGACTATGATTCTTGGGCTCAACGAATCAATTGTACTTGTCTTGGAAAGGAAAATGGGGTCAACATTCTCAAATCCATTGATGAAGGACCTTATCAGGTTAAGACTACAAGAGACTTAATTGATACTGCTGCAGATGGAATAATGATCTATGGATTAGACAGACCAAATACGTATGATGAGCTCAATGATAAGGAGAAAAAGAGATTCGATCTTGATATCGGGGCCTCTAACATCATACTTCAAGGTCTTCCAAAGGATATCTACAAGCTTATCAATCACAACACCGGCCAAGGCGTTTGGGATAATGTCAAGATGCTTCTCTCGTTCTGAATTAACCAAGGAAGACAGAGAATCACAACTGTATGATGAGTTTGAGCATTTCTAGATGAAACCAGATGAGAGTGTTTATGAGTACTACGTGAGATTCCATAAGCTTGTGAATGATATGAGGAACATCAAAATGACCATGCCAAACATTCAGATGAATTCAAAGTTTGTAAACAACATGAATCCCGAGTGGCACAAATTTGTCACCTCTATGAAGCTAACCAAAGGACTAAAGAATACAAACTATGAGCAATTGTATGCCTTCCTTCTTCAGAAAGAGAGGCATGCTATGTTGGATAAAAGGATTATGGATCAGTTCAAAACCAATTAGGGAGAAACAAGCTCACCAAATGATTCTCTGACTTTCTACACCAATGTTGGTATTACAACCAAAGCATCTCAAGTCATACCCATGGGTTATGGTAATTACAAGCTCATCCCCGATCCAAACATATAAGCCTCCCGACTCAAACACACTCATGGAAAACTTCATCAATCAACTATCTCTCATGGTTAGTCAAAACATGAACTCTCTCCCACACATGAACAATAACCTCAGAAAGATCCAATCCACACAATCAAGCTATGTCGAGAGATGGGAAGGTTGTGGTGCAACCGTTCAAGAAAGGCAGATGAACAGGGAAGAGGTGGAGTTGGTAGAGGATATGTAGCAAATCAGAATCGTGGAAGGAATAGAAATCAAGGACAAGCAAAGCCAGTCAAATGCTAAAACTATGGTGGTGAGGGACACATTGCTAGGAACTGCACATCTCCAAAACGTCCACGAATGCATAATACTTGAGAGACAAGATGTTGCTCGTGCAAGCTCGGGATAATGGTGCACTTTGGATGAAGAGGAGTTGTTGTTTCTTGCTAAGGGCAATGCCAAGACATATGATGCAGATGTGGATGAGCAGCCAATTCAGGAAATAGGTCACAATCATCGAATGCCTTTCAAGTCATTGTGATGCATACGACTGCGTCGATGATGAACCCTCTGCACAAACGATTTTCATGGCTAGCATTTCCCAATGGTCTCTCCTAAGGTCTCATCATCACGAAAGCTGGTCCATCCAAAGAATCGATCATTTCAGACGTATTAAAACTATATGACGATGTTGAAGAGCAAAAGATGCATAATAAAGTACAATCTCTTGAAACTTATGAATCAGATATTGATGAAAAGGGTAATAGCAATATTGTCCCATATGATCAATATGTGAAGCAAAGTGAATGTGAGATTGTACCAAGTAATGCATCTACCGCAGTCAATGATGACTATGTTTTTGATGAATACACTGCATGTGCTCCTAATGATTCTGTTATCTCTGAACTGAATGCCTATAAGGAACAAGTTGCTATATATGAACAACGTGCTAAGTTTGAGTTGACCACACGTGAGCAGGAAATGGATGACCAAATGCGTACAATTATTAGAAAAAGTAACTTTAGAGAAAAGTCTTAAAACAAGAGTTAAACTCCTTACAAGAAAATCTTTCTAAAACTGCTAAGAAAAAACAAGAACTTCAAGAAAATGTTAAAATGCTTAAGCAAGAATTCAATGCTAAGGAATCAAAACTTTTGAATGATTTCTCCAATCTAAAAACTTTGAAAAACAAGCTTGAAAATAAGTTGTACGTACAAGGGAATACCATTCAGAATGCTCACTTGATCACTAAGCATAGAGTCTTAAGCGATAAACATAGCATTCCCCTTGTTGTGGAACCTAATCCTGAGGTTGTTAAAAAGGCTAGAGCTGCTCATAATGTAATCTATGATGGTAATGAGATTCTTAAACCTAGACAGAAACCTAGTTGCGTTGAGTGCACGGAGGAAGATAGAAAATTAGATGATGCATCTAGGTAGAAAATGAATAAGAAGCTAGAAGATCCTGAATGTAAAGAGAATAACATAACGATCAAACCCCATGATTACAAAAAGGAAAATTGGATTTCCTTGAACAAGTTTAAGCCTCAAACGTTGTTAACACCGAACAAGTGTTTTGGAAAAAGGATTTAGATAAGCAAAAAGCAGAGAATCTTGTTGTAACAAACCCTCTCCTTAGGAAAATGCCTTCAGCGACTGTGTATCCTCCGAATACACCAATGCATTTAGTTCCTAGAACTATTGCCACTAAAAGCAAGACCTTAATCAGTCAATATGTTATTTTTCAAATATTTGTTGATTTTGAGAAAACTTGTAAGAAAAGGATCACACCCACTGGGATAACTGAAGGGGAAAGGGGTTTTCAGCAAACTAAAGAATGATATTTAACTGAGGTCATGCCTTTCTGTTGGGTCTATTATAGATTTGATAATACAAAACAAGAAGAATGAAACATGAAGGACTTAAAGTGACAAGAAGGGAAACTACAAAAAGATGGAGGATTTGGAAGATTCTAGAAGATATGCTTAAAAGAATATTTAGTTTCCTAATTGTATTGTTTCCTAATTATATTATGATTCCTCTTGTAAACCCTAGATGTCTCTAGTATATAAAGAGACATAGGGTCATTAGTTTTAGTAAGGACGTACAAGATGTAGACGTCTAAAGGTGTGTGTGTGTGGGAACCTAGGCGTAGGGATTGGGAAAACGCCTAGGGTTTAGTGGTTTAGTGGTTTAGTTAGTTAGTGTTAAAGATCAAGTCTTTGATCTTTATTATTGTTTAGTTAGTTTATGATAATGAAAAACCTTGTTCATTATAACGTTAATTCTTATTGAATATTTTTTCCACGAGTTTTGTGTGATGTTTCATATGGCTTCGATCACATGGGATTGCTTATAGCTGGTCACGTGATATTTAATATTCAATGGTTTGGATCAAGTATGGCACGGTACATGGAAGCTACAATAGACTAACGTTTTGATTGGTTGGCATCTAAGGGATTTGATTCTATGTGAAGAGGTGCATGGAGGATACGCTAGGCTTTGCCTTTTTGATTGGTTGGTGCTTACAAGATCACGTGATTGTTTATTATGATATAGTTTATGGGATCCACATGGGCTACTATCTACTGTTGTGATTTAATATACGTGAAGTATTGATCACGTGACTATGTGATCGTGACCTTTGGATTTTGATTGGTTGCTTGAGATAATAGGATGGATGATCAATCACGTGGGAATAAATGTGTTGGTTTGTTACTTGATGTCAATCGAACAGTGAAAGATATTTTTTTTTTAAATGGATGATCGATCGAAGGTATTGGTATTCTGACATAATGTGGGTCCATCTCAACGAGACATTGATGAAACAAACAGTCCTACTTATTTAAGAGATTCGATTGTGTTATTTTTACGTGGGGCTGTTGACTTTGGACTGATCGATTGCTATACTGATGAAAGTACTGATAATATTTTAAAGTACTGCTCGAGGATTTTAACGATCTTGCAAGTTTTATTCAAAGTCGATGATTGTTTTAAAGTAATCTGTTGTTGATTGGTTCACGTGGGATGCTTTTAATGTGTGAAGATTAATATTACTTGCACATGGGATAAAAGATGAGAGTTATTGATGGTATATTTTTCAAAGTACTGCTCCCACATGTTATCGCTTCAATTTATGCAAAGTATCCACCGAAATTTATTTGGCCTCAAGATATCAAAGTCTGCTTCGGAGGTTTTGAAAGTACTTGTTTACACAAAGTAATCGCTTGCTTTCGAAGGTATCACTGCTCAACGAAATGCTTGGTGTTTTATGAAAGTACCTTTAGCAGTTTATTTCAAAGTACTGCAGATTTTGATGAAAGTACTGCTCCTTCCCAACGTACTGTTCATGCTTTATTACGAGAAGATTTTTGATTTAAGGGGAAGTCGAGCATATGGTTATGATTTTTGAATGACACACACATAGAGGTTATTGTTCACACACACAGGAAGAAATTTATGTTCTTAAAAGGATTTAAAAGGCTCGTTTTGGAGATTTATTGAAGAATTGATTACGAAGAGGATTATTTATCACTTATTTGAAGGTGAAGTGGAATTACTTGGTTTGTGTTCTTATCATCTAGCTTGATGAATCTAGTTTTCATAGGTCAAGAGGGTGGATGGATGAAGACCTAGTAAACTATCACTTAAAGGAGTTACATTGTAGTGCTCAGTGTCTCATAATAGTTGAGGATTCTTGTCAAGGGATTGCGGTCTACTTATATTTGATGGGTATAAGTATGGAGTTCCGTGGATAGTAAAGATTTAAGACACAAGTTTGGGAAATTTTACTTCTTCATCAAGTTTGTTATATTTGGTGTTCTTCACAAAGTGATCATTACAAGGAGCTTACAGATTTTGAAGAATTAAGAAGATGGTTAACATATGGTTTTTAGGGGAAGCTTATTGTTAAAAGTTTAACCATCTACATGCATCACTCAAGGGGAAGTGTTTGATTTTTACTATTGTTGATCATTATTACTACTGCTAGTTGGAGTTTTCTACTGTTTTGGATCCATTTTTCCTATGGTGCGTAATGGTGGGTGATTTGAAGAATTGGATGGCTTAGATTGGAAGTATCATATTGGTTCGTGGTGGTCAAGATCATTATTTGCATACGTTCCCTATTTAGATAATAACAAAAAGCGGAAGAGATGTTTGAGTGACATGTTCAAGTCAAGGGGAAGCATGGAAGATTGTTTCATTCATGGTGAGATTTAATTATCTCAACTTCTGCTACTTCGTCTAGGGAAGTTCGTACAAGAACTGTGTTTGTTTTGTCATCATCAAATAGGGGAAGATTGTTGGGTCTATTATAGATTTGATAATACAAAACAAGAAGAATGAAACATGAAGGACTTAAAGTGACAAGAAGGGAAACTACAAAAAGATGGAGGATTTGGAAGATTCTAGAAGATATGCTTAAAAGAATATTTAGTTTCCTAATTGTATTGTTTCCTAATTATATTATGATTCCTCTTGTAAACCCTAGATGTCTCTAGTATATAAAGAGACATAGGGTCATTAGTTTTAGTAAGGACGTACAAGATGTAGACGTCTAAAGGTGTGTGTGTGTGGGAACCTAGGCGTAGGGATTGGGAAAACGCCTAGGGTTTAGTGGTTTAGTGGTTTAGTGGTTTAGTTAGTTAGTGTTAAAGATCAAGTCTTTGATCTTTATTATTGTTTAGTTAGTTTATGATAATGAAAAATCTTGTTCATTATAACGTTAATTCTTATTGAATATTCCGCTTTCGTTATTATGTGTTCCTAGATATAATATTAGACCTCGTCTAAGAGCTTACAACGATCTTCACAATTTCTTTAAACAACTAAAAGATCAATTTGAGAGTCTTAAAATGGGGATGGATTCAGATATTAAAGAAATGGAAAAGGAATTTGATGCAATGATAGTTGAGGTTAGTGACTGTGAGTGAGAATTAAAATATAATGAGATTGAGAGGAAGAACTTGCATACATTGAATGAGAATCTTATTTCTGAATGTATTACTCAAGATGTGTTTTACACTGCTACGAATTGTTCCATTAATGCTTCTCAATTTCATAAATTATCTGTTGCTCAAAGTCCCATGATCGTGTCATTGAGCTTGAAAAGACTAATTAGAACTAAATGAGAAAATTGATCCGGATGATCACGATAATTTGGTAAAACATCTTTCTAAACTAGAAGTTGAACATTTTTATTTACAACTAAAATATCAACATCTTAAAGAAAATGTCAAAACCTCAAATATCAAGACATCCTCAGATGTTCCAGAGTTTGATGCAGTTTTTTAGATAAACAAACGTGACGAACAGATTCAAGCTCATTGTAACACGATCAGAAAGTTGAAAGCCCAAATTTCTCAATTAAAGGGTGAAAAGAACAATGTCTCTAGCTCCCAAATGCCTCCTCCTTTAGATTCTCAGTATTCTCAAACTTTTTATCTTCAAAACTTGGTTAATGCTTTACAAAAGGAAAACGAAAGTTATCTAGAAGAAAATGAAAAAGTTAAACGATACTTTAAAGAGTTATATGATTCAATGAAAGTCACTCGTGACAAAAACAACGAAAAAATAACGGCTTTACAAAAAGAAATTGAGAATCTGAGGAGTCAGGAAAAAGGGAAACTGCCACTTGTCTTTAATGAGAGTGTTGCATCAAAGTCATCTACTGACTGCAAATATACTGTGACCGTTAAATATATTCCTCCTCATCTTAGGAATAATGAACGTGTGTTTCATAACTATTGTGCACACCTTAAGGATAATCTAGAATGTCTCCGTGAGATTGTGGAAGAGGATTTCATAAATAAGCCTCTTGATAGAGAAATAAGGTTTGCTTGCATTCGGCCAAACGAACTCGGGCTGCTAGAATGTTTAATTGCAACATGTCCTAAATCCTTAGGGGCGAAAGGAAAAGCTATGATGCCTTGTTCTATGCCTAGTGCCAAGCATTCAAACCATTCTATGCCCAATGTTAGGAAAGTGAACACTAATGTGCCTTCAAGTAGTTCAGATCCTTGCACGTCTAGTTCAGGAATGCAAAAAGTAGATCAACCAACTAATGTTCCCATAATTCCCTCTACAGGAGTAATCGGTGACATAAAAGCAAGCGGGTCAAAGCCTCTAGGCAATACCAAGCATGATAGGACCTCGCAAGCAAAGAGTGTGCATTGGAAGAGAGTAGAAGATCACCCTAGGAATATTAAGTTTGAGTTGAATAAAATGAATTGTGTTGATTCTAGTATTAGCTATAAGCGTACTGTAATTAATTCGAATTCTGCTACTATTTGCAAACCATGTAATGACGATTGCTTGTTTTCTGCTACTAATCATGAATGTGGTGTGAATGTTTTGTCTAATGCTGTCAAATGCCCAGTTAAAATTGTTAATCTTAAAATTCAAGCTAAGAAGGCTAAAAGGCAAAGGAGAAAGAAAGTTAGAAAACAGTGGAAACCCACAGGAAAAATATTTAGTAAAATTGGTTACCAATGGATACCTTCTGGCCGTAAGGTTAATGAGTTATGCCCTCAATTTGATAAAACAATGCCCACTAGAAAATGGATGCGTACTGGTAGAACAATGCCCACTAGAAGTGAACATACTTTGAATAGGTCGAATACGAACATTAGCACTGCATCTATTTCTGATGATTCCATTGTTTCTACTTCTGATGTGGGTGTTCCAATTATTGTTACTAACCAAGTGGAACCCATTCTTGCATGGGGATCCCAGTTATCCAGTTATCCATTCTTGTCTATCTTCAACTATAGATCGTTCAAATCGATCTGTGGTACCTGGACTCAGGCTGTTCCAAGCATATGACTGGAGACCGGTTGCGGCTCATGAACTTCGTGAGTAAATTCATCGGGACTGTTAGATTCGGGAACGATCATTTCGGTGCAATTATGGGTTATGGAGATTATGTTGTCGGTGATAATGTTATCTCCAGGGTATATTACGTAGAAGGTCTTGGTCATAACTTATTCTCCGTGGTCAATTGTGACTCGGATCTAGAAGTGGCCTTCAAAACATATACTTGTTTCGTTAGAGAACTTGATGGTAAAGAACTTTTAAGAGGAACACGTGGTTCAAATCTATACACCATCTCTATCGAAGATATGATGAAGTCTTCTCCAATTTTCTTGTTGTCAAAGGCTTTGAAAACAAAGTCATGGTTATGGCATCGTTGTCTCAATCACTTGAACTTCGGCACCATCAATAATCTGTCGAAGGACTTAGTTGTAGGTTTACCTAGACTAAAGTATGAAAAGGATCATCTTTGTTCAGCATGCCAATTGGGAAAAAGCAAGAAGTATGCCCACAAGCCAAAACCTACAAACTCGCCATGAAGTTCTTCATACAATTCACATGGATTTATGTGGACCCATGAGAGTGCTGAATATCTTTGGGAAGAAATATGTGTTAGTTGTAGTTGATGATTACTCTCGATTCACCTAGGTTAAGTTCTTAAGGACAAAGGATGAAACTCCAGATATCATCATCAAACTTATCAAACAGCTGCAAGTTCGACTTAACAAAGCGTGTCGAGAATGATCGAATAGACAATGGAACTGAGTTTGTTAATAAACAACTTAGTGAGTTTTATGAAAGTGCTGGAATCAGTCATCAAAGAAGTGTTCCACGAACTCCTCAACAGAAAGGTGTAGTTGAAAGATGAAATTGTACTCTTGTGGAAGCCGCAAGAACAACGCTGATTTACTCAAAGGTTCCAATGTTTCTCTGGGCCCAAGCCATTGCCACTGCATGCTACACTCAAAATCGATCCCTAATTCACACTGCTCGTGGAAAAACTCCATATGAACTTGTCCACAATAGAAAACCTAATCTCTCATTCCTTCATGTGTTTGGTGCATTCTGTTATCCAACTAATGAGGGACAAGACTTAGGCAAACTTAAAGCTAAAGCGGACATTGGAGTATCTGTAGGATATGCACCGAACAAAAAGGGATACCGAATCTACAACAAAAGAACCCGAAATATCATGGAAACAATTCACGTTACGTTCGATTAGCTAACCGTCCAATGGCTCCAGGACAACCCAGTTCTGGACCCGCATCATCAAGTAGTCCTATCAGTTCTACTCTTGTATACGATTCTTCGCCGGCAACTCCTTATGTACCTCCTTCAGAAGATGACTTGAAGAAACTGTTTGATCCAATGTTTGATGAACACTATGAGCCGAATGCTAATGATATGTCAATTCCATCAAAGAGGCTGCTGATGAGTGTCTAAATACTCATCATTTTTGTACCATCTAGACTGCAAAAACATCCGAAAACACTTCAAATGCATCAAAATGATAAAAATATCACAAAAAGTGTTTTATGTGTTTTAAATGCAAAAATATCAAAATCAGATGAAAAACGTATCAAGTTTGCATAATTGGCAGTTTTAGTCCCCAAGTTTCAAAAGTTGTCAAATCTAGTCCATGGAATCCAAAAATGTGGAGTTTTATCATTCAAGGTCCCTGAAATATTCTAAGTTGTTAAAAATGGTCCTTGAATGAATCTTTGGTCAAATGGCAGAAAAAGGTCCCTCAACTTTGAAAAAATGGCAAAATTAGTCCTTGGATATTTTAAAATGGAAAATTATCAAATATTATCCTTGTACTATTGAAGTTTCTCAAGTTTGGTCCTTTTGACAACATTGTAAAAAGTTCAGTTTTGGTCCTTCAAGTTTGGTGGAATTGCAAATTTAGTCCTTGTGTTACTACTAAACCAAACCGGACCCTTGTACTAATATCAAACCCAATCCAATAACCCAGCTGAGCCCAACACAAGCCCAACCCACACACCTTGGACCTTGGACCTTGGGCTCTAGACCCTTGAGCCAATTCACAAACAATTTGAACCCTGCCATAACCCATTATGAACCCCTTCCCCGTTATTATAAAATCCTGTCAAAAAAGTCAAATACCGGGCTGTTCATCCCCTACCTCATTGTCCCGCCAAATCCGGATACCACCATAGTTTTCATCCCACTGTTCTACTCCCTTCCACATGTCTTCCCAGTTGTATACCTACCCCCCTCCACCTTCACAATCTTCCAAAGCTCATTAATGGTTAAAACCTGCTTGTAGACTTTTGGCACCAAAAACTCCACATGGACGATTCAGAGATGTCGACAAGAGTGGAAAAGATCATTATAAAGAGGAGGGAAGCAATGGGAAGAAAAGTGTGTGTAATTTAGTTTATTCAATGTCGTTTTAGCTTAAATTTAAATTCCAGTGTATTTTCTAGCTTTTGAACTTTGTATTTCATATTTCCTGTGTACAATAAAGCTTTTGTGATAATCAATTTCAAGTTTAAGTCCTATTTCAGTTTATGCAAATTTTCCTTATTCAAAAATTTCATGAATGGTTGAATGTTGTTAAGTAGTTGTTAATATGGACTCATAAGCCAACTTAAGCTCCTAGATAGCTTCTAAAAGCTATTAGATACCATAAAAATCAGTTTAGCATCAAAAAGAAAAAATCACCAAAAATACCAAATAAATTAGTGAAAAATAAAAAATCACAAGAAATGGAGATCAAAGCTGGAGCAGGGTGAATATTGGATTGCCCTGGGTTAGAGGCTTAGTGGTAAGCCTATAGGAGTGATCTTTTGTTCTTGGTTCTGAGTTTTCAGTTGGATAGCCACTTGTAAGCTTAATTCTTAAGTTTGGCATTTCACTGTTCAAGTGCTTATTTCTGCTTATATCTTTGCTTTTATGCTTGTTTGGTGTATGATTAGTGAGATTAGTGCTTAATATAGTTTGCTTGTTCTTTAAAATTGGTAGTTGCTAAGATCTCATTTTAACAGTTATAATATATATTCGTCATTCTTGAGTTGTATGTTGTTGTTACTGTTATTTAGTGCTTATTTAGTCTTATTACATGATATTATAAAGTCTTGAATCATTTTCATGGTCTTAATTTGTGTTTTGTTTTGAAAATCTTCATATCAGTCTCATAAAGTGGTGTTTGGTTCATCGTGATAAAGGTTGTTTTAGCCATTGTTCTTGTTTAGTGCATGTCTCATTAGGTCTTAGTAGTTCAAAGAAGCAAAGAAAACCAGTTCTCATTTGTGAAAAAGTCAAAATTAGCTTTTGATCAAATCTTGTGTTAACTGTTGGATTTTCATGATCCATGATCATGATTTTGTGTTCATAAGTTGTTAATATTGCTCAAATCAGTCTTAGTTCACCTTAATACATCACAATCAGTGATTAGAATCAACTTAAAGTTCATATAAGTCAACCTTAGTGTTTTTCTTAAAAAGTCAAATTTTTCAATTTGGTCGTTTTTGAATAAAATAGATAATTTCAGTGTGTGTTTAATATTGAGATTTAGCTTATAAGCTTTTGGGATATTAAAGTTTAGCTGCTTAACTTAATTAGAAAAATATTAGTTCACTTTTAGTCAGCTTATTCATAGCTTATTTTCTAGCTTCTTTTGAGCACCTTTTCAATGATGTCACGTGTCAGGTTGAGCTAGTCACTTTCACAAGCTCAAACGAGCTCTTCAGTTAGCTTTAGCTTGTGAAATTTGGTTCTTTGGAGAGCTTACCTAGCCATCTTGAGGACCCAAGCTCAATCTTGTACTTTGCAGCTTATTTACTAGGGCTGCAAGTTGCTTTTAGATCTGTCCATTTCTTAGTTTTATATAAGTGCTTATTTGATTATTATAGCTTATCAGTGTTGATATTTGCATCTTTTAGCTTCATTTCAGTTCATTTAGCTTATTTGTAGCTTATTTCACTTTTGTTTCCAGTTTTCAAGTTTGTTTGAGCTTTAAAAATCATAATAAGCTCATAAGTCAAAACTGTTAAGCTTTTCAGCTTGTAAACTGCTTATTTTTAATTTGGAAAATTTTTGTTTTCATTAAAGTAGCTTATAATCAGTAGTATAATAGTTTTCAAATAGAAAAATCAAAAGAACATCATTTTTAATATAGTGATAGCGTTTATTTAATATTAATTAGCTTTTTAAATTTTCTTTTTAGCTTATTATTAAGCAAATTCTGTTTTTATAATTTTCTTAGCCTTCTGTCATCATAATATATTTTTATAAAAAGTTTCATAATTTTCTCTGTTTGTTTAGTATTTATTATAATTTTAAATAGTTAAAAGTATTAAATAATTAGTAATAAATAATTAAAAAACATAAAAAAATATATTTTCAATTTTAAAATAAGTTTTATAATATTTTAGATTTTTCTGAATCATAATTTTATTTTTCTAGCCTTATTTCATATTTTCTTTTATTTTAGAGTATTATTAAATAATTAAAAATAGTTTTTAATTAATAGTAATTAGATAAATAGTTATAAAAATAATTTTATTTTTCTAATAATTTTCTTTTATTTTTAGGATTTCAAAAATGTCATTTTCATATTTTTAGGTCTTTTATTTATTTAAATTCACTTTTATTTTGTAACGTTCACGTAATTTAATACGACGTATTTACGTTTCTTTTATCTGATTGTTGTGTTTTACAATTCTGTATTCAAATATCCATTCCAATCAATCAGTAGTGTAATTATTCATCAAAATCCTTACTGATCACTATCCTTAGTGATTATTCGACATCTGAAGTTGTTTAACACCATTCATCTTTCGTGGGACTTAACGACCACCGAATCCAACTATATTCCTCGATCTTAATTGCATTTGTTTCTAAGTCGTTTTAAGTTTATTACGGTTGACCATTCACAAGTGGTTAGCTTGTGTGATTAAACTTGACTGTTCAGGAGCCAATCAAATTTTGGCGCCGCTGCCGGGGAGGCTTTCGCGTGTTTTAAGCATTTACAGATCCATTCTTGCACATATACCACCGTTTGTAAATAGTTTTTTTTATAAAGTTATAAGAAATCAAAAAGTTCATTAACACTTTTCCTAAAGTGTTAACAACACCAAAAAAAATATAAAACAACAAAAGAATCGTAACGTTTTCTAGCTTGTGTTTCCTTTAAGGTGATTCTTAAAGAGATACGATTTGGTTAAACGAGACGATATCAAAAATATTGTCAAAAGTTTTAAACCCTTAGCACATATCCATACCTACGTCTTTTCAGTGGTACTTAATTACATAAAAATCAACCACGCGAAATCAAGGCAAAGACACCTACCAAGGGGTGTGACCATAATAAGTTCCCGAACAAAAGATTAAAACTTGCCTTTGTGTCCTTGTGATTTGGTGTACCTTTTCAAAGAAGCCATTTCATTTGTGATTATTGGTTAAGTTCACTTGTCGTTTTGCCTCGCATTTGTTTTGAAAATTGATTTTTAAACTTAGTGCATGCGCAATCGTTCTTCCAGCTCCACAAGTCCACTTTCTGAGCTTGCAAATATTCCTAGGCGTGAGGACGTTCGCTCCTTCGGCCGTGGTGAACGTCTAGTACCACCACCCCCCGCCGAAATGGCGGAAGACAAGCCGATGAATGAGCTTCTCCAAGCACCCATCGAGGGTTACGGAGATGCCATTGTTGTCCCAACCATCGTGGCTCGATACCTTTGAGCTCAAAACCGGGTTGCTTAATCTTGTAACCCAAAGCCAATTCTATGGTTTTGGGCGGGATGATCCTCATGCACATATTCGATGGTTCAACAAGATTGCATCTACCATCAAATACAAGAATGTCCCACATGAAGCAATTAAGCTTCTACTGTTCCCATTCTCTCAGAGGACAAGCCCGAATTGGCTTGAGAAACAACTCCCTCGTTCCATTGAGACATGGGAAGATTTAGTCACCAAGTTTGTTAACGAATTCTATCCTCCATCTCGAACTACAAGTCTTAAGAATGAGATAATGAAATTCTCTCAAAGATTTGATGAATCATTCGGGGAGGCATGGGATCGTTACAAAGAATTGCTCCGAAAGTGTCCACATCATGGTTTTACCGAGTTAATGCAAATGGATACTTTCTACAATGGTCTAAACCATACTAACCAAGACTCTTTAAATGCCTCCGCGGGAGGTAATTTCCTGAGCAAGACCACTAAAGAAGCCTTGCAAATTATTGAAAACAAGTCCTGTGTCGCCTCTTCGAACAAAGACATATCGATCAACTAATGCAGGACCTTCTACTTCATCTCCTGTGAGTACATCTAGCACCGATGCTAAGATTGATAAACTCACGGATATTCAGCTTTGGTTCTTGCTAACCAAAAGAAAGTCACTTTCACAGCACACCATCACATGGTGAAGTGAAGAGAGTTGAAGTCTGTGTTACTTGTGGTGGCCCTCATGCATAATATACAACTGCATCGCCACCGATGGTAGTCCGTTTGAAGCCAATGCTCTAGCCGGTACTTCACATCCGGGAGGTAATCAATACCGTCCTCAAAATGAACCACACTACCGTGCTAACACTAATCAGCACCACCCGTTTTAACAGTAATCCTAACCGAATCAGAACCAACCAAGAATGAACCAAGGTTATGAAAACCAAGGCAATTTCTATCCCGGACCAAATCAAGGTTTCCAACATCAAGGGAACCTTAATCAAAACAATTTCAATCGAGGAAATCAATTTCATGGGAATATGAATCCTAATCAAGGAAATTTTCAAAATCAAGGCCCTAATCCCAACATTAGAGGCCATAATTTTCCTAATCAAACTCAAGCCATTGTTCCAACTGGACCATCATCTGATGAGCTATTGAAGCAATTCATGAAAACCCAAGATGAAATGACAGGTTGTTGGTCGGTCGATCGCTGATCTAAAGAAGTCTTTAAATGATCAACCCTCGGGCTCAGGAAAACTTCCGAGCAACACGATCGCTAACCCGAGGGGCAATGCTAAAGCGATCACAACCGTAAGTGGTGTTTCATATGATGGACCTGCTATTCCTACTACCTCTTCTTCTTCTCTGCCTAAGGTAGTAGAAAGTGAACCTAAGACACACAATGGACCTTCGACTCCAATGCCTCCTCCACTAGGAGCAATGAGTCAAGTTACCAAGGATACAACGGACAAGGAGCATTTTTCAAGCCCAAATCAAGACATGTCCCACCTTCGGTAGTCCAACCTCAAGTTATCCAGAAACCCAAATCAAATCCAGGAGTTGTTTTTGAACCTCCTGTAGCTACCGTTGAGAAACATAAATCCAAATCTTCTCTTCCTTACCCATCACGTTTGAATGAGCAAAGCTCCTAAAAAGCCAGGTCATCAAATGGACAATTTTTTCAAATTTTCCAAGAGCTACATTTTGACATAAGCTTTGCGGATGCTATCATGCTGATGCCCAAGTTTGCATCAACTCTCAAACACATGTTAAGCAACAAGGAAAAGCTGTTTGAGATGGCAAAAACTCCTCTGAACGAGAATGCCTCCGCCAGTTATCCCGGAAAAGCTTCCAGAAAAGCTTGGAGATCCCGAAAATTTCTCTTACCTTGTGTATTTCCAATGGTTGAATGCTTTGCCTTAGCAGATCTTGGTGCAAGCATCAATCGATGCCTTATTCAGATATGGAAGAAACTTTCTCTTCCGGAACTTACTCCTACATGCATGACTCTCGAGCTTGCAGATCGTACAATATCCCGCCCACTTGGCATTGCCGAGGACGTATTTGTGAAAGTAGGAAAGTTCCATTTTCCACTGACTTTTGTGGTTGTAGATTTCGATGCCGATCAACGGGTTCCTCTCATTGTTGGTCGAGGATTCGAGAACGGGCCTGCTCATTGATGTATTTGAGCAAGAAATCACATTACGTGTTGGTAATGAAGCTGTCACCTTTAACTGGATCAAACTTCAGGTACTCCAAAACTATGATTCCGAGTCGGTTAACCGAATAGATATCATTGATGTTGCTTCAAAGAGTACTCTTAAGAAATTCTTGGTTATTCTCATAATTCTGTGAGTGGGGATCCCACCACATCTTCTCAACATATCATAGCCAATTCTACTCCTTCTATCACTCCTTTTGAAGGAAGAGACTTACTTGGCTAGTGATTCTGTTCCATGGGAAATTGATCACGCTCCAATTGACATTGAGGGGGATATACTTCTCATTGAGAAGTTGCTTAATGATGATCCATCATCAACCCCTCACACTAGTGATTCAATTCCTGATGAGATTAATCTAGAGGGAGATATTCTTCTTGAGAAGTTGTTAAATCAGGACACTTCTCCTCCTCTCCCTCCCGTCGAGCTTCATAACAAGGAAGTCAATTCAGTTGAGAAAGCGAAGAATTTCCTAAAGTCGAACTCAAAGACTTACCACCTCATCTCGAGTATGCATTTCTTGAGGGTGATGATAAATTACCCGTCATTATTGCTCGAGATTTGAGTAAAGATGAAAAAGATGCTCTCATAAAGGTCTTGAAGTCACACAAGCAAGCAATTGCTTGGAAACTCTCCGACATTTAGGGTATCAACCCTGAATTTTGTACTCACAAAATCTTGATGGAGGATGACTTCAAACCAACAGTTCAACATCAGAGAAGGGTGAATCCTAAAATCCATGATGTTATCAAACAGAGGTTATCAAACTTCTTGATGCGGATTGATTTACCCAATCTCGAGATAGTCCTTGGGTTAGCCCAATTCATTGTGTTCTAAAAAGGGTGGCATAATCTGTTGTCACAATGAAGAAAAACGAGTTAATTCCAACTCGATTGGTTACAGGATGGCGTGTGTGCATTGACTATCGTAAGTTGAATGACGCTACCCGTAAAGACCATTTTCTTCTACCCTTTATGGACCAAATGCTTAGAGATTAGCAGAACGAATACTATTGTTTCCTTGATGGTTTCTCGGGTTATTTTCAGATCCCCATTGATCCAAAGGATCAAGAAAAGACCACATTCACCTGCCCATACGGAACTTTTGCCTACAGACGTATGCCTTTTTGTTAGGATCGTATATGTGGAAGATTTGGTGAATCGGGAGGTTGGGAGAAACTATGTGTTTTATTATTAGGAAAGGTGAATTACACAAATGAGACTCACCCCTCCATGGAAGTATGGAGGGGTTTATATACCAAAACACATACATCTATGGGTACTTGACATAACAAGCCCATGTGTTTGAGGTAACAAAGATAGAAATAGTAATTCCGTCAATGTCGTTCCATTTACGAGTTAGGAGCGATTCCAACAATCTTCCCCAATGGGACGACATAAGGGATTACTTACAACATTTACAACAAATATAGAAAACAAATAAAGAAAGGTCTTCATAAGCTCTTCAAGTGTTGAGGATGATGAAAGTTTACGCTCTTTGTCTTCTTACGGTACTTTGACTTGAGAACCGTTTTCTTCACTTGTAGGCAAATGATGTAATATGCATAAATTGAATTAACTTCCCCCCAATTCATGCCGCAATGTCTTTAGCGCCTTTTCAGACACTCCTTTTGGCGGTTTCAATCGCCCTTCCCCAAACCAACCGTCTTCGCCAGATTCAAACTTTGATGTAGTGAACATTTCCTCTAACTTTTGACGTTTCGACGCAGTGGAATTTGTAGATGAGCAAGAAACCACACAAGGTAAATCGACTTATTATGAAAAATCCGTTCGGGGTAACATGCAAGAAATCAACAAGATCTTCTCACATATATAGATGCTTCACACCAAACAAACCACGAAAGACTAAATAAACGACTTCCGAATGTTTGCGGTTCATCGAATAGTAGTTACCAGTGAATCTGCAGAATTGTCGATAAAATGACCGTGTGTGAGGCATCACAACATCATATTTAGGTAACTTCACGCACGATAACTCTGTGAAAGTGAGACGATAACCCCAAAGTGAGACGTTTAGACCACAGATCGTCTCATTTCTTCCCCCTGATTGAAGAAATTCATGAAAGGAGAGGGTTTTCGCAAAAAATACAAAACAACAAAGGAAGCGACACACACATATACTCTCTTCCCCGATGTTTTCAATGAATCAGAATCATACACCACGTATGTTGATGATGAAATTGGAGACATCGAAACCATGTATGTTCAATTAATCGAACAAGTGTGAAGTACCATAAATATTGTTTGATATTGGATTTCATAAACACATAACAAACAATAATATGGGTCGAATTGTTTAGAGGTTTTAGAGAGAGAAAGTGGGAGCCTTTCTAGAGAGAGAAAGTGAAAGAAAACATAGAAGGTTAGATTAAGATGAATGAAAGGTCCAACCCTCTACCTTGGGAGGTAGAGGGTATATATAGTTACAAACTAAGCAAATCCTCCTTCGGTTTGTGGATCGGCATACAGTGGGTAAGACCCGTCCTTCCTCCACGGTGTTACTCTAAACTAAATAACTAACTAATAAAAGCAAGAAATAACGATATTTCTACGAGCTAACTTATGCTAGATTATATTTGGGGTGACCGCTACTTCACTATGGAATTTTCTAATTCCTAACAATCTCCCCCTAAGGGAGGTCACCCCATGTGTTATGTTTTGAATCCTAGCATTCTATTTTATCTTCAATCTTGAGCTCGTAGACTTGAATTCTTCAACATCGACAATCTTTGTGCTTTAGTAGTGATTCTTCAAAGTCCGCACTGACTTGTACTTTTAGTGGAGGCCTTTAACTGATCCATATCTTTGATGATCTTCGAGCTTTCATTGAGATCATCACCACAAAGAAATCTCTCTAGATCACCCTTTTGTTGTGTTGCCATCATGTGAAGTTGTGACTTTCGGACCGACATGCTCACACTTTTGAATCATGACATCTTTCCATCTGAGTAGCGGAAGCTTTACTGGTTCAAGATATTTGCGCAGCCGCACACGAACATAGTATAGAAATATCCGAGCCGGCTATGTAGATATGCACCAATCATGATTTCTTCAAATTAAGTGTGGATGCTGTGAGCATGTGGCATTGGATTGACCGCTCAATTCCGATCACCAAGAACCGTCAAATGTACCTGCAAACGGCGTTAGCAATAAAACACACGAAAGTGTCTTTGATCACTTTCGTTGAATTGAGGTACACGGGTTCCCCGTTGATCAAGTACAAGTACGCTCTTTGTGATCGGTAGGATTCAAGAATCTCCTTGGGGTTTCGCTGTTCTAGCTGTTCTAGCCGTTCTCAAACCGGAACGTCTCAAAGAAGACAACACGGAGTGAGTGAACCAGCGAATTGAGATTCATTGATTGATGGAAAATGACTAGAAAAACAATCGCGTATTGCTTAGAAGAAAGAGTTTTGCAATACGATGAAGGTTTTATGAGAAAGATCAATTTTCAAAAAATACTTTTTGTATTTAAAAGAGTACACATTCGACGTGCTAGAGAAAAGAAGGTTTGCACATCGAACGGTTTTTCTAAAAGTATTTTTCAATCAGAGATACTTTTGAATTTGAAATGAATACACATTCGACGTGCTAGAGAAAAGAAGGTTTGCACATCGAACGGTTTTCCAAAAGTATTCGTCAATTCCATTCTCGGACCAAGGTTGATTCAAGACCGAAGCCCCATTGTTTCTATCCCGTTGTCACAAGTTTGATCTTACGAGAAGATCTCACATGTCACCCACCAAGAGCTTGTTTGAAGTTGGCTCTAGAAGGATTTCCATCTTCATCGTGAATACTTTTACATATCACTCGGATGTTCCGCAATACCACAAGGATAATGCGTAGGACTCTTAATATATACTTACTTTCCACATTGTGTGAAACAGCAAGTCTTCATGAATTTAGTGTCCTAATGAGATATTGTGGATGATCTCTTGGCTCTAGACTCAATAGTGCACATTTGGTTCCTATGCCGGAGACTAGGGAGAGGGTCTCCTTCTTCAATATCAACAATCTCTAAGAGAAAGTCGATAGATAAGTTCCCCGTGAGAAATGAAACAAGCCCTTTTAAGAGGAACTTGAGTAGCTTGAGAAGTTTAGTGTAGTAGCCATCGGGTCCATGACGTCTTGTCTTCAATACCAGTGTTACCTTAGTAACCACCAGTAGCATATGTATTGAACCCTGTTTCTGCCCTAAGGTTGAATAAATGGAGGGCTATTTCTTTTCACCCCTTTTTCACATTCAATTATTTTTTCATTCTTCAACCCCTTCAGTGCTTACCGAGACTTCATAACTAGAACCTTGTTGGGTTTATTCCTTTACTAGCTCTGTCTCACCCCGCACTCTTCCCGTATATCTCACTTTTCTCCTTTTTCAATATACCTAAGGACTCTACACTATCTAGTGGATTGTCCCTCGGTAGATCCCTCCGGCTCTGGGGGGATCGTGGGAACAAATACCTAACCTAACCATCCTTATAACTCCATGCATAAAGTGAAATGGTCGGTCTTTTGGTACAGTTCATTCTTCTTCGAAACCAATTGAAAAATCATTTGGAAAAACAATCAAGGTACTTGTGATACGAGATCAAAGCATTTTGTACCTTAATAGTTTTGATCATTTAGAAAAGCTCCCCCTCAACATGTGCATATGATATTGAAATTGTTTGCACATGGAGGCAAGAGTTCTTTGAAATAATTTCTTTGAAATAATTTCTTGATCACATTTTCCTTAGAAAAGCCATTTGAATTTCTTTGGTAAATTCTCCCCTCAATATGTGCATAGAATATTTGAAATCATTTTATCACATAGAGGCAAGAGTTCTTTTGAAGCACATCCACAATCACAAGCGCCATTAAGAAACAATTTTAAAACACAATCAAGGTACTTTATAAAACACTTTAAAAAAAGCTTTGTACCTCGATAGTTTATTTGCTCCCCAATATGTGCTTCAAGATTCGAAGCGTTAGCACATATGAGCGAAAGCGCGTGCACAATTAAATCAAACGATCACCTTTTATCAAATTTCATTATTAAATCACAAATTCTCCCCGATCAAAAATATCAAACCCTTTGAGATTTTGGATCCCAAGTGATTTAATTAGGTTTAGAAAACATGGGAGAAAATGTGGTCAGGTTTAAATACTCATCTCGGTTTTGGATAAATCCTCCTCCTCAACATGTGCATTGTGTATTTGAAATCGTTTGGCACATGGAGGCAAGAGTGCCTTTGAAGGACTAAAACCAATTCCATTTAAAACAGATTTGAGATTTAAAACACGATCTCTACCCCGATCAGAAATATCAAACCATTTGAGATTTGTGATCCCAACTGATTTAAATCATTTATAAAATTTTGGGGAAAGACGTGGCAAGATTCAATTTTGAAAGATGACAGATATGGACAATTTTAAGACATTAAAGATTGTTAGTGTCAGGTATGATAGTTTTTAAGAGATCTTTTAAGTGAAACAAAACAATTTCACAATCAAACAAGAACAGAAAAGATTTCATTTTGAAAGACCTTGATTCTAAAGAAAAAAATCATACCATGACATAACATTAAATCTTTAGATCACCACTTTTTGTTGTACAAAACGGACTTTTTGAAGATATATTGTATGAAAATATTTTAAATTAAATCACTCTCCCCCTCAATCGATGACCGAAGTCGATAATTGAGTGACTTAGATTTTGATAAAAAAAGAAGTCCGGTGATTTTCAAAATTTAGTCCAATTTATTTTCAAAAACAATATTTTCCATTTTCAAAACAATTTTATTCAAATTTATCAAAAATTGTTTAAAAATGGTATCCTGCACAAAGATAAGTTAGGTGGTTGAGTCGCTTTTGTTGTTGTTAACCTTGTAGGGTTTGGAAGAAAAACCGTCTCATAGATGCAAAGAGAGACTTCTTCTTACGTTGCATTTTGAATGCCAACCGAGGTCAAATTAAGCTCCGTTTCTTCAATCAATTAGAAGAAAACCATCTGGCGATCACGGTGAGACCTCTTACGTTGCATTTATGCCAACTCTCCATAGAAGTCCAATTAAGCTCCGTTTCTTCATTTGTCAACCCAAGATATAGTTACCCTTTCCTTCGGCATCCAATCATCTTCAATTGTGGGATCCGGATCGGGAACATTCTTATAACCAATATACGCATCGTTAGTGAACACATACTGAGATATATGGTGGTGCGTCATCACCATCTTGACAATCGACTAATTAAGTCAATTCAACATAACAATCAGATCATATAAGGCATGGGGTTTATGTGTTAATCAAACTCTAATCATCTAAACCTAACAATCAAATCCTAAATTCCTAGTCCCCACGAGCAAATTATCATTTTTAATTAAGCATTAGGATAATTAAGAAAGTCGGTTAGATGATATAAATTTGAAAACATTCTCCCCCTCAATCAATGACTCTTTCTCTTGAAAAGTTTTAAAAGTCGAAGTCATCGATTGAGTTTTTGCAATTATCTGAAAAACTCGATCTCGATTGATTTATCAAGCAACTCATTTTACCACCATTTTGAAATACAACAAATATTTTTACGAAGAATTTTAGGCGGAAAAACATTTGTGTAGGAACAGCAGATCCTTGACATACTTTCCTCAATGTATTTTAGGATAAGTGCCGCGAAATATTTGAAAATTGATTTAGCGCAACACTTTCCTTTCTTTAAGAACGGTTGCTATCTCGAAATAATAGCAAACCATGGTTTAAGCCGCAGTTCTGATCGAAATAAGCGTAAGCCATTTTTTTTGGCAGAGTTCTGATGCGAAATAGCGTAAGCCATAATTTTTGACATGTTTAGAAAGCGAATATTTACACCTCTGCTTTCGAACTTCATCTAAAGATCCGTGCCATTATTGAATGACATTTCTAAGAACGTAGATGTTATCGATACCAGAAGACATGTCTTGAGAAAAACAATATTTTTTGGTATTTTTCAATTTTCAGATTTTTATGGGCTTTTGTTGATTTTATATTTTTCTATTTGGTTTTTTTTGATAAATATTTGAGATATAGAAATAGTTTAAGAGGTGATGATACAAGTCTGCATAATAAAATCGTTGACGCCGTTAGAAGATAGAAGTCATCATCTCTTAAACTTTCACCACCAAAGCATTCGAGGCTCTTGAATCGTCAAAAGAACTTGAGCCTTCAACAAGTGAGTCTTTGGTAGCTTCCCAAAACGACAAAGCTGAGTATAAAGACCATTTTCCAAGAAGTAGAAATGAAAAGTCTCATTGAATGAAGCTCGCAGAAGAACACGAGAACACCAAAGTAACAAGTTGAAACATAGATCGTATCAGTGGTTATCAAATCCGGAATAACTGATGAATTTCGATCACATGAACTTGTTGTTGCGTCTCCGATGTACACATTACTCTGAGATTGACGGTTGTCTATTAGGGGAACAATACATCAACATCTTCATTTTTCCAAATGCATTCCAATTATCTTACATATAACCAATCAGCCCATGATGTACACATGTACCCAACAAGAGAAGAGACGATGACATTCAAGTAACATGTTGAGTCGTGATCATCTCTGCGGTCAACTCGGAATAGCGATTAAGCCCGATCAGTGAACATGTTGTGAGTTCTAGATGTACCCATATCTCTCCCCATGATGGTTGTGATCTTATCGGAATCAACATAATAATGTGTACATGAAGGAATAATCGGAAGCACTTTACCATTATTCATATCGAAGATGTCGATAAGCAATATCATCTCCCGAACCAAATATTCTTCTCATATTTCCTTCTAGGAGATTAACATATACCAAAAGTATCGAGAGACCACTTCCTCCCAAATGGTTGGAATAATACATCAAAGGTTATGAGTAAACGAGTTTCTCTGGTTATGACATTTGTCTTTCGGGATTACTTCAATGAGAAAAGAAGTATTAGGTTCATCACGTGTATACTTTCGTTGTGTGTTTAGATGTATGTCTCCTTCCCGATACATCAATCGGCAACATTATACATACCAAATATTCTTGAAATAGAGAAGAACAAAAATTAGCTCAAATGAATCTTGTGAGAATCTACTGCTATAGAAACTCTCTCGACTATCTTTATCAACCCATTCGTAGACAATTTGAAGTGACCAGATGAAGAAAACCGATGTACCGAACTTGGCGGAAGTAGAATTCGCATTTGCATCTTAAGCTTGCACTAATGTTGGAAGAACGGTTGTCGAAATATGCTTAAGCAAATCTCCAAGTACTCAATACTCAACCAAAGTATGAGACATTAACACATCTTGCGATTATCCACGACATAAAGCGTGTCAGCTGAAAGTAAAACAAGCGTATCGCGGTGATAGTTAACCGGTCTTCAACCATCGGCAGAGCTGGCGGTAACTAGATAAACCAAGTCTTCAACTTAAATTCAATCACGAGCAAGTTATCATCGAAAGTCATGCATCCACCATCCCCACTTCAAGATAAAATAAAGCTTGTGTGAAGGTCAACTTCAATAAAAGTGATAAGCGATTAACTCCAAAGTAATCAACTTATGTCAAATACCCAACATTGAATAAACATACTGTCGGATGTACATTCACCCACCGAATGAACGAAACAAATGATGCCTCACCATCAATGCATTCTTCCTAAAAGTATACATGTAGTAGATGGAAGATTCACCAATAATGTGTTCAGCGGATGAGGAGTAGTCATTTTCCTTAATGTTCATGTGGTTGATTTATAGCATGCATAATGAGAGGAACAATAATCCGTGAAGATTTGGTGAAGGAATACCAAAGAGCGGATCATTATTCATGAGTGGCTGCAATATTATGATAATCATTATCAGCGCGAGGAATAACTGGAGATTGGGCTTCTTGAGTGATGCAGTTGTACTTCTTTTGATGATCATCAATCATATCTTGAACTCATGAATCACATATTCTGATGATGATCATCAATATTCCTTGATTGTAAATACTCATCAAACATATCTTGAACCAATGAATCCCAAACAATAAATCCCATTTATCCTTAGTGAGTGAAACATTAGGCGTTGGAGGAGAGTCATCAAACTTTAAGTCGTATAACCATTATTCAAACATCCATCATTATTTAGTTTATTCACTCTTCTCCCCTCAAAATTGCATCCGAAGTTGTTTTTGATTTATGAATAAGAATATATGTTAATGAATGTAGATCCACGATGAATAGACATGGAGAAACATGAAGCTTGTTGATGAAGAATGTCGATGAGAATGGTCATAAAATTGAAGATTTCTCTTCACGAGAGATAAAGCGCCTTCGGCATACACCTTTCTTCTTTTGAGGCGGGTGAAGTGTTATCTGCGAGCATACCAATGATGAAGAACGAGGGCTGGCGGTCTGAGAGGCGTCATAAGAAGATTTCTCTTCTTTCCAAGATAGCATGGCGAAGCGTACACTTTTCTTTGAAGCGAAACGAGCTTGCTAGTGTTCAAACGCCATATCGAAAATATCAAGATTGAGTTACTTGAACCCGTGAGTTATGAGATATCAATCCTTGTATTATCCATACTTTAACCAGTCATGTATTGAAGGATCAAGTATGCTGCTCGAGTAAGGTCTACTGCACTAACATTACAAGCTTGATTGCATATATATTGGTTAGTGACATTAGTATCCAAACCCTTTGAGGTTTCACGGTCCACCTTGATTTTGTCATCGAGAAACTTTCGGTAGGAATCCACCTAAGTAAAGCATCCTAAACATTCTACAGGCAATTATCCACTTATGGCAAGGTCTAGGATTGTTGGCTTCACGCAGTGGAAGACTTATCCTTATTCCTAGTTTCCAAAGATTTGAGTTGGTATCCATCTAGGAGAAGTTTTTGGTTTGTTTTGCTTCACAACATGTTGGAACTTAGTTGCATAAGTAGTCTTAGGGGATTGTACCTTAGCATGTGAATTAGGAAAATGTTTCTTTGTGGAAAAAGACTCAAATTTCTAGTTTTGTTTTCTACATGCTTAGCATTCTTATGCTGAATACTCTTAGATGTACGCCAATCCCTAGTCTTTTGAGTGTTCCTAGGTAATGGTTTACAACTACTAGCGTGCTTTGAAATCTTAGAATTCATCACCTAGGTTTTGCACCTAAAATTCGTCTTTTGAATCGTGCCTTTTTCTAGCTTTTTCTAGATAATAGTTCTTCCACAAGTCATTCATATCATATGAATTCAGGGTTTTAATGCTTGGTTTTGATACTGTTTTCGAACTAATCCTAGAGGTGGGAAGAAGTGGCTACGTGTTGAGGGTTAACGAGCTAGAAGCCTTATTCTTAGATAACTTCGAATGAAGTGACTGGTTTTGACAAAACTTGTTTCTCATCAACTTGGGAGGCAAACCGTGTTTTGAAAATTTTGGTCTTTCGGATATAGCCTTGAGGGTGCCTAACAATGGACGGTTTCTAATGGGATAAGAAACTGGTTTCCCCAAGGTTGATGGTTTGGTAAACTTAGTATTCACATTTCCTACGAGTTTTCCTAAGCTCATTTTTAAAGCAACAATAGTGAAACTCTTTTCTTGAAGTTGAGCTTTGAGATCATCAATTTTTGCTATCAAAGAGTTTGTTTGTTCTCTTGATGATTTAGTTCTAGCATCTTTGACAGAGTCACTTAGTTCTATATGATGCTTTCTCAATGACTCATTTTCCTTTAGTAATTTAGCCACATAAATTGTGGTTCATTATTTCTTGTTATAATAGCATCAATGTCTTGTGTATTCATGACTAAATTACTTTTCTCATTCAAGAAAGAAATATGTTTCTTAGTTGTAAATGGTTGACTCTTTGTCTTGGTGAGCTTTCAAAGTGTTAATTTCAAAAAGTTCACGGAATTCAGGAAGTTCCGGTTGTTTACATGGTTTGTTA
The DNA here is from genome assembly GCA_910596185.1 of Chrysanthemum makinoi. Taxonomy (NCBI): domain Eukaryota; kingdom Viridiplantae; phylum Streptophyta; class Magnoliopsida; order Asterales; family Asteraceae; genus Chrysanthemum; species Chrysanthemum makinoi. The sequence continues at coordinate 44,866,138 of OU343224.1, read as the reverse complement.
AGTTGAAAACTTTCTTCTTTACTCTGAATCGCGATTTCAGAGAAATGCAATGCTTTTCAAGATTTGAGAATTTGTTTGAAAGTTCATCAAAATCCTTCTTATCAACCATATCTTTTGTTTTGAAACACTTAATCTCGGACACCCTCGATAGAGAGCATTTATGAAAGTTATGTTCAACATCATGATCAGTTTGTTTAAGAACTTTAGAAGATGCACTATGTTGAACGATAAAGGGTACCTCATTACATGACTCTGTTCAATTTACGTGCGATATACGCGCATCCACATCATGTGTAACAAGAGTCACGAACATTGGTTGTTTCAAGCTTATCGTCTCGAGCCTCGTATTAAGTGTGTTGATCCAACATCCGGTGCCATACCGGTCTCAACACAACAATTTATTGATTGTACCCGAGATACATTCGCCTTCGATTACAATCCACTTCTTGTGAGAGACGAGTCACGGCGGTTGGTTACATCATTCTTTGTTGTTTACGATATTGCGCATTCAACAACACCGACCTTCTGCGATACATTTCCCAACTTATCACAAATAACTCTCAAGCGTACACGACTCTCTCATCGACTTTTGCATCTTCATAACTTCCTCAATATACTTCTCCACATTATCCATGAGATGGATAAGTGTCTCTCGTCGAAAACAGCTGTAATCCCATTCGGTGTGTTGAAGAAGGACCCAGTCATGTGATCATAATCGAGATGTGAATTCCCTTCTAATGAATGGTGAAAGTGTTTGTAGATCACTTGAAGTGTATTTGGAACTATCCTTATGAACCTTCTGTCAAGTTGTAGCTCAATTGCTCTAGGTTTAACGGCGAGTTCTGTTAATGTGGAAAAATCGTGAAAGAGGGCAATACATGTTCGTTCCATTGATGTGGGTAGAAGTAACATGAGGTGAGAGTGAAGTTGTTGATAAGGTTCAATGATGCTTTCCTTTGCATGGCATTCGTAGCATTGGCCGGTGCATTTACGTCTTTCATTCGAACCGGAGATATCATATCCTCATTGATTGATTCAATCATCTTTAATCGTTCGATGTGGCATCTGATATCATTGTTGTCCACATCATCATACAATTTAAGCACTTAAAATCACTTGGTCGAATAAGACATAATGATGTGTGGTAGTATGCGGGATTTTACAAGTCTATGATTTAAACCGAGAAATAGAATCTTTCATGGGATTTTACTAAAATCAAGACCAAACCGTTAAGCAATGACCAATGGAGCGTGTTAAGATGTGATGGATCGACACTGATAGATAGACAATTGTGTGTTAGGACTTATGATTGTTTGTGGGATAAGCAGAGATGTTGTTTGGTTGAGATTTTGATTGGTTTATGCACATTTTCGAAATTTGGGTCTAAAACATAAAAACCTCAATAACTTCCGTTGAGCGGATTTAGCCCTCGAAGGTTGACCCAAAGTTCATTCGGCATTGACATTCTCCTCGTTCTCACGGTTTTTGATGGGTAGAACGGCAGATTACGGATCAAAAGTTATAGTTTGCGAAGTTTTGTCGAAAAAGTCAACAAGTCGCTAAGAATTCTTGAACCAAGTCGCTAAGACCAAGTCGCTAGGACCCAAGTCGCTAAGAAAATGCACCAAATCGCTAACACCTAATTAGCTACACCCCAAGTCGCTAAAGTCCCAGTGCATTCTGAAAAGAAAAGTCAGCTAAGTAGTAACTCGCTATGGCCAAGTCGCTAACCAAATTTTTGGGTTGCTACACAATAAGCTAGAGACACAAGTAGCTAAGAGCCTTCAAGTACTGACCAAGTGGCTACCACAAAGTCGCTACCGTAGTGGAGAATCCACTACTTGTACTAACTCGCTGATCCTCGCTAGCTCCAACAACATAAGTCGCTACAAAATGTAAGCAAGTTAAGCTACCAAGAAAATATTCCGTGAACTAAGTCGCTAGCTTGAAAAACTTCCAAAACACACTTTTCAATCCAAAACAACCCAACCACGATGATTCAAGCCTTCCAAATCACAACCTAAACACTATGATGATCCTAAACACAAAAGTACAATCAAAATCCAAACTTTAACACAAGAAATCGACCAAATGATGCAAAACCTTAAACTTTCTCAAACTCAAAAACCACCTAAAAACACTAGAAATCCAAAGATATGTAAGAGATGATCTAACCATGGCTCTTGATACCAATTGTTTGATATTAGTTTATAAACATAACAAACAATAATATGGGTCAAATTGTTTAGGGTTTTAGAGAGAGAAAGTAGGAGCCCTTCCTAGAGAAAGTGAAAGAAAACATAGAAGGTTAGATTAAGATGAATGAAGGTTCAACCTCTACCTTGGGAGGTAAGGGTATTTATAATTACAAACTAAACGCCTCCTCCTTGGATTTGTGGTCCAGGCGTCTGATTGGGTAAAGACTTAGTCCTTCCTCCAGCGGTGTTACTCTAAACTAAATAACTAACTAATAAAACGATGAATCGATATTTCTGCATTAACTTATGCTAGATTATATTTGGGGTGACCGCTACTTCACTATGGAATTTTCTAATTCCTAACAAATATCTTGTGAGAATCAATTGCTGATAAGACTTCTCTACTCGTGTATACTCTTCTCAACAAACTCTTTACCGACCCATTGTTATCATTCTAGGCTTTTTGTAGTGACTCGATGGAGAAAACCCAATATGACGGACTTGAGACTGAAGAAAAATAACCCGAACTTGTGACTTAAACTTGCACTATTGTCAGACGAAGAACCCTGTTTCTTATCACAATCGAAAAAATGGTAAACTTAAAGTTTCTCAAATTATCTACATAGTAGTGTGACACTTGAGCACAACAAGCGTAACTCCTTAAAAGTGGTAGTTATAAGTCGTGAGCACAACAACGTAACTCCACATGAGTTCAACTAGATAACTCAAGTCTTGTCATTCGAGCGGCTAAAGCTCGAACAAGGATCTCAAAGAATCATGCATCCAACCAACCCCGATATCTTCAGATACTAAGTACACGTATCCGTGATATCCCACTTCAACCTCAAATAAATAATAAAGAATTCTCGCCGTAGTCACATCTTACGGTTAAATTCCCAAATCTAGCCTTTGATAACAGTTTAAATGAACTTGATAATGGTTTCTCAATCTTGTCAAATATTGTATCCTCGTGAAAAAATACCATACCAAAATATTACCACTCACTTCCAATGTTACAAAATTTGTATCCAGTATTTTCTTTAACAAAAAATATAAGGATAACACATTTGTAAGTTCAATATTGACTTATTGAGTGACTAACATTTTGCACCACACAGCCCATTTCTTAAACAAATTTCGGATCCACCAAGCCCAATATATCACAAGCCCTAATATCCTGGGTATAAAGAAGAGATATCCTTTAACCCTAAACTCATTTACTTAACCTAAATAAACCAACAAGCGCCCCCATCTTACTTCTCACATCACACAAAACGCAGTAAAAAAAATCATCACACTTCACAAAAAAAAGAACGCCTAATCTCTTTATACATTCAAAGCTCCACCTTTTTTTTTCACTCAAACCAAACGCAACCTATCAAGATTACTTTTGATCTATTTGGTTCGAATAACCCAAGAAAGAAAACAAATGTTAGATGACTTCACAGGTAGGTCTGTTTTGATATTGTTTTTGTTTTGAGTTCTTTTAACTTTCAACGAACCAAAGAAGTAATCTAAACATAATTGTTTGGTTATTTTCTTTTATGAGTCGGATATTTAATTGAAGCTTTGCTTCAAAAAAATCTGTGATGAGGATGATTCTAAAATAATCATGAAAAGATTGAACAATTAAATAGGATGACTTTTTTTTTTTATTTGAATGATTCTAAAATAATATGATTTTATGAATGAGAGTTGAGGAGTGCTTGTGAGGGTCTTGGGTTGAGTCTAGGATAGGGTCTTGTCTTTGAATGGTTTTGGATTCAGTCGAGTTTGAAGTCTATATTATGCTCTAGCTTTTTCCATTTGATAGAAGACATGGACTGATGATGGTCAGAACCGGAGGTCGAGAGTTGGTATTTTTGTTTGTTGGTCAAAGTCATTGAAGTTTACGCATAAGAGTCTTTCATACGCGTAACCTTTTTCTTTGAATCCTTATGCGTAAACAGTTTATATCTTACGCGTAAACATCATGACTTAATAAATGTGAAGTTTAGTTTATCGTGAAGCATACTTATGCTCAAAGACATCGCCAGCTGTTCTTACGCATAATTCACAGTCTGCATGAATGCTCTTGAAGATGCTCCTTATGCGTAAAAAGGGTTTTGACCCTCTTGACTTTTAGGCCATGTTTTCCACCAAATAATCCAGGCCAAAGATCATATAAACCCGGAAAAAAGATCGCATAAGACTCAACACAACCATTTGACCAAGAATCTTGACTAGATGAAGACCACCAAATATTGAGATGGACAAAAAGAAAACGTGACCTAACTTTTAACAAAGTGAGCATTAAAAAGGTGAGACATGATATTTCTTGACCAAAATAGATACCTTTTAGAAAAACTTGTAAACAAATCTATTAAACCCAAAAAATAGATGAAGGTTAAAACTTTGTGAGACAAAAAGATTTTAACACAAGATTTTTTGACAAAGAAAATATCACAAAAATCATCGTAACTAAAACCAACGTCTCGATATAAT